>CM076581.1:1307304033-1307904033 GCA_034641835.2 Pinus albicaulis
AATAATGATTTATCTCTTCTCAATCCAACATCTACTAAGAGTACAGAAATGCAACATCAGTAGCAGATATTAGAGATAGATATCAATAAATCTTGTTCCATTCATTCATCAAAACCTCCTCTGAGGGTGCAGAAGTGCATGTTCTGAGGATAAGTTTTTGACAAATTTATGGACCCTTCTCTAAATGCATGAGAAGGGTTTAAATACTACTAACTAAATATAATTATAGTTTATTACAAAAATTTAGGATTCGGTTTAAAAGACCGTCATTTTTCTAGGAAAAAATAAAGTAACACTAACACTAAATCTAAAACTAAAATTAACAACTAACTACTTGTGAATTTGGTCTTTGAATTTGCAAGCATCCAGCATTGATTTGAGAATAGGGAGCCGGCTGACTTCAGATTTAAATTGTCCCAAAAAGACGGAATCGAAAAGTGTGGGCGCGATCTTCTCAGTAGAATTAATGATGCAATTAAGAGTACTGCATTGACTGTGTGGTTTTACTAGACACATCCTGTAAGAATCCCAATTTAATCTTGTTAATCCTTGAACTAATTTTGCCTTCTCCTCAGCTTTCTGTTTCCACTCTGTTTGCAATTTTTGTGCTTGTGGTAGGTATCCTGGAATGGTTTCTGAAATTAAATTAACCTTGTGCAAATTTTCATTTACACAATCAGTAATATGGCTCGCTGCTATAGCTGCTTCCTCTGCTGCTTTTTCTGCCTCTCTGATCTGTGCATCCCAAATATTGAAGAGCATTTCTTTATGGTTGTCATTGATAATTGGTGCTCCTACTCTTTTTCCTTCCTATGTCTTTTGCCATGCCAAATAATTAGTAACTCTTTCATTTGTTAAATCATAATCATGTCGTAATTCTACGACATGATTAGTGATTTTATCACTTTCATGACAAAAAGAGTTCCATTGTGAAATATTTTGGCATAATATATCTTGTTGTTGCAGCAGTTGATTATTCAAAGAAATAGACTCTGAGATAAATTATTTAAGCTTGGGGTCGTCTTTATGTGTTTCTTGCATAATCTATATTTTTTTCTCTTTTTCGACCAAGCTTTTCTGATACCCGATTTGCATTTGCTGAAACTCTTGCTGTAACTTTTCAAATCGTATCTGCGCTTCACTGTTGGCATGTTCTTGTTGCAATTGTTGTTGCAGAACTTGTATTTGATCCTCTTTTTCATTTAATAACAACCTTACCTCAGAAGCTTTGGCAATAGTCGCGGAGACATAAGCTCCTGTTATCTGAGATAATTTAGTAAGATTTTCAGTGGGATCTGTAGTAGGATCTTTCCATAAAACATCCAATTGTTCTGCATCAGTAGAGAGCGCACTTTCTAATTTTCTCTTCTTTCTTTGCTTCCTTACTACTGCTTTATGTTGCGGGCTATAAAATATATCCAGAGGAGGAATTTCCTCTATTTTAAGTACAAGCTCGGCAGAGGGAGTAATGGGTATATGTTCTGTTTCTGTGACATTGCCACTTATTTCTGTAACCAAACCTTTTGTTGTCTGTATAGGAGTTTGTATGTTCTATCCTTCAACATTAATCAAATCATTAAATGTTTCCCATTCTTTATCTAACTGAGTTCTGATGGATGGTTGTTGTACATTAAGAGGTGGAAGATTCAACTGTGGATTAGTTGAAGTATGTTGTTGTGAGAGCTCTTTTGATTGAGTTGTATCCTTCACTGAGCCTTCACTTTTATCCTGATCAGATTTTTTAGAATGTTCAGAAATTTCTTTGTCAGACTTTGACTTAGACCTTTCTGAATCTGAGCTGCCACTGAGACTGACACTAGGAGTTGGTTCCCTTGTGGGTTCCAAGCGCAAATTATCCAAAGGAATAGTAGTCAGTCTTCTTTCTCTGTATATTTTAAACTCTTGAAATTCTTCTGGGGAGAACCGTGCTTGAGCTAAATGCAAAATTTCTTTAAATGAACCTTTTTCTCGAAACATATCATCAAAAAGATCTTCTTCTTCAGAAAATACTCTTACTTTGACTGCAGTGGTGAAATCCTTGACAATATCATACGGGTTGAATAGCCTTTTCGGAAACTTAAACAATTGTAAACATGTAACATTGCTTACTTCCTTAAATGCGTGACCAACATCAAATAATGAAAATGCTCCACAGGAAATAGGAAATTGTGGCCATATGGCCTTCTTTTTATCCTTTAATTCTTTTGTCAAACCTCCCTCTCCACATGTTTTATATGCAATTTCCCGAGCTATAAGTTTGTCCGGAACATACAAGGGTAGAACATGAGGAGAAGCAAAGCTTCCAAAAACCCTCACATAAGTAAATAACTCTTCTCCAAACCATCTTGCGACAGGGAGAATGTCTACTTCTGCTTCTGGGGAAAACCTTGGAGCATCCTTGTTATAGAACAGTATATACAGATGCAACATTATGCCATGACAAATTTTATAAAAACGAGGAACAAATTTTGATTCCCACAAATCTTTGTGATAGACATGGATGGGCAAGGGATCATGAATTTTCCATTGCCAACCCATTAGAGGGAACTTAGAAACAAATCAGATCGAATCCATAACATAAGCAGATAGATAAAAAGGAGGATAAATCCTCTGAGACACAGTCCGTTTAGACCGGTAATTGAAAATAGCCATGGCTAAATTATCAGACAGTATTTTAGCCTAGTCCACAATGGTAGCGTTAACAGCAGCATTCAATAAGGGAAGCCATTCAGGAAAAAACTTATTAATGCCAGGCTTTCCAAAAAGCCTGCATAACATAGCAGCAGCAAAACAATATGGAGAGGTGAGTAAACCGGTATTGTACATACCGTGTTTATCTTTCTTCAATGGTTCATATCTTTTGGACCATTCTTTAGTGCATTCTACCAAATTTTCATTTTCCTTGGCAAATTTCTCCATAAATTGTTTGTTGTAAGTTTCCTGAGGCTTCGGAAAATGATACATAAGCCTCAAATCTTCTGGAGTAAACAACCCGATGAGCTCTTGATCTGGATTTTTAAACTTCCTGTCCGTAATATCGGTGCTATCCAACACCCATTTGATTATATCTGTATACAGAAGAATTCTAGGTCTTGCTGCTATTCGGTGCAAAAATGAACAAGCCAGCTTTGTAAGAGATGCTTTAGAGGAATTACTTGAGCTCACGGTAGCTGAAACATCCATTACCCTTGGGTTCTCTTCTTCAAGAAAACTAAACATACCCTCTCAAGTGGTGATGCCAGTGTCTTTGTTGCAAGCAGTGTCTGCGTACAAGGATGCCATCTCTTTAGCTTCAAAACTTGGAGCTTTCTCTTTCTTTCCAGAAATCGGAGCTTTCTTTTTTTTTCCCATAATGCTCTGAATATTTCTTTGTATAGTCTCCTGTTCTTCGTGCCTGTAGTTTTATGAATTAAGTGAGAATAATGATATGAGAAAGGTGATGGGATAGTTTTAAATGCTGAAGGCGTATGAAATATATTATTTAATCATGAAATAACCTTTTGATCAAAATAAAATCCTTTTTCATTAATAATTGACAATCCATTCATTAAGTTAACATTAAAGCGCATAATGGATATTGATTTATGGAATATTTTCTTCGTACAACGATCTTTCAGAATGTGCGATAGTGTGATCTATGATTTTCTTTGCAATATTGCAAAATCGCAATATCACAAATCGCAGCTTTCGCAAATCGAAATCATTGCGAATCGCAACTTTCGTATCATCGCAATATCACAAATCACAAATTTCGCAAATCGCAATCAGTAACATTGCGAAATCATAATATCGTGATATCGCAATATCACGAAATCGCAATATCGCAAAATATAACATATGAAAAATATCCGTTACTATATTTTCTGCGATATGCGATTTGCGATAAATATTTTTCTGCATAGTTTTTTGGATCGCGTGCGATGGATGTGATATTCAAAGAAAGGTTTTATTCTAATCTATCATAAACTTAAGTTTAGTTTAAATATTTTCCAAAGAAATTTCTTTAAGTCAATGATAGTAAGTTTTATTGAAAATGAAAACGAACACCAATAAATTTTTTGGATTTTTAAACTAAGGGTCCCCACTTATTTAGTATTATTACTAATACTAAATAAGAAGGGGGGTTGTTGTTGGCCACAAAAATTGGCGATTCACTTGGAAGAACCAGTTATCTCTGCTTTTCTTTTGAATTTTCTAAACTTTTCAAAACAGAAAATTTTCCAGAAAATCAAACTTTATTATAAAAAGACAAAGTACATTATGCTTTATTCTCAGAATGATATTTCATTTCTTCTATGATCAACTTTGACTATTCACTTCCTCAAGCTCGTCCTTGTATCTACATCAGTCATTACTTGGTTTTTAAAGATAAAAACAAAAGGCTTCTCTGTAAATCAGTTTTAAATATGCTCATTTGTCGTAGGTAGAGCCACTGCTGCCAGCAAGCGTCTATAGCCTCGACAAGGTTACCTGTTACCCAGCAATGATCCTGTGTCCTACTTAGAAAAATATACAATTTTCAAAGAGAAATCCATATTCACACTTATTTCTTTTATTTTCTTTTTTATCCTTAAAGAACAATGTCTTGGTTTGATAGCCAATTGATGACAATGCCATTCACTTGATTTATAACTTTGCTGAACAAGCTGGCTCGTGATGAGACCCCTTGCCTTTTGATTGCAATAATCTCAAGTCATTGCCCTGTTGTGGTATGCAGTATTGGCAAAGTCAGTAAGCTATAATATCTATGATCATGATAATTCGGCTCGTGATGAGACCTCTTACTCTTTAAGTTAAAAGTGTATCATTGGATTATTCCCTAAACTTTGTAATTTTTTTAGGTGGGGAGGAAGTCATTGTTTCCTTAAGATAGCTCTGGACGACAATAATAGAGTTTTTTAGAAAGAAATTTTCTACAGAGAATTTTCATTTTTGTTATAGATACCTTTCATTGGACTGATATAAAACAATTTTTCACCAAAAGTTTTTTTCATCAAAATTTTCAAAGTTGAAACTAATGTTATTTCTAGATTTAAAACTTTTAACTGTATCTTTGAATAATAATGATCAATATTCTAAAAAGAATTATATTTATATAATTGAATAAATAAAATCTAAAAAGAGAACTTGTATCTTTTTCGTGAATCCCATATATAACCATTAACAACTGGTTTTATTATGACAAACAAAGAAAACTAATCTACAAAATAGAAGAATGATCTCCTATGGAAAATATTTTTTAAGGATCTGTCCATTAATAGGTAAAGATTATCTTTTCCATGTTAAATCCTGTAATATAAAAGTTGATGGACCTATGATCTCTACAATTTGGAAAGGACCAAGCCACATTCATTGAAATTTCGTATGTTTCCCTTTTTCCTCATGAGCCTTGTCCCATTTTAGAACTAAATCTCCTATCTGAAAATCCATCCTAGTTATCATATTTGAATCAAAAGAAGCTTTAACTAATGCTTGATGATGAGCATGAGTTACTTTAGCCTTTTCTCGTTCTTCTTCTAACTTAATTATTTCCATCTACCTTAATTGTAAAGAAAAATTTGGTTCTTCATCAATATATTGGACTAAGGCTAGAGAAGGGATTGTTAGATGAGTTGGAAGAACCACTTCTCTCCCATAAACTAAATTAAAGGGAGAAGTACCAATAGAAGCTTTCTGCGTTATTCGATCTGCCCATAAAGCATATATTAAATATTTATGCCAATTTTTATGATTTTGATCAATGGTTCGCTTAATGATTCTGATTAAATTTTTATTAGTGGATTCAGCTAACCCATTTCCCTGTGGATAATAATTGGAAGAATATTTAAGTTTGAAACCTCTCTTGAGTTCAAATTCAGTCATAGCATTACCAGAAAAATATGATGCATTATCAAACATTAAAGCAGAAGGTAAACCAAACCTGGTGATTATGAACTGATCTATAAACTCGATGATATGTTCAGCATTAACAGTCTTGAGAGGGACTGCTTCTACCCATTTCGTAAAATAATCAGTTGCTGTAATGATATATCTATGTTTTTTAGAAGAGTGAGGAACAATCTCACCTATATATCCAATCCCCATTGATCAAAAGGCTGCTCAATGTTGACTGGTTGTAGTGGTAATGATGGTGTCTTTTGTCTTCCGGCTGCAGTTTGACAAATTTGACATTTCCTTGCATAGTTATGTGAATCTTTGAATAATGTGGGCCAGTAATAGCCTTCACGGCGGATCTTATGTGCAATAGCATCTCTAGCATAATGTCCACCTGCTGGCCCATTATGAAGTTCCTGCAAGACTTTTTCAGCTTCAGATTTCTCCAGACATCTAAGAAGAACAGAATCATAATTAATTCTAAAAAGAACATCATTTACAAGATGATATTGTCTAGCCTTCAACCTTAGAGCTTTTTTCTTGGTGTGATCGAGATTTGGAGGAGCATATCCATTCTTCAGATAAAATATGATATCAGCATATAATGATTCAACATCGTTTAGGCTTACCTCATATGTTTGTATTTCTTCAGATGGTTTTTCAGAAATAAGTGATGCTCCAGCTAGTATTTTGCAAAAACCTTGACCTCTTACAATATTTGCTGGTTTGATTTCCACATCATATTCTTGTAAGGCAGTAACCCAATTGGCTCTTTTCTCACCCACATCTTTTGAACTAAAAGATTTCCTACCGCTGGAAACAGTACTATGATTTTTGTATGGGTTTTGAGTAGAAAGGGTCTGAAATATTTAATTGCTTTGAAAATAGCATAAGCTTGTTTCTCCACATATGAATAATTCAATTCAGCTCCCTATAAATTTGAACTGAAAAAGGCAATTGGAGCTTCTGCTTTGTCTTGATTTGCTTGAGTGAGTATTGCAGCATAAGATTTATCATAGGAAAATGTGTAAAAAATAAAAGGATCGGAAAAATTTAGAGTTGCTAAAGATGGAGCATTGATAATTTCTTGTTTGATCAGATTGAATGCCTCATATACATCTTTTCCCCATTTGAAGTTTGAATTCTTTTTAATCATTGCTTGTAAGGGTGATACAATTCTCGAAAAATCTGGCACAAATATTTTTACAAAATTAATCTGGCCAAGAAAAGATTGCATAGATTTTTTATTGTGAGGTAAAGATATTTCAGAAATTTCCTTGATTCTATCAGGATCAATATGAATTCTAGATTTTGATACTATGAATCCAAGAATTTTTCCTTCACTTAATGCAAAAAAGGAATTTTTTGGATTAAGTGAAATTCCATACCTTTGATAGCGTTGGAAGATCTGCTTCAAATCTCTAAGATGATTGCTTCGTTTTTTGGAATATACAGTTATATCATCCAAATAAATTACCACTGATTTGTTAACTAATCCCTTGAAAGCAATTTCCATAGATCTTTGAAATGTGGCACCAGCGTTGATCAGGCCAAAAGGCATCTTTTGATATGCATAAGTACCCCATTTGGTTCTGAATGTAGTTTTTAATTGATCATCAGGATGAACTAGCACTTGATTATATCCATAGAAACCATCTAAGAAAGACATTAATTCTGATCCTGCAACTGCCTGTAATATTTTCTCCATAGGAGGCAAAGGAAAATTATCTTTTTGGCAGGCTTTATTAAGATTTCGAAAGTCAATAAAAATTCTAATATCTCCATTCTTCTTTCTAACAGGAACCATATTGGAAACCCATTTAGAATGTCGAACGGGAAAAATAATCTTGGCTTTCAATAACTTATTGAGTTCAGATTCGATTTGGTTTTCTAGATTGGGGTAGATCTTTCTCAACTTCTGTTGGACAAATTTTTCATCATTGATCATTGGGATAGTATGTTGGATGATAGAAGTGTCATAAGTTTTCAGTTCATCATAGTTCCAAGCAAAGACACTTTTATATTGTTTCAAAAGACGAATGTATGCTAATTTTTCTTCAGGAGCTAAGCCAAGGCCTAGGTTGATATTCTGTGGTTTGGCATCAGTTCCTAGATTTACTAATTCATAATTCAAAGTTGAACTTTGCAATTTTGAATTGGTATATCTTTTAAATCGATCTTTCAAATCATAAAGGTCTTCTAACTTGACAACTGATTTCAACATAGCATTATTGGTGCTATCTTGGAGCAATTTTTTGTCATGTTGGTCTTCATAAATTATCTGATTGGTGTAAGATCCTTCAGATGTGAGAAATTTTACAATATCAGGATCATCATTGAAAATCCTCCAATTAGTAATGTTATCAGGAATCGAGGGTCTAAAGATTAATTCGATTGAAAATCAATCAGGACTAAAGTCTTCTGCAGGAATGAGCTTGGAAGCTACATTAGCTAGGAGGTCTGAACTAGCATTCTGAATTATGGGAATTGATGAAATATTAAATGCTATAAAATGTTCAATCAGATCTTGAACTAAAGATTGATAATGCTTTAAATGACCTGATAAACAATGTATAGTATTGCGTACCTGTTTGATTAAAATTTCTGAATCTCCGAAAAATTGTAGATATTTGATGTCTAATCTGATTTCTTTGTATAGTCCTTGGACTAAAGCTTCGTATTCTGCGGTGTTATTAGTGCAATCGAATTCGAGTCTACAAGTTAGTATAATTTTGTTTCCCTCTGGACTAACCAAAACGCATCCTACTCCTGCTCCTTCATTAGACTTAGAACCATCAAAAAATAATTTCCAAAATAAAGATTTATTTACAGGGGTATCTACAAAATTAATACATTTAGAACTATCTGTTTGAGAATAATTTTCTATTTGAGATAAAACAGAATGTTCTAAATAAGGTGAAGTATGAGCATTGAAATTTCCTAAGAGAGAATCAACTGAATAATTGCCAATGATATTACTGTTGTATGCAACTGGTTCATTCTCTCCTTCCAATTCTGTTACTATGTATTTCTGATGTTTTTCTCGTTCAACCTTTATCTGATTTGGTTTACCATTGTAAGGAAGCCACATATGCGACCAATTAGTTGCGAAATATCCATGAAGTTTTTTTGACCAATCTCTGCTAAGAATTAAGCCATAAAATTCTGGAATATCTGCAACTAAAATATCAATGACTTGAAATACCTTTGGGTTTGATGACAATCTTATGGTAACCTGATTTAATTCGCCAATTACTTCAACTTGTGATCGACCAAGCTGGACTATGCGCACAACAAATTTTTGTGGTTGAATGTTCAATTTTGCACATATTGATTTTGGTAAAATGTTAGATGAAGCTCCAGAATCCACTAAACAATTATGCAAATTTTTATTGAAAACTTCATAAGTAAGAAGAAATGGAGGAGTATGAGATCTTAACCTTCCTCCAATTAAAGCAATATTTTCTAGATCAACTTTACTGATCACATTAGCTGGAGGTCTTCCCATCTCGTTGGAAGCTTGAGAAATCACAGGATCGGGCAAAGGTTTTTCTGGTACATCATGTAATTCTTTCAAAAGTACCTTTTGTTGGTGTTTTAACTTGCTCAATTCATAAAAAGTGATGTTAGCCCTAGTCTTCTTCATGTCTTCTATGATATTATACTTCATTTCATCTGAGACAATCAATGTTCTTGATGGAGTTGATGAATCTGTCTGGACTGGGCTAGTTTGAATTGCTTTAGATGTCATTTTCTTGGGTGCAATTTTATCTTTATTCAATGAGCTTGCGCTCTTTGACTTAGGAGTAGATTGAGAAGGATCAAGTTGATTTCTACTTCGAGTGCTAACTGGGGATGCTTCTTCATCTTCCTAATCTGGAAGGATGAAATCCCACATACCTTGTACTTCTACAACTTCTTCTTCATCAGTAGTTTCCTCAGTAACATTTTCCTCTTCTTCTTCTTCCGATTCAACATTAGTAATGGCATTTGGTGGTTTTGAATCAGTTGAAGGGTTTCTTCTAAAAGGCTTGAAAGATTTTTTAGAAGATGTGTCTGCCACTTGTTTCTTAATGTCAACCATTTCGTTAGACATGGTTTTCAAAACTTTTTGCAGTCCTTCTAAATCAAATGGATCTTTTGATTGCTTTCTCTTGGGGTCTTCCTTAAAAGTGACTTTCTTGGATTTTCGTTCTTCTATTGCATTTTTCTTGTCTAAAGCAATGATATGTTTTTCTACCACTATTTCCTCCTTCATGTTGTCTTCTAAAGTTGTTTTGTTAGCCCTATCAACGAAGATTGCTATGTTTGATGGTAAAGCAGAAATGTACCATTCACTTTGCACTTCTTCACTAGGCTTGGAGGCAGTAGGAATTTTGTTTAACAATTTATTGAAACGTGAATTGAAATCCTTGACAAGTTCCTTTGAGTCAGCTCTAAGATTAGATAGATCATTGATTAATGTCGTTGTAGACCTGTCATCACCAAATTTAGTCAAAATTTGATCTTGAAAGATATCCCAACTAGTGATGGATCCAGATGGTAATGAAAAATACCATGATCTAGTTGTTCCTTGTAGAGTATAAGGGAAAAGTCAGACAACAACATCTTCATTAATAACTCCATTGAGATTTATAGACAGCAGAAATTTGTTTATATGTTCTTCTGCTAACATGCCTACTTCAGGATTAAACTTAGGCAGCCATTTTTCAGGATGGGCTGGTAATTGACTCAAGGGTGCAGGCATTAAGACTGCCCCTGGATTATTCCATGGCATTTGGGCCATCACTAAACTACTAACAGAGGAAAGTGTAGAAGATGATTTCTGTGATTGGGAAGATGAAGATATTATGATTATAGATGATTGAGAAGGTGATGTGGAAGTTCCAGTGGAATGAGGGACAATAGTCTGAAGTGGAGGGGTGGACAGTTGACTTCGTGGTGAAGAGGTTGAGATGGATGATGATGAGGAAAGAGTCTCACTGTCAGACCCTTTAGGTGATTTCCTTGCTCTTTTCCTTGTAGGTAGAGGTAACTCGGTTGGCTAAATGCCAAGTTTTTCACTCTGTAATCTGGTAAGAGGATGAGTAGGGTTATATTGAGAAGTTATACTACCTTGAGATTTATCAGATCTTTGAAGTGATATTAAAAATCGTTGAAGTTTATGAATCAAAGATTCAACTTCAGGAGGTTCAATAGAAAATTCTTCTGAAAATTCAGGGTTTGTAGCAGTGTCTGTTCTTCTTGTGACTTCTGGCTCTAGATTTACAATTTCTGAGTGCGATGGAGAAGTCGGGGGAGATGGTGAGGGTGATTTACTCTCGGAATGGTATTTAGATTTAGATTTACTTGTCATTCATATTTTGTGCCCCTCCTTCTATCGCCAGATATGTTGAAGCCCCAAAAATTGGGTCTACAACAAGGGGGATACCCACCTGGTCCGGACCTTGGTTAGCAGCTCCTTTTCCGTTTAGTGTAGTGGGTCCAACTGGGGATGATGGGACCAGTTTCCCAATTTGTGTGTGTGTGTTGAGAATAGATATTTCCTTTCTAAAAAAGGTTCCTAAGTGAAATTCTTTTATTCTATTTCTAATCTAATCATATGAAAATTGTATTCTAATTTAAATAGAAATATCTAATTCTAAACTAAACCCGGGATAAGATCTTGTTTATGCGATCTAAAATAATTTCGAATAACAATCGGTAATAAATATCATTCAACTGCTATAAGAAAACAATTTGATAAAGATAAACCACTTCATATAAAACGTTAGATGAAACAATTGTGGGAAACATATCGCATAATAAGCTATTCATACATTAAGCATAAACAAATAGTCATCACCGTACAAAAGTGCCAAATGATAACCAAAGCATTCAAGCATCAATATATAAATAACTGAACATAAATATCACTTTTAACACAGAAGAAGAAAAATTTAAGAGATAAAAGTACCATTTATAACTGGTTCTACTCATGAGCTAGAAGCAATAATGATTTATCTCTTCTCAATCCAACATCTACTAAGAGTATAGAAATGCAACATCAGTAGCAGATATTAGAGACAGATATGAATAAATTTCGTTCCATTCATTCATCAAAACCTCCTCTGAGGGTGCAAAAGTGCATGTTCTGTGGATAAGTTTTTGACAAATTTCTCAACCCTTCTCTAAATGCATGAGAAGAGTTTAAATACTACTAACTAAGTATAATTATAGTTTATTACAAAAATTTAGGATTCAGTTTAAATGACCATCCTCTTTCTAGGCAAAAATAAAGTAACACTAACACTAAATATAAAACTAAAATTAACAACTAACTACTTGTGAATTTGGTCTTTGAATTTGCAAGAATCCATCATTGATTTGAGAAGAGGGGGTTGGCTGACTTTAGATTTCAATTGTCCCGAAAAGACAGAATCAGCAAGTGTGGGCGCGATCTTCTCAGTAGAATTAATGATGAAATTAAGAGTACTGCATTGACTGTGTGGTTTTACTAGACACGTCCAGTAAGAATC
Source organism: Pinus albicaulis (assembly GCA_034641835.2). NCBI lineage: Eukaryota > Viridiplantae > Streptophyta > Pinopsida > Pinales > Pinaceae > Pinus > Pinus albicaulis. Next base: position 1,307,316,426 of record CM076581.1, read on the forward strand.
CCAGTTTAATCTTGTTAATCCTTGAATTTATTTTTCCTTCTCCTCAGCTTTCTGTTTCCACTCTGTTTGCAATTGCTGTGCTTGTGGTAGGTATCCCGGAATGGTTTCTGAAATTAAATTAACCTTGTGCAAATTTTCATTTACACAATCAAGTAATGTGGCTCGCTGTTGTAGCTGCTTCCTCTGCTGCTTTTTCTGCCTCTCTGATCTGTGCATCCCAAATATTGAAGAGCATTTCTTTATGGCTGCCATTGATAATTTGTGCTCCTACTCTTTTTCCTTCCTCTGTCTTTTTCCATGCCAAATAATTAGTAACTCTTTCATTTGTTAAATCATAATCATATCGTAATTCTACGACATGATTAGTGATTTTATCACTTTCATGACAAAAAGAGTTCCACTGTGAAATCTTTTGGCATAATATATCTTGTTGTTGCAGCAGTTGATTATTCAAAGAAATAGACTCTGAGATAAATTCTGTAAGCTTGGGGCCGTATTTATGCGTTTCTTGCATAATCTGTATTTGTTTCTCTTTTTCGGCCAAGCTTTTTAGATACCCGATTTGCACTTGCTGAAACTCTTGCTGTAACTTTTCAAATCGTATCTGTGCTTCACTGTTGGCATGTTCTTGTTGCAATTGTTGTTGCAAAACTTGTATTTGATCCTCTTTTTCATTTAATAACAGCCTTACCTCAAATGCTTTTTCAATAGTCGCGGAGGCATAAGCTCTTGTTATCTGAGATAATTTAGTAAGATTTTTAGTGGGATCTGTAGTAGGATCTTTCCATAAAACATCCAATTGTTCTGCATCAGTAGAGAGCGCACTTTATAATTTTCTCTTCTTTCTTTGATTCCTTACTACTGGTTTATGTTTCGGGCTGTAGAATATATCCAGAGGAGGAATTTCCTCTATTTTAAGTACAAGCTCGGCAGAGGGAGTAATGGGTATATGTTCTTTTTCTGTGACATTGCCACTTATTTCTGTAACCAAACCTTCTGCTGTCTGTACAGGAGTTTGTATGTTCTGTCCTTCAACATTAATCAAATCATTAAATGATTCCCATTATTTATCTAACTGAGTGCTGATAGATGGTTGATGTACATTAAGAGGTGGAAAATTCAACTGTGGAGTAGTTGAAGTCTGTTGTTGTGAGAGCTCTTTTGATTGAGCTGTATCCTTCACTAAGCCTTCACTTTTATCCTGATCAGATTTTTTAGAATGTTCAGAAAATTCTTTGTCAGACTTTGACTTAGACCTTTCTGAATCTGAGCTGCCACTGAGACTGACACTAGGAGTTGGTTCCCTTGCAGGTTCCAAACGCAAATTATCCAAAGGAATAGTAATCAATCTTATTTCTCTGTATATTTTAAACTCTTGAAATTCTTCTGGGGAGAACCGTGCTCGAGCTAAATTCAAAATGTCTTTAAATGAAAATTTTTCTTGAAACATATCATCAAAAATATCTTCTTCTCCCGAGAATTCTCTTACTTTGACAACAGTGGTGAAATCCTTGGCAATACCATATGGATCAAATAGCCTTCTCGAAAAATTAAACAAATTTAAACATGTAACATTGCTTACTTCCTTAAACGCGTGACCAACATCAAATAATGAAAATGCTCCGCAGGATACAAGAAATTGGGGCCAAATGGCTTTCTTTTTATCCTTTAATTCTTTTGTGAAACCTCCGTCTCCACAGGTTTGATATGAAATTTCCCGAGCTATGAGTTTATCTGGAACATATAAGGGCAAAACATGAGGAGAAGCAAAGCTTCCAAAAACCATCACATAAGTAAACAATTCTTCTCCAAACCATCTTGCGACAGGGAGAATGTCTACTTCTGCTTCAGGGGACAACCTTGGGGCATCCTTATTATACAACACTCTGTACAGAGGCAACATTATGCCATGGAAAATTTTATAAAAATGAGGAATGAATTTTGATTCCCACAACTCTTTGTGATAGACATGAATGGGCAAGGGATCCTGAATTTTCCATTGCCAACCCATTAAAGGGAACTTAGAAACAAAGCAGATTAAATCCATAACATAGGCAGATAGATAAAAAGGAGGATAAATCCTCTGAGACACAGTTTGTTTAGACCGGTAATTGAAAATAGCCATGGCTAAGTTATCAGACAATATTTTGGCCCAGTCTACAATGGTGGCGTTAACAGCAGCATTCAATAAGGGAAGCCATTCAGGCAAAATCTTATTAATGTCAGGCTTTCCAAAAAGCCTGCATAACATAGAAACAACAAAACAATATGGAGAGGTGAGTGAACCGGTACTGTACATACCGTGTTTAACTTTCTTCAATGGTTCATCTCTTCTGGTCCATTGTTTAGTGTATTCTGCCAAATTTGCATTTTCCTTTGCAAATTTCTCCATAAATTGTTTGTTGTAAGTTGCCTGAGGCTCTGGAAAATGATACATAAGTTGCCTGTCTATAATATCGGTGCTTTCCAGCACCCATTTTACCATGTCTGTATACGGAAGAATTCTAGGTCTTGCTGCTATCCGGTGCAAAAATGAACAAGCCAGCTCTGTAAGAGATGCTTCAGAGGAATTACTTAAACCCACGGTAGCTGAAACATCCATTACCCTTGGGTTCTCTTCTTCAAGAAAAATAAACATACCCTCCCAAGTGGTGATGCCAGCGTCTTTGTTGCAAGCAGTGTCTGCGTACAAGGATGCCATCTATTTATTTTCAAAATTCGGAGCTTTCTCTTTCTTTCCAGAAGTAGGAGCTTTCTCTTTCTTTCCCATAATGCTCTGAATGTTGCTTTGTATATTCTCTTGTTCTTCGCACCTGCAGTTTTACGAATTAAGTGAGAATAATGATATGAGAAAGGTGACGGGATAGTTTTAAATGTTGAAGGCACATGAAATATATTATTTAATCGTGAAATAACCTTTCGATCAAAAGAAAATCCTTTTCCATTAATAATTGACAATCCATTCATTAACTTGACATTAAGGCGCATAACGGGTCTCGATTTACGAAAATATTTTTTTCCGTACAACGAGCTTTTTTTTAAGAATCTGCGATGGTGCGATCTGCGATTAGCTTTGCAATATCACAAAATCACAATATCGCAAATCACAGCTTTCACAAATCAAAATTATTGCAAATCGCAACTTTCGCATCATCGCAATATCGCAAATTTGTAACTTTCGCAAATCGTAATCAGTAACATCGCGAAATCGTAATATCATGATATCGTAATATCGTGAAATTGCAATATCGCAAAATATAACATATGAAAAAAATATATATATCCGTTAATATATTTTCTGCGATATGCGATTTGTGATAAATATTTTTCTACATAGTTTTTTTGGATCGCGTGCGATGGATGTGGTATTCAAAGAAAGGTTTTATTCTAATCTATCATAAACTTAAGTTTAGTTTAAAGATTTTCCAAAAAAATTTATTTAAGTCAATGACAGTAAGTTTTATTGAAAATTAAAACAAACACCAATAAATTTTTTGGATTTTTAAACTAAGGGCCCCACTTATTTAGTATTAACTAATACTAAATAAGAAGGGGGGTTGTTGCTGGCCACAACAGGATGGTTAACAAGTTCATCAATAAATACAAGCAAATGCTTCAATATATATATTTACAGATCTTTAATCATCATATAAAGAGCTCAAGAATCAAATAAATTCCAACGTAAGTTCTAAGTATATGGTAAGCTTGTACTTAGAGGTTCTATTATTGTAAAATTTGACAACTATGGAAGTTGTGGCAAGGTATTTGAGGAGGGACTGTCATTTTGGGGTAGAGATAGTCTCTTTTTAAATGATAGTTTCTAAAATTGAATCCATCTTCAATGTATGTACGTTGTCTAGCTTTGAGTTTGGTTTCCCTTTCATCCTAGAGATCGGAGAAAGACATGCAATATATTATGAATTTCTTAGCGTTTTTAGAAGATTTAGAAGTTACGAATTTCTTTGGATTGTTTTTTCTTGTCCTTCATCTCAAGTGCCATTGGCCTTGCCCTCCTTGGACGAACTAGTGAAGGAGAGTCTTGCCGCAATGATGAAGGAAGGAAAAAAAATGTTAAGAATATTTGAATCCATTTACAGTGTTAAAATTTAGAGACAAAGGGGGATTTAGAATTTTAACATTGTAGATGGATTCAAAGACCCCTTTGTCTCTAAATTTTAACACTGCATATGGATTTAAAGACCCCCGTAGTGAAATAAAACACTTCAGTATCAAAATTGCAATTTTCTATTTCTGGAGTGACACAATTAAAAATTACTAACATAAATGACTAATTCATATACTTCTTGTACTTATTATTTGGTCATATTTTTATTCTTGGGCTATAGTAGTCATTTTTGTTAATCATTATTAATCTTGTCACTTATTATCTAGTCATATATTTTAGTCGTGGACTAAATTAGTCATTTTAGTTTTAGTTTGGTCACTTATTATCTAGTCATATATTTTATCCCTAAACTAACTTAGCCATTTAAGTTAGTCATTTTTAGTTCGGTCACTTAAAATTTCTCAAATTTAGTGTTAATTTAGCAGGTGAACTTTTACAACTTGTAATTGTAAGATCATTAGATGAGGTGATCCTCTAACTCAATGTTGTGTATATGGAAAAGCTAGAAGATGTTATTAAGAAGAGGAATGTCATGATGTCATTGGTTTCAACTAGACACTAATGTAAATCCACTTTGAAACCACCATGGGGGATCTGAAGGGCAACATCTAGTGCTCTTGTGTGTATGAGGGTTAAAAAATAAGGCCCCCTCTTATTGGCATGAAGTGTTCCTAGTACAAATCCATCTTAGAGTTAAGGCCATGAAAATATGAAGTCCAAGTACTAAATTTATTGTTTATAAATAACCTCTTTAACAACTTGACACAAACGTATAATGATGTCATTTACATTGGAGGTGTATGTCACTTGAATCGTGTTACAACTTTAATCGCTCCCCCACAAAAAGGTGTCATGCTCCCTTGTGATGGTGCATCAACTATAATGGAAAACAATCTCGTGATGTAAAAGGAATTTAAACATGTTGTAACTTTAATAGTGCCGTACATTCACCCCTTGGCTCACCACTCGTGGAAAATGTGAGGCTATTTCAAGAATTGATGTGGATAATATCATTTTATTTTCTCTTATGTATAGTATTATACATTGACACAATTGTGGTTTTTTAGCAAAGGGTTAGCTCCTTGTTTATTAGGGTTGAACAGGTTGTGTCATTATGAGTGATTTATTCATTGTCAACTCCTTATGTGGGAGAAAACTACAAGCTCCATGTCAACATGAATAGTAGATATTGTGAGCAATTCCTATCAAGTTTTTTCAAATTATCCAGTTGTTCTACATTTGGTATACATGTTAATAAGCGCATTACCCACAAACACACACCCTCAAGACCAATACCCTATTCTCTAAAAATCAAATGGTATCAATATTCTTAATTAGAGGTGAAGGATTCTCCTAAGAGGCTATTTTGTTGGTTGGAGGTGTTGTGTTTTGCCTTAGATACTAAGTGGTTAAGGGCTTGGGGGGAAAGGGATTTAGGGGTTAAGGGCTTAATAATTAAGGGATTTAGGTGTTAGGGGCTAAGGAGTTAGGTTTTAAGGTGTTTGGGGGTTATGGATTAAGGTTTAAGGGTCACAAGTTAAGAGAATAAGGGGTTGGTGCTTAGGGGGTTCATGGATTCTAGGTTATGAGTTAATGGCTTAAGGTTTAATGTGTCAAGGGTTCGGTGGCTTATGAGGTATGAGTGTAGGGGTTAAGGGAGTATGGCTTCAGGGTTAAGGGATATGGAATTTAGTGGCTATGATTTAATGAATTATTGGTTGTGATAATGGGGCCCCTAATTCCCTTATCACCACTATCAGGGGTTCCCCTTTCAATTTCTCTTGTTACCTTCCCTCTAGGCCCCCTAGCCCCTATGAAATTAGGTCTTAATCACCCTTCTCATTCTCTAATGTGTGGATTATAGATCTTAGTAAACCATTCTTGGACATCCCACTTCTACCAATCCATGCTACATGTGTGTCCCCCAATCCTGTTCAATACACCACAAAATAATCCTCCCACCTTTTCGGTCATATCATTCAACTTATCCTAACATTATGGGTGAAATTGGTGTTTATGTTATAAATTGAACAAAGAAAAAATATTAATTTTTTTTTGTATTGAGAAGATGTAGACATTAATTGTCATGATTGGAATGTGCATGCATCAATCTAGATTGGCTTGTTTTTCGAGCTTAGACATGAATAATCATTTGGTCATACTCCATCCTATCGATGGAGTCTGATACCACAAAGGTATCTATGGGAAGTTTGAGAGATTCTTTTGAAAGCTTATATGTTGTGGTATTTATCTCCTTCACAATGTGTCTAAAAGATAGCTAGTCCAAAGAGTTGGGGGAATCTATGATATGGCCTGTAGGATGGGATGTAGGTATATTTTTTCTATCATGAATTATTGACACACTTCATCATGATTTTTGAATCCCCTATAATTTATAGGGATTTGACTCTTTTGATGCATGCAATTTCCAAAAGGGTACAAAAAGAAATGGAGTCAACACAGTTTTTGAAACCTTAAATTTGGGTATATCTTACTTTCTCGTTATAAGACTGAGAGACGAAGAGTACCACACCCACTATGAAGCTAGGTGGGATAACTTGTGCAACACCATCAAATAAGTCACAAGGGCATCCAAGAGGGAGTGGAGGAATTACCAAAATCCATTATTTTGTGGTTTAGGATGAATCTTGTCTTCCAAACACTATTTTTTATCAATTCAATTGTGATATTTGTTAGAATCTCTCGTGAAAAAAATGTGTTTTTGTTCCAATCCCACAAGATATTGTTGATTCGAATGCATGGGACACCTTTAGAATAATCTTCCATGACGTTGAGTAGCTAAGTTTTGAAATTTTCTTCCAAGCTTAGATAGGACAACGAGCTTGTCATGTTCAATTTTGCAAGGGTGGTGGTGATGACCTACATTTTGTTGGGACAAGAGATAAATACGTGTGAAGAAATATCATCATATGACTTGCATAAAGGATAGATGTTGGGGTGATTCGTAAATTATCATGGATATTTCTCGTGAACAAAATGTGTTGTTGTTCCAATCCCACCAGATATTGTTGATTAGAATGTATGGGAAACCTTTTTAATAAATCTTCAATGATGTTGCGTAACTAAGTTTTGAAATTTTCTTCCAAGCTTAGATAGGACCATGAGCCTATCATGTTCAATTTTGCAAGGGTGGTACTAGTGATGACCTGCACTATGTTGGGACAAGAGATAAATAATTATGAAGAAATATCATCATATGAATTGCATAAAGGATAGATGTTTTGGTGATTCATAAACTATCATGGATATTTTTCATGAACAATAGGTGTTTTTGTTCCAATCCCACCAGATATTGCTGATTAGAATGCATGGGAAACTATTTTAATAAATCTTCCATGATGTTGTGTGACTAAGTTTTGAAATTTTCTTCGAAGCTTAGATAGGACCACGAGCCTATCATGTTCAAATTTTCAAGGGTGGTGGTGATGACCTGCACCGTGTTAGGACAAGAGATAAATAAGCATGAAGAAATATCATCATATGACTTGCATAAAGGATAGATGTTGGGGTGATTCGTAAAATATCATGGATATTTCTCGTGAACAAAATGTGTTGTTGTTCCAATCCCACTAGATATTGTTGATTAGAATGCATGGGAAACCTTTATAATAATATTCCATTATGTTGTGTAACTAAGTTTTGAAATTTTCTTCAAAGCTTAGATAGGACCACGAGCCTATAATGTTCAATTTTGCAAGGGTAGTGGTGATGACTTGCACTGTGTTTGGACAACTAGAGATAAATAAGTGTGAAGAAATATCATCATATGACTTGCATAAAGGATAGATGTTGGGGTGATTCATAAACTATCATGGATATTCCACTAGACAGTTCATCATAACAGACCAGATAAAACTATATTTAAAAATTAATGAATAAGAGTTTCTGACAGGAAGTGTCAGTGAGTTTCGGATGTTCTAAGGAGGGAGTGACGTCAAGGTATGCTAGGCAGTGTTAAGGCATGCTCGATGAGATTGGACATGAGTATCATAAGATGAGTTATATGTGGTTCTTAGGTGAATAAGGCATATGTTCAATTTCCATGACACATGAGAATCTGGGTTTTGTCCTAGAATTTTTTATGAAAACACACTCAAGTGCCACAACACATATACTTTAATGCACGATGAAATCTACACAAATCAAGGAATCAACTAGTGCACATGATAATTTTACCTTTTTCAAACCCTTCTTCATTCTATTACAAACTACAATACAACATTCTAGAGCTCTTGTACCATGGATCATGAACCTTTACAATCAAAATGATACAATAAATACAACTACTTGCTGATGGCGGCCACACACAACCCTTCTAGACGATAGGTTTAATGAGAGCACCACAAGTTTAATGTTTGGAGAACAAGGGGCCACCCCCTTGTCCAGCACTTTTAATGGGTCCCATGCATCATTATGTCACTCATGGACCCCAGTATGCCTCCTAGAAGGCCCTAGGACATTAGTTGACCTCTTATGATGCTTATTATTCCATGTATGAGATAGTTTGGTGGGATTGTCACCAAAATTTAGGGTTACTTGCATATTATTTTATGTTTAGCGGCTAATGTAGGCCCATAAGATAATTTGATCAACTCCTATTCAATGTATAAATAGGATTTAGTTGGACTCATTTGCATCATCACTTGACTTGGGATTTCTCTATCTTTAGAGAACTTTACATTTTTACTTGGAGGGATATTTTGGATTATGGATGCATTTTGATGTATGGATTTGGGCCATTTTTATCTTGGAGCTTTGTTTTTGCAAATGTGAAGCTGCTTGGATATACTCTCTAACATTTTGAGTGAAAATTTAACGATATTGTTCTTGTTTTTGTATACTATTGAATTTCACTATAACTTGGGCTAATTGCTACGTGATGGAAATGTGGAATATTGTGTCTATTTAGCTTATTTAATGTATGGGCCATTGTTAGATGAATGAAATGTCTTATAGATCATTTTAGATCAATAATATTGCACCATTTTTATGAATTATAAATTCTTGAAGGTCACTTTTCATTTTCCTCTAAAATTGGACGAAGTTGACTTTCTGGGCCTCCTTGATCAAGAAACCGAATTCTTGTTTATTATCATTCCTATCTCCATATCTCCAAGTGAATTAGGCACTAGTCCCTAAAAAAGGGTGACGATCTTCCCTTTTTCACAATTTTCCATTTTTCCCTAGGTCTAGCCCCATTAGGTCACATACGACATCAATTTCCCAGGAATATGGCCACAGGAAAAATTTGATCTCCTAGAAGAAACTGCGTTGGTGGGTCTCCTCACTCTCCTCAGAATTTGGACCAATTCCGACAGTGGAATCTCCATATACCTCAAGCCCTATCTCTAGGATCAAGTTTTGCCTAGGTGTTCCCAAGGCTAGAACCTAGTAGGATAAATTTGACCCGTCAAAGTAAAAAATCTTGCTTGATCCTTTCCCCTCACATTTTCTAGGATAGGAACATCATTGGTTGCTAAAGTCCATCCCTGAACCTGGGCTGGGTCCACTTGGCCCCGTGTGGTCCCATTTGGTGTTAAAGGCCTTTCATCAAGTTCCATTTGAGAATCCAAGTTCCCAAAGGATTTTAGGGATTGATAACTTTCTTCATAAGTCTTATTCTTATAGCTCAACCCTTCAATCCCCCTCCTCTCTCCCTATAAGATCAAGTCCCTTGCTTAAAAGGTAAGCAAATCCCACTCTTTATTCTATCTTAGGGAAAGGGTTTCTAGGGTCACTTCCCACCTATTCATTGACCTATACTCTGCAAGTGACTTCCTAAACTATCGGGACTCCACCCATCGGCTAAATTCCATGAAGAGCAAGGAGTCCTTAGCTATGGTGATAATGGGATAAGCCTCCACATTTTCCCTTGTCCAAGTAGTTTCCCTCTAAGGAACCCCTTTTAGGTCCACTACTAGTTTGAGTGGTAACAAGTTGTTCACAACTACATTTGTGAACAACTCTTCAGTATGCCCACTTTTTCCATACTATGACTCCAAGATGAGAAGTCTAGGGCTATGGGGGTTGCCCTTCTTCTCACTGAATTAATCCTCTACAATATAGTGAACTAGGGCTACTTGGTTGGCCCACTTGACTGTTAATTTAGTCCTTCAAATTCTGCACATCCTTAGGCCTTATACACCTGCCCTTCTACCAATCTTGTTGTCCTTCACAAGTACAAGAGTTAGCGCTCTTCTTTGACAGTCACCTAACAACCCTCCAACTCTACTTGGACTACCATCAATCTACCCAACCATAGTCAATTATTTTTATTGATCTAGGGCCCACAATATTGTCTTCATATAGGGCTCTTCAAATCTTTCACCTGACAATGGTTTGAGTCCTCTCAAAATAACTGTTCTTGTGTATTGACAATTTGATCTTTGTTGTCCAATCTATGAACAAATCTAAACTACTCCTCTTATCATCCTTCTAACAATTTGTAGATGACTGAACTAGGGTCACAAATCAGCCACTAACAATCCATTGACTAATTTTTTATAAGTTGCTTCAGATATCTGTCTAAAAATCTATGGAAAATCCACCAAAATCAACTCCTTTGCATGTCAATCCATTCTTCATATGGCACATTTATTCTGCATGCTCAATCTTCTACTCAGGTTCCACCCTCCTTTGGATCTGTTATCTCCACATGTATTGAATCTGCAAACCATCTTCTAGATCTACGGTCTATATTTTAGAAATAAACCTCACTCTAAGGGTCACAACCGCTCTTCTTCTACACAAATTTGTCACTGTCTTAAGGGCATATCTTATGAACTAAACATGCTAGGAAATTTTCCTAACTAGGGCACTATACTTATGTACTTCTAATTGTTTTAGAACAAACCATATCCACCCATAGAAAAAATCACGACTCTTTCATCCATAAGAGACTCAACCTAGCTCCTATGGCTCCATAGATTCTGGGCATTTATTTGACTGAATATTTACATGAACTTCAGATCTCAATGTCAACCCTCAAACTAGGGTTACCTCAATCAATATTACACCTGCGTCTACTTATGTTTTGGATCTAAATTAAAGTGCAAGTCGTCCTCCATTTATGTAGGTATTTATTACAGAACTTGCGGCCTAATAACCACCACAAGACAATATCGTATCAACCCTCTCTTCTATTTCATGTAGAAAATCTAACCAATGGGATTCAATATGATCTTGTAATGTACTAAAACAAGATATTGAATCCTTCCTACAATTTTAGGAAACAAAACACGATCGGACAATCAAATATAAGTAAGAGAAATAAATTATCAATCGCACAACACAATATGTATCTGGGGAAAGAAATTTCTCAAAAACCCTCTATCTCTATTGTGTATTAAGTCAAGGAATCATGAAACAATACAATGCTTAATCTCTTATGAGATTCTTTAGCACTCTGTCAATTGTCTCCTACTAATCTAGGAAAAATTGATCTAGTACTTAGCCAATTCTCAACCTTCCTTCAGCCTGCCTTGCTCACACAATTCCTAGGGAATTAGCTCCCCATTAATTAGGAAAATCATCCTTCCTTGATTTCACAATCCATCATGGCATCCCAATAACTTTATAGTTTCACATGGGAAATTTTGTATAAATACAACTGATAGTTATGTTCCCTTTAACCTCTGTCTCAACTGTGTCTTCCTCAGAACTGACATGCATGCAACTATTGATAGTGAATTATCGATTATCTGATTGATCACTCACTTTGAATTAAATATAATTTAATTCAATGGACCTCTCACTAGCTCATCACTCAGTTAGAACTAGTTAAACTTATTTTAACTCAATTAGTTGAGTTAACTAATTCACACCTACACCCCACTAATGCATCAACTGCAACTGGACCCCCAAAATATTACAATCCATCTACATGCCTCATCTTAGACCCTCATGATCTGTTCATATGCATGAACACAATAAAATACATAAATAAACATAAACACATAGATGCAGTAGGAATAACACTTCATTTCATTAATATCAAATACTGAAAAATGCTTACAGACAGAATGGAAAACAAACTACCTCGGGCGATGGTAGCTTATCTCTGAGAAGAGATGTGGTGGCTACATGCCTATGAACTGTGTTACAATAAGGCTCAAGGGCCTTTTTATTATTTAAAAATAAGAGAAAACCCTAACCCGAGGAGATGTAGCACCAAGATTTTATGGGCCCCGTTGGGGGTAGTTGGGCAGCCAACTTCCTGGGGTCATGACTTGTTCACGTGACCTTCATTTGACGCACATGATACCTCATTAGAGAGATCTCTCTAAGAACTATAATTTCTAATACGATTTCTTTCTAAGAAATCGCCAAACCTTTCATGCCCAAAAAAAAATCGTTCGGGGCCTCAAAACAACTCTGGAAGCTCAAGACCCGAAAAATTGACATAAATAGTAAATTTTACTATAATTAAGGAAAATGAAAAATTGAAAGAGAAAATGACGAGGGCCTAAGTGGAATAGGCAGGTGGCCACCAATATCCACCTCGATCACCTCAACTCGAATTTCTTGAGCTAACTCATTCATCATGAATTAGTTAACTGACCCAAGTTGTTATGAGATGAAATTACAATTTATTGTCCAATTTATTCAAGGGAAAAATAAATTAGACACCTCACATTCCTCACTCTTGTTACATCAAAATTCGTCACTAGTGTGGGTGCATTTTTTTTGTCCGTTTTGGTTGCCAATTTAACTTTTTCTTTTTGCCAATTTCAACAGTCCCTCTCAACAAGAAAGGAATTCAATATATTCTGATCCGGTACCTTTATAATTTTTCAAGCAACACTTCTCTAGTGTTGTTTGCACCTACAAATCTTGAAACTGAATAGCCTTTGAGAAAATGAGTTAGTATAATTCATTTGTCATCAAAGTCTTCTAAATGCTGCTAGCTACTGCACTTGTCTATTGGAATCTCTACATTGCTGCTGACATCTGCATCTGTGCCCTTTGCATTATTTCCAACTATGATCTGTGCTCCAGTATCTGACATTTTTCGCTCTGATTTATCTCTTCCTGACATCCAATTGCATCAATCTAATTGATCCTTCCTGATACTATTGTACTGTGGACTCCTCGTAGCTAGGTTTGATCCATGAGACACACCATCTCAATGGACCCTGCCCAAATTTCATATATTGGGATTATGTCTACACATCACCCCACCTTTCACCTGTAGGTATGGTTTCATGTGCTCCCTCTGCCCATCTGGCTTTAAATTCCCCCCTCATGGAGTTCTTTGTTTGAGTGGATGCTTCCACTTAGTCTCCTCTATGTTTCTCCAATTGTGGCTACTCCACAACCTTTTGAGATTGCTTCTAAGGATGCATGTTGAGAGGTAATTTGTACTCCCTCTCAACGGCCAAGTCTCTAACCTCTTGTTCACTCCTCAAAGCTTTGCATGCATCTGGAACCTCAAATGCCTATAGGTTCTTGACTCGTGCACATTTTAATTGTCACGTCGTTACAAAATTTTCTAAAAAAGAGTTGATTTTAAATCGACAATATCTCCCTCATCCGATCTCCGAATTGATTTTCCATTTTTGTAGTTTTTCAGAAGGAATCCAAATATGCTATTTTTTTTGAAAAATTGACACCAAATATTCATATATTCTCTGTGAACTATTTTCCTAAAAAATTCTTGCTCTGATACCATGTAGAAAATCTAACCAATTAGATTCAATCTAATCTTGTAATGTACTAAAACAAGACACTGAATCCTTTCTACAATTTTCGGAAACAAAACACGATCTCACAAGCACATATATGTAAGAGAAATAAATTATCATTAATCGCACAACACAAGATGTATCTGGGGAAATAAAATTCTCAAAACCACTCTATCTCTATTTTGTATTAAGTCAAGGAATCATTAAACAATACAATGGTTAATCTCTCATGAGATTCTCCAGCACTCTGTCAATTGTCTCCCACTGATCTAGGAAAACACGGTCTAGTACTTAGCCAATTCTCAGCCTTCCTTCAGCCTGCCTTTCTCATGAAATTCCTAGGGAATTAGCTCCATATTAATCAATAAAATCAATCTTCCTTGATTGTGCAATCCATCATGGCATCCCAGTGACTTTATAATTGCACATGGGAAATTTTGTATAAATACAACTGATAGGTATGTTCCCTTTAACCTCTATCTCAATTGGGTCTTCCTTGGAACTGACATGCATGGAGCTACTAATAGTGAATTATCATTTATCTGATTGATCACTCATTTTGAATTAAATCTAATTTAATTCACTAGCCGACCTCTCACTAGCTCATCACTTAGTTGGAACTATTTAAACTAATTTAAACTCATTTAATTGAGTGAAATAATTCACACTTGCACCCCACTAAAGCATCAACTATAACTGGACCCAAAAAATATTAGATTAATCCCTCTACGTGCCTCATCTTAGACCCTCAACTCGAATTTCTTGAGCTAACTCAGTCATCATGAATTAGTTAACTGACACAAGTTTTTTTTTTTTCCCAAGGAAAAATTCGTAATTTTATTATGAAAACAAAATTACATGTTACATGAGCTGGTAATTGTCAATCAATACAGTCAAGTATGCCGCAAATAAAATAATTTACAAAGGGAGAAAATTAGGATTTTATCCCTTTTTTCTTTTCAACCTTACGCCAAGCACCTTGTGTTGGCATGGTCGAGATAAGGACGAGATTGTTTTCTTCTGCATGTGCTCCAATGTCCTTATCTGAGTCCAATGTGTCTGAAGTATGTAGTCTTTATTCCCCCCTCTATCTGGTGCCCCATGATCCATATCCGGTTGTGGCTTGGTGGGGATGTCAAACGGATCTTAAATTTCCTGTTCTTGCGTGCCTAGAGAGGTGTTTTCCTATTTACTCTCATTTGGGATGGGGTTTTCCTCTTCTTCATTTGTCTATTGTTCTGGCTCTTTTGAAGGAAATTTCCATCCTTTGGTGACTGACACAAGTTGTTATGAGATGAATTTACAATTTATTGTCCAATTTATTTAAGGGAAAAATAAATTAGATGCCCCACATTCATCACTCCTATTGGATCAAAATTCCTCACCAGTGTGAGTGCATTATTTTTTTTTTGTCTTTTATGGTTTCCAATTTCAATGTTTCTTGTTGAAAATTTCAATATTTTAGAATTTGATGTAGCCTTCACACAAAGACACCATTGAAATCATATGCCCAGATTCTCATGAGAAACATCTCTTAAGCTCGATCTGCCATAAGAGAAACAACAATATTCCATCCTACTTCCTAGCTCAAACCGACCATTAAGGTATGCAACATTCTTGTGAACCCTCACATGATGATCTTGCTCTTGGAGGATGATCATGGCCTCCCTTTAGCAACCCTTACTCAGCCCTCTTACTCTACCTACTTTAGGACTACATCTCTCTTCACCCCCTTGAACAAATGAGCTCCTTCTCACTTGATGTTCTTTCCTTCATCCTGAAGACTTCTGAAATAGTTTTTCCTCGACCTCTTAGGAACCCTCTAGAACTTACGGGTTTTGTCCACTTATACCTTAAGAGATATTAATTTTCCTTTTTAATTTTCTTTTAGATTTTAAGCCCCATATTGGGTCTAGAATCCCTTTTCTTGGCTTCTTTGACCACAAATCCTTTTGTGACCAAACTCACACAAACCCATCTCACTATGCTTCTGGAGTGCCTCCCAAGCTACACAATTCAACAACATAGTCTAGTTATAGTAACTGTAACTTGGTCAAGCTCTTGTAGTCAAGCGAGGGCTTGATTGGGTTCCCAAGTTGCAAATTAAGCAAGGGTAGTTGTGAGGGCATGATAGCTAGGGAGGGTCAGGGCATGCACATTAGGAATGAAAAGGCATGCTAAAACATGTCGGAAAATGTCAATGCATGCTGAAGAGTACTGTTAGGGAGTGTCAGGCCATATGAAGGGATAAATAGGTCAAAATGCATGGAAAGGAACGAATAAGAGTGTGTGCCAGGGAGTGTCAGTGAATTCCAAGTGTGCTAAGGACGAAGTGTGTTAGGAGAGTTCAGAATAGGATTTACAGGAGGCAAGCCTACGAATGTTATATGGGGTTTGACATAGCAATTTTAGAAAAGGGAGATCACTTTGTGCTAGGCACAACATTGTTTTTCCTTTAGCTATTTTTTTATATGAGATGTGGCAAACTTTGGCTACATGCTCATGTTTTAAACTATTCTAGATAATTTCATATTTTACATTGTTGTGTATAAGTTTTGGGGCCCTCGACTTGTGTTGGCTTATATCTTGTGTGCCTTGTGAATCTTGCGGTTCTTGCAAACTCTCAGTTAATGTTCTACTATTTATATGAACTGAACATACATGTGAAATATTTCCTATGTAAGCTATGGTGCTTAGTTGTTTCATGGCCATGGCTAGATCATGTGATCCTTGTCTTGGTAACTATTTAAGTGGGATAAGTTGACCTTGGACATGAGTGGTATAAGATGAGTTATAGGGAGTTCTTAAGTGAAAAAAGCACAATCTACTTGTAGTAGGTGCAATTGGTCAAGTTGTTGCGGTTGAAGCAAGCCAATATTGTCACATGAACTACAACAGCCAAGGAATTGATTGGGTTCCCAAGTCACGAAAAAATTTAAAGGCTAGCTTTGAGGACACAAGTGCGAAGGCATGATAGGGAATGCTAAGATGTGTCATATGGTGCAAAGGCATGTCAAAAATGCTAAGATGTGTTGAGTGATAAGGCATGCCAATATGTGCAAGGGTGTGTCAATGTGTGCCAGGGACTGTCAAGGTAACAATAGGGAGAAACAAGTTAAACTATAAGGACATGAACACATAATAGGGTTAATAAGTCATCAATTTACCTTTTCCAAGAGGGGCATGCTAGGCACACCAACACTGGGCACCATATGTGCCAAGTGAAAAGTATTAGTGCATTCTAAGTGCCAAGTCTTCCTTTTTTGCTTCTCTTCTACTTTCCAACAGTTGATCTCAAATAAATTTAATATTAAACAATGCCAAATCATACCAAGGCACATCAACGTATTCCATACATGCTAAGACTTTTCAAGCGCCAACACGTGCCAAGTGCCAATATGTGTCACAGAGTGTTATGCATGCTATGAAGTGGAAGGGCATGTTGAAGAGTGCTAAGGTGTTCTAGAGAGTTCTAATGCATGTTGGGGAGTGTTAAGGAGTAATAGGACAAAAAATTAAGGGAGAACTAGATAAAAATTGAAGTTAAGGAATATGAGGAACGTGTGCCAGGTACTAGTGATAATGCGTGCTATTTGTCATGCTAAGGAGGGAGTGACAAGGTATGCTAAGGATTGGTAAGGCATGCTAGCGAATATCAAGGCATGTCAAGAAGTATCAAAGTGTGATTGGGAGTTCCAGGGTGTGCTAATTATATGTGCCAAGATATTCCAATACATGCCAAGTGCTAACAATGTGCAAGGTGCTAGGGTATGTCAATACGTGTCAAGAAGTTTCAAGGAAACAAAAGGAAGAACCAATAAGAGGGTTAATAATTTGGGACTTTATTTTTTTCAAAAGGGGCATGCTAGCCACACTAATAATAGGTCCCAATACATGCCAAGTCACATTGTGTGCTAAGTGCTAATGTATGTCAATGAATTCAACCAAGGTGTTCCAGGGCATGATAGGGACTACATGCATGCCAACACATGGTAGGAGAGTTCTACGTTGTGCTAGCGCATGCCACCATGTACTTTGGTTTTAGTGTCATGACAAGATGTTATAGGTACAAAGATGTTCCAAGACATGCGAGGTGCTAAGAAATGTTAGTGTGTGGCAAAGCATTAATTTAAGGTGTGCCCGAATTGTTGAGGAGTGTTAGATCTTTCTCATTAATAGAATTGACAAAGCTTGATTATGTATTAAATAATATATTTCCTACACACACTAGTGTAACTTTATCTAAAGGGAGTTTTCTAGATAATAAAATTAATATATGAATCATATTTTGACTCATAGGGAAACTCTATTCGACTAGTCATTACTTCAGGGAAATGATACACACTAATTACTTCTTGAAAAATTGACTGACTCTAGCCACTATGGACTTGGACATATTATAAAAAAGGCTCCACAATAATGGTATTAATTCATTATATTTTGACAAAAAAATATATTAACAAGCAAATAATGTCATTAAAAACTCATTGGAATGATCAATGATGACGAACATTTTTTGACCGTCACCAAAAGTAACAAAAAGAGCGTCGGTGAGGGTCATTAAAAGTTCGTCACTAGAAGTGTCACCAAAAAAAGAATTAGTGATGGGACTTTAATGACCCTCGCCAAAAGTGTCATTGAAAAAGGCTTTGGTGACAGACCTTAAAGGGCCATCATTATATACACTTACAATGACGCTTTTTTAAGGACCGTCACCATATGTGACATTAGTGACGGACCTTAAAGGTCCGTCACAAGCATGACCCTCACCAATGTCCTTTTTTCTTGTAGTGTGAGGAGTTTGATGAACCTCCTTTACACATTTATTCCTTAAGAAAAGAAAGAAAATAAAAAATGGGTATTCCAATTAGCTTAGAACTAATTAGGAACATTATAGTCCTCCCCTCCAAAATGTTGCTTGTCCTCAAGCAACTTACAAGGACATTGCAAAATCTCCAATGGATTTGTCTCCTCCCAAGAATACAAGTTTTCTTTTGGTGAATAACCCAAATAGCTATCATCACGAAGAAGTGGGAGATACATGGAAAGAATCCTATGTTGTCCATTGGTCTTCTCAGGGCATGAGATATGATCAATGATGGGTGATTCAAATCCCATGAGACACTCCAATCTCCATGTTATCATCCAAACAAAGTGAGCCATCCTTGGTAGCTCATAGAAACAATCACCAATCCCCTCCTTATGTAATGCATAGGGGCTGCATGGATGGAAATGATAAGTAATAATGTTCAACATACGCTATCTCTCCCTCCATTTATGGTAAATGTGGAGCTACTAATCCTGGGCTGCAAAAATATAGTCCTCATGAAGCCAAAAGATACTTGGAACCTCATGATTCCCTTCATTGATTCTAGGGAGCCTCCTTGCCCACTCTTCCATGCATATAGTGAATAAAGTATCATCACCATATGTGCTCCAAAAGAAACATGGAATAAGTGTCATATGATATATTGGATGGTGACAATATTCCCTCCATTGAGACCAATGTTCTTCTTCTTCTTGCTGCCTCAAGACATAGTACAATAAGTGGCCACCCAACCACCTTTTTGCTGCCATAAGCTTCTCCAAATCTTGAAAATAGTATAGGATAAGAGGTGTTAGTTGAATATGATTCAAGAAACAAACGTCTAGCCACAAATTCTCCCATGTGAGAGGCTTCTCCTAAATACATACTTGCAACATATGGCCTTTTGCATAGAGAAACAAAAGATAAAGTGTAGCAACTATATATTATCTCATCCTCCTCTTGAAGTATGAATAAATGTGGGAAGTTTCATTTCCCATGGACACACCCAACCAATGTGTCATCCCTACTATCATGTTCCCAACAAGGATCAGAGCATCATCATCATGTGGGATCAAAATCAGCAATACATAAATAATTAAATACAATGATGGAGGTGGATCATAGTCCCACAAGTGGAACCAGTGCAGTAGATCTCCTGACTGCATCAGATCTAGATGTGGTAAGTATTTTTCCCACCACTTACTTGCTTCCCATAACATCTCACCATGGCTGAAAGTGGGAGATATATTTGGTGCCTTAGGAAAGCACCCATCATGCTGCAAAATCTCCCTTTTTCCACCAAGGGAGTGGCCATATTTAGGAATATTTTTGGCCCAAAGTTGACCATGAATTTTATAAGGTATAAAACACCTCTTAGGAGTCATGGCCTGCATATACATAATAAAAGAATGCATACAATTAGAAAATAAAACATGATTTACATAAGTATGCTCTTCACCAGTAGTCTTCCTCAAACAAATGGAGTGGTGCATAGATCTTTTCCCTTCCTCAAAAAGAGAAAGAGAGGGCTGAATTAACTCTTCCATAGAGTTATGTTGATGCTCCATCTCCATATGGTACATGAATCTTTGATAATGCTGATATAAAAATTCTTCAAATCCTTCCCACATGAATCCATCCAAGATAATATGGTGAGTTCTAATGAAATCAATGGGAGTAGATAGAAAAATATTATAGGCTACATATAGTAGTTTATCTTTGAGTTTTGATTATTTAGTCAAATAGATCTGATCATGAAAGTAAATAACTCCATCAACCACTCTATACCTCATATCTTCCATTTGCCCACCAAGAATCTTACATGTGAAGAGGTTCTTGGAATATTCTACCAAGAGTTGAGACTCCCAATATGGATCTAGGCTTCCCAACAATGACAACACTGTAAAATTATGAAATGAAGTAGTTTTCACATCATCATTCTCCTCTTTGACATGCTCAAGGCCAAAGTCACATGTTGGAGTGTTGTGGTTCTCCCTTTGCTGCCTATCTTGCAGCTGATCTTGCTGAAGACAAGATTGAAGTTCATGGAAGTCAAACTTCTTTTGAAAGGTCTCTCCCTTCCAAAACTTACATAGTTTGGCCCATCCATACAAGAGTTTTTGTACCCACTTTTCATATTCAGAAATATTCCTTGTGTGTAGAGATATAATTTGCTTCCCCAAAACTATGGAGTGGCCATTTGACATCAAGCTAATGTCATCATAGATTTCTAAATCATTTTCCAACGCAGATAACTAAGTGGGACATGGTTTTTTCTAGCTCATAGAGTTGATCATCTCTCCTTGGAACCCATCAATGGTTCTCAGCGTTGTGTTAGCTTATTCCAAGGCTCCTTCCTTAGCCAAATATGTCACTAATGCATTAAGTTGAGGGAAAACTTTATTATTCTTCCAATCAGGGGGTCATCCTGGTGCAATCCCTCCATGTAAAGATACATCAATATCTAAAGTAGAATTTATGAATGAGTGGAATGATGTGTCCCTCCTTTTGTTGCATAGTTCAGTCTCCTTCTCATGAATAGAAACCCGTTGAAATAAACAAGGGTGCATGCTCCTCATCATTGGATACTAATCCATCCTTCCTCCCTTTGCTTGGAATAAGATGTTATTGCCCAATAATACTGTCACATGATGCTCCTTGGGAACTATTTTCAAAGATGCAAAAGCTCCTTCCCTTGAAACAATAACTTCATGTCGATCTTAGGCATATAATAAATCTAGGCATAGAATAATGTTGTAGATCTGATTGTGTAGCTGAGTGCTTGCACATATAAGATGAAGAACTAGGGTTTTCTTCATGTAACTATCTTCTTTATGGAACTTCATGTCTTTCCCTCTTCATTTCTTTGATTTCTCCTTTAATCCCGTGCAGAGTTTGGAACATAGTCTTTGAGAACTCTTTCCCTTTCATTCTTCCAGATAAAGGGGTTTTAACCTTGTCTTCTTTGTCTTCAGTGTAATCAATCTTCTTCTTTTGTATTTTATTTTCTTGAAGGGACATATTGGCTTCTCAATAAGCATAGGTTGTACCAAGATGTTGCTCTGATACCACTGTAATACCCCAAATGGGAAACATGCAGCAATACTAAACAGTCATGCATTAAAATAACGCAGTTCATCTAAGACATAGCAGGAGGCCAATAAAATTGTCCTTCAATAGTATTTACAACAGCAATATAGATGTATAATGAAGTCCATAAGATGCATAGCTGGAAATACAAGACATAAACAGAAGAAAAACCCTCAAAAGGGGTGTTGCAACCACATGTATGGACTGAAACTTCCTTGACAATGTTATTCTATTAGGTTGCAAACTATTTTTTATTACATGTCAGATCTAGAGAAGATATGTGCATAAAAGATCAGATCCATAATAGATCCATGCACTAGAAAGGCTCCTCTTTCAGATCCCCTTGGGGTTTTGAGCATTACATGAAGTATAAGAAGTAGATCTGAGATCTAAGAATTCAGATCTACAGAAATATTCAGTGATTCAGCAATATTCAGAAATATGCAGATCAGATATGAAATATATAATGTATATATCTCCTCCATTGGATCTCAAAGTGAAGGGAAAATCCCCAACACTGAGAAACCAGCTCTCCAAATGGTGCACTCAAACTCCCTGCAACAACACCTATAGGAATAACATAGATATAGAAGAGAAAATATTTTGTAGGATATAGATGATATTTGGCCACATTCCAAGATCAGAAAATGATCTTCGATCACTCCAATTGGAGTAGAAGACTCCTCCACTAAAAAAAGGGCACTGAAATGCCCTAGATCTAAATAGATCTACCCTTCACTTGCTGCAGCTTGCAAATACAACCAAAGCCTCAACAGGATCTGAGTTGTAGTTGAAAGGAGAAGCTTGGCCTCAAGCCAGATAGTGAAAAATGAAATATAAGACTCTCCCAAGAGCTACTCAATGGGAAGAGATGGAATTCCTAAATAGGAAATCCCAATGCTAAACAACATTTTCAATCTAGGCTAAACAGCCAAAGAAAGCTATATGGTCTAAACAAACAATATATCAAAATACCATATCTTCAACAACCTCTCCATGCTGCCATCCCCTTCCTTATATATATTAAGAGCTTGTAAACCCTAGACCACCTTCAATGAAATCTTCTCTTTCACTCAATCCATCTCCTTCTAGAACTGTGTTGTGCCACATTGATGGCCTTTTCCTTCTAGACAATGCTGTAGATTTGGTCAATGTTGACCCAGTCAAAATGTCCATCCCCTTTCACACCTAAGGGTGCTTGTTTACATAGCCAATATTTAGCCTTTTTCACATTTGGAATTGATTTACCCTTTATGAGGAGTTTGATTAACCTCCTTTACACATTTATTCTTTAAGGAAAAAAAGAAAAGCAAAAATGGGTATTCCAATTAGCTTAGAACTAATTAGGAATATTACATTATGGGTATACTTCCCTTAGCAATTCATGTCAAAGATGAAAAATATATCATGATGTAATTTATTGTAATTGATGCAGGTGAATGCCTGAGTGAAATCCTACTCATCACATCGTAAAGCATATCATTTAACATTATCATTTTTTACTTAATGCTTTAGGGGGAAGCTGTTACAGGTCAACTTGGGAATCACTCCCAAAACCCAGATCAATACGAATTAGGGTCTATCATACTCTAAATTAGTTTCTACTTGCCTAAAAAAAATTATCCCATTGTCAGTTTTATTCCATGAAAGTTTCACTACTTGAAGTCCAGTTGAAGTGCTCCATTGAGCCATCAACACACCCCTAGACTGCAGTAAGTTCTTTACAGAGCATCTACTCCCGCGCAAGGCAGCATTGTAGAACATCTAGGTCCACTTGGCAGTGCTTTGATCGAATGGGAGTGAATTTTTCATAGGATTTTGTGAATCTTCCCACCTTTAGTGAAATCTAGAAGTTTTTCCAGCTATCACACTATCTGGTAACTTTGAATATGAACACCATGGAGTAGTTAAATCACTTATCTTCCTATTCCATTGAACAAGGAAACCTATTTTTCCATTTTCATAGTATTCATTCAATGAAAAATTAATTCTAAACCACCTCCATTTCTTATAAATGTAGCATTGATCATAGTCCACAAGAGAGAAAGTATTTTAATTTGTCGAGGTATGATGGTAAGATCACAATTCTTGGACATATTGTTTGCATGTAATGTTATGTTGTTGCAGTGATGCTGCTAATGTAATGAGGATAGGACTGAAGCTGGAAAAAGTTGACATAAAATCGATCCATCTGTTTGTAGCTTCTCCTTCTACTTTACAATAAAAAGTTTTTTGCCTTTCCTAATACACGTGTTCATTGTTTATATATGTATTTTCAAATGAAATCGATTCAATTTGTTTAACATGAATAGATCATATACCTTTTTTCACCATTTTCCCCTTAACATGCTCTTGAAGAAAAAAAATTGTACAAATTGAAACTTTCAACTACAATCTTCAAACTCAATGTTGAAAAATATGCTTTCCCATCAAGCTTATTTATGTACATACCAATCCTAATCTAATAGTTGAAAACCAAATGTTCAATTCAACAAATATGAAACTTCCAGTATAGCCTGCAAAAGAGCTAATCCAAACCTGGACTTCTTGATTTTTCTTAAGTGGACCATCTATTGGAAACTCAGAATAAAAATTGAATCGATAAATCAAACTTATAAATGAAAGAAACTCCACCTTCACTGCTGACTCGAATAGACTTACCAAAGGATCTTGATAATCATGAAAAATCACCTCTTCTTGATGTGTAAAACCATGAGGGCTGAATTCATTCATAACTGATGGCTTCTTTTGTCCTATTTCTTCAATTCCAAGAACATCATCAAATAAAAAGGAAACAATATATGTGTCTTCCCTCTCGTGTAAATAAGAAAAACCGTCCATACATCCTTGAACATATTCAAACATGACATCCATATTGTGTGTATCAAAACTAATTGTTTTCTTATCAAAAAATCGTATATAGTCTTTGGTAGTTTTTCTTGAGGATCGTTATCTTGATTCTGAACACTAACAGATCCTATACAAAGAACTGTATGAATATCAACCATGAAATTTTAATGATCCCCAAATAGAATAGGTAAAACATATACATTCAGCTCTTCATGTAGCTCAAGTTTACCTAAAAGTGAACTTTCATCACATTTTACCTCGTTGTTCATAATTTTCATGCAGGTATTTTCAATAACATGATCTTGAGGAGTTTCTTTTTGACATAAAATATCAGAAAAGGAGTGGGATGAAAAGAAATTTGAATGATTTGGCTCATAGAGATTGAAAGGTTGCAAATCGTCATAAATTTCATGTAATATGACTTGACTTTCAAATTTATGATACATTTCATATTCAAGAAAAGAAGACACATCTTCTTGTTAGAAACCTTCTGGATTATCATGAAAATTCACTTGAGAAGAGAATTCATAAAGTACCTCTAACATATCGTCATCTAAGGACTTTCAATTGTCACCAAAAGTTTTAATATATGGTTTAAAAACCTCACAAAAATCACAATAGTCTTGTAACAATAATAAATAAGAATGAGATTTCTCATAATGTTAAAAGAACATTCTATAGAAATATTTAAGAAAGAACAAGCTTCTCGACTGCAACCTTTCATCCCATGTTCTAGCTTCATCCTCTAGGATTTCCATAAACATTTTAATGATAAAATCCTCAGGAAACTCAACTCAAAACTTGTGTCCATGCATATGGAATCTAACCAAATGAAGAGCAACACTATATTTCTTTTCATCTTTAAATATATGAAGATAAGTTAACCAATCAATTCGAGGCATAGGATTTGGAAAACTAGTGATGTGAGACTCATTCGTAGGGGCATACATGGCATTATTTCTTGAAATTGAACACATATTATTTAAGTTATTGTTCTATTAAGATTGGAGTCGCCATGAAAACTCTGAACTTTAGATTCTTGGACACTGGAGTTGCCAGGGGAAAGATATCCAACCTATTGATATCCAACTGTTGTTCACCATCAGCAATCGGAGTTGATTTTTTTCTTTCTTCTTCGAGGAAGATAAAGTCTTTGAATCATGTCGGATGCACAAAAATGTTATCACTAAGATGGAGCAGTTGGGTTTTTCAACCATCAACCTAGCATAACTATTTCAAACCACTTTTGACTCGAAGTTAGCCCTTCCAATCAAAGAGGTCTCTCTCAAGGAAAACAATGAAGTGTTTTATATTAAATCATTTTTCATATGGCTATCTATGTAATATTTTTATCTGATTTTTTGTAGGTGAAAGAATGAGATTACAAAAACTATTGGGCATCGAGTCAGTTAAGGAAAATCAATTACAAACATCACGGATTTTATGGAAGTTGAGGAAAATTTGGCTTTAAAATGGTGTGAGATAATATTTATAGTAAAACACATCAAATGAAGGAAGTTGGAGCATGTGACATGAATTCCAGGTAATCAAATTGCTATGAAACTAATAAATGCATACAAAACATGAAGATAAAAAAATAAGCCAAACATAATCTCTGGTGAAAAAGAGAGTCTGTTGAAAATGTATATTAAGTCAAGAAAAAAATTACAAGGGTGGTTCTCTCATAACATCAATCAACCCCCTCAAAGTGAAAAGGCTACACATATATATATTGATGCCTCCATACAATAGTATGCCACCTAGGCTAGACTCGATGCATATTAAAGAGTCCTAATTCTAATTGAATTACAACTCATGGAGCCCTTTTTGGAAAAAAATTGTTTTAAAAGAGTTTGAGTACAAAAAGGACTCTTAAATTATTAAATAGCTCAACAAATTATTTTAATAACCCTTATCGAATGCAACCAAATAATTTTCTGAATGTGTTGGACTGTTAATTTTTCATCATGCCACATGGATGTTGACCTTGCTGAGTTGGACCTCCACGAAGTCAAATTCCAAAAATTATGCACAAATCTAGATAGGAGACATTATGTAAGATAAACATAAAATACCAACGAACCTCCTTTATACTGTTTCCTTTGAGATGCCATGACTCCAACACGTTGAGATTTGCTTCCTTGAGAGCTGCAAATGTCCCAAAAGGCAGCAAGATCAGCTATGACACCTACAGAACTATCCTAAAGACAACTAAAACAATGCACAAGACAAGTAGACCAAGAAATTTTAAAAAAAAATGGCTTGAATGAGAGGGAAACCAAGGTAATGACAAAAAAATATTTCAAAAATGGAAAGAGGATGAAAAATCGAAAGAATATATAAGGTGTATGTGTTTTTTGGAGTGAGGGATAAGACAAATGATGGGTAATTATGACGCACATGACTCTAACCCTGATTGTTTCTAAATATTTTTGTATTTTCCTTACCTTCACCATAACAACGGACTTCTGTAGTGAAATCAATGTTCAAGAAGGAATATATGCTACAAAGGTTTTAGGAACATTCATAGAAAATAATTTGGTTTTCTAACTAGAGTTGCTACGAAAGTTTGTTGAACTGTCAAATTGTTATTTATGACCGAATGAGCCTAAGACACATGGATTTTTTTATTTTCAGCTTAATATTGACACCCATTAAAATTCATAATGAACTTACACATTGACTCTATGAAAAAATTGAACTTTATACATGTAATTATTTTCAATAAAAACTTAAACCCTAAATAACTTAATCAAATTGACTCAAAGACAAACCTACGTGTTATCATGGATAACACTGGTTCCAATGGTGATGATGTGCCCTGTGGTGCAGAAAAGAACCAACAGACCAAGTTCCTTACCATTAGGCAATCCAAACCTATTTTCATATTCTTCAGCCTACATTCTCCCCTTCACATGCTCTTGAAGCAAAAACACTGTACAAAATGAAACTTTCAACTACAATCTTCAAACTCAATGCCAAAAGAGATTCTTGCTCAAAAATATTATTTATGTACATACCAATATTACTCTAACAATTAAAAACCAAATGTTCAATTCAAGTAATATGAAACTTCCAATATAGCCAGTCAAAGAGATGATCCAACACTTGGGCTTCTTGATTGTTCTTAAGTGGTCCATCTATTGGAAACTCATAGTAAAAATTGAATCCATAACCTGAAATTATAAATGAAATAAACTCCACATTCACTGATGCCTGGAATAGACTTACCAAAGAATATTGATAATCATGAAAAATCACCTCTTCTTGATGAGTAAAACCATGAGGGTTGAATTCATTCATAATTGATGCCTTCTTTTTTCCTATATATTCAATTCCAAAAACATCATCAATTAAAAAGGCAACAATAGATTTGTCTTCCCTTTCGTGTAAATCAAATAAACCATCCATACATCCTTGAACATCTTCAAACATGACATCCATATCTTTTGTATCAAAACTAATCATTTTCTTATCAAACAAATCATATATAATCCTTGGTATTTTTTCTTTAGGAATTTTATCTTGATTATGAACACTAACAACTCCTATACAAACAAATTTATGTATATCATTCATGTCATTTTGATTATCCCCAAATAGAATAGGCGATACCTATAAATTCAACTCTTCACGTAGCTCAGGTTTACCTAAAAGTGATCTTCCATCACATGTTACCTCATTTTTCATAATTTTCATTCATGTATTTTCAACAAACTGAAATTGAGGAGTTTATTCTTGACATAAAATCTTAGAAAAGGAATGGGCTGAAAAAAAAATGAATTATTTGGCTCATATATATTGAGAAGGCTGCAAATAGATTGAAAAAGCTACAAATCCTCATAAATTTCGTGTAATATGGCTTGACTTTCAAATTACTGATCCATTTCAATTTCAAGTAAGGAAGAAACATCCTCTTGTTGGCAACCTTATGGATTATCATGACAACTGACTTGAGAAGGGAATTCATAAAGTGCCTCTAACATATCCTCATCTGAGAACTCTCCATTATCACCAAGAGTTTTAAGATATGGAATAAAAATGTCACAAAAATCACAATAGTCTTGTAATAATGATAAAGAAGAATGAGATTTCTCATAATGTTCAAAGAACGTTCTATTGAAATATTTAAGAGAGAACAAGCTTCCTTGTTGCAACCCTTCATACCATGTTCTACCTTCATCCTATAGGGTGGCGATAAAAATTTTCATCAGAAAATCCTTAGGAAAATCGACTCGAAAGTTATGTACATGCATATGGAATCTAAATAAGTGAAGAGCAACATTATCTTTCTTTTCAAATTTAAATATAGGAAGATAAGATAACCAATCATTTCTAGGCATAGGATTTGGAAAACCACTGATGTGATATTGATTCATAGGGGAATACTTGACATTTTTTCTTGCAATTGAACTCATATTCCTCAAGTTATTGTTCTATGAAGGGTGGAGTCACCATGAAAACTATGAACTTCGGATTGTTTGATGTTGGAGTTGCTAGGTGAAATATATACAACCTATTGATGTCCAACTATTGTTCACCATCATCAATCAGAGTTGATATTTGTCTTTCTCTCTGGGGAAGATAAAGCCTTCAAAAAGTGACAGATGCACCAAAATGTTAACACTAAGCTGGATAAATTGGGTTGTTCAACCATCAACCTAGCATAACTATTTCAAACCACTTTTGACTAGAATTTATCGTTTCCAATCTGGGGGGACTCTCTCAAGGAAAAAAAAAAGTGTTCTAGATGAAATCAATTTGCATATGGATAACACAGTACTATTTTTATGTGTTTTTTTGCAGTTGAAAGAATGAGATGACAACCACCATTGGGCATGGATTCAATTATGGAAAATAAATTACAAACATCCCTGATTTTATGGAAGCTAAGGAGAATTTGGCTTTAAAATGGTGTGAGCTAAAATTTTACAGTAAAACAAAACAAATGAAGGAAGTTGGAGAATCTGACATGAAATCCAAGTAATCCAATTTCTATGAAATTGATAACTACATACAAAACATGGAGATAAAAAAATAAGCCAAACAAAATATTAGGTGAAAAATATCGTCTGCTACAAATGTATATTAACTCAAGAAAAAAATTACAAGGGTGGTTCTCCCATAACATCAATAAACCCCCTCAAAATGAAAGGGCTACACATATATAAAGTGAGGCCTCGATACAATAGTCTGCCATCTGGGCCAGACTCGATACCTATTAAAGAGTCCTAATTCTAATTGAATTACAACTCAAGGATACCTTTTAGGGATATTTAAGTTTTGAAAGAGTTTGAATACAAAAAGGACTCTTCAATTAAATTTTTTTTTTTTTTCTAAGTTAGAGTAATCTATTAACAGAGGGAAATATAGTACATCAGTGCCTACGAGGAGGCAATTCGAACAGACCAAGACTAGTTTATGGCTGCCCTTCTGGAGGGAAACCAGCCCGAGGAACCTTCAATAGAAAAAATCCCGCGCAGGGGATCGGACCTGGGAAGCTTTGACTGAAAACTGAAAACATGTACATTATATAGCAGATTAACTGGACCATGACAAAATTGGACCACTGTAATATCTAAGACTGGTCGCTGACAAAAAAGGACCAAAACTGTAGGAAACATAAGAGCAGCATGACAATCCCTCAGAGAGGGCAGAGCAAGAACCTGAGAAACAAGAAAAAAGGTCGAGTTATTCATCTGGGGCGACCTCCTCAACCCTACAGCCGAAGTCAGCTGGTGCGCCTTGGGCATGAGAACGTTCAGCATTGGGAAGGACCTCAGTAGGCGATTCCGTCTGAAGTGGTGGACCATGAGCCGAAACCTCTGGCATAACCTCCCTGCGCGCGCTAGTCTGAACCCTCGAGTCAAGCCGCACAGCTGCCGAGTTGGCGCCATCGACAGGAGCAGGATCTTCCGGAGGGATTTCAGGCGAGGGCTCTTCCATGAAAACCACAGAGATGGCGACTGTGACTCTAGGTCGATTTAGGGCGCAATCGAACGAAAAAAGAGTTGTGTGACACTGAGCGGGCATCGCATCCCCAGAGGGCGAGTCGAGCCTGCGACCAGAGCGTAATTGGCGGCCATGGAAGATATTGTCAGATGGCAAAGAGATTGCCGACGGAGAAGTGGAAGAGGAGGGCGAGCGCCTCCTGGCGGAGCGAGAGGCACCCCTCCTGCTACGCATCCTGTGCCTCAGTCGTGGCATACTTGCAACAGAGATAGAGCTGAAACGCTGGAACGAAGACGAGCTCACCAGGGTCGGCTCTGGAGGAAATCTCAGGACCAACGATGCCGAATTGCAGGAACCAGCAATGGAGATGTGAAGACTCTCGTCAGGCTTCAGATAGCAAGTATGGCGACTCCTTTTCCCTGTGGAGGTGCGCTTGTTGGCGCAGTCCTCAACTGAATTACACAGCGAAATCCTCGGCGCGGGATCCATCTCAAATAGCCCTCTGTTCCTGCAGCTAACAACCTTCTGCAATGAATGAGCAATCTGGTTAACCTGGTGCGAATCGCCTTTGCGGCGTTCGAAAATACCTCTGCCATCAGAATTCATGTCGAGCGGCTTCACCATTACGATGGTCATTATGATCGATTGGGTGGTATTTACTGCGAGCAGGTGGTCACGGATGGGTTGGCAGGTGGCCTCCTGTCCTCACGACCTCTGTCCCATCGCTCTTGCGCACATAGCTGTCACCCACATCCGGGGGCTCTTCAATTATTAAATAGATCAACAAATTATTTTAATAACCATTATCCAATGCAAAAAACTTATTTTCTAAATGTGGTGGATTGATGATGTGTCACAATGCCATGTGGATGCTGGCCTTGTTGAGTTGGACCTCCACAAAGTCGAATTTCAAATATTATGCACAAATATGGCTAGGAAAATTTCTGTAAATTAGGCCTCAAAGATAAGTGTGTATTGTACAAACCCTGATAGTTGCTCAAAACCTAAGAGGGGATTTTGTAGATGAGTTTTTTCTAAAGAAAAATTTCCTTCATATTTCCACAATTCCTTTCCATTTGGTCAAAAGGTGAGCTTTAATTTGACTACTAAAACAATCATTTCCAAAAATTTGGTAGCAAATAACGTGGAGGTTGACTTAGTTGACCGGATGAAGTGTCCCCCTAAAAAAAATGAGTTCATATGTTAATGATGTGGACACCTTTGAATTCTGGTTTATCCATTTCTTCAATATTTGATTTCCCAACAATCATCAAAACTCCATAATGCTAGAGGAAACAGAGTAGAGGCAGTTTGGTAGTAAACTTCAGTAGAAAATGCCAAAATCACCCTTCTGCATATAATTTTAATTTTTTGACTATTCCAGGGTCTCCTTTGAGGTTAATGAGTTAAATACATTCCTTGATCCCTCATATTTATGAAATTTTAATTGGTTTTTTCATCCATTTAAAGCTACAACAATTTCGTAGGAGTTTCTAGGACGGTTCTTGGTTTCTGAGATTTTTTCTCCCTTTCAATATTTTTGCATCAAAAATACTTATAAAAGCCTGTATGAGCCTAATAATATCCTATATGAGCTTGTATGTTACCAAAGAAGTTGATTATCCATAGAATAAGAAAATTTTGTTATTTTATGATTCTTATGGAGGAGCATCAGTTTCAGTGACAATCTTGAGACCTTTCTTCATAAGGTCAGCTTCTATCATTTCTATATGTGCTTCTAAATATTTGACTTGCCCCTAAACCCTTCTCATGTCTGCTTGCAACCATCTATTTCTCTTGCTTAATTTTTTCATCATTCTATGTAAAGGAAGTGTCCTCTTCGAGTAACCTCATGTCCATGGGCTCATGCCTCACCATGGATCTTCCATTATATTGTTTCCTTCAAGCTACCATGGCTCCAAAACTTTTAGAGATGCTTCATTGACAACCAAAAATATCCCAAAAGGCAGCAAGAGAAGCTATGAAACCTAAAGACCTATCCTAAAGACAACTAGACCAACTCACAAGACAAGAAGACTGAGAAATTGACAACAAGAATGGATCGAATGAGAGGGAAACAAATCTAATGACAAAAATATTTCGAAAATAGAAAGAGGACGAAAAATTTTATGAATCTATAAGGTGTACATGTTTTTTCAAGTGATGGATATGAAAAATTATGTGTAATTATGACCGACATGGCTCTGACCCTGACCATTTCTAAAAAAATTCACCTTTTCCTTACTGTTACCACAACAACGGACTTCCGTAGCAAAATCAATGTTTGGGAAGGCATATTTGCTATGAAAGTTTCAAGAAATTTCATAGAAAATACTCTATTTTTCTAACTGGGGTTGCTGCGAAAGTTTGCTGAACTGTCAAATTGTTAATTATGATTGAATGAGCCTAAGACACATGGTGTTTTTTATTTTCA
The DNA here is from genome assembly GCA_034641835.2 of Pinus albicaulis. Classification (NCBI taxonomy): domain Eukaryota; kingdom Viridiplantae; phylum Streptophyta; class Pinopsida; order Pinales; family Pinaceae; genus Pinus; species Pinus albicaulis. The sequence continues at coordinate 1,307,349,389 of CM076581.1, forward strand.
CATTAATGTTAACACCCACTAAAATTCATAATGACCTTACAAACTGAATCTATGAAAAATATGACATTTTTACATTTAATAATTTTGAAGAAAAAGATAAAACCCTAACTAGCTAATTAAATTGACTCAAATACAAACCTAAGTGTTATAATGGATAACACCATCCATATTAGCTTTCATGTCAACCTTAAAACAATTCATGTTTGATTTTAAACTACTCATGTCGCTTTTTAGTTCACCTTTGGTTGTTTTTTCTAAGAGCGAAATTCGTTGCACTTGGTCCTGTAACTTAGATATATCATGCTACAAATATTCGTCTTCATGCATCATAGTATAGATTTATGAATTCTTAATGGGTGTGAAATTCTCTATTTTGGGAGGAATTTTATAACTAAATATTGATATATATGCTTCAATATGCCTTTGGAATCACTTCAAACTATTTTTTCAAACCAAAGTTGAGCAATTTAAAAACAAATACACACTTGTTTTCACTTTTAGTGTTGGGTGTCTACTATTTTCTTTCTATGATTAGAAGCAAGTGAAAATTTTGGGTGTGAGCGGGGTGAATGTTTCCCTTTTCTTGCGGCAGGCGCAATAGGGGGGTCACAGGGGGGGCAACATGCCCCCTGGCGGAGGGTTCGCGGAGGGGTGGTAACCCCCCTACACGGGGCTGGGGGAAATGCTATGGTGAAAAGAAAATTAGACCCTATTTTAGGTGGGAAAACTCACCTATGGTTTTTTGCATGGGTTTTCACATGTTTTTGGGAAAGATGGATTTCTTCCCCTGGTATTTTGTAGATCCGATAAAGGGAACTATGGTTATTTTCTAGTCTAGGGTTAATGGATTGGGGTTTATGAATGCTTTGGCATGTATATATATGTTTTGTAACACTAAAAGGAATATAATGAAAAATAAAGTTGGTGGTCCCAGTTTTCGATCGAGGGGAAAATATCTATGTATGTCTGTTTTATGTTTTATGCTCTCATTATTGTTTATTTTAGGTTTTTAAGAATTCGTTTGAAGATTATTTTTGCACAAGGTTAAAACCTACATTTGGTATCATCGTTTTTTCAGCATCAAGGGGATGCCTTTGCTGCTGAGTGGTTTTTTTCTCGGGCCTATGCTTGACCATGTTTATTGGGATATCTGTTGGATCAATTCTTGCGGTGAAAGAAGATGGCAAGGAGTGGAAAGATAGAGATAGATAAATTTAATGGTCAGAGTTTTGAGTTGTGGAAGTTCAAGAAGGAGTATCTACTGGTGGATAAAAATGAGTGGATCGTGATAGATACAGGTACTAAACCAACGACAGTGTCAGATGAATACTGGGCAAAGCTGGATCGAAATGCAAAGAGCAGAATACAATTGTTTATATCAGATTTGGTATTGTGGAATGTATCTGTGGAAGCTATGACAAAGAATTTGTGGGTCAAGTTAGGTACTTTGTACCAATTGAAGTCTCTGGTGAAAACATTGTTCCTATGGAAAAATTTGTATAAGCTGAGGATGAAGGATGGAGACCTGATGATAGAGCATCTGAAAGCCTTCAATACTGTGGTAAGTCAGTTTTCTTCACTTGATATTAAAATCTTAGATGAAGATAAGTGCATTAGTTTGGTGTGTTCTCTACCACATTCGTGGGATAGTATGGTTATTGCAATAGGTAGCAATACAACTACCTTGAATTATGATGAAATTGTCTTAGCCTTGTTATCGGAGGAAATGAGATAGAACAATATGGAGGGCCAGAATGGAGATGCCTTATTTTTACGATGATGTTCCCAAAACAGAAACAAAAATAATTTTTTGAGTGGAAGATATAAATCTAGAGGGAGATCTAAATCTCCAAGAAAGCCTCTAAAGTTGTGCTAGAAATGGGGAATGGAAGGGCACTTCAAAAAGGACTACAGATCTAAAGATCCTAGGAAATGAAAGGGATATGATGATGCTCCTTACGTAGAGGTGAAAACCACCTCAGATGAAGGTGGGGATGTGGATTTGGATTTTTATTCAAATAAACATGTAGATCATGAGGCATGGTTGATTGACTTAGGTGCATCATTTCTCTTCACTACCCATAGGGAGTGGTTCTGCAAGTATGAGAAGTATTATGGTGGTGATGTCTTCTTAGGGGATGATAGGAAGGCCAGAGTAGTCAGACGCGAAAAATTTAACATGAAGCTGCAAGGTGGAAGGATTAGAATAGTTCATGGTGTTCTACATATTCCTACATTGGCTAAAAATCTAATTTTTGTAAGCAAGATGGATGATGCATGTGTAAAAGTAGTGTTCGAGAAAGATACCTGCAAGATGGTTCGGGAAGCACTGGTATTAATGCGGAGAGTTATGATTGGAGATTTTTACAAGCTTTTGGGTAACACTGTTATTGATCAGTGCAACATTTATTTGGTTCCTGAAAGTGTAGCAGAAAGCCTAGTGGTCTCTGGAGTAAATACCATGTGTTCGCATCAAAGTCTTGGACATATTGGAGAGAAAAGCCTTCAGATACTGCATGGTAATGGTATGGTAAAAGGTATGTCTAATTTATCTATATATTTTTATTTCTGTGAACATTCTGTATATGTGAAGAAGAATCGGATGAGTTTTCCTTCTGGTGCTAAGAGGGTGAATAAGATATTAGAGCTTGTGCACAGTGATGTGTTTGGACCTTTTTTAGTTCTGTCACTGGGTAAGTCTGTGTACTGTGTTTAATTTATAGATGACTTCTCAAGGAACACATGGATTTATTTCTTGAGGAAAAATTCTGAAGTCTTTGACATATTTAAAGAATTTAAGGCTCTGGTGGAAAACTAGACAGAGAAGAAGATGAAGCTGTTGAGGACAGACAATGGTGGGGAGTTATGCCAGAAGGAATTTGAAGAGTTATGTAAGAAGTGTGGTATAAAATGGCAAAGGAATACCCCATACACACCTCAAAAAAATAGATTTGTAGAAAGAATGAACATAATACTCATGGAAAAGCTAATAATCATGCTTAGTGGTACCAGGTTAGGACAAGAATTCTTGGCAGAGGAAGTGGAGATTGCATGTTACCTAGTTAAGATTTTGCCTTCATGCGCGTTGGAGGGTAAGACTCCACATGAGGTATGGGATGGTAAGAAACCCTCTCTTTCACATCTAAGTGTATTTGGATGTGATGCATATGTACATGTTCCAAAGGAGAAAAGGACCAAGTTGGATAATAAATGTGAAACGTGCATCTTTATTGGGTATAAGGATGGTCTAAAATGTTACAAGATTTGGAACCCAACAAAAAATAAGGTTGTGTACAACTGGGATGTGCTGTTTAGAAAGGTGAAATATGTTAAACATGAAGTCCTACCAAAGGAACCTAAGAAGATAGAGTTTGAGCTAAAGGAGGAAGAATCAGGCTCTACAATAGAACAAGATTTAGAAGAGGAAGTGCCACAAACTCTAACTGTGAGAAGATATGTTCGAGAAAGAAGGAAACCAGAAACATATAGTCCATATTCCTTCTGTTCAATTTTTTCTTTAACTATCACTGATGATGATCCCAAGAATGTTAGAGAGGCACTAGATTCAGAGGATTGAAAACACTGGAAGGAGGCCATGGTCGATGAAATGGCATCCTTTCACAGAAATGATGCATGGGATGTGGTGGATTTTTTGGCTAGAAGGAAGCCTATTGGGAGCAAATGGGTGTTTAAGAAGAAGACAAATGCAGGAGGAAAGGTATAGAAATGCAAAGCTCGATTGGTATCAAAAGGTTATTATGAGGTGCCGAGAATTGATTTTGGTGATATTTTCTCTCCTCTTGCTAAGGTTACTTCTATTAGATTACTTTTACCTGTTGTTGTTGGATTTTATTTTGAGGTAGAACAAATGGATGTGAAGACAACATTTCTTCACGGGGATCTGGAAAGGGAGATATACATGAAGCAACCTAAAGGTTTTGCAGTCAAGGGTAAAAAATAACTGGCATAAAGGTTTAAAAAATCTATGTATGTGTTAATACAATCACCAAGGATGTGGTATTAGAAATTTGATACCTATATACCGGGACTTGGATTCACCAGAAGAACATAGGATCAATGTAGGTACTTTAAATTAATTCGTGACCCTGTTATTTATTTGGTCTTGTATTTGGATGATATGTTGCTCGTTGGAATTGACAAAGATATTATCCAGTATTTGAACACGCAATTGTTCTCGAAATTTGACATGAAGGATATTAGTGCTGCAAACTATATTTTGGGCATGGAAATTAAGAGAGATTGGGCAAATAGGAAGCTCTAGTTAAGATGTAGTAGCCACTCATGCAATCAATGAAGCATTTTGGTTACAGAGGTTGTGTTAAAGTATGTGGCTGGTGTAGTGAGCTATAAGGATATACTTTGATATCCAAAGTGAAATTTTCTTCGCTAAGAGCCCTAATTATCATTCAAAGACAAAGAACATTGATGTTTAGTATCACTTTGTGAGAGATATGGTTTATGATAGAAAGGTGTTGCTAGTAAATGTGGACACTTTGAAGAATTTTGTAGATGCATTGATGAAGTTTGTGAGCAATGAAAATTTATATTGATGTAGAGAAACAATGGGAATTTATGGGTGGATCACTTACTAAGCTTTCATGTGGCTCCCTATGGAAAGAAAATAACAAGTTGGAGAATGTTGGGAGTGTGTTGTATTATTTCCATGATTAGTAGAAAGTATGAAGCAGGGGGTGTGAGGGGCGTGGAAGCTACCATTCGCTTGCGTCAGGCGCAGTAGGGGGGCGGGGCACCGAATCTGGAAAAAAAAATTGGATCCTATTTTAGGTGGGCAAACCCGCCTATGGTTTTGTGCATGGGTTTGCACATGGTTTTGGGCATGATGGATTTATACCCCTAGTATTTTGTAGATAAGATCAAGGAAACTACAATTATGTTATAATATAGGGTTAATGGATTGGGGTTTATGAATTATTTGGCATGTATATATATGTGTTATAACAGTAAAAGGAATATAATGAAAAATAAAGCTAGTAGTCTCAGTTTGAGATCCAGAGAAAATGTTTGTGTATATATGTTTTATGTTTTATGCTATCACTATTGTTTATTTTATATTTTTAAGAATTCATTTTCAGATCATTTCTATACAATTTTAAAACCTACATTTTGTATCAGAGTTGTTTTGGCTTCAAGGGGTCATCTTTACTGCTGAGGGATTTTTTTATCGGGCTTGGTGGACCATGTTTAGTGGGAGATATGTTGGATCAATACTTGTGGTGAAAGAATATGGCAAGAAGTGGAAAGATAGAAATTGATAAATTTAATGGTCATAGTTTTGAGTTGTGGAAGCTCAAGATGGAGGATCTACTGGTGGATAAATTTTAGTGGATCGTGATATATCCGGGTACTAAACCAATGACAATTTCGGATGAAGACTAGTCGAAGTTGGATCGAAAGGAAAAGAGCACAATATATTTGTGTATCTCAGATTCAATATTCTTGAATGTATATGGGAAAGCTACATTGAATATGTTATGGGTAAAGTTTGGGAATTTGTACCAATCTAAGTCTCTGGTGAATAAATTGTTCCCGTAGAAAAAGTTGCTGAGGATTAAGGATGGAGAATCGATGACAGAGAAAATGAACACCTTCAATACTATGGTAAGTGAGTTTTTATATGTTGATATTAAAATCTAAAATGAAGATAATTGCGTCATTTTGTTGTGTTCTCTACCACATTCATGGGATAGTCTGGTTATTGCAATAGGTAGCAATACAACTACCTTGAATTATGATGAAATTGTATCAAAATTTTTATCAAAGGAAATGAGACAGAAAAATTTGGAGGGAAAGAATGGAGATGCCTTATCTGTATAAGGAAGGTCCTAAAAAAGAAAAAAGAAAAAATTCAAGCGGGAGATATAAATCTCAAGGAAATCTTGTAAAGGTGTGCTGGAAATGCGAAAAGGAAGGGCACTTCAAAAAGGACTGTAGATCTAAATATCCTGAGAAAGGAAAGGGATCTGATGATGCTCCTTCTACAGAGGAGAAAACCACCTCAAATGAAGGTGGGGATGTGTATTTGGCTTCTTCCTCAAATACACATGTATATCATCAGGCATGCTAGATTGACTCAGGTGCATATTTTAACTTCACTGACCATAGGGAGTGGTTATGTGAGTATGAGAACTATGCTGGTGGTGATGTTTTCTTAGGGGATGATAGGAAGGCTAGAATTGTCGGACGCAGAAAAGTCAAGTTGAACCTGCAAGGTGGAAGGATTAGAACACTCCCTGGTGTTCTGCATATTCCTGCATTGGCTAAAAATCTTATTTCCGTAAGAAAGATGGATAATGCAGGTGTAAAAATAATGTTCGCAAAATATACCTGTAAGATGGATGAGGCAGGTGTAAAAATAGTGTTCAAGAAATATACCTGCAAGATGGTTCGAGGAGCACTGGTATTAATGCGAGGAGTTTAGATTGAAACTATGTACAAGATTCTCGATAGCACTTTTATTGATGCCTCCAATAGTTCTATGGTTCTTGAAAGTGGAGCAGAAAGCCTAGTGGTATCTGTAGAAAATGTTATGCTATGGAATCAAAGGTTTGGACATATTGGGGAGAAGGGCCTTCAGATACTGGATGGTAATGGTATGGTTGAAGGTATGTCTAATTTCTCTTTGGATTTTGATTTCAGTGAAAATTTTGTATATGTGAAGCAAAATATGGTGATTTTTCCTTTTGGTCCTAAGAGGGCGAACAAGATATTAGAGCTTGTGCACAGTGATGTGTTTGGACCTGTGTCAATTCCATCACTGGGTAATTCTGTGTACTATGTTTCATTTATAGATGACTTTTCAAGGAATACATGGATATATTTCTTGTGGAAGAAATCTGAAGTCTTTGACTGATTTAAATAATTTAAGGATCTAGTGGAAAACCAGAGAAATAAGAAGATAAAGGTGTTGAGAAAAAATAATGGTGGAGAGTTCTGCAAGAAGGAATGTGAAGAGTTATGTAAGAAGTGTGGTATATCACGCCAGAAAACTACCCCATACACAACTCAGAAAAGCGGAGTTGCAGAAAGAATGAACATAACATTGATGGAAAAGTTAAGAAGCATGCTCAATGGTACTCAGTTAGGATAGGAATCCTAGGTAGAGGCAGTGGGGACTGCATGTTACCTCGTTAACAGATCAGCTTCATTAGTGTTGGAGGATAAGACTCAACATGAGGTATGGACTGGTAAGAAACACTCTCTTTCACATGATGTTATGCATATGTACATGTTCCAAAGGGGAAAAGGACCAAGTTGGATAATAAATCTGAAAGGTGCATCTTTATTCGGTATAAGTATGGTTTAAAAGGTTACAAGATTTGGAACCAAGAAACATAGAAGGTTGTGTACAATAAAGATGTGGTTTTTAGAAAGGTGAAATATTTTAAACATGAAGTCCTACCAAAGGAACCTACGAAGATAGAGCTTGAGCTAAAGGTGGAGGAATCACACTCTATAATGGAACAAGATTCATAAGTTGAAGAGCCACAAAATCAAGACATGAGAATATTAATTTGAGAAAGAAGGCAACTAGAAAGATATATTCCATCTACTTTCCATTCAAATTTTTCTTTAACTATCATTGATCATGATCCCAAAACTATCTGGGAGGTAGCGGATTCAGAGGATGGAAAACTCTGGAAGGAGGCCATGGTTGATGAAATAGCATCCTTAGACAAAAATGAGGCATGGGATTTGGTGGAGTTGTTAGCTAGAAGGAATCCCAATGGGAGAAAATGGATGTTTAAGAAGAAGACATATGTATAAGGAAAGGTGGAGAAATACAAAGCTCAATCGGGAGAAAAAGCTTATTCCCAGGTGCCGAGAATTTATTTTGGTCATATTTTTTCTCTTGTTGCCAAGATTGCTTCTATTAGATTAATTTTACCTATTTATTATTCATTTGATTTTGAGGTAGAACAAATGGATGTGAAAACAACATTTCTTCTTGGGAATCTAGAAGAGGATATATACATGGAGCAACCTTAAGGTTTTTCGGTGAAGGGTAAGAAAGAACTGGCATGAACATTAAAAATTTCTCCGTATGTTTTAAAACAGTCACCAAGGATGTGGTATGAGAAATTTGATACCTATATACGAGGACTTAGCCTCGCCAGAAGAAAAGAGGATAATTCTGTGTATTTTAAATTAATTGGTAACCATGCTATTCATTTGGTATTGTATGTGGATGATATGTTTTTGGTTGGAAATTCCAAAGAAATTATCTACCATTTTAAGACCCAATTGTTCTCCAAATTCGACATGAAGGATATTGGTGTTGGAAACTATATTTTGGGCATGGAAATTAAGAGAGATCCAGGAAAGAAGAAGCTCTAGTTAAACCCAAGGAAGTATGTCAAGAGAATATTGTAGAGGTTCAAAATGCAGGATAGTAAACTAGTGAAGGTTCCTATTAATGTAGGTGTAAAGCTATCTGCTGAACAGTGTCCCAAGACACAAGAAGAAGAGGAGGATAAGTCTCACGTTCCATATGAAAGTGCAATGGGTAGACTGATGTATGCAATGGTCTATGCTATACCGAACATTACACATGTAGTGGGATTATTGAGCAAGTTTATGTCAATATCAGGGAAGGAGCATTAGACAACAGTGAAGTTGGTTTTCAAATATTTGCGTGGCACTAGTGATTATAGTTTGCGCTACCAGGGAAGACCAAGATTGGACCTAGTTTTGGACATCCGTGGTTTTGTTGATGAAATTTATGGGATGGAGATCTCGACCAAAGAAGATCTACAAGTGCATATGTGTTTAGCCTATTTGGTGGTGCAGCCAGTTGGATGAGTAAAAGACAGTTTGTAGTGGCTTTGTCAACTACATAGGCACAATACATGGCAACCACTTATGTAAGTAAGGAAGCAATTTAGTTGCATAGGTTTTCGTCAAGTACACGGTTGGTGTAGTGAGCTATAAGGATAGACTGTGATAGACAAAGTGAAATTTTCTTAGCTAAGAACCCTAGTTATCATTCAAAGACAAAGCATAATGATGTTCAATATAAATTTGTGAGAGATATGGTTGAGGATATAAAGGTGTTGCTGGTAAAGGTGGACATTTTGAAGAATGTTGTATATGCATTGACGAACTCTGTGAGCATTGAGAAGTTCTGTTGGTTAAGAGAAACAATGGGAGTTGTAGGGGTGGACCAGTCACTAAGCTCTCTTGTGGCCCCTTCTGGAAAGAAAACAACCAGTGGGAGTATTTTAGGTGTGTGTTATATTATTTTCACGATTATAAGAAACTGCAAAATAGGGGGTGTGAGGGGTGCGAAAGCCCCCCTTCACTTCCGTTGACTGCAGCGGGGGTCTGGGGCAGCGCCCCGAGGAAAAAAAAAGATCCTATTTTAGGTGGGAGAACCCACCTGTGGTTTTGTGCATGGGTTTGCACATGGTTTGGGCATGATGGATTTCTGCTCCTGGTATTTTGTAGATCCAGTTAAGGGAACTATGGTTATGTTCTAATCCAAGGTTAATGGATTGGGGTTTATGAATGCTTCAACATGTATATATATTTGTTGTAACATTAAAAGGAATATAATGAAAAAATAAATATGGTAGTCACAGTTTGGGATCCAGGGAAACTATATATGTATATTTGTTTTATGTTTTATTCTCTCGCTATTGTTTATTTTCTGTTTTTAAGAATTTTTTTGCAGATAATTTTTGTACACTGTTAAAACCTGTATTTCGTATACGTGTTTCTTTGGCTTCAAGGGGGTGCCTTTACTACTGAGGGTTTTTTTCATGGGCCTATGGTGGACCTTGTTTAGTTGGAGATCTATTTGATCAATTCTTGCAGTGAAAGAATATGGCGAGTAGTGGAAAGATAGAGATTGATAAATTTAATGGTCAGAGTTTTAAGTTGTGGAAGCTTAAGATCGAGGATCTACTCGTGGATAAATATTAGTGGATCATGAGAGATATAGGTACTAAACCAATGAAAATGTCAAATGAATATTGGTCTAATTTGGATCAAACGGAAAAGAGCACAATACGATTTTGTATCTCATATTCGGTATTGTTGAATGTATATGGGGAAGCTACGATGAAGAATTTGTGGGTCAAGTTAGGGATTTTGTACCAATCTAAGTCTCTGGTGAATAAATTTTTCTTGTGGGAAAAGTTGTATAACATGAGGATGAAGGATGTAGACTCCGTGATAGAGTGCCTGAATGCCTTTAATACCATGGTAAGTCAGTTGTCATTTTTTGATATTAAAATCTCAAATGAAGATAAGTGCATTAGTTTTTTATGTTCTTTACCACATTCTTGGGATACTCTAGTTATTGTAATAGGTAGCAATACAAATACCTTGAATTATGATGAAATTTTCTCAGCTTTGTTGTCAGAGGAAATTAGATAGAAAAATATGGAGGGCCAGAATGGAGATGTCTTATATGTACGAGGAAGGTCCCAGAACAAAAAAAAAAAAAAAAAATTTGAGTGGGAGATCTAAATCTTAAGGAAATCCTGTACAGGTGTGGTGGAAATGCGGAAATGAAGGGCACTTAAAAAAGGACTACAGATCTAAAGCTCCTAAGAAAGGAAAGGGACCTAATGATTCTCCTTCTATAGAGGAGAAAACAACCTTAGATGAAGGTGTAGATGTGTATTTTTCTTCTTCTTCAAATACAAATGTAGATCATGAGGCATAACTAATTGACTTAGGTGCATCCTTTCACTTCACTCCCCATAGGGAGTGGTTTTGTGAGTATGATAACTATGATGGTGGTGATGTCTTCTTAGGGGATGATAGGAAGGCCAAAATCGTCGGACGTGGAAAATTCAAGCTGAAGCTGCAAGGTGGAAGGATTAGAACACTTCCTCGTGTTCTGCATATTCCTGCATTGGCTAAAAATATTATTTTTGTAAGAAATATGGATGATGCAGGTGTAAAAACATTGTTCAATAAATCATTAGGGGAATTTTGAGGCCCAAAATGGGCCTTCTAAGAAAAAATTACAACCAAAATAAACTTTATAAGAACCAATAGGATTCAAGATGAGGATGTCAACCATGGGGGATGATTCACCATTTTTGGAGTGAAAAAGTAAAAGAATTAAAAAATATTAAAATAATAAAAACTACTTTTTAAACTCGTATTTTTAACTTATCTCCATAAGGTTTTGCTCAAATTTTGAGTGGGAGTACTCGTTGGATGCAAAATTTAATTCCTCATCTAGAGAGTACCCATGTTGCATACTTTTGATGGACCCTGCTACACGAAAAATAAGAAATACATGAAAAAACATGATTGTGATCACATTTTTCATGTACTTCTCATTTTTCGTGTAGAAGGGTCCATAAAAAGTATGCAACATGGGTTCTCCTTGGATGAAGAATCAAATTATGCATCCAACGAATGTTTCCCCTTCAAATTTGAGTAAACCCATAGGGAGATAAGTTGAAAATACGAGTTGAAAAACTAGTTTTTATTGTTTCCCTCTAAAATTTGATGATGTAATCTAATATTATTTTATTACTTCCACTTTTATTTTATAATTTCCTTAGGAGGCTCATTTTAGACCTCAAAATTTCCCTAATGTATACATGCAAGATGGTTTAGGGAGCACTGGTATTAAAGCGGGGAGTTCGAATTGGAACTCTGTACAAGCTTCTGGGTAGCATTGTTATTGATAGGTGCAACAGTTATGTGTTTCCTGAAAATGGAGTAGAAAGCCTAGCGGCCTCTGTAGAAAATACCATGTTATGGCATCAAAGGCTTGGACATATGTGAGAGAAGGGACTTTGGATACTGCATCGTAATGGTATGGTAGAAGGCATGTCTAATTTCTCTATGGATTTTGAATTTTATGAATATTGTGTATATGTGAAGCAGAATATGGTGATTTTTACTTCTGGTGCTAAGAGAGAGAACAAGATATCAGAGCTTGTCCACAGTGATGTGTTTGGACCTGCTTCGGTTCCATTATTAGGTAAGTCTGTGTACTATGTTTTATTTATAGATGAATTTTCAAGGACTACATGGATATATTTATTGATGAAGAAATCTGAAGTATTTGATAGGTTTAAAGAATTTAAGGCTCTGGTGGAAAACTAGAGAAATATGAAGATAAATGTATTGAGGACAAATAATGGTGGAGATTTCTACAAGAATTAGTTTGAATAGTTATGTAAGAAGTGTGGTATATCACGGCATAATACTATTCCATACACACCTCAGCAAAATGGAGTTGTAGAAAGAATGAACATAAAGCTGATGGAAAAGGGAAGAAGTGTGCCCAATGGTACTAGGTTCGGACAGGAATTATAGGTTGAGGCAATGGATACTACATGTTACCTGATTATCAGATCACCTTCATTAGCATTTTATGATAAGAATCCACATGTGGAATGGACTGGTAAGAAACCCTCTCTTTCACATCTGAGGGTATTTTGATGTGATGCATATGTACATGTTCCAAAGGAGAAAAGGACCGAGTTTGATAATAAATTATAAAGGTGCATCTTTATTGGGTATAAGGATGGTTTAAAAGGTTACAAGCTTTGGAACCCAGAAGAAAAGAAAGTTGTGTACAACCGAGATGTGGTTTTTAGAGAGGTGAAAGACATTAAACATGAAGTCCTACCGAAGGAACCTGAGAAGATATATTTTTATCTATATGAGGAAGAACCAGACTCTACACGAGAACAAGATTCAAAAGAGGAAGAGCCAAAAAATCTAGCTGTGAGAAGATCAGTTCGAGAAAGAAGGCAGCCAAAAAGGTATATTCCATCTTATTTCTCTTCAATTTTTTCTTTAACTATCACTGATGATGATCCCAAAATGTCAGGGAGGCAGTGGATTTAGAGGATGGAAAACTTTACAAGGAGGCCATGGTTGATGAAAAGGAAACCTAGCAAACAAATGAGGCATGGGATTTGGTGGAGTTTCCAGATAGAAGGAAGCCCATTGGGATAAAATGGGTGTTTAAGAAGAAGGCGAATGAAGAAGGAAAGTGGAAAAATAAAAATCTCGGTTGGTAGAAAAAGGTTATTCCCAGGTGTCGGGAATCGATTCTGGAGATATTTTTTCTCTTGTTTCCAAGGTTACTTCTATTAGATTACTTTTACCTATTTTTGCTGCATTTTATTTTGAGGTAGAACAGATGGATGTGGAGACAACATTTCTTCACGGGGTTCTAGACGAGGAAATATACATGAAGCAAGGTGAAGGTTTTGCGGTGAAGGGTAAGAAATAACTAGTATGAAGGTTAAAAATGTATCTGTATGTGTTGTGTTAGCTCCCTATAATCAGCAAGATTGGCAAAATCCGACAGTAGGGAGAACATCGTTTCAGCCACTTTGGGATTCTAGGATCTAGTCCTCCTGAATCTGGAGAGGGATCTCTCCAATAAATGCAAGTATGGATTTGTCTTTGAAGTTTTGGGTAATGATATTAGGCTAGTTATGAAGGCTGAGGCTTTTGTTTTGTTTTGGATGGTTGAGCATGGTTATTATTTGAGTGGAAAGTCCTAAATGGAAAGAGTTCCAAAGGTGAGAATTTTCAAGCAAATAGAAAAAGCTTTGGCCAAAAAGATGGACAATTACAGGTTTTAGTCCATTGGGCTATGGAGTCATAATAAGGTTTTAATTAAAACAGCAGGTTCAAGAGTGGTCTATGGGGCAAGTCATTTATGTCTAAGGATCTCTTTAAAGTTGATTTATGGAATGAAATGATACAAAAAGGAGGGGAATAAAACAAATGAAGAACAAAGAGCAGCCCAGGATCTAGTAAGTACTTTGAAACTAGCCAGCCTTTGACAAACACTTAAGAAAAAAATAAAAGTAAAATAGGATCTGTTAAGTACTTCGAAACTAGCTAGCCTTTGATATACTTTTAATAGAGAAACATTTAAAACACAAAGGGAAACACAAATGATAACAAAGAATGGCCTAAGATCTGGTAAGTACTTCGAAACTAGCTAGCTTTAAACACATTCCTAGGGAAAATTTCAGTCAGTCTTTTGGGATAAAACTAGGACCAGGGCTCACCATATCTTCCATAGTTCATCTCTACTTAACATGAAATGAAAATAACTTTCAAGAATAACAATTAGATAAACAGGAGGACGAGGGAACTCCAACATTCCTACTGCTTGAAACTGAATTAAATCATTCCTAAATAACACAAATTGGAAGAAAACCTTAAGATAAAGCTTATAAGTCAAAGAAGGGTACTGATATATAGTAAATCCTAACTCTATGCTTCCTGTGATTTATCAGAGAAGATGAAAAAAGTGGAAACAGAAATAAAATAATGATTCAAAATAAGAAATAACATCACCGTAGACATAGACCAGGATCCCATAAATCATCTTGTATTGATGCTTCAAACTAGTTACAACTTTAAGTCCAGTGTTTCAGGTTAGCAATCATCTTCACTTCTTAGTCTAACTATTCTTTCACAAGCAGTGCTTCAAGAGCCAGTGAACACTATTTACAATCAGAAGTTTAGAGCTCAAGTATATTTCAAAGTTCCTCAACCAACATTTTCTCATCTTCTACAGGAGTATTTATAGAAGGAATGAGGAGGTGGGATCTGATAAAAGATATCCTGGGTCAATTAATACAAATTAGTGCTTCTCAGCCTTTAATGGGCTCAATGGAGAAGATTACATATATTCTCACTGTATTGATTGATTTACATTAAATATTAAGCTCGGTGGGAGCTTTTGTTGACTTTTAAGGCTCTGTTTTATGATATAATAACTCCACTGATATTTTGCATTAAGTTCTTTTTGGAAAATTTAACTATTTGGCTGCACTAAGGCAAATATATTTTCTGTTCAACAATTTTGGCCTCTGTTTGAATGCTTTGAGGCAATAGGTGGATTTGTGGTAGCTGAGAGGAATCAATTGGCCTCTGTTGTGGTGGTGGAGGCTTTTCTTTCTGATAAATATTTATGATTTTCTTTAATTCTATTTTAATTTGGAAGATTATGCTTTTGATAATCAATCTTAGCCGTAATCCTCTAATACCATCTTCAATCCTCTGTTCTGTTGTATTTTGTCTTCGACACTGATACTCTTTTGATTCATTAATGTATTGCTGTGTGTCTTGTTGATGTGCAGTGCGACATAGGGCTCATATGGCATCAATGCCCATGAAGCATTGACGAGACGTGGAGTTTGAACCCTTGTAGTTCTTTCCCTTTGGTAAACAGAAATCCAAAGGATCGTCACCCTCGACTTTCTTTTCCTTTATTATTATGGGAAAAAAAAACATTTGAAACCTGAAAAACACACAAAGTATTAAGAAATCCCGCATTTATTGGGTAAACTACTTCAGAGAGTGTCGGGAGAGAGCGTGGCCATTGGATGGCATCATCCAATGGTGAAGATTTCGTTTGCGGGAGGTTAAAGAGGAAAGCGGGGAATAATTTAGTCGAAACCGTTGATTGCACAGAGATCGATGGTCGGGATTGGTTGTGAGTACACAAAGTGAATGAGTCACTTTATTTTGAAAATAGAAGAAAAGCGAAGAAATGGGTCAAAAACCTTTGTTTCGGAGGAAAATGTGTTGAAAACGGAGTTTGGGGTTTGGGATGATCGTGGGCCGTCAGATGAGATCGACCTACGAGATCAACGATGGAGATTGTATGTTAAAAACCTTTGGAATAGGTGGAGAGCGATATGTAAATGAAGGTTTAAATCTGAACTGTTGATTTGCAGAGATCAACGGTGGAGGGTGTGTGCGAAAACACATAACAGAAAAGAGGGAAAGTGTTTTCGGAGAGGTAAGCCAATGTTTTCACGTAGAAAAAGGGCGGGTAGGTATTTTTTCCTTTTGGAATGTGATATGTGTCCCCGTCCGACACGTGGCACTAGAAAATTGCCCATTTCGCGTAGCCTTTGCGAAATTAACCATCGTGCTAAAAACCACGTGAAATAGAATGTGGGTCATTATATCTGGGGCCTCAGATCTAATGGAGGAGAATGAGCGCGATATGGATTAGATGCATGGGCAGATAGTGGGGAGGGCGGATTCATTATGGGCCGTTCGATCAGGGGATCAATGGTGGATATTTAAATCCGGGGTTTAAAACAAAAAGTATACAAGCGAAGAAAGGTTAAAGCAGGACCGTTGATCTGCAGAGATCAACGACCAGGATTGGCCGAAAAACATTATGAGCGAGGCAACAGATTTTTAGACCAAAGTCAGGAAATGTGATATGGACCGTCCGATCTAGAAATGTGGATGGTCTAGATGCAATCGGAGGCATTCAATCGGTGGGGGGGGGGGGGAATTTTCACGCAATCTTTGATGCAATTGAGCGCTGACCGTCGATCTGCAGATCAGATCGACGGTGGGAAATGAATCGGAGGGTTCTGAAGCAGAGGCAATGCTAATGATCAGAGCGTATGTGGGCTGTTGGATCTGGGAAGGTGGGGAGGACATCAATAGTCCAAGATAAATCGGGGAATGGCCAATCGGAGGGGACACAAAAATGAGCCCGATAAAACTTGCAATGCGATCATGCACTGGCCGTTTGATCTACTCAAAATCAATGGCAGAGATTGCTTAAAAAGCGAACAAGCGGAAAACCCTTTGAAACATATGAAAAACCCAAAATTTTAATATAATACAAATTTTTGGCTATCGGGCGGGTTATATATATATGAAATGGATAGGCGCCCATCTGCAGGGCCTTTGGCTTTATATGGAATGTGATAGGCCTAGGGCTTAATATATAAAGGGCCAATCGCAATCGGAATTTCGGACTTGGTCTTTCAATCTAACCATTTTGGATTTTTGTGATGCGATTGGCACTTGGGACTTTAACTCTTGGTCCTGGGTGCAAGTTATATGGAGTAAAAAGCAGAGGGGTGGAGTTTAATACAATGGGGCTTCAATCGCATCGGAATTTTTGATGCGGGTCTTTCAATATACCCATTTTTTCATTAAAAAACATAACTCCGGCGAGTTTAGACCAAAACTTTAGGAAAGTGGGTTTTTTTATTTACAAAGGAAAATATCAATCGGAAGGGTTTATTCCAATGTTTTAGCACCCGATTGCAGGCACAAGGGTTATATGAAGTGATTAATGGGATTGGGGGCTGTGTACAAAGGCTTAATCACATTGGAACTTTTTAACATGGAAAATAGACTTGCGCGTTGGGATTTTTGTGACGCGATAAGCGCTTAAATGGACTAGCACCTGGTTCTAGCACCAAGGCATATAATGGGGAAGTGGTTAGGACTTCGCCCAAGGGGGCTTAAGTCTATAATTCAAAAAATGTGTTTTTAATGAAAAATTTTCAAGTTTTCAATGGATTTGGGGGTTTCGGCAGAGTCAAAAGGAGTTTTAAACTCTGTAAAAGGTGATTTCATGAAGGGGAAATGGGGAAGACTAAAAAATAGAGGAATTTCATGGGAATTAAAAGGGGTAAAAATGGATGTTATTTTTGAAGTGGAAGGAGGGGAAAATGGTGTTTGTAGCAGTATTTTCTCTTATGGAATCAACATAATTTCTGATTTCTAAATGGAAACAACATCGAAGATTGAAACAAGGGCATGATGTCTTCAAGATTCTTCAAGAGATAAAACTTTTTAGCAATAAAATTTTTTTCTTGAAGGCTCAAAAATGTTTTAGCCACCATTTTATATGACAAATTTTATTGGTGGCTAACAGTGGCTCCACTTGGGGATGGTGCCTTCTTGAAGGCATAAAGAACTTCAGACCTGCATTCTCTGGGAGGCTGATCAGTGCCTCATCCATTGGGCTTCCTTTCTTTGCCTGAATGATCTTCTTTTGCTCTGAAAACATACTAGCAACCACAAAAAAAATGGATCTTTCATCAACCAGCTTTCTTCCTACCCAATCCTACTTATCTAACATTTTTTCTTGTTTAGAGTGCACTTGGATTGGAAAAATCTTTCATAACATTTTATTCTTTTGAAAGCATAAAATCTAATCTATTTCTACTCCTTATTTCTCCATGAACTCAGATTAAAGAGTTGAGTCCATATGATTCTCTACCTAATCTACCAATCTATTAGGATTAAACAGTCTAACAGATTTTATTTTCTAAATTCTACAACAGAAATTAAAAAGAATATAAGTCAGGATTGAACAGTCTAACTTAATGTTGATATATGGCATAAAGAACAAGATGGACATAGATATTATTTTGAAAAAAATTAAAACAAAAAGGAAGGCTTAAGATCTGAAAGTTCAAAGCACTTCCTTCATCTTTTTTACATCTATGTTTTGACTCTTGTTTGAGCTATTCTTCTTTTATCAACTGATTCAAATTTTAAGCTAATTAGAACCAGTTATTCCTCTGTTTATGACTCAGAAATTTAAAAAGATTTGAGTAATATCTTCTTTGGAAACTTAGGTTCAGATTTTGATCATGTTTGAACCTTTAATTTCTAGCCTAATCTACCTACTGATAATCCAAGATTAAACAGTTTGGCAAATCGAATTCACTAATCCTATCAGCAGTAAATTTAAAACTAATTAGTCAAGATTAGGCTGTTTGACTAACTAGAAGTGTGTTTTTCAGGAGTGGCATTTAAGCTTGCACACTTTCAGAATTGTTTCTCTTTTTGTTGGTATGGGGCTCTACCTTTATTGTTTTTACAATCTGCCCTCTTTTCTTTGTTTCACTGTTTTTGTATTTTTTATTTTTCTAACTTTGAATGCAATGGTGGATGAAATATTTATAATGGTAAAAAGATAAAAAGGCTTTCAGAACATGACATGGATCAAGAGAAGTAATGTTTGAGCATCCTGCCATTGACAGGACCCCCAAACAATTCTGCTCCATTCAACTCTTGTAAGAAAAAGGCATTATTACCAACAGTTGAATAAATGGAGTAAGGGCCAAGCCATAAGTTATCAAATTTTCCATGCTTGCCCTTGTCTTCCCTTCTTGAGTCCCATTTTAAAACTTTGTCCCCAACATTGAAATTTTTGGCCTTTGTTCTTCTATCAAAAATATTTTTGATGTTGTCCTGCTTCTGTAATGATTTGTTATAAACCTCCTCTCTGGTTTGCTGAAGGTGAATAGTCTGATTTATCCTTCTGATCATGTCATTATCTTCAGACTGAACCTCTTGAATTAACTTCATAACTGGCACACCAAGGCTTGTAGGAAAGATTGCATCAGTGACATACACAAGTTGGTAGGGTGACATACCAATATATTTCTTCAAAGTCAATCTGTCTGCCCAAAGTGCATGCACAAGCTTTGTGTGCCAAGACTTTTTGTTGTCCTCCAACAAATTCTTGATTATGTTCACTAAATTCTTGTTTCAGGATTCTGCAAGTCCATTACCTTGAGGGTAATAGGCCGTGGAATGCCCCAATTTTATCTGATACTTGTGACAGAACTCAACCATCTTCTTTGATCCAAATGCTGCTGCATTATCAGTGATGATATTGGTAGGGCAGCCAAATCTAGAGAGTATATTATTCTCCATGAATTTTATGATAACAGAATCATTGCCCTACCTACAAGGGATGGCTTCTA
The DNA here is from genome assembly GCA_034641835.2 of Pinus albicaulis. Lineage (NCBI taxonomy): Eukaryota > Viridiplantae > Streptophyta > Pinopsida > Pinales > Pinaceae > Pinus > Pinus albicaulis. The sequence goes on from CM076581.1 coordinate 1,307,368,927, forward strand.
TCCATTTAGTGAAGTAGTCTGTAGCAGTGAAAATCCATCTATGCTGAGCTGAAGATGATGGATGGATTTCACCTATGAAGTCAAGTCCCCACTGTTGAAAAGGGGCTTCAACAGTGATTGGATGCAGAGGCAGAGGTAGCAGCTTCCTTTTACCTTCAAAAGGTTGACATTTATGATAGGAAATTATCATCTTGTGTACATCAAGAAAGAGAGTAGGCCAATAGTAACCAGCCCCCAAGATTTTGTTGGCTATTGTTTTCCAGTATAAATGGCCTCTACACTCTCCTTCATGGAACTCGTGCTTAACCTTCTCTACATTAGACTTAGGAAAACATTTAAGCAATATCCCACTTTCATTTTTCCAATAAAGACATCTATCTATAATGCAATAGTTTACAACTTTCAATTTCAAAAACCTTGCCTTTGTTTTTGTCAAACCGGGAGGTGTATTCAAATTAAGCAAAACATAAAGGATATCAGCATACCAAGAGGAATTCATAAAATGATCTTCAATAATGGGTGTTGAGACTTCCTCTTGTTCATATAAAGCATTAATCATATTAATATCAATAACATCAAAATTGGATTCAACCATCAACCTAGCTAGACCTTGGCCTTTGATGAGTTTAGTGGGTTTTATTTCTAGATCATATTCAAGAATAATAACAATCCACTTACCTCTCTTACCATCTAGGTCCTGTGTTAGAATATCTTTGACAACTAAATTTGGGACAAAGGCTATGATATGTGAGTGTAAGATGTATACTGTGAAGTCTTTCAAAGCTTTAATCAAATCAAAAGATTTATTTTCCATAATGTTATACTTCAAAGGGGAATCCCTCAAAGCCTTGCTAAATAATTCAATAGGCTGCTCTTGTCCTTGTGGATTTTTCTGTATAAGGACAACAGCTATTGTATGTTCTAATGCAAACGAAAAAATATAAAAATCTTTTGAAAAATCAGGATGTATTAGAACTGGTTTTTTGGTTAACGCTTGTTTCACCAGCTCGAAGGACTTCTTTGCTTCCAAGGTCCATTTTACCCCTTGCTCCTTCTTCAACATGTTTGTAATATTTCTGAGCTCAGCCAAGTTGGGGATGAACCTTCTCAAAAAGTTAATCTTTCCAATGAAATATTGCAACTCCTTGATGTTTCGAGGATGAGAGATTTGTAGTATGGCATCAATCCTCTTTGGATCTATCTTAATACCCTCTTCTGAAATAATGTGCCCAAGAATTTCACGTTCTTGGAGACCGAATAGTGTTTTCTTAAGGTTTAAAGATATCCCAAACTTCCTACATCTCTCGAAAAATGTTCTTAAATGTGCCAAGTGCTCTTCATCTGTTTTTGAAAAAGTAGTAACATCATCAAGGTATATAATGATGAAGTAGCCCAGTTCTTTCGAGAATGCTATGTCCATGGCTCTTTGGAAAGTTGCACCATCATTCATTAGGCAAAAGGGAATTTTCACATACATGAAAGTGCCCCATGGTGTAGTAAAGGCTGTCTTTAATTGATCATGAGGGTGAACTAAGATCTGATTGTACCCTGAGTAGCCATCAAGCAAAGAAATTCTTCTAGACCCTACCAGCGTTTGTAAAATATGATCCATCTTAGGTAAACGGTAGTTGTCTTTCAATGAAGCCTTGTTTAAGTCTCTAAAGTCTATACAAAGCCTGATCTCTCCAGTTTTCTTCCTAACTAACACTAGATTAGACACCCACTCAGAATATCTAATAGGGACAATAATACCAGCTTCATACATTTTCTTGATTTCCTTCTCAACCAATGGCAACTGAACAGGGTTTATTCTGTACAGCTTCTATTTGAATGGTCTTTGGTTTTCCTTGAGAGGGATTTTGTGCTGTATTATTTCAGTGTCATAGGATTTAAGATCTTCATAACTCCACACAAAAACACTGAGAAAATTCTTTGAATAGCTCTATATATTTGAGTTTAATGTGAGCTGGTAAAGTCTTAGACAGTTTAATCATCATTATTTTAAGTTCACTGCCTATATTGCACTCTTCCACTTCAGTGTCTACAGGTTCCAGTTTTCGCTTCTTGGCCACATCGTTAAAATCAAACAACTCTTCTAAAGGGGCTAGACCCTTAGGCAAACTCTGATCTTTGGACTACAGGGTTTCTAACTCCTTTGTTTCTAACTCTGCAGTCAATTCTGTTTTGTTTTCAAGTTTGCTAGATAGTATATTTATATTGGCAACCTCAGGAGATAGTTCTTCTTCACCAAGGAAATTTTCCTCACTGCAGTCTGTTTCATAATCTGAGTCCGAACTGTTTAGTTCGAATTCATTTCAGAATTGCATGAAGTCTTCTATTTGTTTGTCTCCGTCGAACACTTGCCAGTATTTTTCTTTATCAGGAACGGTTGGTCTGAGTTTTATCTGAGTTGTGCAGTATTTGGCTTCATATGGAATTAAGCATGTTCTAGCTGCAAAGGCTAAGCTGTGGTCCGCAATATTTCTTTTTCTAGGGACAAAAATTACTTGGTACTCGTCAAAAGTTTTTAAAAGATCCATGACGTCATTTTGATAGGCCCTATGTCTTGGGTGATTTTCATTGTATTCCCCATTGAATTGCCTAATTATTAACTCAGAATCCCCATATGCTTTAATTCTCTTGGTTCCTAACTTTTTCAACAAACGCAAGTTTAAAAGCATGGATTCATATTCCGCTATGTTATTTGAACACTGGAAGTTTAATCTGCAGGAAATTCTCACTGTGTGGTTGTTTTCAGTGTTGCAAATCCAGATACCCGCACCAACATTAGTTCTAGTGCATGACCCGTCGAAGTTCATACTCCATAGAGGACTAGTTTCGATTTGATCTTGGGTACTTTCCTCTACAACTAAAGTGCTTTCGGGTTGTTGTGGGATATCAAAACTTAGTTGAAATTGTTTTGATTCCTCAAGACTTTTTTTTATTTGAGGAATGATTTCTCTACTGCTAAGGTTTAAAAGCAAATTACGCATGACTTGAAGCTCAAGACCTGTATTTGGTTTGCTAAAGTTTTCAAATGCAGCAAACTATTCTGACACTTTTGTCATGTTCACCTCTTCCTCTCTATCGACCATTAATTCTGTTAAAGTGAATTGTTCACTAAGAGTTTCATCGTTAAACAGGATAAAAGAATCAAGGCCTATATTTACAGAGTACAAAGGAGAATTTTTAGGTCTGTCTTGACTTGTAACTGTGTATTGCATATAGGAATCCCTGTAAAGTCTTCTAGTCTGATTGAAAACAGGGATAGTCGCATAGGTCATGTCCATCTGCATGGTCCCTTGTAACTTATCCCCCCAAGATCTTGATAATAACATTCCATAATTTGGGGGAACATCAACCACAACAATGTCCATTACTAAACATTTGGCTGGGATCTAGGCTAAGTTAACGCAGAGGTCTTTGATTAATCCTAAACATTTTACTCTGCTCGAGTCAAATGAGTAAAGGTCTTTATAAGGTCTGGTGATTTCTAATCCCAGGCTCTCCATCACAACTTTAGGAATTAAATTATGAGAAGCCTGGAATCATGCATAGTGTTGTGCAAATATTGTCATGAATGTTTAAACTTACATAAAAGGGAGGAACAGGTCCCTCTTGATACTTACCTTCAATCTTTGGACCAAAAATAAGCTCTGGTTGGTCATCGTTAAGATTGACTGTATCATTATTCTCTTCAATTTTTAAAGCCTTCAAAATTTGGGTCCTATATACATTTTGGGCAGCTAACTCAGTCAAGGGAACATAGATTTTGATTTTGGAAATTTCCTGCTCCAAGCTGAAAGGTGTTTGATTCTTTGAGGTACTTGTCTCATCCTTACTAGCTGCCACTCTATCAGCAACATCAACTTGCTGATTTGTTCTATTTACATTTGAAAAAATGGTTTTAACAGGAGTACTAGCTGAAGTGGTAGTACTGCTAAGGTCTGCACTCTGTTTTGTAATTTTTTGAGTGCCTTTCTCTCTACCTTTATCATAATTTACAGCTACTGTTTTGTCCTTCTGTTTGACAACTTTAGGCTTGGTTGTAGTGTTGTTTTGTGATGATTTGTCAGAGGTTTTGGTGTTGGGAGTTTGTTGACTGGTTTTACTTCTAAGGTCATATTATCTTTGAGATTCTATGATGACATTCTCCATGTATTGATAATAACTCTCATCATTATCTCTTTTGTCATCATAAGGTGTGTAAATACCTTGCTTTCTATCATAATGAATCTCAAAGTCATCATTATCTACTCCCAGCATGTTGATATCATCTTCCTCTGTTATTTCATCTATTTCCTCAACCTCACTCACATAGTTTTGATGAAAGGGAGGAGTGATCTGTTGATCATATTCCCTAGGTCTGTTTGGAGGTTGGTTCCTTCTAAAATTCTAATTCTGGTTCTATTTTCTATTTTGAGGAGCATTTTGGTTTTGACTTGCTTGTGCTCTCTCAAAGATGCTCATTCTCTTCATCATCTCCTCCATCATTTTTTCCATCTTTGAACTGGAAGTGGAAGGGATAGATTCCTCTCCGAAGGACACTCTCTTCTTGTTTTTCATTCTTGCTCTCTTCTTCATTAAGTTAACTTCCACAGCAAGAGCTCCTTTTTTCATATCTTCAAGAGTTTCAAGATCTCTTTCTCTCAGCTGATAAGCCATCTCAGGGTCAAACCTTTTAGGAAAATTGTTTAGTGCTGAGCCTTGTGGAGGTTTTAGATATGGGGAAAGTGCATTATACACACTGTTAAATATGGTACAATAAGCTTGTACACTTTCCCCAGTGTTTCTATGGAGGTTCTTGTAATTAGAAAGGACTTGTAGAGGATTCTTCTTCACTTCCCATTTGTTTAAGAATGTCTAATGGAAGGCTTGGAGATCATTGATACTATGGGGGGTTAAGCCTTTAAACCATTTTCTTACTTCTCCCCCCAGACTCTGAGAAAATAATCTAAGCTTGAAAAAATCATCATCAATTTCATTTCTGTCAAAGTATTCATTCATCTTATCCACATGTTGTGATGCAGTTGTAGGTGGATTTACAAGAGGTAGATTAACAAAAGGTAAATTGGGTTGAAGTGGAGTGGTTTGGACAGTGGATGTTTGGTGAACAGATGTGGATGGAACAATAGTAGATTGTTGAGCTGATCTCGGATGAGAGACACCTAAATTGAAAAGGAAATGTGAATCAGGTGGTGTTGTTTCTCTGCTACCAGGATTTTCACTTGTTTCCGGGGATGAAAGTGAAGACTCAGAGTCTAGCTGAATTATATCATCAAATGACCTGGTTCTAAATGTATTTACTAAGTCAACTTGTGATTGTTGCAAAGCTGAAAGATTTTCAGGAACTGAATTAGCTCTCAAGGGTGATCTAAAAATAGTTGATAATTTAATCCTAGGAGACACTCTAAGGATACTTTTCAGGTTATCAACTATCTCAGGTGGATCAGGGTTAGGATAGGCTCTAGTATGAATCTTTCTAGGAGACACTATGCTATGTTTTTTAGACCCTAACAAACAAGAAGAGTTCAGCGAGATATGAAAGTATTTAAGAGTTTAACTAATCTGTTTTACACAAATTTTAATCTTACAGTCCTCTAACTAAGTTTGAATGATATTACAATGATGAGGGTTCTTCCCAGTGGAGTCTTAAAGTCTGACAAGGATTGTGGAGTTGCCAAGTGGAAGTTTTTAGCTCTTTTGGAGGTAAAAGGTTTTATGGTCCACCACCATGTTTATTGAATTCCAATATGAAATATTTTTGGGTTTTCTAGGATATTTTTCAGCTATGTGGTTTCTAAGAGTGTCCTAAATATGTTTCAAAACTTAGCTACGGTTGTGAGACAAAGACAATCTACTCTTATGGCTAAGCTAGCTGATTTTTCAAGGTTAGATAACTCTTATGAGAATCCTAAGGTTTGCCTAGTTCGTCACTGATTCAAACAAGTTTCATCATGATTACCATTGGTTTGGTAGTGCTTGGAAAGTGTGATTTTTACTTACTGCAAAATATTCTTGAAATTATGATTTCTGAGGTCTTAGAAGTATTTATGATGAAAAACACTCACAGCCTCCGTAGTGGAGTTGCCAGAAATGTTAGCTCCCTGTAATAAGCAAGATTGGAAAAGTCTGACAGCAAGGAGAACACCGTTTCAACCACTTTGGGATTCTAGGATCTAGCCCTCCTGAATCCGGAGAGGGATCTCTCCAATAAGTGCAAATATGGAGTTGTCTTTGAAGTTTTGGGTAATGATATTAGGCTAGTTATGAAGGTCGAGGGTTTTGTTTTGTTTTGGATGGTTGAACATGATTATTATTTGATTGGAAAGTCCTAAATGGAAATAGTTCCAAAGGTGAGAAGTTGCAAGCAAATAGAACAAGCTTTGGACAAAAATATGGATAATTGCAGGTTTTAGTCCATTGGGCTATGGAGACATAATAGGGTTTTAATTGAAACAACAGGTTCAAGAGTGGCCTATGGGGCAAGTCATCTATGTCTAAGGATCTCTTTAAAGTTTATTTATGGAATGAAATGATACAAAAAGGAGGGGAATCAAACAAATGAAGAACAAAGAGCAGCCCAGGATCTGGTAAGTACTTTGAAACTAGCCAGCCTTTGACAAACACTTAAGAAAAAAACAAAAGTAAACTAGGATCTGTTAAGTACTTCGAAACTAGCGAGCCTTTGATATACTTTTAATAGAGAAACATTTAAAACACAAAGGGAAACACAAATGATAACAGAGAATGGCCTAAGATCTGGTAAGTACTTCGAAACTAGCCAACTTTAAACACATTCCTAGGGAAACTTTCAATCAGTCTTTTGGGATAAAACTAGGACTAGGGCTCACCATATCTTCCATAGTTCATCTCTACTTAACATGAAATGAAAATAACTTTCAAGAATAACAATTAGATAAACAGGAGGACGAGGGAACGCCAGCATTCCTACTGCTTGAAACTGAATTAAATCTTTCCTAAATAACACAAATTGGAAGAAAACATTAAGATAAAGCTTATCAATCAGAGAAGGGTACTGATATACAATAAATCCTAACTCTATGCTTGCTATTCTTTATCAAAGAAGATGAAAAAAGTGGAAACAAAAATAAATTAATGATTCACAATAAGAAATAACATCACATAGACATAGACCAGGATCCCATAAATTAGCTTGTATTGATGCTTCAAACCAGTTACAGCTTTAAGTCCAGTGTTTCAGGTTAGCAATCATCTTCACTTCTCTACCTAACTATTATATCACAAGCAGAGCTTCAAGAGCTAGTGAACACTATTTACAATCATAAGTTTAGGGCTCAAGTATATTTCAAAGTTCTGCAACCAACATTTTCTCATCTTCTACAGGAGTATTTATAGAAGGAATGAGGAGGTGGGATCTGATAAAAGATCTGCTGGGTTAATTAATATAATTAGTGCTTCTCGGCCTTTGAGGGGCTCAATGGAGAAGATTACATATATTCTCACTGTATTAATTGATTTACATTAAAGATTAAGCTCGGTGGGAGATTTTGTTGACTTTTAAGGCTCTGTTTTATGATATAATAACTCTGTTGATATTTTGCATTAAGTTCTTTTTGGCAGAATTAACTATTTGGCTGAGCTGAGGCAAATATCTTTTTTGATCAATAACTTTGGCCTTTGTTTGAATGCTTTGAGGCAACATGTGGCTTTGTGGTAGCTTAGAGGAGTCAATTGGCCTTTGTTGTGGCAGTGGAGGCTTTTCTGTCTGATAAATATTTATGATTTTATTTAATTCTATTTTAATTTGGAAGATTAGGCTTTTGATAATCAATCTTAGCTGTAATCCCCCAATACTGTATTCAATCCTCTCTTCTGTTGTATTTTGTCTTCGACACTGATACTCTTCTGATTCATTAATGTATTGTTGTGTGTCTTGCTGATGTGCAGTGTCGCATAGGGCTCATATGGCATCAATGCCCATGAAGCATTGACAAGACGTGGATTTTGAACTCTTGTAGTTCTTTCCCTTTGGTAAACAGAAATCCAGAAGATCGTCACACTCGAATTTCTTTTCCTTTATTATTATGGGAAAAAAACCATTTGAAACCTGTAAAACACACAAAATATTAAGAAATCTTGAGTTTTTTGGGTAAACTGCTTCAGAGGGTGTCGGGAGAGAGCGTGGTCATTGGATGGCATCATCCAACGATGAAGATTTCGTTTGCGGGAGGTTAAAGAGGAAAGCGAGGAAGAATTAAGTCGAAACCATTGATTGCACAGAGATTGACGGTCGGGATTGGTTGTGAGTACACAAAGTGAATGAGTCACTTTATTTGGAAAATAGAAGAAAAGTGAAGAAATGGGTTAAAAACCTTTGTTTCAGAGGAAAATATGGTGAAAATGGAGGTTGGGGTTCGGGATGATCGTGGGCCGTCAGATGAGATCGACCTACGAGATAAACGACGGAGATTGTATGTTAAACACCTTTGGAAGAGGCAGAGGGTGATATGTAAATGAAGGTTTAAATCCGAACCGTTGATCTGCAAAGATCAACGGTGGAGGGCGTGCACGAAAACACATAACGAAAAAGAGGGAAAGTGGTTTCGGGGAGGTAAACCACTATTTTTGCTTAGCAAAAGGGCGGGTAGGCAGTTTTTCCTTTTGGACCACGATATGCATCCCCGCCGGACACGTGGCACTAGAAAACTGCCCATTTTGCATAGCCTTTGGTAAATTAACCATCGTGCTGAAAACCACGCGAAATAGAATGTGGGCCGTTAGAGCTGGGGCCTCAGATCTAACGGAGGAGAATGAGCACGATATGGATTAGATGCGCGGGCAGATAGCGGGAAGGCCGGATTCATTATGGGCCATCCAATCAGGGGATCGACAGTGGAGATTTAAACTTGGGGTTTAAAACAAAAAGTATACAAGCAGAGAAAGGTTAAAGCAAGACCGTTGATCTACAAAGATCAATGGCCAGGATTGGCCGAAAAACATTATGAGCGGGGCTACATATTTTTAGACCAAAGTCAGGAAATGAGGTCTGGACCGTTCGATCTAGACACGTGGACAGTCCAGATGCAATCAGAGGCATTCAATCGGCGAGGGGAAAAATTTGCACAGCGCTGATGCGATTCAGTGCTGATCGTTGATTTGCAGATCAGATTGACGGTGGGAAATGAATCAGAGGGTTCTAAAGCAGAGGCAAGGCTAATGATCGAAGCGAATGTGGTCCATTGGATCTGGGAAGGCGGGGAGGAGATCAACAGTACAAGATAAATTGGGGAATGGAAAATCGAAGGGGACACAAAAATGAGCTCGATAAAACTTGCGATGTGGTCATGCGCTGGTCATTTGATCGGCTAAAAATCAATGGCGGAGATTGCTTAAAAAGCGAACCAACAGAGAACCCTTTGAAACATATGAAAAACCCAAAATTTTAATATAATACAAAGTTTTGGCTATTGGGCGGGTTATATATATATGAAATGGATAGGCGCCCGTTTGCGGGGCCTTTGGCTTTATATGGAATGCGATAGGCCCAGGGCTTAATATATAAAGGACCAATCGCAATCGTAACTTCGGACTTGGTCTTTCAATCTAACCATTTTGGATTTTTGCGATGCGATTGGTGCTTGGGACTTTAACTCTTGGTCCTGGGCGCAAGTTATATGGAGTAAAAAGTGGAGGGGTGAAGTTTAATACAATGGGGCTTCAATCGCATCGAAAATTTTGATGCGGGTCTTTCAATCTACCCATTTTTTCATTAAAAAACATAACTCCGGCGGGTTTAGACCAAAACTTTAGGGAAGTGGATTTTTTGATTTACAAAGGAAAATATCAATTAGAAGGGTTTATTCCAATGTTTTAGCACCCGATTGTGGGCACAATGGTTATATGAAGCGGTTAATGGGATCGAGGGCTGTGTACAAGGGCTTAATCGCATCAAAACTTTTTAACATGGCAAATAGACTTGCGCACTGGGATTTTTGCGATGCAATAAGCGCTTAAATGACTTAGTGCCTAGTTCTAGCACTGGGGCATATAATGGGGAAGTGGTTAGGACTTACCCCAAGGGGGCTTAATTCTGTAATTCAAAAAAGGTGTTTTTAATGAAATTTTTTCAAGTTTTCAATGGATTTGGGGGTTTCGGCAGAGTCAAAAGGAGTTTTAAACTCTATAAAAGGGGACTTCATGAAGGGGAAATGGGGAAGACTGAAAAATATAGGAATTTCATGGGAATGAAAAGGGGTAAAAATGGAGGTTAGTTTTGAAGTGGAAGGAGGGGAAAATGGTGTTTACAGCAGTATTTTGTCTTATGGAATCAACAGAATTTCTGATTTCTAAATGGAAACAGCAGTGAAGATTGAAACAAGGGCATGATGTCTTCAAGAGTCTTCAAGAGATAACACTTTTTAGCAATAAAATTTGTTGCTTGAAGGCTCCAAAATGTTTTAGCCACCATTTGATATGACAAATTTTATTGGTGGCTAAAATGTTGAAACAATCACCAAGGATGAGGTATCATAAATTTGATACCTATATATAGGGACTTGGCTTCACCCAAAGCAAAGAGGATAATTATGTGTATTTTAAATTAATTGTTTATCGTGTTGTTTATTTGGCCTTGTATGTGGATGATATGTTGCTAGTTGGAAATGAAAAATAAATTATCTAGGATTTGAAGACCCAAGTTTTCTCCAAATTTGACATGAAGGATCTTGCTACTGCAAACTATATTTTGGGCATGGAAATTAAGAGATATCCGACAAAGAGGAAGCTCTAGTTAAACAAGTGGAAGTATGTCAAGACAATATTGCATAGGTTCAATATGCATGATATTAAACCACTAAAGGTTCATATTCCTATAGGTGTAAATATATCTGCTGAACAGTGTCCCAAGACACAAGAAGAAGAGGAGGATATATCTCGTGCTCCATATGCAAGTGCAGTGGGTAGCTTGATGTATGTAATGGTATGTACTAGACCAGACATTGTACATGTAATGGGAGTATTAAACAAGTTTATGTCAAAACCAGGGAAGGAGCATTGGACAACAGTGAAGTGGGTTTTCTGATATTTGAGTGGCACTAGTGATAATGGTTTCTGCTACCGGGGAAGACCAGGATTGGACATAGTTTTTGACATCTGTGGTTTTGTTTATGCAGACTAGGCTAGAGATTTGGACCAAATAAGATCTACAATTTGGTATGTGTTTAGCGTATTTGGAGGTGCAGTCAGTTGGATGAGTAAAAGACACTATGTAGTGGCTCTGTCAACTACAGAGGCAAAATACATGGCAACCAATCATGAAAGCAAGGAAGAATTTTGGTTGTAGAGGTTGTGTTCAAGTATGGGGTTGGTGTAGCGAGCTACAAGGATAGACTATGATTGGAAAAGTATAATTTTCTTAGCTAAGAACCATACTTATCATTCAAATAAAAATAATTTTGATGTTCAGTATCACTTTGTGAGAGATATGGTTGAGGATAAAAAGGTGTTGCTGGTAAAGGTGGACACTTTAAAGAATGTTGCAGATGCATTGACGAAGTCTGTGAGAATTGAGAAGTTCTGTTGGTGTATAGAAATAATGGGTGTTGTGGGGTTGGATAAATGAATAAGCTCTCTTGTGGCCCCTTGTGGAAGGAAAACAACAAGTGGGATAATGTTGGGTGTGTGTTATATTCTTTCCACGATTAGAAGCGAGTGTGAAATTGGTGGCATGAGGGGTGCGTAAGGACCCCTTCATTTGTAATGGGCACAATAGGGGGGCGGGGTAACGCCTTGTAAATATTTTTTGGATCCTATTTTAGGTGGGCGCACCCACATATGGTTTTGTGCATGGATTTTCACATGGTTTTGGGTATGATGGATTTCTGCCCCTGGTATTTTGTAGATCTGGTCAAGGGAACTACGGTTATGTTATAATTTGGGGTTAATGGATTGGGTTTTATGAATGCTTCGACATGTATATATATATGTGTTGTAGCATTGAAACGAATATAATGAAAAGTAAACCTCATAGTCCTGGTTTGGCATCTAGGGAAAATATATGTGTATATCTGCTTTATGTTTTATTCTCTCGCTATTGTTTATTTTCTGTTTTTAAGAACTTGTTTGCAGATAATTTATGTACAAGGTTAAAACCTACATTTGGTATGAGATTTGTTTCGGCTTCAAGGGGTTTTCTTTGCTACCGAGGGGTTTTTTGCTGGGACCGATGGTGGACCCTATTTAGTTGGAGATATGTTGGATCAATTCTTGCGGCGAAAGAGAATGGAAAGCACTGGAAATATAGAGATCGATAAATTTAATGCTCAGAGTTTTGATTTGTGGAAGCTCAAGATGGAGGATCTACTGGTGGATAAAGATCAGTGGATTGTGATAGATCCAGGTACTAAACCAAGGACAATGTCAGACTTACTGGTCGAAGTTGGATTGAAAGGAAAAGATCACAATACGATTGTGTATCTCAAATTTAGTACTTTTGAATGTATCTGTGGAAGCTACGACTAAGAATTTGGGGGTCAAATTAGGGACTTTTGACCAACCAAGTCTCGTGAATAAATTGTTCCTGCGGAAAAAGTTGTATAACCTGAGGATAAAGGATGAAGACTCGATGACAGAGCATATGAACACATTAAATACTATGGTAATTCAGTTATTATATGTTGATATTAAAATCTCAGATGAATATAAGTGCATTAGTTTGGTCTATTCTCTACCACATTTTTGGGATAGTCTGGTTATTGCAATAGGTAGCAATACAACTACCTTGAATTATGAAGAAATTGTCTTAGCCTTGCTTTCAGAGGAAATGATATAGAAAAATATGGAGGGAAAAAATGGAGATTCCTTATATATATGAGTAAGGTCCTAGAACAGAAACAATTTTTTTTTTTTGAGTGGGAGACCTAAATCTCAAGGAAAGCTTGTAAAGGTGTGCTGGAAATGCGGAAAGGAAGGTCACTTAAAAAAGAACTCCAGATCTAATGCTCTTGATAAATGAAATGGATATGATGATGCTCCTTCTACAGAGGTGAACACCACCTTAGATGAATGTGTGGATGTGTATTTGGCTTCTTCTTCAAATACACATGTAGATCATGAGGCATGGTTGATTGACTTAGGTGCATCCTTTCACTTCACTCCCCTTAGGGTGTGGTTCTGTGAGTATGAGAAGTATTTTGGTGGTGATATATTCTTAGGGGATGATAGGATGGCAAGAATCATCAGACGTAGAAAATTCAAGCTGAAGCTTCAAGGTGGAAGGATTAGAACACTTCCTGGTGTTCTTCATATTCCTGAATGGCTAAAAATCCGATTTATGTAGCCAAGATGGATGATGCAAGTTTGAAAATTGTGTTCGAGAAATATACTTGCAATATGGTTTTGGGATCACTGATATTAATGTGGGGAGTTCGGATTAAAACTCTTTACAAGATTCTAGGTAACAATGTTATTGATGGGTGCAACAGTTATGTGGTTCCTGAAGTGGAGCAAAAAACCTAGCTGTCTTTGTAGAAAATACCATGTTATGGAATGAAAGGCTTGGACATATTGGAGAGAAGGACCTTTAGATACTGTATGGTAATGGTATCAAAGAAGGTATGCCTGATTTCTCTCTAGATTTCGATTTCTGTGAACATTGTGTGTATGTGAAGAAAAATTGGGTGAGTTTTCCTTCTGGTGCTAAGAGGGTGAACAAGATACTAGAGCTTGTGCACAGTGATGTGTTTCGACCTATGTCAATTCCATCAGATGGTAATTTTGTGTACTATGATTCATTTATATATGGTTTTTCAAGGAATACATGGATATATTTCTTGAGGAAGAAATCTGAAGTCTTTGAAAGATTTAAAGAATTTAAGGCTCTGGTGGAAAGCCAAATAGAGAAGAAGATAAAGGTGTTGAGGACATATAATGGTGGAGAGTTCTATAAGAAGGAATATGATGACTTCCTTAGGAAGTGTGGTATAGCACGACAGTAAACTACTCCATACACAACTTAGCAAAATGGAGTTGCAAAAAGAATGAACATAACGCTGATGGAAATGGTAAGAAGCATGCTCAGTGCTACTGGGTTAGGACAAGAATTTTAGGAAGAGGTAGTGGAGACTACATGTTATGTGGATAACAAATCACCTTCATTAGTGTTGAAGGATAAGACTGCACATGAGGTATGCACTGATAAGAAACCCTCTCTTTCACATCTGAGGGTATTTGGGTGTGATGGATATGTACACGTTCCAAACGATAAAAGGAGAAAGTTGGATAATAAATATGAAAGGTGCATCATTATTGGGTATAAGGATGGTTTGAAAGGTTACAAGCTTTGGAACCGAGAAACAAAGAAGGTTGTGTAGAACTGTGATGTAGTGTTTAAAGAGGTGAAAGATGTTAAACATGAAGTCCTACCAAATGAACCTGAGAAGATATAGTTTGAGCTAAAGGAGGAAGAGTCAATCTCTACAACATAACAAGATTAAAATGAGGAAGAGCCACAAAATCCAGCTACGAGAAGATCAGTTCAAGAAATAAGGCAACCAGAAAGGTATATTCCATATGCTTTCTATTCAAATTTTTCTTTAAATATCACTGTTGATGATCCTAGAAATGTCAGGGAGGAAGTGGATTCAAAGGATGTAAAACTCTAGAAGTAGGCCATGGTTGCTGAAATGGAATCCTTGCACAAAAACGATCTGGTGGATTTTCCGGCTAGAAGCAAGCCCATTGGGAGAAAATGGGTGTTTAAGAAGACGACGAATGTAGAAGGAAATGTTTAGAAATACAAAGCTCGGTTGGTAGCAAAAGGTAATTCCCATGTGGCAGGAATTGATTTTGGTGATTTTTTTTCTCCTATTGCCAAGGTTACTTCTATTATATTAATTTTACATGTTGTTGTTGCATTTGATTTTGAGGTAGAACATATGGATGTGAAGACAAAATTTATTCACGGGCATCTGGAAGAGGTGATCCACATGAAGTAGCCTGAAGGTTTTGCGGTGAAGGGTAAGAAATAATTGGTACGCAGGTTAAAAAAGTCTCTATATGTGTTAAAACAATCACCAAGGATGTGGTACCAAAAGTTTGATACCTATATATAGGGACTTGGCTTCACCAAAATCAATGAGGATCACTCTTTTTTTTTTTTAAATTAATTGGTGATTGTGTTATTTATTTGGTCTTTTATGTGTATGATATGTTGCTGGTTGGAAACGACAAAGAAATTATATAGGATTTGAAGACCCAATTGATCTCCAAATTTGACATGAAGGATCTTGGTGCCGCAAACTATATTTTGGGCATGTAAATTAAGAGAGATTGGGAAAAGAGGAAGCTTTGGTTAAACCAGATGAAGTATTTCAAGAC
Organism: Pinus albicaulis; assembly: GCA_034641835.2. Classification (NCBI taxonomy): domain Eukaryota; kingdom Viridiplantae; phylum Streptophyta; class Pinopsida; order Pinales; family Pinaceae; genus Pinus; species Pinus albicaulis. The sequence goes on from CM076581.1 coordinate 1,307,384,287, forward strand.
AATATTGCATAGGTTCAATATGCAGGATAGTAAACTGGTGAAGGTTCCTATTCCTATAAGTGTAAAGCTATCTGTTGAACAATTTCCCAAGACATAAGAAGAAGAGAAGGATATGTTTTGTGTTCCATATGCAAGTGCAGTGGGTAGCCTGATCTATGAAATGGTATGTACTAGACCAAAAATTTCAAATGCAGTGGGAGTATTGAGTAAGTTTATGTCAAAACCATGGGAGGAGCATTGGACAATAATGAAGCGGTTTTTTAGATATTTGTGTGGCACTAGTGATTATGGTTTTTGCTATGAGGGAAGACCAGGATTAGACATAGTTTTGGACATATGTGTTTATTTTATGCAGATTTCGATGGAGATATGGACCAAACAATATCTAAAAGTGGGTATGTGTTTAGCCTATTTTGAGGTGTAGTTAGTTGGATGAGTAAAATACAGTCTACAGTCGGTCTATCAACTATAGATGAAGAATACATGGCATACAGTCATGTAAGAAAGGAATTATTTTGGTTCCAGAGGTTGTGTTTAAGTATGGCATTGGTGTAGGCAGTTATAAAGATAAACAATGATATCCAAAGTGGAATTTTCATGGCTAAGAACACCGCTTATCATTCAAAGACAAAGCACATTGATGTTTAGTATCACTTTGTGAGAGATATGGTTGAGCATAAAAAGGTCTTGCTGGTAAAGGTGGACACTTTGAAGAATGTTGCAAATGCATTGGCAAAGTCTGTGAGCATTGAGAAGGTCTCTTGGTTTAGAGAAACAATGGGTGTTTTAGGAGTGGATCAATGACTAAGCTCTCTTGTGGCCCCCTGTGAAAAGAAAACAACAAGTGAGAGAATGTTAGGTGTGTATTATATTATTTCCATGATTAGAAGCAGGTGTGAAGCTGGGGGTATGAGGGATGTGGAAGCCCCCCTTCGCTTGCGCCCATGTAAAAACATTTTTGGACCCCATTTTAGGTCGGCGAACTTGCTTATGCTTTTTTGCATGAGTTTGCACATGGTTTTTGGCATGATGGATTTCAGCCCCTGGAATTTTGTAGATCTAGTCAAGGGAACTATGGTTATGTTCTAATGTAGGGTTAATGGATTGGAGTTTATGAATGCTTCAGCATGTATAAATTGTTGAAGTTTGCAAAAATAAACAGTGAAATTGGCATAGGTAAACAACATCCTTGATCCTAGTGAAAATTAAGCACCTACACTAGGTGGGGCCACAGAGGCTATTTTTAGGTGGAGGTCTATTTATATATGCATGAGAAAATTCTATTTATAGATGATGTATATTTTTAAATGGTTGGGAAAATTATATTTATAGATTATGTTCTATTTATAGATGTATGTGCGAGTTCTACTTATAGATCTCATATCTATTTATAGATGCATGTCGGCTATTATTATCCCTTAATATTAGTTGGAAAAAAAACAATAATCTATTCTCAATGAGCACTTGGAAATAGTTAACTGAAGTGGCAAATCAGTTAGCTAAGTGAATTTCGAGTTAAGAGGTTGGTTGGTGGGACATAAAGGTTGAATTGAGTTGTAACAGAGTGATTCTAGTTGTAACATAGTTGGAAGTGTAGTGGTGCATTAGTTAATGCAAGTTGTAAATTAGTTTAACTTAATTAAGTGAGTTAAAGATGGTTGTGCTAGTTATAATTGCAGATACATTAGTGAGAGATCAAGTGAATTAAATATTAATTAATTCACATGTAGTGATCTCACATGCAACTGATGTTTTTACTATTATTAACTGCATGCATGTCAGATCCAATCGAGACCCAGTTGAGTTCTAGGTGAAAGGGAAGATAGCTATCAGATGTGATACTAGTAGGCTACCCAAGTGTAGTTATAACACCACAGGATGCCCATGATACTCAGCTCAGTTAAGGAAAGCTAAAACTATTTGTGATTAAGGATTGCATTGGAACTACATGAGCAAGGCAGGCTGTCTGGAGGAAGTAAATTGGCTAAGGAACTTTCCAATTTTTGTATGACAGCATGAGACAATTAGCTGATGTACTGAGAGCTCTTGTGAGAAGAGTTTTGTATGTAATTGTTTCATGATTCCTTGTGGAATATACAAAATATTATAGAGGGGTTTTTAGTAGTAAGCTTTCCCCGGGAATATCTAGTGTTTTGGTTTTGATCTCTTCTTCTTTGCTTCATGTGATTGGAAATTATGTTGTTTTTAATTCCGTAAAATATTTGTAGAAGAGATTCAATATTTAAATTTAGCATATGTTAGATTAGGTGAATCCAAGATATAAATGCATGATTGTATTAAAATTTTATACATACATATGTGTTGTAACAATAAAAGTAATATAACGAAAAATCAAGCTAGTAGTCCTAGTTTGGGATCCAGGGGAAAATATCTGTGTATATTTGTTTTATGTTTTATGCTCTTCCTAGTGTTTATTTTCTGTTTTTAGTAATTCATTTGTGGATAATTTCTGTACAAGGTTAAAACCTAAATTCAGGAGCTCGATCTTGAAACTGTGGTATCTATGTGATTTCAGATCTCCAAGATCTGAACTTTGGTCCTATGGTAGCACTCTAAGTATTAATATTAATGCCACAAGTCAAACCAAATTTTTATTTTTCAAGATAAAGTTATGCGAAATGTCCCACGATGGTTTGATTATCGACTAGTTTAGTAGAAAGAATTTGTTTAAGGGATTCCACGTGTCAATTTTTACACATTCGGATCTGAAATTCATAATGAAAAATTACAGTCTGTGTGCTTTCGACCAATTTTTACAAAATTCAAATCTAATGCCTAAAACAAAGGTTATGAATATTTTTCCTCGGTCACCTGTTCGATATGAAATTATAGAGCTTGAAAAAACCCTAACTTCCTCAAATCATATCTCCAAAAATATATCGAACCAAGATCATAAATGTGTATACGAGGTTCACCATTATTTCAAATCCACGTGGTTTCAATTTTAGATTCTAAAGTTTCATATAAAAAAATATATAACGAAAATTCCAAGATGGCCTGTTTGAAGAAGCGAAACCGTAGATTCCGAAGCTATGATACGAAATGTTATGCAACCAGCTAACAAAATAAAATAAAATATAGACCAAAGCCTTAAAAATTATCCTCTTTGAGGGGGGAACCTCCTTTACATTACATAAATTAACAAATCTTGGATGATTCAAATCACAATTTTTTTTATTTATAAATAGGATTCTAAGGGGTCACAATAAAATCAGAGCAAACATAACAATAATAATGTAAGGACACAACAATAACACTAGTGGGCTTCTATGGGGCACAATAATAACAATATGGGGACTACATGGGCACGGCAATAACAATAAGAGGGATATACTAACAATAACAATAAGGGTATACACTAGTATTATAGAGACCTAACAAAAAATATATAGGGATGGATTGTAATCATATATTCCTAAGGAATTCCAAATCCTAGAGTAATTGTTACATGCGTTAGATGCCTTGGGAGGTCGTATTACATGCTTATGCCACATAAGACTTTGACAATTCAATGTCTACTCACTCGCTTCATTACTGGGTCATGCAAGCTCCATTTTTGGCTAACTGAAACTCCCCAAAGAAACACAAACTCAAGGCGTGGTGAGGGAAAAAATCACATTATTTCTCCACCCACTAAAACAACCTATCCACAACTCTAGAAATGTCTATAGGACATCACTTAGCAGACTATGAATCCATGTAGGCTCGTTTTCTTTGTTTCCTAAGTTGCCTCCTTATCCTGCACAAATTGGTTTCCTACCCTTTTAATCTGCTATGCTCATTGGATAACCTCTTCCTCCATGATTTCCATCATGCTCAACATTATTACCGCCTCCCTTACATGAATCTTGTCACCATCTTCGTTTTACCTGCATTCACCTAACTTATATCTATTCGAATGAATGTTGGTTGCAAGATAAAACAAATGACCAGTGTTGTGATGGTGGTTGTGTTCTCCATATCCATTAGTCTACATGCTAAACAACATCTCCAACTCCCTTTCATATGTGAGTTCACCCATCATATCTTTCCCTCGATGTTTCATTCGGTTTAGGATTTCAATAGTAGATTTGTCATCATGTAATGCCATCTACAAGGGACATATTTCCATGCCCCTGCTTATTGGTTAGGTGGGGCAGTGGAAACCTGTCTCCTACCCCCTCGCTTCTCTCATAACCCCATTTAGAAATAAAAACACTATTTTAATATAAATAAAACTTTCAAATTTTATTTTATTTTTAAAATACATTTTATAACTTCTTAATATAAATCTAAATAATAATTTCATAAATTGTTTCACCTTGAATCATTTATACATTTCAACCATACAACTTAGAGTAAAAATTACTCTCTCACCGAAAATATTGAAAATAGAACATCAAACCTTTAAATTTCACCTTTTATAATCTAATATATAATAACAATATATTACCAAAAAACAAATAAATAAATAATCATTAAAAAAAAAAAACATCCACACAAATTTAGCATATCGCCTCCTACTTGTAACTTGCATCATTCAACCCCGCCAAAGGATCTTTAAGATTAGATAGTTGTTTAAAGTGTCCATATGAGACACCTAACTATCTTCGGACATGTATAGACAATAGCCGATTCTGCGGTGTTTAAGCAAATATTATGGAGGGAAAGTCACGATGGTTGTAGCTAACTCCGACTCTCCAACATTATCGTACTAAATTCTTATTGTTACATTCTTATGGTTGCATGTAAACTTGATTATTGATTATTTAGTTTATTATTGAAAATTTATTAACAAGTTATTTAAATTAATGAGGGTTTTTTTTAGTGCATTATATTAGATATCATTTTTTGAGATTCAACTTTGTTAAAAAAGTCATTCAATTATAACTATTTCCATGAGAAGTAGTCACGACTAACTAATTTCTCATGATTTTTGAATAGAATATTTTAATAGAAATTTTTTAGTATCATAATTTTCAATTTTTATTATTATGATTAATTAATAGGTGTATTTTATAGTTTATTATGATGTATATGCTTAATTTTTTCTATATGAGTTGACATGTATATCTTTGAAACTTTCTAGATTAGTATAATAGAGATGTTGTAATGTAATGTTTAACATAGTGACTAAGTCAAATTACATATAAAAACAAATTTAGTATTAAATTAATTAAATAAAAAATAATAATGTAATGTAATGTAATTTAATATGAGCATTAGCCCATGCAATGAGTACTAAGTGGATTATTAGAAAATCATGAGAAATTAGTTAGTTACGACTATCTCTCATGGAAATGGAAATGGTCATAGTTGAATGACTTTCTTAACACAGTTCCAAAAGACGATATCTACGTGAGTGATTACATCTGAAGCCATTTATGTTAAGGTTTCTATAAATAAAGTAAATAATGTATTTTAATAGAGATTTATGGGTATCGTAATTTTCATTTTTTATTATTATGATTAATTAATAGGTGTATTTTATAGTTTATTATGATGTAGATGTGTAATTTTTTTTATATTCAATTTAGAGTTGACATGTATATCTTTGAAACTTTCTAGATTAGTATAGTAGAGATGATGTAATGTAATGTTTAACATTTTGACTAAGTCAAATTACATATAAAAAATAATAATTTAATGTAATGTAATTTAATGTGAGCATTGCCTGATGCAATGAGTGCTAAGTGGACTATTAAATAATCATGAGGAAAAACCATGAGAAATTAGTGGGAATGGTCATAGATGAATGACTTAAATTTAGTATTAAATTAACTAAATAAAAATTAATAATTTAATGTAATTTAATTTAATGTGAGCATCACTAGATGCAATGAGTGCTAAGTGGACTATTTAAAAATAACGAAAAATTAGTCAATTACGACTACCTATCATGCAAATGGTCATAGATGAATGACTCAATTATTGCACTTGAATCCCAAAAAAATGATATCTAATGTAATGTAAACCAGTCTAGATCCATTTGAACTCCACATCAAATATTTTGGAAATGATGTTGTAATGCTATGTTATGTTTTATTAACAAAAATAATAAAATAATAAAAATAAAATAACCTAACTTAAGGAGATGTTTTTAATGCGACTTTTTCAAGTTTTTGGTGGATTTTATGACTGAAATCCAGTAGAAAAAATTGAGGTGAAATATTCATTTGCGTTATTTAAATTGGTTTTTTGACTTATGATTTCAATGAATTCCTCCGAGATTTTAGACAAATTAGATATAGATGAGAGATTATTTCAAAAAGTCGCATTAAAGAAAACTCCCTAACTTAAAATTAAAATAATAAAAATAAAAATTTTATTTTACTATTTTATTTTATAAAATAACCCTATAAAAATAAAACAAAAATAAAAAGGACCCATGGTAGTAGCCCATGGTATTCATGTGCAATATAGTCGATTTAAAGGGTGGAATTAAACCAGTCTAGATCCATGTTAACTCCACATCAAATATTTCGGAAAAGATGTTGTAATGCTATGTTATGTTTTATTAACAAAAATAATAAAATAATAAAAATAAAATAACCTAACTTAAGGAGTTGTTTTTAATGCCACTTTTTCGAGTTTTTGGTGGATTTTTTGATCGAAGAAAAAATTGAGGTGAAATATTCATTTTTGTTATTTAAATTGGTTTTTTGGCTTTTGATTTTTGGTTTCAATGAATTCCTCCAGGATTTTAGACAAATTAGACATAGATGAGAAATGTTTTCAAAAATTTGCATTAAGGAAAACTCCCTAACTTAAAACTAAAATAATAAAAATAAAAATTGTATGTTACTATTTTATTTTATTCCTTTGTATTGTGTAGTTAAATTTAGTCAACTTACGAGGAGTTGTTGAGCTCCATCTTTACAAGAGCCCATGATATTGACCCATGGTATTGATGGAATGTAGTCTATAGCCCATGGTATTGACTAGTGGTATTCATGGAATATAGTCTATAGCCCATGGTATTGAACTATTGTATTGATTTATTATAGTCTATTTAAAGGAGGAAAAGAATCTAGGTAATTATGTCTTTTGGCTTTGCCTCTTTTATCAATGTTCCGTGAAAAATCTAAATTTCTATCTACCGTTTTCTATCTCTTTATTTGTATGTTGTTGGGTAATCTTGTAAAATTTGTTATAATGTTTTTTCCCATATCATATTTAAGAAATTAAACTAGTCCTTCAAGTAAATGTGATTTGAGAAAGCATCTAAGAAGTCGTGACACCAACTAGGTTTAACTTGTCTCCTTCCCTAGCACAGACGCAATAGCCTCCATTGAAGATTTAATCTTCATGAAAGGTTTAATCGAGTCATACTTCATGATGAGTTTAATCGCTTAATCCTCGGACGAGGCCCATGCTCAACTCATTTGGTTAGTGAAACTTGAATTTATTGTTTCCTAACCTTATTTCTTCTATTTACTTATGTGAAAACATCATGTGAATGTTTTTCATGTACCTTATCGGCCTTGCACTTGCTCTATGGTGTGATTAATGAATTCCTGCCCTTAATGTTATAAAAAATATAATAATTATATAGATAAAAATGTTTATCTTAAAATGGTTTTTTTTTTAATTTTAGTTTAGTTTAAAATCGTTTTTTTTAAGTTTAATTATTAATATTTAATAGGTGAATATTAAAATTTTAATTTTTTGGAATATTTCAGAGTAGTGTTAGAAAATTATTTCAAAATTATGTTATAACATTTTAATATCATTTGAGAATATCATTTTTTATTTACTTAGTTATATTTTCTTTATAAATATTTTTTATTATTTTTAATGTAATGTAAACTTTATTTTATTGGTTTTGGGTTTTCTTTATTTAGTATATATATATATATATATAATTTTAAGTAATGCTATAAAAAAATTAATTACATTGATAGACACATTTTATTTTAGAAAGGGTTTTTAGAATTTTAGTTTAATTATTAATATTTAAAGATGGATGGTACTTTGTGGGGTCTTGGTTAAATGGTGAAAGGAGAGTTGTTATAGCACCCATCACCGGTTCAATTACCTTAACCAATCGGGGTGATGTATCTAGACATGAAAAAATTAATTACATTGATAAGCACATTTTATTTTAGGAAGGATTTTTAGAATTTTAGTTTAATTATCAATATTTAAAGATGGATGGTACTCCGTGGGGACTTGGTTAAACGGTGAAAGGTTGCCATTGTGTCCATGTCTGAGCCATTGAATTAAATGTTGGACTATTGAAATGTTTTGGGCCATTAGATCCACAAGTAAATAGTTTTATATATGTTTTTTAGAATGTTAGTTTTTTTTTTCTTTCTAATAAGTTAGATTGAATTTTGGTTTTGGTGAGACTATGTCAAATTACATAAAAATAAAAATAAAACTAAATTAAATAAAAATATTGACATAATGTAATGGACATTTTAACAAAGTCAAAATACAATAAAAAATGAAAATAATAAAATATAAAAACAACTCATGGTATTGACCCATGGTATTCATGTGGAATTTAGTTTATTTAAAGGGGAAGTTAAGATGGCCTAGATCAATCTTAACTATGGATCTACCAAGAGCTAAAAGGGATCAAATTTCTAATAATAATAAGTTATAAAAACAACCCATGGTATTGACCCATGGTATTCATGTGGAATGTAGTTTATTTAAAGGGGGGAATTGAGATGGCTTAGATGAATCTTAACTATGGATCTACCGAGAGCCAAGAGGGATGAAATGTCTAATAATAATAAACTATAAAAACAACTCATGGTATTGACCCATGCAGAATGTAGTTTATTTAAAGGGGGAAATTAAGATGGTCTAGATCAATCTTAACTATGGATATACCAAGAGCCAAGAGGGATAAAATGTCTTGATATGCAAACCTCTTTTAGAGTGAAAAGATAATTGATTCCCTCTACTAAATAATATAGATCTAAACTATTTATTTAATAAAACTATTTGTAATTTTTTATAACCATTATTCTTTTAAAATTTTACTTAATAAATATATCTAAATTTTTGTACATCCAAATATACATAGTTTTTTTTTTCTATATTATTTCTGTTACAACTATTTTATTATTCCCAAAATATATCGTTAACCATCATCGTCATCATCATTATTCATGAGTAGTATCTCTTAAATAACACTAAATTTACCTTTAATTACTTAATTGTAAAAATTCGTAACTACATAACAGTCTCTTTCGGATTATTTTTTGTTAATGAATGTCAATTTTTTTACCTTAAAAAAAAACTATATACATGTCTTTAATTACCTAATTGAAGCTAAAAAACATTACATGTTTTTTACTTTATAATCATAAACAATTTTCATATTATATGATGTCATACTTACTCAAATTTTTATTCTGAAATTTTAAACAAATTTTTCATTACATAATTTTAGATTTTATATTTTTTTTAATTTTTCAATTCCAAACAAAACTTACAAAAGAAAAAACTCACTTAGTCCTTAGGGTTGTTTGTACAAGTTTTATCATAACCTTCCCCTCTATCCAATATACTATATATTCTTCTGAAGAGAGAGCGTATTATAGTTTATAACATGATCCACAATCAAAGAAAATGGCTAGGGATTTCACAAGTTAAAGGGTTCATAAACAAAACAGACAATGAGAAAGTCTAGTGTGGTATAATAACTGATTTTTGAATCATTATGACAAACAAAACATCGCATTAGCTCAAAGAATATATCTAATTCTATAAGGATCCGAGATGATAACAAAGTTTTGAATCATGATAACTAGGTGACAACCAAAACTAATTTTTAGCCTGAAGAAAAAAATCACAACAACTCACAGAATATATCCATGGTTGCAATGAACCCCATACATTATGAAGGACATCATGGAAATTTTAATGCACATAGAACACCACCCTAAAAATTCTATATGTCTATATTGGATGTCGAGGTGGGTGGTACAATAATTAAGGATGCTTCTTAGAGTGTAAGGGAATTTAGATACTCTATCCTTCCACCAAAGCTATAAAAAACTAGACTTGTAGATTATAGTTTAAAAAAATTAGCACTATGTGATTAAGAATAAGTTACAAACATGAGGTATTTAAAAAGTAATAAAAGGAAGGAGGAAGGTACATGAGGGTCATGTTAATTAATGTGATTCTTTGTACTATTTTTATTTAAAATAGTTATTTGTATTTTTTTTTAATGAATATTGTTAAATGTGTTGTAGTATTTTTATTTAAAATAGTAATTTATATTTGTATTTTTTTAAATGAATGTTGTTAAATGTGTAATTGAGTAAAATGTGTTAAATTGATATTCTAATTTTTAAGATATTTATTTAAAAAATTCAAAGTATGGTGAATTTTGTTTTATTAAGCTTTACTCTAGATGTGCAGAGAATGAATCTATCTCAAGTCTCAAACAAGATTCTTCTTTCTCTTGTTATTCTAGCTTGTAGCTTACACTCCTCATCTCCTTCTATTTGCACAAATGTAAACTTTGAGGCACAAGTTAGTTGTTGCATATATGAGCATTTAGATATGATAAGAAAAATGTGACACTCTATTGTAATTTTCTCTACAAATGTGATGGAAAGTGTGCCCTAAATATTGAAAATTTCATGGTTAATATAGTGTAAGCTACATGCATACAAGATCAAGAAAGTTATGCCCAATATCTAACATCATAGAGCAAGACGCCTTCACCAATTCAACAGTTGCTTCCAAATCTCTCTCAGTGTTAGAGTTGTTTTCTTAATAAACTTGTTTTTACTACTCCTAAGTGATGAAATCCATCATTGCTTCACATAGAAGCATTTAGGTCTGATAAGAAAAGTGTGATAGTGTGTTATAATTTTCTCTACAAATGTGTTGGAGTTATTTTCTCAATAAACTTTTTTTTACTTTTCTTAAGTGGTGAATGCAATTGGCATATGTAGATGAACTTGGAGTAAACTCTATTTTTGTTAATAAAAATTCTCTTTATTTACATCTATGCTAGATAGATTGTACTTGAATGTATTTAAAATATCTTATTTCAGTTACATGCTCATTTCATGCATGTTTCAGACGATTATGAATCACTAGGATTTTCACCCCCAATTTCCTATTTCAATATCTATAACAATTTTTATATATATGTGAACATATTATGTTGGTTTACATATATGTTTTCATCCCCAATTTCCTATTTCAATATCTAAAACAAAATTTTCTGGTTGATAACTCTTATCAACAATATATTTGAAACCTTCATGAACTGCTTCCATGGAAGCAAAATTTTCATTTCATTCCTTCATAATGGAAAATTTGCCTTTCATTCCTTCATGATGGTTCTTTCCCTCAACATCTTATTTCTTCTAAGCTACTATTTCATATGTCATTTCCTTAAGCCGTTTCTTTTGCAACATGTGGTGCAATTTCTAGTTTATATATTTTAAATTGATTCATTAATTATTTATAATTAATAGTATAATAATACTTTATTATTATTTAGTTAATTTTTATGATTTTGTTATATTTTCCATTTACTCTAGTATAATTTATGTGATAATATTTGAAATTAAGTTTGACCCTGTCATAACATTCTCAGTTTACCTGGATATAATTTTTTATTAGAGATATTTTATTAATTTTTAATGTAAAGTATTCAACATCACCTCAGGGCCTTAGACTTGCCTCATAGTACAACTACTCATGAAATTAATGTATTTTGTCACAATTTTAAGTAATTTTATAAAAAAAAATTAAATTAATAGATATGATTATTTTAAAATGGATTTCTAGAATTTTAATTTAATTATCAATATTTAATAAATAGATATTAATTTAAAACTTTAATTATATAGAATATTTATAAAATATTTTGATAATATCAATAGATAGAAAATTTAGATTTATTTCATTTTTTTTTGACAACATCTCACATTTACTTTGATATGATTCAAGTAACAACATTTTTTATTTACTCAACTATAACTCTTTAATATAAATATATTTTATCATTTTTTAATGTAACATATAAAACTTTATATGGGCCTTGGGCTTGCCTTATTTTTCAATTAATGTATTTTTACCAAATCTCACATAATGGTATAAAATAATAATTACATGGATATCAATTATCGATATTTAGTAGGGGGTGGTATTTTGGAGGAAATATTTTTGATATGACATCATATAACTTTAGAGGAAATAGCATCGTGGTAGTACAATTTTAAAAAATGTCTTCCACATTTTAAAATTACTCAAAAAAATATGGTGTGAAAAAGGCTATTTAGTCTATCAGTTAGACTATGCTATGTTTTTTTAGTAGTGGTTATGGAAGGTCGAAATTATTTCAATGGTAGTTATGATATTTTCAATTTTCAATTTAATTTAAAAAAATATAAATTTAAAATAAAATATAAAATATTTTCACTAAAATATGAAGTTTTGGACATATGGTATTTATAAGTCATGGTATTGACCCAAGTATTGTAGCTAAGCCTATTTACAATTTAAAAATCTCCATTTAAAAAATGAGGATGAATCTCTATGATGATTAAAAATCCTCAAAACACCTTTTTTTTAATGTATATATTTTTAATATATTAATTATTCATAATTAATAATATAATAATAATTCAAATTAAAAATGTCATTCAATTAATTTCTATGATTTTCTTAATTTAATTTTGTGAAATGTATTATGAAGTAAGTGTTTTATGATTATTGTAAATTGTTGAAATTTATCTCTATTATCACCAATTTAACTTATATAATTACATTATTTCAATATGAATGAAATTTTCCCCTCGATCAGGGTGTGACTAGGACGGAGGCTCCGGACATACCCCACATGGATGATGCCTAAAGGCTGGTAGGGAAACCAATGCCACCACACGAATGGAGTAATGAGAGACAGGATGTGAAGAAGGTGGGCTAGCTGGCTCCCTCAAAGGAAATGTTGGTAGTCAGGAAGTTAAGGAATGCATGCCATGCAACAACCCGTTTTCCATAGTAGAACGGGGAGGAGGCAGAGCCCGCTATAGGAGAGGAGCTCAGAAGATCAGTCACGCCAGTGTAAGCTATGGTATGTTGCCTAGACCTTCAATATGATTGATATCATTGAGGATCAAATGAGTTCTTGGTGGGTTCTAATAGTAAATATGGTTGGAATGGTTTTAGTCTGTATCATGAATGGTTTTTCTACGTCGAGGTCAGTTAGGTATGATGTTATTTTTAATGGGCACATGCATAGTAGTTGTATGACCCTTGGTATTTTCCTTTTGCTGAGTAAAACTTTGCAGCAAACCCCATTGCATCCCTTAAGCCTGGAGACAACCCTTCCTGATGGATTCCTACGAAATTCTATGGATCCCAAGCTATATGTTGCATGGGAGCAACGAGCCAATATGTTGGGCATGGCAGTTAGAATTGATTTAGGAGGGGGAGTGGATGAGACGTTGGTGAGAGGGGAAGGGGGAGAGGGTATTTCCATGAATATTTGGGAGGGTGGCTGAGTAAGCTGAGAAAACCCTACGAAAGATGGATTCAAGAAAGTGGGATAGAAAGTCGAATGAGGAGCGAGGTCGCCTAATTTGCAGGCCATGTCAGGCCCCGAGGAATTATAAAATCATCTGGCCAGAGGGGGAAGGGAAACCATTGGATTACGGGTAGGAATGGGGGGTAATTACCTGCTATGAAGCTTCTCTGCAAACCTGTCACTCCACCAAGACTAAATTTTTCTGGGATGTCAATGGGCCATGGGAATTGGTGAATGCAATTATTGTCGAGTGCCAGTGATAACTTAATTTTGGGACCTTATGTCTCTGTCTGTCTCTACATGCCATATAGAAAGTCAGGCGACCAAAGGTGCAACCACTGTTAGGTCGGATAAATAGGTGGAGTGCTTGGTCACGTTTGGGTCGAGAGTTGCAAGAAAAGAGACAAGGGAAATGAAGAATGAAGGGGAGGCTGTGAGGAAGGGTCGTGGAGGCTAAAAGGACTGTGGAAAAGGGAAAAGACTGGCTGCAGCGAGAATGAGTCGGGCTCTGCGAAAGAGGGGAAGAAATCTGGGATGGAGACAATGCAGAATATTATTCATGCATACTGTTAAAGTTCGCGTGCCCCGGTGAAAGCTAAAATGTACAAGTGGGAAAATAATTTGAGAGAGAGAGCGGGAAGGGAACAAATGAAAGAAGAGGCCGAGAACCTCTAGTGATTGACGCGGGAAAAAAAAGAGGTAGGATGTCTCTGTTTATGCAAGTCATCGAGACTTAATGTATAATGAAAAATTTACTCACAAGATCAATTCCTGAAAACAATGAGCAGTGTGAGGAACGAGTCCAACGGGGACAACCCCAAAATAGGGAGGATGAGCCAAGTTTGCAGGTGATCCAAAAGGAAGTTCAGTCCGTGTAGGTGGAGTTGTTTCAGTAAAATGTCAAGCTGGGGTGCATGGAGAAGTTGTTACAGAGTATGCAACAACATAAAATTCTAGGTTCAAGCACGAGGGATCTGGCACCAATGGATTCCCCTCATGACTAGATGATTGCATTTTCCATGATTTTTGTTATTTTGTCATTATGTCGGCTAGCAGATGTACATGTTACACTAGGTGCAGTACAATATTAGATAGTATGGGATCTAAAACTCCGTTTAACATGCTCAAAAAATTCAAATTTTGGATAGCTTTTAATGAAGACTGGTGGCCAAGAGATCTGGTTTGTAACGTGCCTTGTAGAAAATGAATAGAGAAGTATTGCCAAGTTCACAAAACAATATACATGAAATTTTCTACTTTTATTTATTTTTTTTACTTAGATTTTGTAACCTCTTGAGATAATTTAAAAAAATTTACCATAATTTTCAGTTAAAAAAACAATTTGATATAAATAAAAAAGTTAAATATAATTTTATTTTAAAGTTTTTTTTATGAATTTTTTTACAAATAAATATTTTTAATCAATATACCCAATGAATGTTTGCCTTTAATTAATTATAAATTCAAAATTTAAATTTTAACCCCAAAAAAAAATCATAAAAAAATGTTGAAAATGGAAAAAAAGTCAAAATTTTAATTTCTATAATTTTATTTATAGAAAATGGAAAGGCTCTATGAAATTTACCATATATATATATATATAGACTAAAAACATGGAAAATTTGGAATACTTCCCCACGTCTCTTAAAAGTTAAACCCATATAACCTAGACCAAAGTCTTAAAAAAAATAACAATAACTAACAACAATATTAAAAAACTCCATATTTCACTATTTGACTATTTCACACACCTTAAAAATTAAACTCTATAATCTACCCTAATCTAACCAAGAGTAACACACATAATATATATGACCTTATCCCTCATCTAGCCCCGCGCGAAAAGGATCTTCAAAATTAGTTAGTTGTTCTAAGTGCCAATACGAGGTTCGTAGTCAGGAAGTTAAGGAATGTATGCTATGCAACAACCCATTTTCCATAGTAGAACGGGGAGGAGGCAGAGCCCGCTATAGGAGAGGAGCTCAGAAGATTAGCCGCAGCAGCGTAAACTACGGTATGTTGCCTAGACCTTCACTATGATTGATATCATTGAGGCTCAAATGAGTTCTCAGTGGGTTCTAATAGTAAATATGGTTGGAATGGTTTTATTCTGTATCATGAATGGTTTTTCTACATCAAGGTCAGTTAGGTATGATGTTATTTTTAATGGGCACATGCATAGTAGTTGTATGGCCCTTGGTATTTTCCTTCTGCTGAGTAAAAATTTGCAGCAAACCCCATTGCATCCCTTAAGCCTGGAGAGAACCCTTACTGATGGCTTCCTACCAAATTATATGGATCCCAAGTTATCTGTTGCATGGGAGAAACGAGCCAATATGTTGGGCATGGCAGTTAGAATTGATTTACGAGGGGGAGTGGATGAGACGTTGGTGAGAGGGGAAGGGGGAGAGGGTATTTCCACGAATATTTGGGAGGGTGGTTAGGCAAGCGGAGCAAACCCTATGAAAGAGGGATTCAAGACAGTGGTATGGAAAGTAGAATGAGGAGCGAGGTCACCGAATTTGCAGGCCATGTCAGGGCCCGAGGAATTATAAAATCATCTGGCCAGAGGGGAAAGGGAAACCATTGGATTACGGGTAGGAATGGGTGGTAATTACGTACTAGGAAGCTTCTGTGCAAACTTGTCACTCCACCAAGACTAAATTTTTCCGCGATGTCGATGGGCCATGGGAATTGGTGCATGCAATTGTTTTCGAGTGCCAATGATAGCTTAATTTGGGGACCTGATGTCTCTGTCGGTCTCTACACGCCATAGAGAAAGCTGGGCGACCAAAGGTGCGACCACTGTTAGGCCGGATAAACAGGTGGAGCACTTGGTCACGTCTGGGTCGAGAGCTACAAGAAAAGAGACAAGGGAAATGAAGAATGAAGGGGAGGCTGCGAGGAAGGGTCATTGAGGCTGAAAGAATTGTGGAAAAGGGAAAAGACCAGCCACAGCGAGAACGAGCCGGGCTCCGCGAAAGAGGGGAAGAAATCGGGGATGGAGACAATGCAGAATATTATTCATGCATACTATGAAAGGTCGCGTGCCCCGATGAAAGCTGAAATCTACATGTGGGAAACTAATTTGAGAGAGAGAGCCGGAAGGGAACAAATGAAAGAAGAGGCCTGAGAACCACTAGTGATTGACGCAGGAAACAGAAGAGGTAGGATGTCTCTGTTTAGACAATTCATTGAGACTTAATGTATAATGAAACATTAACTCACAAGATCAATGCCTGAAAACAATGAGCAGTGTGAGGAACGAGTCCAACAGGGACAACCCCAAAATAGGGAGGATGAACCAAGTTTGTAGGTGATCCAAAAGGAAGTTCAATCCGTGTAGGTGGAGTTGTTTCACTAAAATGTCAAGCTGGGGCGCATGGAGAAGATGTTACAGAGTATGCAGCAGCATAAAATTCTAGGTTCAAGCGCAAGGGATCTGGCACCAATGGATTCCTCTCATGACTAGATGATTGTGTTTTCCATGATTTTTGTTATTTTTTCATTATGTCGGCTAGCAGATGTACATGTTACACTAGGTGCAATACAATATTAGATAGTATGGGATCTAAAACTACATTGAACATGCTCAAAACAATCAAATTTTGGATAGCTTTTAATGAAGATTCGTGGCCAAGAGATCTGGTTTGTAACTTGCCTTGTAGACAATGAAGAAAGAAGCATTGCCAAGTTCACAAAACAATATGCATGAAATTTTCTACTTTTATTTTTTTTTCAACTTAGAGTTTGTAACCTCTTGAGATAATTAACAAATTTTTACCATAATTTTCAGTTAAAAAAAACAATTTGATATAAATAAAAAAGTAAAATATAATTTTATTTTAAATTTTATTTTGACTTTTTTTACAAATAAATATTTTTAATCAATATACCCAATAAATATTTTTCTTTAATTAATTATAAATTCAAAATTTTAATTTTAACCCGTCAAAAAAAATCATAAAAAATGTTGAAAATGAAAAAAAAATCAAAATTTTAATTTCTATAATTTTATTTATAGAAAATAAAAAACTCTACAAAATTTACCACATATATATATATTTTTTTAATAAACGGAAACAAGGAAAAATTGAAATACTTCCCACGTCTCTTAAAAGTTAAACCCATATAACCTAGACCAAAGCCTTGAAAAAATAACAATAACTAACAACAATATTAAAAAATTCCGTATTTCACTCTTTGACTATTTCACACACCACTAAAAATTAAACTCTATAATCTACCCTAATCTAACCAAGAGTAACACAACTAATATATATGACCTTATCCTTCATCTAGCCCCGCGCCAAAAGGATCTTCAAAATTAGTTAGTTGTTCTAAGTGCCAATATCAGGTTCGCAACTATTCAGTGCAATATTTAGATAGTAGGCCTTTTCTGCGGTGTTTCAATCGGCATTCGATTAGCAAATACGCTGGAGGGACAGTGAAGATGGATGTAGCTAACTCTTGCTCCCTTGCCCCGCGTAAACAAGTTCGTTCTGGAGATAACTGTATGAAAAGGAAGCGCAGACGCGGACAGAGCGTTAAACCCTCACGCCCTGACCAGCCGAAGAGTCCTGATGATCGAGACTGCGACTCCGAACAAAACAGGTGTGGTACATCATCCCCGGCCACATTTTTCGTAAAAAAACAATAAAATTTTTTCGAGAATTTGGTTGTAACTTCAGAACTTCGAAATTTTAATATAACAGAGGTTTTTGATGATAGTGAATTTAGATAAATGTTTTTTTAAGAATTTGGTTGAAGTTTCTAATTAACTAATGGTTCAAAACTTCTATCAAATTCTAAATTTCAAAGACATTTATCTACTTTATAGATCACAAAAATCTTCATTTTAACCATATTAAATTTATTCTAGGTTTCCTTTATATTGCTTCAATCTATTACTACAATCCTAAATAAAACAGTGACATATTCTAATTTATACGAATTTAGTTCCACTTTAATACTTCCCTCCCTCTCATTAGAATACTAATCTCATTAGAATACTAATCTATAAAGCTTCCATCCTGAGAAATTGTGACCCTTTTACACAACACCCTTTTTTGGTTAATCTTTTGGTGAATATTATTAATCTTTTAGGCGAGTATTCAGTACTGTACATTACTATATTAAATTCTACCAGCGCATTGACGTTAGTTCCTCGGTTGTCTATCTTGCAGCGAGGAAGATGAAGAATATATAAAAGCAAATATCATCTTGAAGAAGCTTCAGTTTTTGGAAGATCATTACAGCGATGACTGGTAAGCATATAGATATTTCAGACTTAACGTTCTATCTCTGATCTACGCCACGTTTTATGAAGGTTTATTTATGTTTTTTCGCCTGTGCTGTCTATGTGAAATTTAATTTTTGGTATGTATGCGGATTAATATATTCATAATAATGTTATATTTCTGTGGATATATGTTATATTTCTGTTCAGGTTGAGAGATATATACCACCCTTTTCATGCGACCTGCCTACAGCCAAGAAAGGAGATGCTGGAAGCTGTTATATCCAATTGTTTGAATCGTAATTATGTTGTGAGCATTCTCTCTGAAAAACATGGATGGTTATATAGCTGTCAAGCGCGAGGCTGCGGCAAGGTTTTCCAGGCACTCTTGTTCGTACATAAACACCTTCGCCGAAAACACCCAGAGCTTGTCAGGGAGTTGAGAGTGATTGCAGGCGACGGTGTATATTTTCACAACTACATGACGTAAGTTAATTTAGGAGTAGTTTAACTCTATTTTTACAACTACATGTCGGAAGTTATTTCTAAGTAGTAGATTAATTATGGTTTAACTGTTTTACTATTTTAGGTTAGTTTTGTTATTTTAGTTTTTTTGGAATTACAAGTTTGATATATAATTTTACATAATTTGAATGATAGAAGTATTTTATATGATTTGAATTCATTTATATTGTAGATAGATTTGTTGGAGTTGAACAGTGTAAATAGACTGAAATCTGACATTTCTGGCAGAGGTAGACTTGTTGGAGTTGAACTGTGTAAATAGTCTGAAACCTGACATTTTGCCCATTTTGAAAAACTAAAAAATCCTTATTTCTGACATAGGTAGACTTGTTGGAGCTGTGTAAATAGTCTGAAACTTGACATTTTTCCCATTCTGAAAAACTAAAAAATCCTTATTTCTGGCAGAGGTAGACTTAGCTGAACTGTGTAAATAGTCTGAAACCTGGCATTTTTCCATTCTGAAAAACAAAAAATCCTTTTTTTTTTACCTCAATGATTAGCAGTGTCTACCCTACATAGTTCAACCTACCTACACAGTTCAGCTCCAAAACAATCTATGTAATATATACACAACTGAAAATCTACATTAATTGGAACTGAACTGTGTAAATAAGCTGAAACCTGACGTTTCTGGAAGACATTTTGCACATTTTTCCCATTCTGAAAGAGAAAACTAAGTTTTTTTTTTTTTGTGGGTCAATGATTAGCAGAATGTCTACCCTACACAGTTCAGCCTGCCTACACAGTTCAGCTCCAAAACAATCTATGTACTATATACACAACTGAAAATCTACATTCATTAGATTATACTCTGAAAACAAAATTTTGACAACAAAAAAATTATAAACTCCAGAAGATTGAATGATTATAATTAGACAGTGCCGTTATTTTAGTTTACTGTTGAAAAAATTGTTTCATTTGAAGTTACACGAAAGGGCTTGAGAATGTGCAAGGTCAAATCAAATAGACACGGGAAAGATGGATGTACCTGACTTTTTAAAATTAAGTTATTGTTTTTAATTATATAAAACATCAATCAATTTTACTTGAAGTAAAAACATCAAATTGCCATTATTTTTCTAATTTTCTTTTAATTTATTACAGGGATCCAAATGCACCGTACCCTCAACAGGTACAAAATATCCTCAAGCTTTTATTTTTTGAGAAAATGTTACGAGATGTTTTGCTTAGGGTTAAACCTTCCTTTGTTTTTTTTCATGATATGTTATATTATGTTTTCAGAAATAAGAGATATCAGAGATGGAAGCATAACTAATATTAATTACAATATCTCTGCATTCATCATTGAAGTTTTGTGTAAGCATAATGCAATGTGCTTCCTGTCTATTACTCTGCAAATCTACGGTTTCAAAATGTTTTCTGACATTTTAAGTTTTTGTTGACCCAAAAGAATGCTTTTATTGAATTTTTAAACAACTTCATGCATTTTTAATGTATATTTCATCTAATTAATATGCAGAAAAGAGATCTGCCCAGTCCTCCCTTGGTAGTGGTGCCTATAACAGGAGCTGGGTAAGACTCTGTTTTGGTTTTGTAGATTTAGCTTCCTATCTTATGACTGGATAAGTGGTGACATGTTCTTATAATAACAGGTTTATATTCACCTCTACGATATATTTTTAAAATAACTTGTTTATATTTACTTGTCTAACTATGTATTGTTTCTCTACTTTGGAAATGATGAATATATTTCAGACCGATGGGTCCCTTTGTGAGTGCTCATAAGGAAATCACTGAGGCTAATATTCCTGAACTTCAATCTGATGAAAGGTAATCTTTTGTTTGAAAATTGTAAATAGAGTTTGTTTGATAAGTGGTGCAATGTTCTTATAATAACATATTCATGTTTATGATATATTTTTAAAATAAGTTGTTTATATTTACTTGGCTAACCATGTCTTGTTTCTGTAATTTGGAAATGATGAATATATTTCAGACTGATGGGTCCCTTTGTCACTGCTCCTAAGGAAATCACTTTAGCTAATATTCCCGAACTTCATTCTGAAAAAAGGTAAGCTTTTTGTTTGAAAATTGTAAATAAAGTTTCTGGCTAGATACTTAGGTAGTAATAAGATGTGAGGTTTAGTTCACATATATCTGTGTCCAAATCTAGTGAGAGATATATCTTATTAATTGTGGTTAATGTTATGGGGTAAGTGGTGGAGTATAGTTCTCTTTCATCTATTTTTAAATTTTATGAGAGATAATTTTATCGATTACAGATTTGTTTACTATTTCAGAATATGATGAAAAAAAGAGCTTGTTTGACCATGTTATTGTTCATCATTTTCAAAATATACCATCAATAATTACCTAACTAGACATGAGTTTCAATCAATAATTACCTGCTTGGACATGATTTTTAAATAAAAATATATTGGTCAATGCATTGGGTGTTTTACTTCCCAGGGTAAATGCTACAAGGTTCTTGAGTAGCACCATATACAAAGACATGAACAACTACACAACTAGCAAAAGCACCTAGTGGATTCGAAGAAAGCTTCAACTCCATTTTCCACTTGGTGTGGAACTAGATTTGGATCTTCTAATCTATCTTCATTTGTTTCTTGGACTTAATCTTAAACTACTCATACTTTTAGCTTGTCCAACTCTAGAACCTACTAGTTCAACTGGTAGGTATGTAACCACTCGCCTTTGTGTGTATATAGTTGCTCCTACTTCTGGTTGACTTAACCAACTATATAATCTATTAGATCAGATGGTAGGTATGTAACTACTGGAATTGGGTGTTAAACTAGGTCTGCTACCCTTTTATCTATATTAGTTGATTCTTTGTGGCCTTGTGTATATAGTTGTTGCTACTCTTAGTTGACTTTTTTTGTCTGTCTTTGTAAGACTCACTTAAGACTCATTGGGAAACGTAGTAGAAGATTTTGGCTTCTCTAGCTTTGGTTGGTTAGCTTTGTTACTTATGTTTGTAGTGAAATTGATGAGCATCCTATAGGGGTAGATATGTCTTTCCTGCTGGTATTGCCCTTACTCTTGCTATTCTTATATATTTCTCCACTTTTGTCTCTAGTGCTACTGTCAACTGATGAAACAACTCTCTATGGTTATGGTGCTTCATCTGGCCATAGTCTATTTGTTAGACATTTTGGATGGTCCTCTGTCATATTTTAATTGGGAAATTTTCCCAATTCAAATATGTATTGGTTGGAATCACAAATTTGAATTGTGAAATTTCTACAATCCTAATGCCCTAAAAAATTTTCAGATACTTAATTCATATACTGAATAAAAATTCAGTTTAAAATATTTTCACATAATTCCAACCAAAAACTATTATACACTGCTAAACAACCCCTCAACTCCCATCTCTCTGTTGCTACTAAAATTATTGGTTAAACAAACTACCTGATGATTGATCCAAAACTGTCCTGAGGCCTTGTGAAAGTGATTTACAAGTCGTTTTTAGGGGGAAGAGAAGATTTAGGTTATGTATGTGATACCTGTCTGATAAGCAAATTTCTATTCTGCATACAGCTGCAATATTGACCATGACGACATATGCGAGGTTATCAATTTGGAAGACGATAGTTCCTGAGGGGTTTCAATAAAAGGTATCCAGATTTACCATAAAAAAAATTACTATTTGGCTAACATAAACTTTTTTTATTAGTATTTGGCTAGCATAAACTTTTAGAAGAAACTGATAATTTCTTTTCGCAGAGATGGAACACAAGCGTGTACACGCTACATGCAGATCTCTCTGAAAGACAAATGCATGACAAGCGTCATGAAGCCATATAATTTTTGATGGAATGGTTTCGGAATACATTGCCTTTTTGCTTTCAATGTATACAGAAACTATGGTTTTATTCATTATATATCTTGGTGGAATATGGTGCCAACTACGATGCCCTTAGAAATATATATCCATAGATTATGTTCGAAGATTTCCAGATGATTCCATGGCGTGAAGAAACGATGTAATGTTTTGAACCAACTATGATTTTTAAAAGAAAAAATGTTATAGGAACATTCTTTGTGGAATGTGTTTACCCACATGAATATTGAACATTTCTTTTGGATAAGTTTATAGGAAATGATTTTCATAAATCACGGATCATGGATTGTAATGCATTATGATTAACGATTTTCTTATTATAAAATAGGTTGTCATAAAGATATAAATAAAGAATGTAATTTAATAATTAATTATAATTTATTTGTTTAATATAATTAAATTATAAATTAATGGAAATTAAAAAATATGTTTTAATGTTAGTGATGGAATAACATTTTTGTGTGTATATATATAGTGCGTTATGCAATGGATTTGTTTTGATTTTTTCATATATAATTATAATTTATTATACTTAAATGTGTGTAATTTATTTTTTTATTAGTGTTATTATGACATGGTTCATATCAGTGTTAGGGTGATTAATGATTTTATGAGTTTTGTTAGAATATAGGTAAATTGTATTTTTTATATTTTTGTAAAAAGTTACATTTTAGATGTCTTAGCATTCCATATGTTTTCAATGTCTATGTGGACATTCCGTTTATCTTTTTAGAGTAGAAAAAAAATTGATAGTAAATAGTATATCACGAGTCCAAACACATTAATGTTTTTAATGCCCATGTGGTGTAGGAATTTACAGGGTAAGTTCTTTACATCAAAAACCAAAGGTGGTGCTCACAAACTGATTACGAATCAGTACACCAGTATTATCACATGGTTAAAACCCTCAAAAGGGAAATAGTCCATGGCCTGAGCTAACGCGGCCACTTGAGGCAATTTATTAATATAAAAATAAAAGTTACATAAGTTTCTCTCATAAATGGTTACCGGAGAAATGACCCTCCGTGCTCTTTAAATAGAGATCATGGACCAGTCAAGTGTTAAGCCACAGATCAAGTGTTGTTAATATCGAGTAGAGAGAGAACCGTTGGATCACTACAAATCATGACCGTTGGATTATAAGTTACAAATGTACAGAGTAAAGAAACACACTTTACCTAACTCTACACTAGACTAAGTTATTTTTAACTATTTCCTATGTGTCGAAATATCTTAACATTCCCCCTTAAGAACAACTTCGGATAGGATTGAAGGATTTACAAAGGTGACACAAAAGGAGCCTATTTCCTATGTGTCGAAATATCCTAACATCCCCCCTTAAGAACAAATCGAGATAGAATTGAAAGATTTACAAAGGTGACACAATAGGAGAAGGAAGGAGGCATTAGATCCTATCCCCCCCTTAAGATAACTTTCTTGAACTCCAAGCATGGATCAAAGTTTGGTAAACTTCGCTTCTGTGAGAGCCTTTGTAAAGATATCGTCTACTTGATCATTGACTAGACAATACTGCACGTCAGGAACATGATCATAAATGAGCTTTCTCATGAAGTGTATGTTTAACTCAATGTGTTTCATACGCTGATGTTGAAATGGATCTTTACATAGTTGAATAACACTCTGATTATCACACCAAATTGTAGTTGGATGTTGCTGATGAAGACCAAATTCAGACAGGATCTGACGAAGCCACATGGCTTCCTTGTTGGCTTCAACTACACCATGATACTAAGCTTCTACCGAAGAAAGGAAGATGGAACTTTGTTTCTTACAAGACCATGTAATAGGTCCTGAACCAAGAGTGAATACATATCCTACAGTAAACTTTCAATCATCATGGACACCAGCCTAATCAAAATTAGTGAAACCAATCAACAATGGATATTATCCTACACTATAATGAATCCCAAATTGAACTGTACCTAGAATATATCGAAGTATTATTTTAGCTAGTTTCTAGTGACTTTCATGAGGTTGGTGCATAAAGTGAGTGACAAGACCAATTGCAAAGGAAAGGTTAGGACAGGTATGGGATAGATACAAAAGTTTACAAAAAATTTTATAGTATAAGGTAGCATCAACTTCAGGGGTAGTATTGAGACTCAACAAGATGACGAGCTTAGTGAAAAGTAAGCACCTTCACTAAGTGGGGCCTGCAGGATATTTTTAGGTGTATGTATATTTTTAGACATGGTGAGCATATTCTATAAGTTGCAGGATGCTATTTGTAGATGGTTGATCAAATGTGAAAAATAGATGAAATTCTATTTTTAGAATATTGGGCGAAGTCTATTTATAGATCTTCAATCTAAAAATAGGTGCATGTCGATTATTATTAGCCCTTAATAAGAATCCGACAATAAATATCAACTTATTCTTTTGGAGCACTTTATTTCAGTGAACAGATTTGGAGAATCAGTGGCTTGAAGGAATTACGCAATTCCTAGGGTTGGTTGGTGACACATGCATGGAGGAAGAGTAGGGTTAGAACTGAAGTGGAAAAGTTATGACAGAGTTGGAAGAGTAGTCACATGAGTTGTTATTTAGTTTAACTCAGTTGAGCTAGTTGTGTCTAGTCTAACTGAAAGATACACTAGTGAGAGTTTATTGAGTTAATTATTTAATTAATTCATAACTAGAGACTCACTTACAACTGAAGAAATACAACAATTAACTACTTTAATGTCAATTCCAGTGGAGACCCAGTGGAGAGATAGGTGAAAGGGTGAGATGGAATGTCTGTTGTGACTATAGTGATGCATTCAATGCATCTAACACACATTGGAGATACCAATGAGGATTGTGCAGTCAAGGCAAGGCCAATTCGAATTCATTCAGGGATCTTCTTCAACAGGGATTGTGCAGTGGAGGTAAGTTGTTAGGAGGCAAGAAATTGGTGCATAGATATGCAAATTTATGCATGACAGTGTGTTACGATTGTATATTGTATTGAGAACTCTATGAGCTGAGCTTTGTATGAGATTGTTACATGTTCCATTGATATACATAATATATGATAGTTGGGGGTTTTAGCTTTAATATTTCCCATTAAACAACTGTGTTTTGTGTGATTGAATTTATTCACATGTGTTTGCAATTGAGTTTTAAATTTCCGCAAGTTTAATAGTGGAAGGATTTTGTATTTAGAAAGAAGATAAATATTGTAATATTAGGAGAGTCCGGTAATACATCGGTATTAATAAATTTCTACATGGTATCAAAGCCAAGTTAATCATTGGATATTTCAATTGTGAAGAGGTGTTGAGTTTTGTGCTGGTGGAAAATTCGAATTTGCTGCAGAAATTTCTTGGTGCGGCAGTTGAGTATTCATTGAAATTTCTTTCAATGGGTTGCGATTTGAGTATGCCCTTGAAGGTAGGTTGAATTACATAGCCTGGAAGGACGAGATGGAGGCGATGCTTGAAGATAATGGACTAAAGGAGTTCATCGATTGATGTTCCTAAGCCTACTTCTAGTGATGCTGTAGGACTTAACGCATGGAAAAAGAAGGTAGTGAAGATAAGAACAATTCTATTGGATGGTGTGAAAGACCATGTTGTGTCAAGCCTTCATGGGAAAGCCACTCCATTTGCAATGTGGAAGGCTTTGACAGATCTTTTCCAAAGCAGCAACGACCATGGCAAGTTGCACTGAAAGATAAGCTCAGAAAAATCAAAATGGAAAAGGGTGACAGTATTCCAAAATATCTCATGAATTTTTTCCAATGTAGGGATGAGCTAGGGATTGTGGGAATTACAGTTGCGGATGATGACTGCATGAGCTTGGCTCTCTTTGGGCTTTTGAAGAGTTGGCATAGCTACGAAGACTCTATCAATGGACGTGACAAACTGTCGGATTGGGAGTGACTTTGGTCAGATCTTGTGAAGGAGGAGATAAGGCAGAATACCAGGTATGGCTCTTCATCAAAGAATGATGATGAAGAGAATTGTGCTTTAGCTGCCAAAGCAAGGAGAGGGAAGGGGAAGAAATCCCATCCAAAATCAGAGGCTAAAGGAAAGAAGTTGGATTTGTCCAAAGTGAAGTGTTATCACTGTCACGAACATGGGCGTCTCGACACTAACTGCCCACAGAAAAAGAAGAACAAGAAGGTTGTTGGAACTGCAGTGGGCGAGGCCTTAGCCTCACAATTGTAACTTGATTTCTCTTTGATCGCATGCTTGGTTTCAAGCACAATGGGATCGGTGTGGTATCTTGATAGTGGTGCTTCCTTCGATATGACGAGAGACAAGGAACTGTTTAGTGACTTGGAGGAGAAGGATCTCCAAATGCATATAGACATGGGCGACGATGGTAGATACAGTGCGACCAGCATTGGAACCATTATCTTTGAGAGGGAGTCAGGTAAACCATTTCTATTGAATGATTTTATGCATGCTCCAGGTCTGAAGAATAACTTGGTCTCGGTCTCTATGTTGGAGGACAGAGGTTATGACGTTGTTTTCAACGAGTGAAAATCTTTCCTGCAACATAAAACAACAGGTCAAACAAAGAGGATAGGGATTCGAGTTAAGAATATCTACAAGCTGGAGGTAAATGGATGTGCTGCAATGATGGAAAAATTAGAATAAGTGGTGAGCTGGGATGAGGGTGAATTATGGCACAGGAGATTGGGCCATCTTCACCATGGCGCCTTGAAGATTTTGCAGCATATTTCTACTGGACTTCCCAAGGGCACTCTTGCACTGTCAAATCAGTGTTAGGGATGTACTATGGGTAAGTTTGTGAAGACCACCTTTCATGAGAAGGAGAACCGTGCTTCGATGCTCCTGGAGAGAATTCACATAGACGTGTGTGGACCTTTCTCGGTTGCTTCAACAACAAAACACATGTATTATGTTATATTTTTTTATGACTATTTTCGTAGATGTTGGATCTTCTTCATGAAGAAGAAGAGCGAAACATTCTCAAGGTTCTGTGATTTTAAAGCATTGGTGGAGAAGGAGTCAGGGAAGCAAGTGAAGGTTCTGCGGACATGGTGGTGAATATATCCCGAACGAATTCAAAGACTTCTGTAGAAAGAAGGAATTCGAAGAGAACTTATAGCGCCTCATAACACACAAGAGAATGGGGTCGAAAAGAGGAATAATAGAACGATCATGGGTGTTGCATGAGCTATGCTGCATGACCAAGGCCTGTCGATGCACTTGTGGGTGGAAGCATGAAACACTATGGTTTATGCGCAAAACCATTGTCCTCATAGAGTACTTGGCATGAGTACACCTGAAGAAGATTTTACTGGTAAGAAGCTTGATATTTCTCATTTGAATATTTTTGGCTCATATTTTTACATTCATGTGACAAAGGACGCCAGGAAGAAGCTGGAGCCGACTGCAGAAGTTGGGATATTGTGGGGTACACAAAAAAACCCCATAATTATCATGTTTATTTGCTAAAAAGTCAAATGACTGTGGTGCGATGGGATATAAAATTCAATTAGTGAAAGCCATGAAGTTGTCGCTTGAGAGGGAGCTACACTTGCATGCAGAGGAGGAGCTACTTGTTCCCAAAGATGAGCCTCTAGATATGGATCGGCTACAGAAGGAGATTCATGGAGTGGAGGAGTTCACTCATGCAGAACTAAACATCAGAACAAGAAGAAAGCATACCATAGAATCTGAGAGAGTGAAGCTTGATGCGGCATGGAATGTAGGAGTCCCTACATCACAACGCAAACAGAGACAGTCACGTGACCGATTTACTGGATACATGGCACTTATGAGCAAGTGTATCGTGATAGAGCCATATTATTTTGAAGAAGCAGTGTAGGAGCCCACATGGGTAGATTCCATGGTCGAGGATTATGACTCCATTGTCAGAAAAAATGCTTGGGAGATTGTTCCAAGGTGGGTGGGTAAATCAGTTGTAGGATCAAGAAGGATCTACAAGGTAAAGCAAGCTACTAATGGGAGCATCAAGAAGTATAAGGAAATATTTGTTGTCGGAGGCTTGTCACAGATTGAGGGGATTGATTATGAAGAAACATTTTCACCTATCACCCGGTATTCTTCCATAAGGACCATCCTTGCTCTCTCAGCACAGATGGGTTGGAAAATTCATCAGATGGATGTGAAGACTGCTTTCCTTAATGGGATCATTAAGGAAGAGTTCTACATTGAGCAGCCTGAAGGATTTGAGATATTCAGCAGTGAGTTGCATGTAAGCAGACTCAAAAGAGCGATGTATGGGCTGAAGCAAGAACCACGTGCTTGGTACACTCGGATCGATAGCTATTTCACCAGACTTGGCTTCACCAAGGGTGAGGCGGATGTACAACTGTACCAAATTGTGGTGGAGGGTAAGCTTTTAATCATTTTTCTTTATGATGATGATTTAATACTAATGGGTGATGAGCAGTTGATACACTCATGCAAGGCAGATCTTACAAAGGAGTTTGAGATGAAGGATTTGGGTCTCCTTCATTATTTCCT
The DNA here is from genome assembly GCA_034641835.2 of Pinus albicaulis. Taxonomy (NCBI): domain Eukaryota; kingdom Viridiplantae; phylum Streptophyta; class Pinopsida; order Pinales; family Pinaceae; genus Pinus; species Pinus albicaulis. Next base: position 1,307,413,866 of record CM076581.1, read on the forward strand.
TCGATTCAAAATATGGTAGCGAGAAGGTGAACTGCTTGTGTCTCAAGGCAAGTATGCTCGAGAGATACTTGGTATTTTTGACATGGAGGACTGCAAGCCCATGGATAATCCTATTCCAGGAAATTGGAGGAAAGAGGATACTATATTGGCAGAGATAGTGGACGCCACTATTTATCGACAGTTGGTGGGTTCGCTCATGTATTTAGTTAATACAAGACCGGACATATGTTATGCGGTGAACCAGCTTTCACAAGCGATGGTTAAGCTGACCAAGCTCTTTTGGAAGGCAAGCAAGCATGTCCTAACATATCTCAAGGGCACATCTGAGTATCGTTTATGGTACAGATAGATGGATGAGGTGAAGTTGCATGGCTTCACGGATACAGATTGGGCAGGTAGCCCAATGGATAGAAAGAGAACATCGGGAGGGGTTTTTCAGTATCGGATCTACAATAGTTTCTTGGTACAACAGGAAACAAATATTCGTGGCACTTGGTTCAGTAGAAGCATAATACATGGCAGCAATTCAAGCTACATGTGAGGCTATCTGGATGATGAAGATCTTGGTCGGTTTGTTCAATTCTCATTTAGATCCTATAGTGATACATTATGATAATTAGAGTTGCATTAAACTCTCGATTAATCCTTTGTTTCATGATAGATCTAAACATATTGATATCTGGTATCATAATATCAGATATTGTGTGCAGTGGAAGATCATGTTGCTTTAGTACATTCCTACGGAAGATCAGGATGCAGATATTCTGATGAAGGTGCTCAGCAGGAACAAATTCGAATATCATAGAGGCAGGATCGGGGTGAAGAATAATCCCTATCTTGTTGAGAGGGAGTGTTGAGATTCAACAAGATGATGAGCTTAGTGAAAAGTAAGCACCTTCACTAAGTGGGGCTCGTAGGCTATTTCTAGGCGTATGTCTATTTTTAGACATGGTGAACATATTCTATAAGTTGCAGGATGCTATTTGTAGATTGTTGATCAAATGTGAAAATTATATGAAATTCTATTTTTAGAAGATTGGGAGAAGTCTATTTATAGATCTTCAATACAAAAATAGGTGCATGTCGATTATTATTAGCCCTTAATAATGATCCCACAATAAATATCAACGTATTCTCTTGGAGCACTTTATTTCAGTGAACAGATTTGGCAAATCAGTGGGCTGAAGGAATTACGCAATTCCTAGGGTTGGTTGGTGACTCATGCATGGAGGACTTAGTTATAACTGAAGTGGAAAAGTTATGACATAGTTGGAAGAGTATTTACAGGAGTTTTTATTTAGTTGAACTCAGTTAAGTGAGCTAAACTCAGTTGAGATAGTTGTATCTAGTCTAACTGAAATATACACTAATGAGAGTTTAGTGAATTAATTAGTTAATTAATTCATAACTAGAGACTCACTTACAATTGGAAAAATACAAAAATTAACTACTTTCATGTCAGTTCTAGTGGAAACCCAGTGGAGAGATAGGTGAAAGGGTGAGATGGACTGCCTTTTGTGACTATAGTGATGCATTCAGTGCATCTGACATAGATTGGATATTCCAATGAGGATTGCGCAGTCAAGGCAAGGCCAATTCGAATTCATTTAGGGGTATTCTTCAACAAGGATTGCACAGTGGAGGTAGGTTGTGAGGAGGCAAGAAATTGGTGCATAGATATGGAAATTTTTGCACGACAGTGTGTGACGATTGTATACTGTACTAAGAGCTCTATGAGCTGAGCTTTGTATGAGGTTCTTACATGTTGCATTGATATAAATAATATATGATAGTTGGGGTTTTTATATTTAAGTTTCCCGTTAAACAACTGTGTTATGTGCAGTTGAATTTATTCACATGTGTTTGCAATTGTGTTTTAAATTTCTGTAAGTTTAATAGTGGAAGGATTTTGTATTTAGTAAGATAAATATTGTTAGATCAAGAAACTGGTAATACATCAGTGTTAATAAATTTCTATAGGTATTGCAAGTGACTAAAAGGGAGAAGGGGTTGGCTTACAATTTTCCATGTGAAAGTGGCGTAGAAGATCACAAGCATACTTGGACTGAGAAAGGCTAATACCTTCTTTGGATTGCAAGACTTGAAGACCAAGGAAATAATGCAAGTGTCCTAAGTTTGTCATTTCAAACTTCTTTTTTATGCTATAATTCACATGGTTTATATGGTTCGGATCACTACCAGTAAGGATGATATCATCAACATAAAGAACAAGGATGGTGAAGGACTTACACACTTTCTTTGAATGACACCTAGAAAATCCATTATCTAATAGAAATCTATCCATTTTGGAATACCAAGCCCGAGGACCATTTTTGAGACCATAGAGAGACTTTCTAAGGCAACAAACAAGGCTGGAGTCATTTTGGATAAAGCCTGGGGGTTGTTCCATGTACATTTCTTCATGAAAATCTCCATGTAAGAAGGAAGATTTAACATCCATCTGATGGACTTCCCATTTAAAGAAGGAAGCAAGGGAAAGAACAAGGAAGATAGAATTCATTTTGGAAATAGGGGAGAAGGTTTCAGTATAGTCAATACCTTCAAATTGTGAAAATAATTTAGCGAGAAGACGAGATTTATGTCTATCCACTTTTCCATATGGTCCAAACTTTGTTTTGTAAACCCATCTGCATCTAACAAGTTTTCTTCCTTTTGGAAGAGGAACAAGATCCTAAGGATCATTTTACAATAACGAATGATATTCTTCATTCATAGCTTCATCTTATTTAGGATGACTGGAGGCTTCTTCAAATGTTTCTGGATCAGGATTTTCTGTAACTTGAGCCATAAGGAAGAGGCTCTTTCGAACTGAGAACATGTATGTCATCAATATGCACGGTCACCTGCAAGAGAACCTGTTGCATCTTGAGTAGAATGAACCAATCTTGGAAGTTGTGGAGTAAAATGAATAACTTCAAGAGGTGGAGGAGTATTGTCATGCTCCCTGTCATCATCTAAACTATAAGGAATTCTATTAAAAATAGAAGAGAGAGAGAGAGAGGTGGAACATATGTCGAATCATGTTCACAGGCCAAAGGTGGCATACCCGTCGAACTAGGTTTGTAGGTCGATATATTTTTTTATTTTGGTTGAAGAAGTCTATATGCTTTGACATCTTTAGAATATCCAAAAAAAATGCATTTTTTTCTCTTAGGTTCTAAGGCTTTATGTTTTGCATCTGGAATATGGGCCCAAGCATCACTTCCAAAAACACGAAAGTGACTTACATCTGGTTTGATTGAGCTCCAAGATTCTTTTGAATTTATATTCTTTAAAACCTTAGTAGGAGTGCGATTTACTCTATAATTTTCACAGTTAATTGCTTCTGCCCAAAAATTGAGGCTAAGTCCTTTAGATTGAAGCATACAATTAGCCATTTCTTTTAAGGTGTGATTCTTTCTTTCAGCTACACCATTTTTTTGTGGAGTATATGGAACGGTATGTTGCAATTGAATGCCATGCTCAATACAAAAGTTGATAAATTTGTTGTTAACATATTCCCCTCCATTGTCTGATCTTAACTTAAGAATTTGATGTCTAGATTGTTTCTCAACAAAGGCCTTAAAGGCCAAGAACATGTTAAAAACTTCACTCTTGAGTTTTTAGAAGTATACCCAAGTGCGTTTGGAAAAATAATCAATGAAAATTAATAATTACTTGTGACCAAAGAAAGAAACAATAGGAAGTGGACCACATAAATCATTGTGCACAGATTGCAAAGGGGCTGAAGTGTGCTAGGAGGAACGTTTGTCAAAAATATCCTGATGATGTTTTCTGAGTACACACCCGGATTAAACACCATCTTGGCAAGATACCATATGAATACCTGTCACCATATTTTCTTTACATAGAGTTTGAAGAGAGCGATAGTTTAAGTAACCAAATCACTCATGCCAAAGTTTTCTCACATCATCATTATGAGCAACAAAAACAGAGGGAAGACATGATGACCCAAAGTTATCAAAATTCTACAACCTTGTGGAATCATCAGCAATGCGAGTAGCTCAAATATGTGTAGGATTTTTGAGGTCCTTGTTCACAACATCATGAGGTGATAATTCTACTATTTTCCCTGCACCCGAATGGGTTATCTGATAAACAGATAGAAGGTTGCATGACAAGGTAGGAGCACATAATACATCATTAAAGTGACCATTATCTAGATCAATGGTTCCAGATCCTACAACACTGAGAGATCTGTCATCACCAACATAAATACGTTTGGTGTTACAATCATTTAAAGAAGAAATCATGGCTGTATTTTTGGCCATGTGGTAAGATGTTAGGTCCCTATATCACTAGTATAGTCCCTTATTATTGTTAGTGTAACCCCCTTATTGTTATTATTGTACCCTTGTAACCCCCATTTTTTTATTATTGTGCCCTTAAATTATTATTGTTAGGTCGGCTAGGATTACATTGTGGCCCACTAGGATTACATAATGGCCCCATGGACTCCTATATATAGAAAGGAGGTTTTGTAAATTGTATCATCCAAGAATTGTTCATTTATGTAATGTATTGGAGGTTGCCCCCTCGAAGTGGCTTATTTCTAAGGCATTCATATCTCTTTTCTTCTATTTTTGGAGCCGGTTACACAACATTTGGTATCAGAGCTTTGGATTCTAGGGTTTCGCTGCTCCAAACAGGTCATCGTGGCATTTTCGCTATAACTTTTTTTCTACGAAGTTTCAGAAGCTGAAATTTTTAGGGTGCGAAGCTGAAATCCTGAGGAAGCTTGTCTAAAAATTTCAGACCTTGGTTCGCAATATTTACGGAGATATCATCTGTGGAAGTCAGGTCTTTTTTCAAGCTCCTAAACAGGTCATCGTGGAATTTTCGCTATAAATCTGTTTCTACGAAGGTTCAGAATCTGAAATTCATATGGTGCGAAGCTGAAATCTTGAGGAAATTCGTCAAAAAATTTCAGAGCTTGGTTCGCAATATTTTTGGAGATATGATCTGTGGAAGGTAGTGCTTTTTCAGGCTCCTGAATTTCATCTCAAAGAGGTGATCGTGGGAAAAGTTTAATAACTCTCTCTCTGAAGATTGGATTGGAGTGACGTCAAAAGTGGTCACAAGTACACAGCCTTTATTTTCTTCGCTATCAATTTCAGAGACAAAGGACAAAACAGTGACACGTGGCAAGTCGTACAAGTTCGCTCTACTGAACCAGTCCAGAATTAGGTCATTGTGGGAGATTGGACACAACTTTGTCTTGGAGAATCCAAATCAGGTCAGACCTGTGGCATTCGAAAGATAATTTAGAGGGCTGCGTCGATACCGAAATTTAGATATTGAAGTGCTACAATCACAGAAATAATCCAATTTCAATATCGAGCTCCTCAAAAGCAAGAAAAAGGTGTGTATTTTTTTTCAAATTGCACAAGTCTTGTTTGAATAATCAAGTTAAATTGATCCCAAGGGCATATTGTAGAATAGATATCAGTATTGGATTCTAAAATGGCCCCTAAAAAGAATTCAACACCCATTAATCCTTTAGAAGGCTCTACTATGACTCATGAAGATGAAGAATGGCAACATGACATATCAAAATTACAAGAGCAAATGCAACAAATTTCGCTCTCGTAAAGAACAACAAAAAATGAAATGGAAGTTTTGAAGAAAGGCATGGAAACTAAGATGGATGGTTTGAAGAAAGGCGTGGAAGCTAAGATGAATGGTTTGGAAGCCAAGATGGATGGCATGGAAGTGGGCATGGAAGCTAAGATAGATGACATGAAGAATGATCTAAAAGCATACATGAAAGGCTTGATGACAAGTTTAAAACCAGAAATGATTCCTAATGGCGAAAATATAGTAGAAGAACCTCATGATGAGAACAAAATAAATGTTGATCGTGATTTCATAAACTCTAATGTTGGTGGGGAGAACCACCATATTCCAAAAATGGATATAAGGAAGTTTGATGGAAAGGATCCTGTAACTTGGATACTACAGATGGAGCAATATTTTGATCTCCATAATGTGCAAAACACACAAAAGGTACGCATTGCAACTTTACATTTAGAACAAAATATATTTGTATGGTATCGATGGTTTTGCTCCCGTAAAAAAATTGTCACTTGGTCAATTTTTACGGAGGAAATGATAGCACATTATGAGGATACAAAGAGAAAAACCTTCTTTAGCCAATTGATAAATCTCAAACAAAAGGGTTTAGTGGGGCAACACACTGAGGACTTCCAAAAATTGAATATAAGGGTAACTGATATTCCAGAGGAACACAGGATTGATCTCTTCATAGGCACTTTAAAGGATAACATCCAACATGAAGTTCGCGTTTTGGAACCTGATTCATTGGAGAAGGCATTCAAGTTGGCAAGAAAAGTTGAATGTAAAATTATGGCGACAAGGAAGCCTACCACTCAATTCTATAAAGAAGGAAGTGTTGCTATGCCTAGATTTCCACAACCTACATGGTTGACACCACAACAATTGGAAGAAAAAAGAGCAAAAGGGCTTTGCTACAGTTGTGATAGCAAATACACTAAAGGTCATAAGTGTGCTGAGAAGAAATTATTTTACATAGATTGTAAAGAAGAAGAAGAAAATGAACAAGAAGAGGATATACACCAGGAACCACCCCTAGAAGAAGAAGAAATGAATCCGACCATATCGTGTAATGCACTGGCAGGAATTACCACTCCTCAAACTCTCAAGATAGAAGGACATATCAAGAAGAAAAAGGTAATAGTGTTGATTGATTCAGGTAGCACCCATAATTTTATTCATTGTAAGGTAGCCAAGGAATTAAATTGTTTCCTATACCCAGCACCAGAATGCCAAGTGATGGTTGCAAATGGAGGAACTATAAATTGCTATGGGAAATGCCATAATATCAAGCTAACCATGGGGGAATATGTATTGACTAGTCCAATGCTTTCCATTCCTATGGGAGGTGCTGATGTTGTACTAGGAGTACAATGGTTACAATCTTTGGGGACGGTAGCTTTTAATTTTCAAGAACTTTTATTGAAATTTTTTTCAGAAGGAAAGGAAGTCGAATTACAGGGTATTGAAGGAAATCCAGGAAGGATAATAAGCTCTAATGTCATGACAAAGCTTCTAAAGAAAGAACAACGAGGCGTAATTGCACAATTATGCTCACTAGAAGTTCCGACATCAAAATCATCTATTTCTGTAGATCTCCAACAAGTTTTGGACAATCATTCCAAGGTGTTTGAAACTCCCAAAGGACTCCCACCTATTCGTGATCATGATCATGCTATTCATTTGATTCCAGGAAGTGTTCCTCCAAACATCAGGCCGTATAGATATCCTTACTTCCAAAAGAGCGAAATTGAACGTATGATTGCAGAAATGTTAGAGGCGGGTATAATTCAACCTAGTCAAAGTTCTTTCTCTGCTCCTGTAGTATTGGTACACAAGAAGGATGGATCATGGCGAATGTGTCTGGATTATAGGGAGCTCGATAAGCTCACCATTAAAGATAAATTTCCCATTCCTGTGATTGATGAATTATTGGATGAATTACATGGAGCAATTTATTTTACCAAGTTGGATCTTCATTCAGGATATCATCAAATTAGAATGAAGACTGAAGATATTCCAAAAACAAAATTTCGAACTCATGAGGGTCATTATGAATTTTTGGTCATGCCTTTTGGCCTTACCAATGCACCTTCTAGATTTCAAGGGTTGATAAATTCCATTTTCAAACCCTTCCTTAGAAAATTTGTGCTAGTATTTTTTGATGATATACTAATCTACAATAGGTCTTGGAAGGATCATGTTGAACATGTTGACAGGGTGCTCAAACTATTGCAGGAGAAACAATTATATGCAAAAAAATCCAAATGTTTCTTTTGAGTACAAGAGGTGGAATATCTGGGTCATATTGTATCTCACGAGGGTGTTAAAGTAGACCCTAACAAAATTAAAGCCATTAAGGAATGGAAAGTCCCCACAACCATAAATAAGTTGCGAGGATTTCTCGGGTTAACAGGGTATTATTGCAAGTTTGTTAGGAATTATGGGAGAATAGCAGCACCTCTAACAACATTATTGAAGAAAGATGCATTTTCATGGACTCCTAAAGCAACTAAGGCCTTTGAATGTCTTAAAGAGGCAATGTGCCTAGCACCGGTCTTAGCTACGCCAGACTTCACGAAAACCTTTATTGTGGAATGTGATGCCTCGGGAAATGGAATTGGTGCAGTTTTAATGCAAGAAGGAAGACCCATTGCTTTTGAAAGTCGTCTAATCAAAGGAAAGTATTTACAAAAACCTATTTATGAGAAGGAAATGTTAGCAATAATGCATGCACTAAAGAAATGTCGAACTTACCTAATGGGAAGACACTTCAAGGTAAAAACCGATCATGATAGTCTTAAACACTTTTTGGAACAAAGACTATCGTCAGAAGAGCAGTAAAAATGGGTCACAAAGATGTTGGGTTATGACTTTGAAATAATCTACAAAAAAGGAAAGCTTAATGTTGTTGCAGATGCACTCTCAAGAAATGATGAAGAGGTGGAAGCATTGCTTTGTGCCATTTCTATTATCCAACCAGATTGGATAACTGAAGCAAGAGATGAATGGAAGAAGGACAAAGATGTATGGACACTCATCCAAAATTTGCAGCAAGATCCTAGTACATCTGATACATTTAGTTAGAAAAATGATTCCTTATGGTACAAAGATCGCTTATATCTTTGTAAGAATTCCCATCTAAAACAAAATATTCTTCTGGAATTGCACACTTCTCCTTTAGGAGGACACTCAGGATTTTTAAAAACTTACCACAGGGTGAAGAAAGAATTTTTTTGGGATGGCCTTAAATCTGATATTCAAAAGTTTGTGACGGAATGTTTGGTTTTCCAGTAGAATAAAGTGGAAACAATTAAGACCCCGGGACTTCTACAACCTTTATCCATTCAGAGTCAACGTTGGGAGGAGATTTCAATGGATTTTATCACAGGTTTACCTAAGTCGGAAGGAAAGAGTGTCATCATGGTGGTAGTTGATAGACTTACCAAGTATGCACACTTTTGTGCATTATCTCATCCATTTAAAGCAAGTACAGTTGCTACTACATTTATGGACAGAATTCAAAAGCTACATGGAAGCCCAAGGGTCATTGTGAGCGACAGAGATCCCATTTTCACTGGAAATTTTTGGACTGAGTTATTTTCTTGTTTGGGTACTCAATTAGCTCATAGCTCATCTTATCATCCTCAATCTGATGGTCAAACTGAGATAGTAAATAAATGTGGAAGGATATCTTCGTTGTTTTGTATCTGATAAACAAACACAATGGGTCAAGTGGTTACCTCTTGCTGAATGGTGGTATAACACTTCCTTCCATACTGCAGCGAAAATGACCCCATTTATGGCACTTTATGGATATCATCCACCATCCATCACATCATCTTTAAGGGAAAATTCGAAGGTTCAAGCAGTGGAAGATCACATCGAGCATCAGCAAGAAGTTCTCCAACTCTTAAAGGATAACCTGAATTTGGCACAATATCGAATGAAACAACAGGCAGATCAACATCGCAGCGAGAGAAGTTTTGATGTAGGATATTGGGTATTTTTACGGCTACAACCATACAAACAAATGTCCCTCAAGCAAGCTAAGAAGGATAATAAATTATCACCAAAGTACTATGGTCCTTACAAGGTGTTGCAAAAGATTGGTTCTATGGCATACAAATTGGAACTTCCTGCTTCTTCGCGAGTACATCCAGTTTTCCATGTTTCATGCTTAAAAAAGGTTATAGGTGAAAATCTTCCAGTTCAAACAATATTGCCAGAACTTGATGAGGAAGAAAAAATCATATTGGAACCTGAAGCGGTCATGGAAACAAGAACTCGACAGCTACGGAATCGATCAATTTCAGAGTATCTCATCAAGTGGAAGAACTTACCCACTGAAGATTCTACATGGAAGGATGAGAATTTTATACAGAAGCACCCGGAGCTACTCAAGCGTTGAGGACAACACTTTTTTGAAGGAGAGGGGCATGTTAGGTCCCCATATCACTAGTATAGTCCCTTATTATTGTTAGTGTAACCCCCTTATTGTTATTATTGTACCCTTGTAACCCCCATTTTGTTATTATTGTGCCCTTAAATTATTATTGTTAGGTCAGCTAGGATTACATTGTGGCTCACTAGGATTACATTATGGCCCCATGGACTCCTATATATAGAAAGGAGGTTTTGTAAATTGTATCATCCAAGAATTGTTCATTTATGTAATGTATTGGAGGTTGCCCCCTCGAAGTGGCTTATTTCTAAGGCGTTCATATCTCTTTTCTTCTATTTTTGGAGCTGGTTACACAACATAAGAAGCTCAAAAATTAGTGAGCCACTCATGAGAATGAGAAGAAGAAGAAACATTTAATGCATAACCAGATGATTTACAACCATAAGAATAAAGTGCCATTCCTAAAGATGAAGTTGAAGAGGTCTGCAAATTGGTGTGGTGCTTCTTCATTTTTGCTTCCAAGGCTTCCATATTTTTAAAACATTTGGACTCGACCTAGACATCACGACTACAAAATTTGCAATGTCTATATGTTTTGCTCCCTTTTTTTATTTTTACGCTTAGTAGCTACTAACTTGGCACCATTTAGTATCCTTGTTTGTTCTGTGAGCACTGTCTGAGGCCACGCTGTAATTTTTAAGGCGGCTGCCAAGTCGGCATGAAACCGCCAGTTGCTGTCTTCTAACATCCTCCCCGCTTCTGTTCGAGGGTAATAATATTCACAATGTCAGATAAGAGTAAAAACCATATGTCAATTGAAATAAACTGAACACAAATAGATAATTACCTCTTTGACAGTCTTGGAGTCCCTTGGAGAGCGCTGCGCAGTGAAGCAAGAGTCCTTCTTCACCGACTCCAAATCTTAGTCCTACAATCAGTCAAAGCACCCGCGTAATTTCTAACATAACAAGTATCCTATCAATTAAATCAATACACAATAAACATCTAGATTATACACATCTGAGCCATTCATATCATACTATGTAAATGTTTAAACAATAATGACAATATTAAGCATTGAATGGACAAAACGAACACAGTTCTATTGATTTTGAAAGAAGGAGGATTACAACCACTGGTTGTACCAAGCCCTCCTCAGTCTCCCAATCTCTCTTATCTCTCAAGTGAAGAAGTCCAAGTCAACAAGCTCTCTAGGAACCTCTTTGACTCTTGGCCTTCACAATGTCACACTATTCTCTATTCCACAAGCATACAAGAACCTTGAGCAATCCTTCGACCTTCAATTAAGAGCCTTCAGCTCCTTCTTATAGAAGAGGGAGAAGGCCATTGTTTCCCTTCTCTTTCCACTAGTTTGGAATGGAAAAAGCTTAGATGCTTCTTTGATCTTTACAGTTTTTACTCACAGTTCAAATGTGGGAAATGAATTTGTTGTTTGTTTCAGTTTCTTGCCTCCTCTACATCTAATTTCTTTCATGAGGGCAGGGTGCCGGAGATTCAAATCATTCTCTGCACTCTTTTCCCAATTCAAACTTAAAACACGGGTAACGCTTCCCTCCAGTGTAAACAGAGCATTGCCCTAACCACTAATGCGGTCAATGCAATGATTGCCTGCGTTATAATGCTCTTGTTCTGTTCTATATAGGCGTTACCCTAGCAGAAATAGGTTTAATTTAGGTCTTTGTACTTATTCCATAATTGTCTTCCCCTTTGAGCTGATGAGGAGGTATTTTGACCTGTAACAGATGCCCCCTAAAGTGTGAGGTCAGAGACGAAGACGATGGCCGAAATACTTTATAATTTTTAGAGATAGAGAGAGATTGAAAGACTGAGGAAAACCTGAAACAACAACATATGTCAAAAAATATAGTATTTGCCTAGAGTCGGGCATGTCCCATGCTCAGTAGCTTAAACAACATGATTTCTCTAGAATAGAGATATGAAGAATCTGTCCACCAATAGGCACAATGTGGAAGTGTCTGTCATAACAGGATCAGGCTGAAGAAGCTGTCTCCATAAACAATATCGTAGCTTGGGGAAGGGAACACAACTTTAATGATGTAGCCTTTGCCCCAAGGTCTTGACCGCCGATTCACTTAAACTGCATATTTCTCAATCATGTGAATGAGGGAGTTGTCGTCGAACATGTGAGAAATCATCTGATTACCAGTCAATAATGAAAACTGTTAACAGACGCGAAGGTGGCCACCGATAATGATGATGGTCCCTAAGATGCCTAGTACAATCTAGCGAGTGTGAATAAAAGGAGTTGAAGTCGAACACTCGTAGAATCATTCGACCAAGAGCCAATGATGAAGACCCTTGATCAAACACAAGACTACTTGCCACTGATGTCTGCAAGTATCTGGGTACTGATGTGTTTCTGGATCAACTTCCTAGATAAGGTGTTGAAGTCGATAGGAAGTGATCTGTTGAGAGGTAGGCACTGAGGCGTCCTACATCAGTCAACACGAAACGGAAACCAACTGATTTTGTTTATGATTTGAGATAAGGAAGAGTAAATGAGAACGTCAGACGACAAATAATTTCTGGCATAATGAACGGTTTGGTTGATAACAGGAGCAGTAGATAACGAGATCTGCTTGAACAATAGAAGGCACTCTAGCAGGGTACTAGGCAGCTGAAGCATGATGAACACCAAAGAGTGTGTTAGGATTTTACCGGTGCAGGGACACTGGGAAATGAAGGCTAATACTCATAGATGGTAGGGTTCGGCTAACTGCGAAAGAGTTTTCTAGGAAGTGCCATGTTCAAGAATTTTGCTGCCAAATCGACCTTTTTTGGAAATGTAACAGAGGTAGTATCCATTTTGTCCAAATTTTTCCCCGTCTGATTAAGTTTAACGAGTCCAGACGAGTAAACTCGGTGAATTTTTCATGTTTAGAGAGTTTGAAAAATGTCAGGAAAGACAACTCTGTGCCCCATCTGATTAGATTTAACGAGTCCAGATGAGCAAACTCGGTGAATTTTTCATGTTTAGAGAGTCTGAAAAATGTCATAAAAGACAACTCCATGTCTTGTCTGATTAGGTTTAACGAGTCCAGACGAGAAAACTCGGTGAATTTTTCATGTTTAGGGAGTCTGAAAAATGTCATAAAAGACGGCTCCATTGGGGTACCTTTGTCATGTCTTGATAACCGGGCACGAAAAAGGGGTAATAGTAAGCCCGAAATAGTTCATTTTCCGTAAGTTAGTCCATCGAATCCGGAAAAGTGAGAAATCTATGTTCAATGAACGTCTACCTCATTTTGTTATGAGTACGAGGAGACGAAGTAAACTCAATATTCTTTGTGAAATTTTAACGAGTCCAACAAAGAAAAACTCGGTACCTCCGTGAAATTTTAACGAGTCATGCGGAGAAAACTCGATTACTTTTTATGTTTAAAGAGCTTTGAAAAAAGAGGAAAAGAATGGCTCCTTGTTCTCTGTCTTGATAGTTTAATGAGCCTGACAAAGGCAACTCGGATTTTTTTCGGTTTTATGAGCGAGAAAAAGATTCCTAAAAAGAATGCTCAGTACTTCTCCATAGTTTTAACGAGTCTGAAGAAGAAAACTCTAGGTTTTTCGGATTAACGAGCAAGAAAGACCAAAAAGAACGCTCGATGCCAACTTCGTGTAAGTTTAACGAGTCCGAAGAAGAGAACTCGAGGTTTTTCGGATTAACGAGCAAGAAAAATACCATAAAAAGAACGCTCGAAGCTTCTTCGTGTAATTTTAACGAGCCCGAAGAAGAAGACTCGAGGTTTTTCGGATTAACGAGCAAGAAAAATACCATAAAAAGAATGCTTGGAATTTCTTGATCTCTTTCTCGTCAATAGAAGGATCTATGTCGGGAATTTTCTTGTGAGACCAAGCAAACACATCGCGGAATTCTTTGAAAATGGATGTGAAGCGTGCAATTTCCTCAGGATTGCAATCTTCTCCAATCTGAATATTTTCCACGATACCCGTTTTGACCGAGATATCAATGAGCATTTTCTTAGAAAGATTACCCATATTCCCTTCTGAAGCGATAGTGTGGACAGTCGTATAAGAGGAGGGAACTATCTCAGGTTGGTCAAAAGACGGGATTTCAGTTTTTATCGCCTCCGAATCAATCGTCGAAGTGCGATGGTGAAACTCTCCCCAATGTCGTTCTTCTAATGACATGATCTCTCGAATAGCTTTGTCTGTAGGCCAGACTTCATTGAGGAGATCCTTAGAGAGAATTGTTATGGGAGAGAGGTTTGTACCTGTGGTCGAAACCATATTAGTGGAGGGTTCAGATGCTATTTGGATGGCTTGATAAGCCAACTTGGCCGGCGAAAGCGGCATTTGATCTCCATAGGAATCAATTTCTGAAGGTGCCGGGATGATCCATGGGTCAATAGAGCCATCCAAGGTGGTGGATATCATTGCAACCGTGTTTGGGATCTGTGGCGGCGGGAAAGGAAAACAACCCAGTAGGGAAGATGCCTTCAGAAGACCGGTACCGATACTGACGTAAGAGTCAGGAAAGCCTCCTATTAGGGGTACCGTGCTACTTGGTAACGTGGAATAATCAGGGGTGCAGAAGGATAGCTGATCCACTGTGACTATTTTCCCATCCAATGGAAATAGGATGAGTCGGAAGACCGAAGAAACAATGGCAGTCATGGCATAAGACCAACTGCGACCGAGCAATAGATTATAGTCGAGATGACGATCTACGACTTCAACGTCCACGTTTACCGTTTTCCCACTCAGAGTGATGGGAAAGCTAGCAAGGTAACCTTTTGGGAGGAACTTGTGGCCATCGAAAGCTTTGAGGGAATTCGACGGCGGGGTTAGAGTAGGAGAACCTAACTGGAGCCAGCAAGCTTGTGACATAACGCAGGTCGAAGCACCTTCGTCTATGACAGTGCGATGGATGGGTCTCCCTTTCGACACAACCTGCACCTGGAATGCGAGTTGATGTGAGAGGCGAGGTTTAGCCTTTTCCATATCAAAGATTGCTAGCATGGAATCTTGGGGGTCTATTCCACCAATGGACGAAAGCAAGGCTTTCCTTTGTGTTGGACAGGTTTGTAATACTTCAAGAGCAGACATAGCTGACGGTGCCTGCGCCAAATATTCTACAATATTGTAGTTTTGGGCTGCACGTGCAGAGGTATTATGAGTCATGCGTCGAAGTGTCCCTTTGGGGGGACGAATTACAGGTTCAACAGTAGGCCTTTCGATATGTAAATCATTGGGCGGCGGCGGATTGGAACTAGTTCCAGATTCCTGAGCATCTATGGTAGGATTTCCATAAAGCTTGGCGCGATTTTGAAGGTCAACACTCTCGATGCCATAAATGGCGGATGGTCCTTCGCCGAAAGGATACGAACCACCGTTGCCCCGTTGATGGGGTTGTGGTGGATTGTCAACCATGTTTTGATGTTTCTGCGGTTGATTGGGGAAAGGATTGTGAAGAACGGCAGGTGTTCGCCCAGAATCCTTGTTAGCAATAAAATCGGTGCATTCCTGCAGCCGAGGACATTTGTATGTCAAGTGATCCTCCGCACAGATTTTGCAAGGAAATTTCATGGGTTTATCCTTTCCTTTGTCATTTCTGGCAGCATTTTTCTGATTAGGGTTATTCTGATTATCCGACTGCTCTTCCGAAGAAGACGTTTTCTTCTTATTCTTCTTATTTTTCCCACTAGGTTTTTGTGAGATTTGCACCGAATTTATCTCAGCGGGAGGAAGAGGAGTCATTTGATGGGGGGCGGTGGCAGCCGAGGATGGCTGGGAGGTTTGCCCCCGAGACTGATTGGTGGCTACACCAGAGATCGCGCCAACGAGACCATCGGCATGAGCTCCGGTTTTCTTAGTAGCCGGAGGGTTCGGGTTACCAGGGGCATGGGGGAGCAGATCGTAAAGTGTGCCAGATTGTGAATAGATCAAATCCAGGTGCTGGGCACGACGAATACATTGATCTTCTGTCACCGCACCAGAAAGGCCAATGTCTTTAGAGATATGGGGTAAAAGAGACTTGCAAAACCAATTGGCCAAGAGATGGTCCGGTATTGGCGCTTTGACGAGCCTCCTCCTACGTCTCCATTCATGAATATGGTTGGAGATGTGGGTGGCGGTGTCTTGGCGCAGTGATGTTAACAATTCTGTTCCGATTTCCACTCTAATTGGTAGTTGGAAGTTCTCTAAGAACTCCATCGCTAAAGCGCCAAACGTATTGATGGAGGCACGTGGTAATTCAATGTACCACTTGGCAGCATTGCCTGTAAGAGTGCGGGAAAACAGTCGGAGTCGGACACTATCATCTACCATGGAATTGGATATCGACCATAAATGGAAGGTAGTGATGTGTGCGGCCGGGTCGTCCCCATGCTTCCCGTCGAACTTCGGGATATCAGAAGGAATCTTATGCGGTATTGGAGGCCAAAGCGGGTTGTGGTTGATGGGGTCGTTTGTCAGCTTATGGATGTAGGGTATGTCCAAAGCTGCCAAGAATGGAAATTGTGGATTTTCCCCCAAGTCTAACCAAGGCAGTATGGGCTTACTACTTAGACCATAGGGTCCCCCCATCCACGTGTTACCAGAAGGGTAAGTGGGACTTTGATAAAAACCCCCCATAGGTGGAGGAGTAGGAACATACAGTTGCTGTCCATAGGGCATAGTGTATTGCGGGGCAAACGGTTGGTTGCCTCCAGCATAAAAGTGCCCTCCCACTCCAGATGGAGGTTGGGGTTGGTTAGTCCAAATGGATGCAATAGAGTTTCCCGGAGGCATACTAGTACTTGCATAATTTGGCAACTATATAGATCCTACACCTATTTTTGAACCACTTAAGGGGATAGTATTTACAATGGGTTGTCCCATTTGTCCTGAGGATTGTAGAGGAGGTGAAATATTCCCTGCTACCTGTGTACTGATAACACTGCCCCCTGGTATAGTGGCCAGGGGGTTTGAACTCAACAGAGGGTTCCAACCGAAAGGGTTGCTAAAGGGCACCGAAGTAGTTATACTCGCAGAAGGAGCTACCGTGGGCCCCAACGTGGTCACGGTAGGAGTAGATGCCGAAGGGTTCGGTAAACTACTAACAGTTGTGTTGACCATAGGATTGGGTGTGGGTATATGTTGACTACTGAGGTTACCCAGTAATGGCATAGAACTGACCACCGACGGGGAGGATGATGGCGAACCAGGGATGGTTGCCATTGGTATCGACCCTGTGGATGCCGGTGGAGAAATAGATGTTGGTGCTGCTGCAGACATATCTCGGCGTGGTGTAATCTGGATTATCACAGGCCCTAACGGATCAGTGAGCGGAGGATTGTAATTAGGTACAACACCTTCAGTGAAAGGGTCCTCTGGAAGTTCCGGCTAATAAGGGTCTATGTGATAATCAAGATTAGTCAGAGGAGACTACTCTTCCGTAGAAGGCCCGGGTTCACCAAGGTTCAGTTCTTCCTCAAGGTTGAGAGGAGGTAGACCTTGCTGTCGTCGAGACAGATGGCGTGGGTCAGGGGACGCCACGGTGACCGGTTTAATTTTAACAAATTTTATTAAATTGTGATCTATTATGAAGTCTCAAATGACAGTAACCACACATGTAACAAAAAGAAAAAGAACTTTCTAAAATCAATCATCAAGCAGCCAAAATAGGGTGCCCTGTCTGAGTACTACCGTTCACTGGTGATGAAATCCAGTATTGCAATAGTATACAGAGAGGGTTGGTCGAAAGTACAGTTATGGTCACTCTAGAGCTTCACCCGAACCTTAGACGATAGGTGTAAGCACTCTCGTGAAGACGAGTACCCTCCTAAATACTGAAGACAGAGTGGGTCCGTCTGTTTCAGGTACCAGGACAGCTCGTCCCAGTCACCTTGTGTAAGTCCCTAAAATTATGGCCACTAAGGATACCTCAAATCACGGACATCATCAGGGGGGTCCACGGTCAAGGACAGTGTGCTATATGGGTAGAATACCTAGATCCCCGATCTAGTTCCGACATCCCCGAAGGGAACCCCAATATATAACACACCCACAGGATGCAGTCGAAGGCAGGCTACCTTCTAGTGCACCCAAGTGTTGTCTCGCGCTAAGCTCCGGTAAAGGAACGGTCTCGATAATATGAGTGTAGCAGGATTTCACTCGTTAATGACTCTAGTTTTCAAGTTTTGAGATCTTGGGTAGTTTTCTCACTTTCCTAGCCCAAGATCCTAGCCTGAACTACTGTTTGTGTGAGCTCAAAAAAGATTAATTAGATTGATTTTAGTATCGCTTTATTTTTAGTGTACTTTATTATTAGTCTTGCGGAGGGGGAATGGACGTATGAAGTATAGTGAGACTCTGACTCAATAAACCATGCAAAACATGCTCTAAATATTAAATTCAATGAAGAGTGTTTCTATAGGGAGAGGTTTCTTTTTCAATCATCCATGCACCAACATGTAAATAACGCAGCTCAACTTTTAAATATTCGAACTTCTATCTACCTCTTTTAACAGTCTATGAACTTAAAACTTTTAGAATAAACTCAGCTAGATGCAGAAAAAAAAAAAAAAAAAAAAAAAATTCTCTTAAAAAGTAAATTCTTTGCACACTAACTAAACAAGAGAAACAAATAACAATTCCAGCTTAGTAGACAAGCATAGGGATTCAGTCAGTGAAAGGTGCTGATGGCCAAAAAACTCTACAGCTAAAACACAGTCACAACAGTGAACAGCAAGGTTTTTGGCTGAGTAACGCTCTGTATGTGAGAAAATACAGCGTTATAACGCACTTTATTTAAGCATAGACCACGTTATAACGCACTGGATAACCTGCATAGGTCGCGTTAACCAGGGAAAAACTCTTCAGTTGGCCAGACAGGAACATGATTGAACTCTGCAAGCGTTTGGTATGTCTACTGGGCATCAAAAAAGGTCGGAAGGATCTTTGAACAGAGAAGAGAAGAAAGGAAGGAAAAGATAGTCCGGAAACTATGGGGGAACTCCCCAGCAGAGTTTCCAATTCTGCTATAGGGTAAACTGCTTGGGTTGTTGGTTTTCGAATATCCCTCTCAGGGCTTTCCGGTGCCCGAGGCAGACAGTAAGATTAGCTATGATGTTCACAAAGATGGCATGAGCATGTTCATATTAGCTTGAAATAACTTGAAGGAATACAATAGAGAATTACCTCTTTGACAGTCTTGGAGTCCCTTGGAGAGCGCTGCGCAGCGAAGCAAGAGTCCTTCTTCACCGGCTCCAAATCTGAGTCCTGCAATCAGTCAAAGCACCCGCGTAATTTCTAATATAACAAGTATCCTATCAATTAAATCAATATACAATAAACATCTAGATTATACACATCTGAGCCATTCATATCATACTATGTAAATTTTCAAACAATAATGACAATATTAAGCATTGAATGGACAAAACGAACACAGTTCTATTGATTTTGAAAGAAGGAGGATTACAACCATCGGTTGTACCAAGCCCTCCTCAGTATCCCAATCTCTCTTCTCTCTCAAGTGAAGAAGTCCAAGTCAAAAATCTCTCTAGGAACCTCTTTGACTCTTGGCCTTCACAATGTCACACTATTCTCTATTCCACAAGTATACAAGAACCTTGAGAAATCCTTCGACCATCAATTAAGAGCCTTCAGCTCCTTCTTATAGGAGAGGGAGAAAGGCCATTGTTGCCCTTCTCTTTCCACTGGTTTGGAATGGAAAAAATTTAGATGTTTCTTTGATCTCTATGCTTTTGCCTCTTATGTAGTTCAGTCTTCTATGGCAATGACCAATAATGACTTGGTGCTTCTGCAGTTTCCTTTGTTGACTGACTCCTTTGTGAGGGAAATTCGGAGATTCAAATCATTCTCCGCGCTCTTTTCCCAATTCAAACTTAAAACACGGGTAACGCTTCCCTCCAGTGTAAACAGAGTGTTGCCCTAGCCACTAACGCAGTCAATGCACTGATTGCCTGCGTTATAACACTCTTTTTCTGTTCTATATAGGCATTATCCTGGCAGAAATAGGTTTAATTTAGGTCTTTGTACTTCTTCCATATTTTTCTTCCCCTCTGAGCTGATGAGGAGGTATTTTGACCTGTAACACTCAGGCTTTCTTAGAAGTGTTTCCGAAGGTGATAAGATGAAGGTGTAAGAGTTTTTCTTGTTCTCTTATCAAATAATCGCAAAAGGCATCAAAATAGGGGTTCTTGTAGGCAGTTCCTGAAGAAATGATGGCTTCTCTAGTGGAATGAAAGGTGGAAACAAATACATAGTATGCAGGGCCAAGCTTAGCAATAATGTAATAGATGAGGCTACCATATTCCTTTTTGACCTTACAACCTTCTAAAAGAAGTCTAAGGGTCTTGAATTTGGACAAAAATTCGTCAGTAGAGGAGAAATTATTGGGGTCCAAAGTAAGCAACTCATTTTCAAGCTAGTGGGAATTAATTTCATTTTGAATGCCAAAAACAATATTTAGCTTTTTCAGGGTCTCATCAGCGGTGTCAATGTGAAGGATATGAAATCGAAGATCTTGAGCAATGGACATTCCTATCAACCCTCGTGCTTGATCTTGTTTATTTTCCCATTTAGCGGGTTTATCCTCATCAAAAGGTTTAGTTTCTTGTCCTATGGCTATTCTATAAAGCCCTTTACTTCTAAGTAAGTCTACCATGTGAGGTAGCCATTGGAAATTGTTGGTGCTGTTAAGAATAACTGGGCATGTAGTTTCCATTTTTTTTTTTTAAACTGAAGCTGAAAAGAGATGAAACTAACTTATGCAATGGAAAGAGCTCAAAAAAATAGGATGATTAAAAAAACAACAGCTCGAAAAATAGCTTCCGGATGAATAAGTTATGCCTTTTTGAAAAAATTGAGTTGTAGATGCCGAATAGTTATGGGAATAGTTTGAAATTTGATGATGAAGTTCAAATTTAAAAAAAAAAATCCCACCAATTTAACAAAAGCTTGTTACAAAAATAAGCTTGAGAAAGAAACTTGAACCCAAGACCTCTATTCTCATAAACTAAATTCTCACCAACTGAGATAGTAAAAGGATTTTGTAATTGTTTGAAAGGAGGAAGCGAGGGCTTTTCCTACATAAAAAACACAAAATATGGGGAAAAAAAACTAAATGAAACCCTTATGGTAGAATGTTGGATTTTCCATTAGTCTTACCGACAAGTATCTATTTTTTCACTATTTTTAATTTCCCAAGGTCACACAAAAATGCGGGGAAAGAGCATATGTAGAAAAAAAATTCCCTTCTTCTTGTTTTTGATTTGCTGAGATCTCACACAGCGTAGAGAAAAAAGCATACACAGAGAAGAGGGTATAGATCTAGAAAATAAATAAAACCTAAAACTGAAATAAATAGAGGGAACTGAGATAATCAAAACTATTAACAAATATAACTGCAAAACATATACTTTATACCTCCAGATCTAAACTGACATAACTTGGGCAACCAGAAATATTTTTTCATGAAACGAAAGGGGTTCCTCACTGTAACAGATGCTCCGTACAAAAAAGAGCATTTATCCAGGCCCAAAAATGTTTATAAATAGTAGATCTAGAAAATGACAGTCGCATGCACTCAAACCGAATTCAGATTTGGATGAAAAACGGATGCGGCCCTCAAAATAGCTCTGATACCATGTAGGAATTTACAGGGTAAGTTCCTTATCAAAAACCAAAGGTCACCACTCACAAACAGATCATAAATCAGTACACCAATATTATCACGTGGTTAAAAACCTTGAAGAGGGAAACAAATCATGACTTGAGCCAACGCGGGCACTTCAAGCAATTTATTAATATAAAAAGAAAAGTTACATATGTTTCTCTCATAAATGGTCCAAAAAAATGACCCTCCATGCTTTTTAAATAGAGATCATGGAACAACTAGGTGTCAAGCCATGGAGCAAGTGTCGTGAATACCGAGTAGAGAGAGAACCATCGGATCGCTACAAATCGTGACCGTCAGATTATAAGTTACAAATGTACATAGTAAAGAAACACACTTTACCTAACTCTACACTAGACTAAGTTATTCTTAATTATTTCCTATGTGTAGAAATATCCTAACATCCCCCCCTTAAGAACAACTTGGGATAGGGTTGAAGGATTTACAAAGGTGACACAAAAGGAGCCTATTTCCTATGTGTCGAGATATCCTAACATCCCCCCTTAAGAACAAATCAGGATACGATTGAAGGATTTAAAAAGGTGACATAATAGAATAAGGAAGGAGGCATTAGAGCCTATCATGTGGGCTTCTGATTTATCTCTTCAGAGTAGACAAAAAAAAACTAATAGTAAAGAGTATATCAGGAGTCCCAACATGCTAATGTGTCACATCATTCAACTATAAAGGACTAGCCAACCAGAAATAGCAAGAAATGATCAGTGTATCAAGGGCCTCCAATAAGAGAAAACATCCCCAAATAACAAAAACATTTATGAAAATGCCAGATACTTCACCCTATACAGAAATATACATAATAAGTGTCCAAAAGAAAATATTTTCAAAGTGAAATCTAAGAGATAAATCGTTTGTTGAAGTAAAAATAAAACATAGATGAGAAAACAGGATAGACGATGTCAATACAGTCCGAAGTCTGACACAAGGACCCCATTTTCATGTGTCTCCATTATATGCCACATCTCCAAGTCTTATTGTTAGTCGTCTTTAGAAATATGGTCGACTGCCCAATTTTGTTTTGTTATAAATATGGTATACGTAAATAAGCACAAAATTCATTTTTAATTCATGAAGATCTTCAAGTATAGGAAGTAACATAATATTTTTACATCTTTGTGCATTTTTTACCTATTTAATGACATTCATGGAATCCCCAAAGATTTGAACTGAATTAATGCCAAGATGTAAGAGAAATAAAATTAGAAGTTTAAATTTTAGAACTTCAGCAAAGTTATTTGTGCCTCCGCCAATACCCACTAATGTAGCAAGTGAAAAATTTTGTTTTCTTTTTTTAAATTATCATGCCCGCATCCCATATCCTTTGATTATGAGATGCTCCATCAAATTAAGCCCAATGGATATTGAATTTTATCTTTTCAATGCTAATAAGTCTTGGTTATTTTCTAGAGTCATAAGTTGAAGTAAGGACGATATCGCCGCACATTAAACAACCACAATTTATGGAAATGTAGTGATGTCCCTTTGTTTCTAGCCAACCAAATGCCCCATGAGATAATTAATGGGATTCTCCTACAATTATTATCTTTGTTTCCCTCACACTAGTTCAGCCATGCCTCACCACAATTACCACCATTCCAAATCACTCAAACAATGCTTAGAGACAAGATGTGTTCCTAAACTTTCTTTGTTAAATGACAGAGTAGGAAAATATGATCTAATGACTCATGAGAATCCTTTCATAAAAAGCACCAACCCGACCCATTTAGGAGTCTTTTTGAAGTGTATCTCAAGTAGGCATGTTTTTATTTTGGATACACCTGAAGAACAATTTTTCTTTACCAAGACCCTCTAGTTTCCATAATTATTTGCACCACCATTCTAGTGCACCCCAATCTCTTCTCTTCATTAGGAAGCCATAACCTTGTTTTGGTGAATAGATGCCCGATTTTGAATGAACCCAGCAAATGGTGTCCTGGAAATATTTTAATCGAACTCTATTTCGGGATAATTCCTTTTTGTAACCCTGCCATTCCGATCTCCAATGTTGATGCTATTTGTAGATGGTTGATCAAATGTGAAAAATATATGAAATTCTATTTTTTGAATATTGTGAAAAGTCTATTTATATATCGTCAATCTAAAAATAGGTGCATGTCGATTATTATTAGCCCTTAATAATAATCCGACAATAAATATCAACTTATTCTCTTGGAGCACTTTATTTTAGTGATCAGATTTGGAAAATCAGTGGGATGAAGGAATTATACGATTCCTGGGGTTGGTTGGTGACTCATGAATGGATGAATCAGTTATAAATAAAGTGGAAAAGTTATGATAGAGTTGGAAGAGTAGTTAAATGAGTTGTTATTTATTAAAACTTAGTTATTTAAACTCAATTGATCTAGTTGTATCTAGTCTAACTGAAAGATACACTAGTGAGAGTTTAGTGAATTGATTATTTAATCAATTCATAACTAGAGACTCACTTAAAATTGAACAAATACAACAATTAACTAATTTCATGTTAGTTCCAATGGAGACCCAGTGTAGAGATAGGTGAAAGGGTGAGATGGACTGTCTGTTGTGACTATAGTGATGCATTCAATGCATCTGACACACATTGGAGATGCCAATGAAGATTGCGTAGTCAGGGAAAGGGAAATTCGAATTCATTCAGGGGTCTTCTTCAGCAGGGATTACACAGTGGAGGCAAGCTATTCAGAGGCAAGAAATTGGTGCATAGATATGCAAATTTTTGCATGACAGTGTGCGACGAATGTATATTGTACTGAGAGCTCTATGAGCTCAGCTTTGTATGAGATTGTTACATGTTCCATTGATATAAATAATATATGATAGTTGGGATTTTTAGCTTTAAGCTTTCTCGTTAAACAAATGTGTTATGTGTGATTAAATTTATTCACACGTGTTTGCAATTGAGTTTTAAATTTCCATAAGTTTAACAATGGAAGGATTCTGTATTTAGCAAGAAGATAAATATTGTTATATCATGAGAATTTGGTAATACATCAGTATTAATAAATTTCTACAGGTAGTACAAGTGACTGAAAGCTTCACTCTAGACTAAAAGGGAGAAGGGGCTGGCTTACAATCTTCCATGTGAAAGTGGCGTAGAAGATCACAGGCATACTTGGACTGAGAAAGGGTAAGACCTTCTTTGGATTGCAAGACTTGAAGACCAAGGAAACAATGCAACTGTCCTAAGTTTTTCATTTCAAACTTCTGTTTCAGGCTAGACTTCACATGGTATATATGGTTTAGATCACTACCAGTAAGGATAATATCATCAACATAAAGAAGAAGGATGGTGAAGGACTTACCCACTTTCTCGGAATGACACCTAGAAAAGCCATTATCTAATAGAAATCTATCCATTTTGGCATACCAAGCCCGAGGAGCATGTTTAAGACCATAGAGAGACTTTCTAAGGAAACAAAGAAGGCTGAAGTCATTTTGGACAAAGCCAAGGGGTTTTTCCATGTACATTTCTTCATGCAAATCTCCATGTAAGAATGCGGAATAACATCCATCCGATGGACTTCCCATTTAAAGGAGGAAGCAAGGGAAAGAACAAGGTAGATAGAATTCATTTTGGCAACAGGGGAGAAGGTTTCAGTACATTCAATACCTTCAAATTGTGAAAATGTTTTAGCGACAAGACGAGCTTTTTGTCTATCCACTTTTCCATCTGGTCTAAACTTTGTTTTGTAAACCCATCTACATCTAAAAATATTTCTTCCTTTTGGAAGAGGAACAAGATCCCAAGTATCGTTTGCTAATAAGGAATGATATTCTTCATTCATAGCTTCATTCTAAGCTGGATGATTGGAGGCTTCTTCAAAGGTTTTTGGATCAGGATTTTCTGGAACTTGAGCCAATAAAGAAGAGGCTCTTTCGAACTGAGAACGTGTACGTGGTCGATATGTAGGGTCACCTGTAAGAGAACCTTCTGCATCCCGAGTAGAACAGACCCATCTTGGAAGTTGTGGAGTAAAAGGAATAACTTCAAGAGGTGGAGGAGGATTGTCATCCTCATTGTCATCATTTGAACTAGAAGGAATTCTATTAAAAATAGAAGAGAGAGAGAGAGAGGTGGCACATATGCCGAATCAGACTCGCAGGCCAAAGGTGGCACACCCACCAAACTAGGCTTGCAGGCAGATATATTTTCATAAAATTTTACATATGTTCTAATGATTATATTTTTTGATTTTGGTTGAAGATGTTTATATCCTTTGACATATTTAGAATATCCAACAAAAATGCATTTTTCACTCTTAGGTTCTAAGGCTTTATTTTTTGCATCTAGAATATGGGCCTAAGCATCACTTCCAAAAACACAAAAGTGACTTACATCTGGTTTGATTGAGCTCCAAGCTTCTTATGGAGTTATATTCTTTAAAACCTTATTAGGATTGCAATTTACTATGTAATTTGCACAATTAATTTCTTCTGCCCAAAAATTGAGGCTAAGTCCTTTAGATTGAAGCATACAATTAGCCATTTCTTTTAAGGTGAGATTCTTTCTTTCAGCTATAACATTTTTTTGTGGAGTATACGGAATGGTATGTTGCAATTGAATGTCATGCTCAGTGCAGAAGCTGATAAATTTGTTGTTAACATATTCTCCTATATTGTGTAATCTTAACTTAAGAATTTAATGTCCAGATTGTTTCTCAACAAAGGCCTTAAAGGCCAAGAACATGTTAAAAACGTCACTCTTGAGCTTTTATAAGTGTAACCAACTGCGTCTAGAAAAATAATCAATGAAAGTTAAGAAGTAATTGAGACCAGAGAAAGAAATAGTAGGAAGTGGACCACATAAGTCACTGTGCACAAGCTGCAAAGGGGCCAAAGCATGCTAAGAGGCACGTTTGTCAAAACTATCCTGATGATTTTTTCCGAGTACACACCTAGATCAAACACCATCTTGAAAAGATACCATAGGAAGACTTGTCACCATATTTTCTTTACATTGAGTTTGAAGAGAGGGATAGTTTAAGTGACCAAATCACTCATCCAAAGTTTTCTCACATCATCATTATGAGAAACAAAAATAGAGGGAAGACATGATAACCCAAAGTTGTCAAACTTATACAACCTTGTGGAATCATCAGCAATGCCAGTAGCTAAAATATATCTAGGATTTTTGAGGTCCTTGTTTACAACATCATGAGGTTAGAATTCTACTATTTTCCCTTCACCTGAATGAGTTATTTGATAAACAGATAGAAGGTTGCATGACAAGGTAGGAACACATAATACATCGTTAAATTGACCATTATCTAAATGAATGGTTCCAGATCCTACAACACTAAGAGATCTATCATCACCAACATAAATATGTTTGGTGTTACAATCATTTAAAGAAGAAATCATGGCTGTAATTTTGGCCATGTGGTAAGAAGCTCCAGAATTAGTGAGCCACTCATGAGAATGAGAGGAAGAAGAAAAATTTAATGCATAACTAGATTATTGACAACTACAAGAAGAAAGTGCCATTCCTGAAGATGAAGTTGAAGAGGTCTCCAAATTGGTGTGGTGCTTATTCATTGTTGCTTCCAAGGCTTCCATATTTTTAAAACATTTGGACTCGACCTGGAAATCACGACTACAAAATTTGCAATGTCTATATGTTTTCCTCCCTTTGTTTTTAGTTTCCTTATCAGTTTGGTGAGTTGCTTTTCCAGTTTGTGGCTGAAATTGCTTAGGACCCTTGTTTGGTTTAGGAGCATACTTTTTAGGATACTGCTGCATGGTATTCTTTTGATATGTTTTTGTTGGGCTACTAAGGATTTCTTAGAAGTGTTTCCAGAAGTGATAAGATGAAGGTGTAATATTTTTTCTTTTTCTCTTATCAAAAAATCGCAAAAGGAATCAAAAGAGCGGTTCTTGTAGGCAGTTCCTGAAGAAATGATGGCTTCTCTAGTGGAATTAAAGGTGGAAACAAATACAAAGTATGCAGGGCCAAGATTAGAAATAATTTAATAGATGAGGCTACCATATTCCTTTCTGACCTTACAACCTTCTAAAAGAAGTTTAAGGGTCCTGAATTTGGACAAAAATTCTTCAATAGAGGAGAAATTATTGGGGTCGAAAGTAAGAAACTCATTTTCAAGGTCGTGGGCCCTAATTTGATTTTGAATGTCAAAAACAATATTTAGCTTTTCAGGGCCTCATGAGCGGTGTCAATGTCAAGGATATGAAATCAAAGATCTTGACAAATGGACATTCCTATCAACCCTCGTGCTTGATCTTGTTTATTTTCCCATTTAGTGGGTTTATCATCATCAAAAGGTTTAGCTTCTTGTCCTATGGCTATTCTATAAAGCCCTTTACTTCTAAGTAAGTCTACCATGTGAGGTAGCCATTAGAAATCATTGGTGCTGTTAAGAATAATCGGGCATGCACTTTCCATTTTTTTTTTTTTAAACTAAAGCTGAAAAGAGCTGAAACTAACTAATGCAATGGAAAGATCTTAAAAAAATTGGATGATTAAAGAAAAATGGCTCAAAAAATGGCTTCCAGAAGAATAAGTTATGCCTTTTTGAAAAAACAAAGTTGTAGATACCGAATATTTATGGGAAAAATTTGAAATTTGATGATGAAGTTCAAATTAAAAAAAAAAAATCACACCAATTTAACAAAAAAAATTTACGAAAAGAAGCTTGAGAAAGAAAATTGAACCCAAGACCTCTATTCTCATAAACTAAATTCTCACCAAGTGAGATAGTAAAAGGATTTTGTAATTGTTTGAGATGAGGAAGGGGGGGTTTTTCCTGCATAAAAAACACAAAATATGAGAAAAAAAAAATGAAATGCGACCCTTACAGCAGAATGTTTGATTTTGGGTTAGTCTTACTGACAACTATCTATTTTTCGCTATTTTTTATTTCCCGAGATCACACAAAAACGTGAGGAAAGAGAATACGTAGCAAAAAAATTCCCTTCTTCTTGTTTCTGATTTGCTGAGATTTCACAAAGTGAAAAGAAAAGAGAATACATAGAGACAAAGGTATAGATCCAGAAAATAAATAAAACCTAAAAACTGAAATAAACAGTGGGAACTGAAGTAATCAGAAATATTAATGAATATAACTGCAAAACATATACTTTATACCTCCAGATCTAAACTGACATAACTTGGGGAACTAGAAACCTTTTCACATGAATCGAAAGGGGTTCCTCACTGTAATAGATGATCTGTCCACAACAGATCATTTCTATAGGCCCACAAATGTTCATAAATAGTATATCTAGAAAACGTAAATCACATGCACTTAAATCGACTTCACATTTGGATGAAAAACGGATGGAGCCCTCAAAATAGCTCTGATACCATGTAGGAATTTATAGGGTAAGTTCCTTATCAAAAGCCAAATTTCACCACTCATAAATAGATCACAAATCAGTACACCAATATTATCACGTGGTTAAAGCCCTCGAAGAGGGAAACAATCCATGACTTCAGCCAATGCAGGAACTTCAAGCATTTTATTAATATAGAAAGAAAAGTTACGTATGTTTCTCTCATAAACGGTCTAGACAAATTACCCTCCATGCTCTTTAAATAGAGATCATGGAAAAATCGAGTGTCAAGCCATGGATCAAGTGTCGTGAATACCGAGTAGAGAAATAACCTTCAAATTACTACAAATCATGACCGTCGAATTATAAATTACAAATGTACATAGTAAATAAACACGCTTTAGCTAACTCTACACTAGACTAAGTTATTCTTAACTATTTCCTATGTGTCAGAATATCCTAACATCCCCCCCTTAAGAACAACTTGGGATAGGATTGAAGGATTTACAAAGGTGACACAAAAGTATCCTATTTCCTATGTGTTGAAATATGCTAACATCCCCCCTTAAGAAAAAATCGTGATAGGATTCAAGAATTTAGAAGGGTGACACAATAAGAGAAGGAAGGAGGCATTAGAGCCTATCATGTGGGCATCTGATTTATCTCTTGAGAGTAGAAAAAAAAAATGATAGTAAAGAGTATATCAGGAGCCCCAACACACTAATGTGTCACATCATTCAACTATAAAGGACTAGCCAACTAGAAATAGCAAAAAATGACCAGTGTATCAAGGGCGTCCCATAAGAGAAAACATCCCCAAATAACAAAAACATTTATGACAATGCCACATACTTCACCCTATACAGAAATATACATAATAATTTTCCAAAAATAAATATGTACAGAGTGAAATCTAAGAGATACATCATTTGCTGAAGTAAAAATAAAACATAGATGAGAAAACAGGATAGATCCTCTCAATACAGTTGGAAGTCCGAGACAAGGACCCATTTTCATGTGTCTCTGTTATATGCCACGTCTCCAAATCATGTTGTAGGATATCTTTAGAAAGATGTTCGACCGCCCAATTTCGTTCCATTATAAATATGGCATACATAAATAAGTAAAAAATTCATTTTTAATTCATGAAGCTCTTCAAGTATAGGAAGTAACATAATATTTTAACATCTTTTTGCATTTTTTACCTAGTTAATGACATTCATGGAATCCCCAAAGGTTTGAAATGAATCAATTCCAAGTTGTAAGAGAAAGAAAATTAGAAGTTTTAGTTTTAGAACTTCAACAAAGTTATTTGTGCCTCCACCAATACCCACTGATGCAGCTAGTGAAACATTTTGTTTTTTTTTTTTTTTAATTATCATGCCCGCACCACATCTCCTTTTATTATGAAATTCTCCATCAAATTAAGCCCAATGGATATTTAATTTTATATTTTCAATGCTAATAAGTCTTGGTTATTTTCTAGAGTCATAACTTGGAAATAAGGACAATATCATCGCACATTGAACAACCATAATTGATGGGAACGTAGTGATGTCCATTTGTTTCTAGCCAACCAAATGTCCCACGAGATAATTAATGGGATTCTCCTACAATTATTATCTTTTTTTTCCTCACACTAGTTCAGCCATGCCTCACCACAATCACTGCCATTCCAAATTTCTCGAACAATGCTTAGAGACAATATGTGTTCCCAAACTTTCTTTGTAAAATGACATAATAGGAAAATATGATCTGATGACTCCTGAGCATCCTTGCATAGAAAGCACCAACCCAACTGATTTAGGAGTCTTTTTTGAAGTGTATCCCAGGTAGGCAAGTTTTTCTTTTTGGATACGCTTGAAGAACAATTTTTCTTTGCTAAGACCCTCTAGTTTCCATAACGATTTGCACCACCATTCTGGTGTACCCCAATCTCTTCTCTTCATTAGGAAGCCATAACCTTGTTTTCATGAATAGATGCATGATTGTGAATGAACCCAACAAATGGTGTCCTGGAAATATTTTAATCAAACTCTATTTCTAGATAATTCCTATGTGTAACCCTGCAATGCCGATCTCCAATGTTGATCAAGAAAGATTTCATTTGCCAGTTTCTAAGCCTATGCGCAAATAGTTGTTTCTTCATGTTTTTCTATTAGATGCAATAAATAGACCCATTTATGATTTAATTTCTCCATAATTCCCCTAGATGGAGTGAAAATTTCATTGCACTGTACCTAAGGGTGCAAACCAACCCTACACTTTTCACTATTTGCAACCCGCCATGCCATTCCTATTCCACAAGCCCAAGTGATAGCATTGCTATCCATATCACATATGATTTTTTGAATCCTTTTTCAAGCAGTCTGATCCAATCATCCATAGGGATCGGATCAATTTATTTTATTTTTCCACATTTTTTCTTCTGTGAACAACCTCCATCCTACTTTCGCTATCAGAGACATGGAAAAAGAGCCCAAGTTATTTAAGCCACATCCACCCCATTCCTTTGGTCTAGTAATTTTCTCCTAGGCCACCCAAGGGAGAACCATATTTTCCTTTTTGCCTTCCCATAAGAAGCCACTAAATAGGTGCCTTATTCTATTTAGTATAGCTTTTGGGACCTAGGATAGGACAATCTAGTCCACCGAGATTTCCATCAAAACTGATTTTATGAGCACCAATCTCCAAGACCTAGACAACCATTTATAGCTCCGTTGATTTATGCATTTTTAATTTTTTTTTTAACTAGCCACAAATAATCATGTTTTCTGTAGGAATAAGGTTTTAAGTGAAAACCCAAGTATTTATGGCTTCCCCCCATCCTGATTTTATAAAAAGGGAGAACATATGAAACCCAAGCAAAGTCTGTACCCAAAATGCCTTCATATCTTAATGATGATTTCTCGATATTTATTACCATCCATGTAGCTTTCATGAACAAGTCTAGAATAATTTCCATCTATAGCACTTCCTCTCGACTCCCATTACTAAACAATAATATGTCATCCAGAAATAAAAAATGGGTAATAAACAAATTTTTTTCCATTTTGATACCATTTAGTTCACCTCTTCTCTTTGCAGAATGAATCAGCCGACTTTGTCCCTTAGCATCCAATAGAAACCACAACCATGAAAGGGGACATCCTTGCTTGAGGCCCCTCTAGTTATGAGAAAAAGGGGACACAACCCCATTAATAAGAACTGCAAAGGATAGATTATAAATGAATCCCGTGATCCAATTTACAAAATGAATTTTGAACCCCAGGTGGGTCAGACAAACTGATGCAGTCATATGCTTTGCATAGATCTATATTAACCATCATAAATTTCTTTCTATAGATCTTGATAGTATGCATAGTCTCATGTGCCACCCTAATCGCCTCATGAATATTCCTGCCATCAAGAAAACCAATTTTTTCTTTAGAGATATTACAATATAATAAAAGTTTTAACCTGTTTGAAATGAATTTGGCAATGACTTTATAAATACAATTTCATAATGAAATAGGCATGAAATAATCAAAAGATGAGGGAAAATCAGCCTTGGGAATCAGAGCCATGAAAGTTGAGCTGAAAGGATCATAAATAGTTCTTTTATTTCTAGATTCTTCCACCAAATCAGTGACGGCCTCCCCCATCAACTCAAAAAAGTATTGAAAAAATTCCACAATCCAACCAATTAGTATTGGGCTCTTGTCTTTCTACATCACTTTCAAGACCATTTCAACTTCTTTTTTCTCAACCGACACCATGATATGATAATTTTCCACCTCATCTGAATACCTATGGAATAGTTGTGCCACTTGGATCACTTCCCCAATCGAAGATCCCTCTTGAGTACCAAAAAGGGTTTTGAAGTATTTTTACCCATAGAGGCAAGCTCATTCAAAGATTTGGAAACACCTCCATCTGGCTTATCTAATTCCCAAATGGTATTTTTTTTCTCCTCCCCTTAGCATAATTTTGAAACAATTTTGTGCTATCATACCCTGCTAAGAGACAAATAGAATGACTCTTTAACTACCATTTCTCCACCTTGCCTAATAATATTTTCATTTTCCTCACCTCCAAAGTGTTTATCCGATACCTCGATCCATCATCCACATAGCCTTGAATCCCCAGACTTTCGATTTGTTCTAAGTCCTCAATGGCTCGAAGTTCCCTTATTTCCTCGATATATTTCTCTTTTTCCCACTAAATGGTAACTCTCTTGATATTTTTAAAATTGTTTACAAAGAACTGAGAAAAAGAGGAGTTTTCTACCATGTCCATAGGTTTCCACATATGAACAACCAGCTTATTATAGTCCTCTTCTTTTAAGCATCCTGCATTAAATCGGAAGGGAGGCCGCAATTTCTCCTTAGGTCCAGCAAGCCAGTAGGATTGGAGAGTGATCTGATTGCCCCCCCGATCCCACCCATTGTCTGAAGCTAAGAATCCAACTAGCTAGACCTTCATTAAGGAGAAAGCGATTCAATATTTTTTCTACTCGTGCTCCCCCCACCCTTTTCTTCCTCCAATTAGGTGAAATTTTTATGAGGTTAGAGTCAATCAGGTTTCCCTCCATTAACTTCTTTAAAAAGAAGTCAGCAAAGGGGGCCTGCTTGAGCCTGAGGTCCCCAAGTCTACGACATTCCCAAAGAAAAATTTACATCTCCCCCCACCACCAAGTTTGGCCCATGCATGAATAATTTTGAGAGGAGATTATTCCAGAATGGGACTTGATCCAAACAAGGACCATAAATGTTTACAATGGTAATTTAAGTTCCAAGTTCCATGGAGAAAACTTCCACTCCAATCATCATCTCAGAGCTCCAGGAACTGTTCAAATTCATAGCGATGTTATTTATACCAGTTGTGAGTCCATTGGTTCTCCCTCTGACATTCGAAGTCACAAAAGTTCATTCTGGAAGGAAGGACAAAAGAGTATCAAATAGTTGGACACCCTGTCCCAGAGTCTCTTGAAGAAAAATCACTTCAGGCCTATAACTGCTAATAAGTTATTTTAAGGATATTTTTTTAGGTGCACTAGCAAGACATATGAAATTAAAAGACAGTACAATCATTTAGTCACAATGGCAGGGTACCACGCTGCTCTAAGCACCCCTTTTAGTGAGTTTTTTTCCATCTGCTATATCAAGCATAACCCTCAATTATGATTTTTAAATATCACTTTTTCAACCCCTTATCCTCTTGATTTTTCCAGAATGCAATTTTTCTCTAACCCTCCAAACTTGTCAAGCTCCATCTGTTTTTTTCCCTGGGTCTCAGGTTGTATGGAATAGTGTCAATAAAGAGTTTTGGTATGGTAGTGATGATGTTATCCATGGAAAATGAAAGGTTACTAATACACAAAGACTCATTTTCAATCATCCTGGAAGGGCCAAGCTACTTCATAGCAATTAACAAATGATCAAATGAGTTTATAATAAAATATGAAGAAAGAGGAGTAGTACTCACCAAATTCGAAGCAGGATCAATAGGGACTAGTTCGTTTTGCTCCTGGATGGTGACCTCTGCATTGTTTAGCTCCAGTTGAATATTGGGAGTCCTTGTGTCATCCATTGGAACCAACCCCTACTCCTGCTATAACATCACATCCCCCACTACTACTTGGTCATCTCCACCCACCTCTTAGGCTGCCTGATCCATCTGGCTTCACGAGCCTTGTTTTATCCCGCCCTTATGTCTCCTTCTTTGGCTGAAACCAAGAGGGAAATATTTTTATAGGTGGCCATGTTTATGGAACCTATGACACTGAAACAACAAGTGCTCATAGTCGATCAAATGTAAGTATTAATGTTCTTCCACATTAAGAAGAATTTTAGCAATCAACCCCTCCCATGGAGTGAGATGAACCAGTATTCATGTAATGTTACCTACACTCGTCTACAAAAAAAACATGTACACATCCAAAAAAGTGCCTGGGATATTCCCTATAGCCCTAAAGACGTCCAAGGTCTAGAAATGTGGAGGTAGTGCAGGAAGACGAACCCACATCGTGATTTCATCCAGTCTTTCCTGGTTTGATTCAAATAATGGTGTCCACCTTTTGAAGAATATCAGAGTAATGTTGAAGCTCCATTAACTCTCCACGACCCATTCGATTGTTTTAACATTCTGAAACTTGAGCATGAACCATCCCCTTGACAGCGTAATGACTTCCACATCTCTGTCTGGTGTCGAACCCCAATTTTTCCCAATCCAAACCAAAATATACTCTGATGGGTAAAACTTCCCTCGTGCCCTTCCCACTAGGATGGGTTTAGATTCTTCCATCACACTATCAAAGTGTAAATCAACCCCGAATACCAAGTTCAGGCCCTCAGTGCTTTCCTTTATAACCTTCCCCTTTTTTCATTTCAATCCCGCATGATCACCCCACTTCACTGATACTTTTGTGGTATTTATCCCTTCATTTGAAGCTTCCTTTGTTCCTTTTGTGCCCGAAAACCTCCTCCCCACCTCCAAACCATCTACAAACCAACCTTCAAGATTTTTTAAACCTGACAGAGTCCCTTCAATTCCTTCCTCTAAATTCCCCCACTTCTCAAATACTTTCTTAGAAAATATATCCCCCAATAGTCACATAGTAGCTTCCAGCTGTCCGTAAGGCACCCCTATCATATCATCGTACACTATGTTACCGAAAGCCTCCTTTTTCCCCCAGCCAAAACCCTTCAATCCTCGCTAATTCCTTCCCACTCTACGACCCCCAGAGAAAGGAAGGATCCTAACCCTGAGCTCAAAACCGACTTTTTGAGACCCACCATCCAATACTCCAAATGAGACTTCCTCAAAAAATCATGATTTAACCTAGAACAAAAGCATGTTTTAATACCCTCCTTTGGTACATAACCAACTCCAAAAAGACTTTCCTCCAAACCTCCAGAAGGAAAAATAGTGATAACCGAGTTTGGCATAGAAATTAAACTTACATGTGGTTTTGCAGAGAAACTAATGGTTCTGGCTTCCACACAGGTGCTACATGTTGTCCCTCCAAGAAGATTTTTCCAAGACCCTGATCTTTACTATGCACCTTGAAGTTAGCACCCTCCAACTGATTGAACCCCTCCACTGGACGCCACCTCAGCTTTTTAGCCCTCTCCCTATCTCAAAGAGACGTAGGTGGAAGGGCGAACTTTTCCAAATTATGTTTTGATGGCTCCATCCCCCAAATAAAAGAATATCCTCCACAACTGGTTCCAGGTCGACAAACTCCTTATCCTTACCAAACTTGTTAACCGTGAGGCCAAACTTCCATCTCACCCACTCGATAAAAATGATAACAACATAGTAAACTCGTTCCAAATAACAACATTGTGACCATTACCAATAGTAATCCACAAATCCCGTAAATCTGTTGACACAGTAACCACAGACAAAACTAGAATATAAAAAAATACATGTGCAAAAATTCATGCTGGTGTGCTTCTTCAGCATGAAGAAAAAACCCCAGATTTTTCCGCCGTGTAACATCCTTCATTTGACAAGGAAGCCAAACTTAGGCAATGAGAGAAAAAAAACACTAAAATAATAGAGATAAAACTGTAAAACGTCGCAAGTGGTAAACCGACACTACCTCGCCTTCTTGGAACCTCCTCGAATTTTCCCAAGTGGTGGCCTTGGAAGTACCAGATGTATGGCCCAACCACCGTCAACCCACTTGCATGGTAGGTTGCCTATCCCTCCTCCGAACCACCATATGCCCATCGTTCAAACAAGTATCATTTGGTTACATTGTTAACCAGGGTTTTCCCCTTCCCACTCCCAAAAATCTAGTGCTCTCTCATAATATAGGTAAATTATAATCATCTCATTTTATTATTAATATTGATTATATGGTTATAATAGATTAATATTAATTTTGTAAATGTAATTATTTTTGTTATTTATAATTATTTTGATGTATATATCATTATTATTTTTCAAGTGATAGTGAAAGTTTCAGTGTTAAATTGAAAAGAAACCAAAAAAAATTGTTTCATTGAATAAATAAATAAATAAAATTTGCATGTATTTTTAATAATAATTTTATCTTTCAATTTTTTATTATATAACCTCAATTTGATAACTAATGATGGGTTGAATGTCCACTCAAAACATAAAAAACATTTCCAAATATTAACACATCCTAATATAAAGAATATTTCCAAATATTGACACATCCTATCTAAGAATTCCACTATAAATATGACTAAATGTGGAAATATATAAACTCAATAATTATTCTTGTTGCTCTAGAGAATAAATATGACTTTTGTTAAAGTCTTGCATGACATTCATAATTCTTAAAATACAATGCATGATACTCTAGATAAGAGTTTCATCTTAGTAGTTGATAGAGCTATTTTAAACTTGATTATTAGGTAGATTGTTTCCTCTTAGTGGTTAATACCTCTTTATTAATTATAATAATTAATTTTACAATATTTTGGGAGCAATACATAACAGTTAAAATTGAATATATAGTTTATAGTTGTCTCAATTTTTTTGTTTTTCTAGTTAAATAGATAGATAGAGCACTTAAATGTGAGAAGACATGCCAATACAAGATGAAGGAGTTAGAGAAAGTAGAAATCATGTGTGACGTATTAAGGAGTGTAATTTTTTATAAAATAGAAGAAAAGGGAAAATGATATTGAAGGTTAGGTTACACTTATATTAAAAAAAATTAGATAATTGTATCATAGTGTTGATGATTTCATTGATAAATAATTTATAGTACATTTAGTTTAAATTTTTAAGGCAATAGAAACTCATCCCATATGATAAATGATACAATTTCTTTTGAAAATATGTCATATGAAATAAGAAAAATGAACGTTGTAAATGTTATTAATATTAAAAAAATAAATTATTTATGCATTATAGGTTGCATAGGCTCTGCCACGCTGTAAGGAAATACCGTGTTGTAGAATATCATCAATTAGATTCGAGTGCATGGCTTTGTTGGGAGGAGGGGGTCCATCCACATCCTATAAAAATATTATCATAGGCTTAAAAATAATTCTACAAAATCTAGCAAATTTGTGTAGGCCCATTAGTATAGGAGGATCATCTAGTAGAAGGCATGACTTAGTAGATGGGAGAATGAAAAAACCTAGGGATATAGATCCACACTTAGAAAATATCCCCAAGGATAATCCACGAGGTCCATAATTGAAAAGGGATCGTGCATGCCCCAAGTAGAGAGAATCTCCAAATAAGAGCTTGTGCCTACTAAAAGTAGGGAAATAATCCAATACATGAAATATCATGCTCTAATAGGGAGTGTTTTGGGCTTTCGTCATTAAAAAGTGCCCAAATAATATAGATTTGAAAAAAATGGCAACGAATGGTTGGTGTAGAACTTAAAATGATCTCTAAGTGTTTCTTTACAATAATATTCAATACATTGGAGGATTTCTATAGGAGATTTCAACATAAACCATACTTGTTTAACTCTACAAGTTTATATCTTTAATTTTGGAAGGAGAAATTTTCCCAAACAAAAAATATTTCTCAACATAATTGATGTGGATAATCAGACAGTATAATCCCCAAAATTTTTGTGATAATGAAATTCTTATAGGCAACTCATCGAGATTAGATGGAATGTTCTCATAAGAAACATGGCAAGGGAATTGCAAATCATATGCACATATCTATGTATAGATGATTGTCTCTTAGCCATTAGCAACCAAAATATTCATAGAATACTTGGAGAACATGTGGCTCGAACTAATTGATTATGAGCATATCCCATTTATATACATAAAATATCATGATCACAAAAATACATTTTGGTAATGTCCACTTAATATGGCACAAAAAAATATGAAACCCCCTCTAGAAAAGGACTTAGAGGGCATTGGGAAGGTCCCCTCTAGGGTGAAAACTAATTATAAGACCATAGGTAAATTATATATATATATATATATATGTATGTATGTATGTATGTATGTATGTATGTATGTATGTATGTATGTATGTATGTATATATATATATATATATGTATGTATGTATGTATGTATGTATGTATGTATGTATGTATGTATGTATATGTTAAGGGAGGAATATAGTATAATCACTAAGCATAGAGGAAGGATATAAACTACATATAAATGGGGAATAATAAACCATGATATTGTCCTTTGTAAACAGTTCTAGTCAAAGGAACTATGTGAAAGGATATAAAAAAAAGTTTGGTTTTATGTGAAAGACCAATGCTTTAAATATTTAAACAGATGTAACTCCTAATTACTTTAGAAAAAATAGAAGGGTTGCTTCTTCACCCTTAACAAAATTAAGCTTTTGAAATGGTGTGAAATGAAGAACTTAAGAAAATATATAATTCCTTAAATATTCAAATTGAATATTTAATGTTTCATATATAGTAGATGTGTATAGAAATATTCTACAAGCAAATAAACATATCCAAAAGATAAAAAAATGCAATAGTATAAAGGTGTAGAGGAATTAACTAAAATAGACAGTTTCAGTTAATTAATCTCTTTAAATGATTATAACCTTGTAGGAGTTTTCAAATATATTGACATTCAATATTTTCTTACCCAAGATTCTCTATAACTTTGAACATGTGCAGAGAAAATTAAAATGAAACACAAATTAATATTGGAAGAACTCACAAAGATACAAGAGTTGCTAAGAATAACTCTATAATCCTTCTATTAGCTTCAGAGATACTTTGGAAAGTTACAAGCTTATCTAATTATTCATCAGAAGGGTTCAACCTTGTTCTCTTAGAATTAAAAAAAACTTTAAGAGTCCAATTCAAGCATATCTAAAGTTGAACTGGAATTTATGAAAAAAATAATATCATTAAAAATAACTAGGATATTTACAAAAATAGAACTAAAAAATAGAAGATCTGAACTGATTTGAAGGATGTTGTTGATGACTGTGCTAGAAACTTGTATTTTTGTTCATTGTCCATGAAATTTTGTTGTTTTCTCCTGAACTTCTACATTTTGTTCCTATTCGATGATTTCACACAAATTTTCCCATATTTTTTCATCTGCGATAGAAAATTTTAAAATTTTTCTATATGCCTCATCAACTTTAGTATACTTTGCATATGTAGGTTGAGTGATGAACAGATGTTTGACCTCATGCTAAATCAACAAATCAAAATGTAAACCTTCAATAAAATATTTACCAGTAATTTTTCCTCTGATTTTGGAAAATTTAATTTTATCGACTGTTATTTCATGTAACTTATGCTGATAAGTTTCAAGTGGAATCAATTTTTAACCCATTCCCTATAATCTTGGAAGTCCTTCTAATGGAAAATATTAATTTTTGCGTGAAATTTTCTAATCTTAGCTTCCAAATTGTAGCATTCATTCTCAAGTTGTAGCATTAAGTTTCTCTCGGTGAGAAATTTTTATGCCTCCAATACAACTTCAATTTGTCTTCAATGTCAAATTATTCCAACTCATCCTTTTCCTTGGAGTTTAGAACTTTAATAATGCTTATTCAATCCACTATTTTGTGGTCCAATTCTTTCTTTATCTATGACACAGATTCTTTTGATCTCTGCAATAAATTATCATGTTCAAAACATATTTAAATAGAAGACCATAAATAAGTGATTAATTCATTAATATAAATCCAAATATTCTCCTTGGGTTGAGCAATAATTTGTGCAATTAAAGACTCATTCTCATAAATATGTAATTGTTTAGTTAGCTTATATTTATTTCGAATCCAAACTAGATATGCATTATTAGACTTGATATTCCATTCTTTAATTTTTTGTAGTTTTGTCTTGAAATTTTAAATCTTTTGATCCTTTAAAGACAATTATCCCATGGCCTTTGAAAATTATTTTGTTGCAGCATTGGACTTTGTGTACACTGCAATTGTTGCCGATGAACATCTCTTTGTTGCTAAGGTACTTGCTATAGAAGTAGTAGCTATAGGAATAGTTGTTGAAACTTTGAGTTGTTTCTCTTTTTCCTTTAATAGTGATTCCATATCATCTTCCATGTTCTGGATTTGGATATGTAGTTCAAAAATAAACTTGAACATATTTTCCTTCTCATTTTCATGTTGAAAAACTTCCTTAGCTTGTGGATCTTTAGTATTTGGAAGTTTAAGCTACTTCCTTATTGCTTGAATATCAACATTATTATTTTTAATAATATCCTCTACTGCTTTAATATTACTAGGATCATATCCTAGTTTGATCACCAGATCTTCCAGAGTTTTGATCATGGTATCTTTTGCCAAAGATGACATTTTTTCATTAGTCAACTGTGTATGTATATTTTTTAGGGAGGCATGTAGTCTGGAGGCCTCCATGGATAAACTTGTTAATTTTGAATATATCATTTCACCATCCTGTTTATGAATGTCAATTCGATCAATGACATGGATTTTTTTAGTGTCAAAAGAAAAAACTGATGTTTTTTAATATTCTATACTTTAAGGGACTGGAACTTTATGTTCCAAGAAAGATAATTGAAATTTCCCCTTCTCAGTATCAAGTGTATATAAAATTCCATGATGTGTGACAGAAGACTGCTTCCAAAACTCTGAATAAGTGGTGTCCTTTAATGCTTCACTTTTTCTTTTAATTTCCCTGTATCTGGAAAAGATGTTTTGTTGTGTTGTATTATGAGAAATAATAGATACAGGGGAATCAATAATTTCTTCAGATTGTGGAAAAGAAGTGGTGGGAAAACTTGAAAACACCATTATGGCTTGATCCTGTGAACTCTTGTCCTCTGAGAACTCCTGATTAGTATTTTTCTTCTTCCTTATTTTAAAAACTATGAAACATATGTCTTGAACTTCTGAGCCTACAGGATGTATACTTTCTCTTGGTATTTTGGTGTTTTTTCTTGAGGAATTGAAGTTTGTGAATATTTTTGACTAAAAATATGCTCTTCATCTTCATGTAGCTTATTCTC
This sequence comes from Pinus albicaulis, assembly GCA_034641835.2. Classification (NCBI taxonomy): domain Eukaryota; kingdom Viridiplantae; phylum Streptophyta; class Pinopsida; order Pinales; family Pinaceae; genus Pinus; species Pinus albicaulis. The sequence continues at coordinate 1,307,455,784 of CM076581.1, forward strand.
ACGTCATTCTTCCTGATTTGCATATTTTTCTATATTTGGTTTGGTTGTATGTACATATGGAGTATTTTTCTGCTAAAATCTCAATTTAGAAATAATCCCCAAGGGATCATAAGAATAGGTGAAGCTAAACTTGAAATTATTATTTTTTAATAAAATATCCGCCTCATTTGTTATTGCCCTGATCTTGATAATAAAAGGTCCAATTTGTGCTTTTAATTTGAATTGGGACCTCTTCTTGCTAGACAAGAAATGCATATCATCCATCTTCATCATTTTCCTAATATATTCTAACGCAAAGATTTTGATTGCTAAAAATATTGACAACCGGTAGGGAGGAAGCTCGCATCCATATACCCTGAGTTATGTGTAATTTTGGTAAAGGTACCAGTCTCCAATCTTAGATTTCTCCATGAGGTGAAAAATGCCTTTGATTTTAGATGAAATCCTTGGTATAGCATCGCTACTAAGAAGATATAAAGACATATGTAAGAACTTGTTTACATAATCACTGAAGGAGTATTCTTTAGTGTTCTTCCTTACCAAGGAAGTCTAGTGAATAACTAACTGAGGCTTCCACTATGCATCTAAATTCTGCAATGGAAATTTGAATCTACCTGCTTGATAAAATAGAAGCAAATACAAAAGAATTCATTGATTCTTAAAAGCACCTTCAATAGAAAACTTCAAAAACTGATCATGAATACTGTCTACCAAAAATTGACTGAAGTTGACAATTAATGAGGGTTTATGACCTGCTGAGAACACTGATAAAAATCTTAATATTATCTCATTAACCCACTGATCATTAGTGTAACATAACATACAAGCAACCATGTAGATAACTTTCCTAGACATTTTTGGGAACATTGGAGAAGTCTAGGGTGGATTAGTTCTTGGTAAATCAGAATTATTAGGTAAAAATGACTCAAATATTTTGGGTCGTTGAGGAAATGTAAGTTTTTGGTAAATATCCATGAGACAATCTGTAGAAAATGGTGTAGGGGAGTTGTAGGATTAATATGGAGTGCTTGATATTTACTTAGGAGTATTGGAAAATAATAATTCGTTATTTTGAGAAATTATGACCCTTTGACTAGGAAGATATCTAAGATGGCACTAGGTAAAAAATTTAGGAAAGGTATGGACCTGGGGAAGTTAGGAAAAAACCCAATATGATAAATTCATCATTGGCATCTAAAAAATTCTCATTTTCCTAGATGTGGAGTTCATAAATATCAAACTCACATTGGGTTTCAATGATTTTGTACTTTGTATCCACCAAGGAAAGTTCATCTAAAATAATTATAGTACGAAACATTGGGATTTCTACAACTAGTTTTGACTTTCCTTTTGATATAGAGATCATGGATGAATAATTATAGGAATGGTGAGGAAGTACCAGATTTTTCAAGAAAGAGTGACAAATTACCAAATTCATGATCACTGGTAGCGATATTACTATGTAGTTGTGAAATATACAGTCACAATGGAAATACTAGGAGCTGCAATGGTGAAAGGAAATATGTAGAGGAATATGGCTTTTAAAGGAGGGAATTCAAATGTATCAGGGACTTATAACCATTTTTGGGCTCATCAGAATTTATTATTTGAACATTAGCGCAAAGGATAAATGGTGAAATGGATATGTAAATGTTTGGCGGGAGGGATTTGAATATCCAATGGTTATATAGTCGGGACAAATATGAAGGAGAGAAGTGGCAGAGTGTGAACGTGCGCGAGAGTGGATAGTGGTTTTTTTTTGGGGGGGGGGGGTGGGAGTTGGTTGTTAGCAGTTTAGAAGATAGGGGTCCCAAAATTACTATGGTAGAGACACACATCCAACATTGGTTTATCTAAAATATCTTTTCAGAACCAGCCCATGTAATATCCCAAAACCGAGATTTTCTTCAACAATAAGAATATCTTAAGATATTCTAAAGTTGGAGATCCAGCAATATGAAACCACAAAAATGGAGTAGCAGTGAAAATCAACTCATAGAAATGTGAGAAATATCCATAGCCATATTATTAAGAAATAGCAACAACAAAATGAATACAAGATCTTGAGGAAAATGCTACTCAAGATAAGCAATACTTAGCCTCAAGAGACAAGTACATAAATCATGATAAAACCACTACTACACAAATGTTCCTAGCTATGACTGTGTAGTTTTATAAGAGTAACTACATGCTAACATATGTAAAATACATGTATATACAAATATATGGCCCATACAACATTGGGAGTGAAGATATCAGCTCCCAAAGGTTACCTCAAGTCAATCCTGGAAAGATTGGCTATAATATACAAAATCTGCAAAATGTCAAAGTTGTTGGGTAGCAACAGCAACTCAACAACTAGAAATAAGTGGAGAAGGCTGAAGATGCTGCATCCGATGGAAATACCTCCTCCAATGGATCTCTAGAATGAAAGGTTGATCCTCTCACCTAAGATCTTACCCTCCAAACATATCTGCAAAGCCCCACAACATTTTCTCACTAGAAATAACATAGTCATTGAAGAAATTTGTGTTGTACGGGAAAGTGAATGGGTTGGCCCAATGCCAAGATCTACAATCAGCTCCAAATGCCTCCAAATTGATCTCTCAAAGGAAAGAGAGACTCCTCCTCTAAAATTTAGATGATGGAAGTGGTGTAGTGAACCCTCACTATAACACCCTGCAACATAACATTATTCTGCTACAGAAATAACGTTGTCTTGGAGGAGGATGCTTGGCCTCAAACCTGGATGTGAGGAAAATAATTCCAATCCCTCAAGAGGCATCTCAATAAAGAGAAGGAATCCTAAATAGGAATTCCCCCGAAAACTCTGCTAAATAGCAGGAGAATGCATAATGTCTGTATAGAGAATGAGATCAATAATCCATAACATGAGAAACAATGGCTGCCTTGCCCTCATTTTAGACAAGTGAAGGTCCCCTCTCCATGGGTCCCATTACTTTTAGGGTTTCCTCCACCAAAAAACCCTCTTCCCATTCATACTATGATGTTTCTCTAAGTGTTCTCCACCTCTTATCCTAGCACTGTTGACTTGGTCAAACTTGACCTTGTCCACTTGCAAATGACCCTGTTCACACATGAGAGTGTGAAAAATAGCTCCAATGATGATCCCTTTTCATACTATGAGGGATTTTATTGATATTATCATTATGCATGGGCCTCCTTAGCATTTTATTCTTCTCCTAGGTGAAATCAACAAAAATTAATATTCCAAATTATTGTAGGAAAATTTTGGAATATTACAGTCCTCCCCTCCCAAATGTTGCTTGTCCTCAAAAAACTACAAGGATAGGACTGGAAATCCTCCTCCCAAGGCATGGAGTCTATGATATATTGAGGAACATCTTCCTCATGTGGATCATCCATCCCCCAAGCAATCATCCATGCAAAATGAGTTACCTCCCAACATGGCAACTCCTGAAAGTCTTCTTCCACCTCTGGCTCCAGCAATGTAGGTGGGCTGAAAATCTGATCTTGGTAAAAGAAATAGCCTACCCCACGCTGTCCTCCTCTCCACTTAGGATAAGTGTAGAGTGTATGCTAATCTTGGGTTGCAATGATATTTCCCTCAGATGGCAAGATGGAGATTTGACCTCTGAGGATCTCTCCTCCAACGTTATGAAACATGTTGGCCCAAATCACCTCATATATGATGAGTTGGAAGTCATCATCATATGGCATCACATTCCTCATATGGCTCACCTCACAAGGAAAAAAATGTGTTTTTGTAGTGGCCATACCATCTCCCATGCTCCCTTTAGAACATGTAGTGCAAAGACTGTGGGAGTCCTCTCCCTCCAAGGACACAATCACCCAATGTGTCTCTCCTTCAATCATGCTCCCAAGAAAAGCTTTAGCAATATTAACCAAGGAAACCATAAGGAGAATCATGTTGGCTTGCATGTGAAGTAAAGGGGAAGGATAGTGGTCCCTGAAATGTAGCCAACATAGTTTGACTCTCCACTGCCATGGAAAATAAAATGATGGGTGGCCTCCCCACCATTTGCTTGCTACCCCGATCCCTTCACAAGTCTAGAGAAAGTGAATGATGTAATGTGAAATGTGAGTATGTTTTCCATGAGAAATATCCTCCCCATATCCACTTAGGGAGTGATCATCCATAATGACGTTATGTAGACCACCAAATCTAGAGAATATCCCTCCTTTGAGAAAATCCCTGCACATATATGGTTAAGAGATGCATACATATAGACAAATTACTATGAAAATCAACAATACTCTCACCATATGTTTTGATCATATAAATGGAGTGGCTTATATATGAGTCTTCCCTCATCCTCAAAGGGAAAAGAGTTGACTGTGCTAACTCTAACATCTTATCACGATCCATGGAGTGCCTCCTCAAGTTCTTCAAGTGGTTCCTCCCACAAGAAGAAAAGAAATGTAATGTGGCAATCATGGTTGGCCCATGGTTCGTCCTGATATGTACAACATGTATAGTAGGGAAAATCATGCTCCCAATGGGCATCTTCAATCTCAAGCCCACTCTCCAATCAAAGCTTCCCATGAACATAAAAATTTCAGCCATACATGGAAGCAAAAACCCATAGAAACAAATTGTAATGTGACACCCGGAAAGTGGATCAAGGTTCCTCCCATGGAACTAGCGCAGTGCACCCTTTGCTTGCATCAAGTCAAACAATAACAAGTTTTCTTCCAGCCACTTTTTTGCTACCACAATAATTTTACAAGATAGAAATATTAAAGTACAATTTGGTGCCAATGGTGCACACCAAGAATCATGTGGCTTCTCCCACAAACCACCAAATAAATAACCAATCTCAGTGCCACAAGTGGCTCTAAGTACATCATCATATAATAGGCAACAAGGGACAATCCTTCTTGGTACAACATGCTACTCATATAAAGGAAAGAAATACAAATAATAAAGTGAAATTGTACATCATCCATCATGTACTTGAGACCTTGAGCTGAAATGGCTCAACCAAAAATTCTCCTTGACCTCCAAAGAGTAGGGAAGTGGATGTGACATCCTCTCTAACACCATCCAGGCTATGCATCTCTCCATATGATGGAATATGTCATACTAGATGCCCTCCCAAGTGAACTCCTCTGCCAAAGAAAGATATGCATCATAATGCATGGAAAGGAAGTCCCTATGTGCTGCATGAAGCAGATTCTCCTTGAGCTTTGAAGCTCTAGTCAAGAAGACTCTACCATAAGAATATATGACCTCATCATCCACCATATACTCATCATCTCTATCTAGGTCATCAAGTATCATACATGCACCTAGATCCTTGGAGTACTCTACCAAGAGTTGAGACCTTCAGTAAGCATCAATCCTCCTAAGAGACAGCGCTGGTGATATGGCATGTGAAACTCTCCTCCTGCTACCATCTACTACTTTGACATCCCCCATGCCAAATTTCTTCTCCAAAATATTTACCTCTCAAAAATCCAAGAGTTGTGAATCCAAAGAAAATATTTCTTTCATCAATGATAGACCTGGTGGTCTCCTAGGTGGAATGCCTCCATGTAGTGAGATCTCAATGTCAAGAGTGGACTGTACATATAAATGGACAGACTTGTACTTGCTCTCACTGCACAATCAATTCTCCCTCTTAGGTGCATCAACCTCATGAAATAGACAGGGATGTGTTCTCCTCATCATAGGATGTTGGTCATCCTCCCCATCTCCTCCTTGTATCTCCATAGTTCCACACCTCATCATCAGCGGCACATGTAAAGCATGAGTTGTGCCTTGATCTCCACACATGAGATCCTTGGGACTACCTTGCAAAGATGCAAGCATCCATATAGTTGGAGCAAGAGCTCCTCCTTCCTCTACATGAGGTGCTAGATCAACTCTAGAAATGACAACGTTGTTGCCCTTAGCGTTCTCAACATGAGTGGGCAACCCTCCAATGATTGGATCCTCTTATGGAAAAGGGATTTCTTTGCCTCCTTGTGGTAAAATACAGGATGAATTTCTTGCCCCCAACAAAGTATAATGAAAGATATTATCCTCCTTTATAGTTCTCTGAATTGATTTTGAGTCTATGGTCTCCTCCATCAAATGCAAGGGTTTTGTTTGTTGAGATGAGTTTGTTTCCTCCACATGTGTTTCAGAATTCTTCCTACCAAATATCTCCATCAACATTTTAATGAACCTTGCATAGGAAGAAGTATTTACATTATTTAAATTAAAGGAATTAAATAACCACCATGCATAGACCTTACCTCTAAAGTGCAGCGCTTCTACTTTAATGGCTTCATCTTTGGAAATCTTATGCTATTGCAGAAAAGTGTCTAGCTTTTTGACCCATACCCTGGCTGAACATGTAGGGGACCCATAAAATATAGATAGAAGAAATCTATCGATATTATGTTTCTTGCTTCTCCTCAACATGATCTTGCAAAACTCCAGAAAATTAATATGATCTCTAAACTTTTGAGTTTGAGATTCATACTCATGCAAGAAACCACTAAGAGTTCCTCTCTTTGGCATTCCTCCTCCTTCTCTCTCCCTTATGGAAAAAATGGCCATGTGACTGCATTATGCATCATAGGGTGTGACTACATGCTCACACTCCCCATAAGAAAATCTAGAGTATGACTCAGTTTCAAACCCTCTTAGATATTTTGTACATATCTCCCTCCTTATCTTCTTGAAATCTTCATGAATGTTCTGTACAGATCCTGGAATAAGCTTTGTAATCTTATATTCCTTCCTCTCTCCACATAATGGAGTCTTTAGCATCTCTTTTCTTGATAGCATCATGGTTGAGATCCACAGGCTGAGCCAAGGTGGAAACTTTGATACCATTGTAATATCCCAAAACCGGGATTTTCTACAACAATAAGAATATCTTAAGATATTCTAAAGTTGGAGATCAAACACTTGCAACCAGAACGGTGGAGTAGGAGTGACACTCAACTCATATAAATTTGAGAAAGATCCATAGGCATATTATTAAGAAATGGCAGCAACAAAATGAATACAAGATTTGGAGGAAAATGCTACTCAAGATAAGCAATACTCGGCCTCGAGAAACAAGTACATAAATCATGATAAAACCACTGCTACACAAATGTACCCGGCTATGACTGCACATTTTTATAAGATTAAATGCATGCTAACATATGTCAAATACATGGATATACAATTATATGGCCCATACAACATTGGAAGTGAAGAACTTAGCTCCCAAAGGCTACCTCAAGTAAATCCTGGAAGGATTGGCTATAATATACAAAATCTGCAAATTGCCGGAGTTGCTGGGTAGTAACTACAACTCAAGAACTAGAAATAAGTGGAGAAGGATGAAGATGTTGCATCCGATGTAAATACCTCCTCCAATGGATCTCTAGAATTAAAGGCGGATCCTCTCACCTAAGAGCTTACCCTCCAAACATATCTGCAAAGCCTCACATCATTTTCACTAGAAATAACGTAGTCATTGAAGAAAAATGCATTGTAGGGGAAAGTGAATGGGTTGGCCCAATTCCAAGATATGAAATCAGCTCCAAATGCCCCCAAACGGATCTCTCAAAGGAAAGAGAGACACCTCCTCTGAAAAATAGCTGATGGAAGTGGTTTAGTGAACCCTCACTGCAACACCCTGCAACACAACATTATTATGTTGCAGAAATAATGTTGTCTTGGAGGATGATGCTTGGCCTCAAGCCTGGATGTGAGGAAAATTAGCGAAATCCCTGAAAAGGCCTCTCAAGAAGGAGAAGGAGTAATAAATAGGAATTCCCCTGGCAACTCTGTTAAAAAACTGGAGAATGCATAATGTTTGCATAGACAATGAGATCAATAATCCATAACATGAGAAAAAATGGCTGCCTTTACCTCATTTTAAACAAGTGGAGGACCCCTCTCCATGGGTCCCACTCCTTTTAGGGTTTCCTCCACCAAATAAACCTCTTCCCATTCATATTGTGTTTTTTCTCTAAGTGTTCTCCACCTCTTATCCCAGCATTGTTGACTTGGTCAAACTTGACCTTATCCACTTGCAAATGACCCTATTCCCACATGAGGGTGTGAAAACCAGCTCCAATGATGATCCCCTTTCATACTATGAGGGATTTTATTGAGATTATCATTATGCGTAGGCCTCCTTACCCTTTTATTCTCCTCGTAGGTGAAATAAGAAAAAAATAATTTTCCAAATTATTGTAGGAAAATTTTTGAATATTATAGTAATCCCCTCCAAAATGTTGCTTGTCCTCAAGCAACTACAAGGATAGGACTGTAAAGCCTCCTCCCAAGGCATGGAGTCCATGATGTGTTGAGGAACATCTTCCTCATGTTGATCCTCCATCCCTCAAGCAATCATCCAAGAAAAATGAGTTACCTCCCAACATGGAAACTCCTGAAGGTCTTCTTCCACCTCTGGCTCCGGCAATGCAGGTGGGCTAAAAATTTGATATTGGTAGACAAAATAGCCTAACCCATGTTATCCTCCTCTCTACTTAGGATAAGTGTAGAGTGTATGCTGATCCTGGGCTACAATGATATTGCCCTCAGATGGCAAGATGAAGATTATACCTCTAAGCATCTCTCCTCCAACATTATGAAACATGTTGGCCCAAATCACCTCATTTGTAAGGAGTTGGAAGTCATCATAATATGGCATCAAATTCCTCATATGGCTTACCTCATAAGGAAACAAATGTGCTGCTTTGGTGACCATACCATCTCCCATGCTCCCCTTATAACAAGTAGTGCAAAGAGTGTGGGATTCCTCTCCCTCCAAGGACACATTCACCCAATGTGTCTATCCTCCAATCATGCTCCCAAGAAAAGCTTTAGCAATATCAACCAAGGGAAAAATAAGGAGAATCATGCTGGCTGCCATGTGAAGTAAAGGGGAAGGATAATGGTCCCTCAAATGTAGCCAACACAGTTTGACTCTCTACTTCCATGGAAAATAAAATGATGGGTGGCTTCCCCACCATTTGTTGGCTACCCCAATCCCTTCACAAGTCTAGAGAAAGTGAATGATGTAATGTGCAATGTAAGTATGTTATCCATGAGATATATCCTCCCCATATCCACTTTGGGAGTGATCATCCACAATGGCCTTCTGTAGACCACCAAATATAGAAGGAAGAATATCCCTCCTTTGAGCAAATCCCTGCACATATATGGTTAAGAGATGCATACATATAGACAAATTACTATGAAAATCAACAATACTCTTACCATATGTTTTTCTCATATAAATGGAGTGGCTTATATATGAGTCTCACCTCATCCTCAAAGGCAAAAGAGATGACTGTGCTAACTCTTCCATCTTCTCGTGATCCATGGAGTTCCTCCTCAAGTTCTTCAAGTGGTTCCTCCCACAAGAAGAAAAGAAATGTAATGTGGCAATCATGGTTGGCGCATGGTTCCTCCTAATATGTAAAGCATGTATTTTAGGGAGAATCATGCTCCCAATGGGCATCTTCAGTCTCAAGCCCACTCTCCAATCAAAGCTTCCCATGAACATAAAATATCAGCCATACATGGAAGCAAAAACCCATAGAAACAAGTTGTCATGTGACAACCAAAAAGTGGATCAAGGTTCCTTCCATGGAACCAGCGCAATGCACCCTTTGCCTAAATCAAATCAAACAATAACAAGTGTTCTTCCAACCACTTTTTTACTACCACAATCATTTTAGAAGATAGAAATATGAAAGTACAATTTGGTGCCAATGGTGCATAGCAAGAATCATGTGGCTTCTCCCACAAACCACCAAATAAATAACCAATATCAGTGCCATAAGTGGCTCTAAGTACATCATCATATAATAGGCAAGAAGGGACAATCCTTCTTGGTACAACATGTTGCTCATATAAAGGAAATAAATACAAATCATAAAGTGAAATTGTACATCGTCCATCATGTACTTGAGACCTTGAGCTGAAATGGCTCAACCAGAAATTCTCCCTTACCTCAAAAGAGTAGGGAAGTGGCTGTGATCTCCTCTCTAACACCATATGGGCTATGCATCTCTCCATATGCCGCAATATTTTATGTTGGATTCCCTCCCAAGTGAACTCCTCTGCCAAAGAAAGATATGCATCATAATACATGGAAAGGAAGTCCCCATGTGCTGCATGAAGAAGTTTCTCCTTGAGCTTATAAGCTCTAGTCAAGAAGACTTTCTCATAAGAATAGATGACCTAATCACCCACCATATACTCATCATCTTTATCCGGGTCATCAAGTATCATACATGCACCTATATCCTTGGAGTACTCTACCAAGAGTTGAGACCTCCAGTAAGGATCAATCCTCCTAAGAGACAACGCCGGTGATCTGGCATGTGAAGCTCTCCTCCTAATACTGTCTGCTACTTTGAAATCCCCCATGCCAAATTTGTCCTCAAAAATCTTCACCTCTCCAAAATCCAAGAGCAGTGAATCCAAAGACAATATGTCTTTCATCAATGACAGATCTGGTGGCCTCCTAGGTAGAATGCTTCCATGTAGTGAGACATCAATGTCAAGAGTGGACTGTACATATAAATGAATAGACTTGTCTCTTCTCTCACTTTGCAATCCAGTCTCCCTCTTAGGTGTATCATCCTCATGAAACAGACAGGGATGTGTGCTCCTCATCACAGGATGTTGGTCATCCTCCCCATCTACTCCTTGTATCTCCATAGGTCCACACCTCATCATCAATGACACATGTAAAGCATGAGTTGTGCCTTGATCTCCACACATGAGATCCCGGGGACTACCTTGCAAACATGCAAGCATCCCTCTAGTTGGAGGAAGAGCTCCTCCTTCCTCTCCATGAGCTGATATATCAACTCTAGAAATGACAACGTTGTTTCCCTTGGCCTTCTCAACATGAATGGGTAACCCTCTAATGATTGGATCATCTTTTGGAAAAGGGATCTCTTTGCCTCCTTGTGCAAAAATACAAGATAAAGGTCTTGCCTCCAACAAAGTATAATGCAAGATATTAGCCTCATTTATATTTTTCTGAAGTGATTTTGAGTCTATGGTCTCCTCCGTCACATGTAAGGGTTTTTTTGTTGATATGAGTTTGTTTCCTCCACATGTGTTTCAGAATTATTCCTACCAAATCTCTCCATCAACGTTTTAATGAACCTTGCATAGGAATAAGTATTTACATTCTTTAAAGTAAAGGACTCAAATAACCACCATGCATAGACCTTACCTCTAAAGTGCAACGCTGCTACTCTGATGGCTTCATCTTCAGAAATCTTATGCTGTTGTAGAAAGGTGTCTAGCTTTTCCACCCATGCCCTGACTGAATATGTAGGGGACCCATCAAATATATATAGAAGAAATATATCAATATTATGCTACTTGCTCCTCCTCACCATGATCTTGAAAAACTCCAGAAAATTAATATGATCTCTAAACTTCTGAGTTTGAGATTCATACTCATGCAAGAAACCACTAAGAGTTCCTCTCTTCGGAATTCCTTCTTCTTCTCTCTCCCTTATGGAAAAAGTGGTCATGTGACTGCACTATGCATCATAGGGTGTCGCTGCATGCTCACACTCCCCATAACAAAATCTAAAGTTTGACTTAGTTTCAAACCCTCTTAGAGATTCTGTACACATCTCCCTCCTTATCTTATTGAAATCTTCATGAATGTTCTGTACATATCTTAGAATAAGCTTTGTAAGCTTATCTTCCTTCCTCTCTCTACATAATGGAGTCTTCATATTCTCTTTTCTTGATAGCATCATGGCTGAGATCCATAGTCTGAGCCAATATTGAAGCTTTGGTACCACTGTAATATCCAAAAATTGGGATTTTCTACAACAATAAGAATATCTTAAGATATTCTAAGGTTGGATATCTAGCAATATGCAACCACAAAAATTGAGTAGCAATGACACTCAACTCATAGAAATGTGAGAAAGATCCATAGCCATCTTATTAAGAAATAGCAGCAAAATAATGAATACAAGATCTTGAGGAAAATACCACTCAAGATAAGCAATACTCAGCCTCAAGAGAGAAGTACATAAATCATGATAAAACCACTGCTACACAAATGTACCCAGCTATGACTGCACAGTTTTATAAGAGTAACTACTGTTACACCATTTTTTTGGTCATCTAACCCATTATTGTTAGATGAACCCCAAGTACACCATGTAAGACCAATTTTACCCCAAGTAAAATTTATTTCACCACATTTGTTTATGTTTCTTGGTCATATTTAACACAAAACAAGGTAATAAATTAAATAAATCATTATTTATTTAATTATTTCCTAAGAATAATTTATTTAAATCATTATTTAAATAATATTCTTAGTTAAATTTCACTAAATCACATATAAATAATTAAATAAACCATTATTTATTTAATTATATTCCCCTCATCTCCCTTAAAATAATAAATAAATCATGTATTTATTTGTTATTTATAAATAAAGGAATTGACCCAAGTCAAAAGCCCCTTTCCCTCCAACAAATATAATAAAATATTCCTAAAGGGTGATTCTAGAATTTGATTAATAATATTTTATTCATGCACCAAGTTCTAGAACACCCCAATATTTTGTTATAAATAGGAAGGTTTTCCCCATTCATTAGTCACCTCCATTGCATTAGATCACACTAGATCTACTCTTGGTCACCAATTTCATTTGTTTGCATTTTGAACTCCCATTGAGTTCCATGTTTGTTAGGGTTTTCCACATTAACAAAAGAGAGGAATTTTAGATCTGAAACACTCAGGACTTCCAAGAAACCATCCCACTAAGGAGAACTGGAAAACACCTTTATTTTTTTCCTCTCAGGTGCCCCATTCTTTAATATAATGTAAGATTCTTTTTATACATTGTTCTTGTCTTGTTCATTGGATGCATGGAGCCATTTTACGTTTTATCTGCTTAATGTCTTTTATGCTTAGATCTAATTTCATGCAGCAAACTTAAAGATATTTTGCAGCCATAATTGATGTTAGGGCTACTTGATATGCATAGCTAAAGTGATCTTTTATGATGAAAGAATCATACTAACAACTACATTATAAAATATTTCAAACACATGGATATATAAATATATGGCCCATGTAACATTGGGAGTGAAGATCTCAGCTCCCAAAGGCTACCTTAAGTCAATCCTAGAAGGATTGCCTATAATATACAAAATCTGCAAAATGTCGGAGTTGCTGGGTAGCAGCTGCAACTCAAGAACTGGAAATAAGTGGAGAAGGCTAAAGATGCTGCATCTGATGGAAATACCTCCTCCAATGGATCTCTAGAATGAAAGGTTTATCCTCCCACCTAAGATGTTACCCTCCAAACATATCTGCAAAGCCCCACAACATTTTCTCTCTATAAATAACACAGTCATTAAAGCAAACTGCATTGTAGGGACAAGTGAATGGGTTGGCCCAATGCCAAGATATGAAATCATCTCCAAATGCCTCCAAACTGATCTCTCAAAGGAAACAGAGACTCCTCCTTTGAAAAATAGCTGATGGAAGTGGTGTAGTGAACCCTCACCACAACACCCTGCAACACAACATTATTCTACTTCAAAAATAACGCTATCTTGGAGGAGGATTCTTGGCCTCAAGCTTGGATGTGAGGAAAATTAGTGTAATCCCTAAATATTCCTCTCAAGAAGGAGAAGGAATCCTAAATAGGAATTCCCCTAGAAACTCTGCTAAACAGTAGGAGAATGCACAATATCTGCATAGACAATGAGATCAATAATCCATAACATGAGAAACAGTGGCTGCCTTGCACTCCTTTTAAACAAGTGAAGGCCCCCTCTCCATGGGTCCCACTCCTTTGATGGTTTCCTCCACCAAATAACCCTCTTCCCATTCATACCGCGCTGTTTCTCTAAGTTTTCTCCACCTCTTATCCCAACGTTGTTGACTTGGTCAAACTTGACCTTGTCCACTTGCAAATGACCCTGTTCACACATGAGGGTGTGAAAACCATCTCCAATGATGATCCCCTTTCATACTATGAGGGATTTTATTGAGATTATCATTATGCATGGGCCTCCTTACCCTTTTATTGTCCTCCTAGGTGAAATCAGCAAAAATTAATATTCCAAATTATTGTAGGAAAATTTTGGAATATTACACCCACCCCCCTCGCCCCTCGTTAAAATTTAACTGCACGTGGGTGGGGGGGAGGGGGGGGGGGTGAAATTCATCCTTCGTTGTTAATCCAGGTAGGGAAGATCTCCTCCAATGGTTCTTAATCGAAATTTATTACAAATGAAAAAATAAGTTAAATCATCAGACTTTATTTACAATTTTTACTATAATCCTTAATTAATATACAAAGGATTAAAAATAAATACAAAAATAACTACAACGACATTTTAACAAGCACTCTTACATTAGGGATTTATTAATTCATTTTTTTTCTTTTATCCCTTTTTTCTTTGCATTTTTCATATTTATTTATTTTATTTTTTTTGTTTTCCTTTCTTTATTTATTTTTTATTTCCATTTTCTTTTATTTTCTATTATTATTTTTTCCTTTTCTTTTTCAACATAAAAGTAAAATCGAAAATATACTATGGTAAAAATAAGATACAACATCAGCTCTATCTAGGGATTGCTTCCCCATTTGTGATTGAAGGAACTTTCAAATCCACGTGCCTTCTCCTCGGCCTATGGAGCATTTGTTGTAAAAGAACACTTTGATGTTGAAAATTTAAGAAAACCGAAAATTTACAATGGGTGTGGCTGCTAAATTTAGTGTTTGATAAATTTCCATTGAATTGCAATGAATAATACTATCCTTCCAGGTTCTGCAGAGTGAATGTGTTGTTTCCTTTGACTTCTACACTATTGAATGGTTCCAACCAAAAATTTCCAAACTTTCCATGTTTGTCTCTTTATTCTCTTTTAGCATCACATATTAAAACTATATCACCATGTCTAAAATATCTTCCTATGGCCTTCCTGTCAAATAAAGTTTTAATTTTGTTTTTATATTAATGAAGTTTCAGTTTAACTTCATCTTTGTCTTGGTTTATTTCAATGTTTCGATTGATTCTCCTTGAAAAATCGTCATTTTCTTCATATGATTCCTGCAAAAATTTCATGACCAGAAAAGCTAGGTGAGTAGGAAAAATGCTTCAGTCCCATATACTAGTTGAAAATGGAATTTACCAGTATACCTCTTGGGTGATACTATGTTTTCCCAAACTGCATATTTGAGATGACTATCCTAACTACTTTTATGATCATCCAATACTTTCTTAATGAATTTAACTAGACTTTTATTTGAAGATTCTGCAAAACCATTACCTTGTGGGTAATATGGCATAGAATGATGCAATGAAATATGGTATTTCTGAAAAAAATATATCAATTGGATGCTGTTGAAAGCTTGTGCATTTTCTGTAACAATATGCCTTGGGAAACCAAATCTAGACAAAATATATTTTTTTCAATAAAATTTATCACCATTGTATCTGTTGCATTCTTGACAGGAATTACCTCTACCCACTTGGTGAAGTAGTTACTAGATGTTAAGATCCATGTATGTTGATTACAGGAAACTGGAACTATTTCACTTATGATATCTAATCCCCATTGTAAAAAAGGAGCTTCAATTAAAATTCGGACAAGGGGAAGTGTTTCTAGTCTTTGTTTTCTAGAAAATATATGACATGGGATACAAATTTTTAATTTTTCTTCAACCTGTGCAAATAATTTGGGCCAAAAAAAACCTTCTCTCATAATTTTATATGTAGTGGATTTCCAAGTACAATGTCCTCCAAAAATTCTTTCATGAAACTGTTCAATGATTCCTTTGGTTTCACTTTCAGTCAAACATAACAAAATGATATTCAAAGCATCCTTCAAATACGAATTGGCATTTATGATACAATAATTCATACCTTTAAGACTAAGATATCTAGATTGATTCCTTCTTAATTTTGGAGGATACTTTAAATCTTGAAGAAAATTCATTATATATTTATACCAATCTGAAAGTAGAAATTTGTCATCAATGTTTAAAGGAAGAGGACAAGATTTGAACTGGAAGAAGGTTCTTGTATATTATTCTCATTTGGAATTTGAGAAGGTTCTTGTGGACTCTTCTTTGCTAAAATCTGTAAAATAGTATTGATCCCAATAATCTTACAATTTCATTTAACCAAAAGTTTGGCTAATCCCTATCCTTTCACCAGATTGGTGGGTCTGATATCTAGATCAAATTCAAGTATCTTTGCAATCCATCTCCCCCTCTTTCAATTTGTATTAATTTGTGTCAAGACTATCTTTACCGCATTGTTGGGCACATAAGCAATTACAGGATAATTAAGGAAATAAATCTTGAATTCTTTTAAAGCTTGTACGATGGTATAGGCTTGTTTTTCTATGATGTCATATCTAAGTTCAACATCCATCATCACTTTACTGAAAAAGGAAATTGGTTGGTCATATCCATAATCATTCCTTTTTACTAAAACAACGGTTATGATAGTGTTAGATGCAAAGGGGAAGATAATAAAAGGCTTTGAATATTCTGGACTTGCTAGTCTTAGGGCTTCACAAATGGACTTCTTGATCTGTGAAAAATAATATCTAGCTTGTACTGTCTTTTTGACTTCATTAACCGTTTTAAGCATATCAATAATATCTTTACTATCTCAACATAATTAGGTATGAATCTTCTCAAGAAAATATTTTTTCCTAAAAAGAATTTAATTTCATTTTTATTTATTGGTAAAATATTTACCTTAATTGTTGAAACTATTTTTGGATCAATCAAAACTCTTTCATTTTAAATTATGTGTCCCAATATCTTTCCTTCATTCATTGCAAAGAGTGAATTTTTGGGATTAAGAGAAATTCCATATTTCTTTCAAATTTCAAAACTTTTCTCATATGCTTTAATTTCTTATCATTAGAATTAGAAAATACAGTTAAATCATAAATATAAATGACAATGAATTTGTTTATCTTATCAACAAATGGAAGATCCATTTCTCTTTGAAATTTTTCTCTAACATTGATTAAACCAAATGGAATTATAACATACAGAAATGTACCCTAGGGAGTTGTAAATGCTATCTTTTCTCTATCTTTTGGACTAACCAAGAGTTGGTTATATCCAGAAAATCCATCTAACATCAAAATCCTATTCAAACCTAAAACCCTCTGAAGTAATTGATCCATCTTTGGTAATGGATAATTATCCTTGAAGATAATTTTTTCAGATTTATAAAGTCGACTCAGAGTTTTATTTCACCATTTTTCTTCCTAACAGATACTAGGTTAGTTGTCCATTTGGTTATCACCAAATTCATCTTGATAGGCTGCTCATCAATCAACTTAATGTAACTCTTTCAAACCAATTTTAACTGAAGATTAGCCTCTTTAGTTTGAGCGGGCTCTCTCAAAGGGGATTTATGATTTTCAATAGAGATACTATTAGATGGCTAACTCTATGAATTGTGAGTTGGTTTTGATTAATTGCAGGTTGAAAAATGAAAGGCTTGCTACCATTGGGATATGCGGTAAACATTAGTGAAATTAATGAAAATAATTCTTCTCATGGAAGCTGGGGAAAATAGAAGCTTTAATAAGGATGGTCCATACACAAAATATAGGAAAAACACAACAATTTAACCTTTAAATGAAGTAAAAGCATGATAACACAAGTTCTGAGTAATTAGAGATAAAACTCACTGCAAATGATTAGACATGAAAGACGTAGAGAAACAAAACATTAAAAACCTCATTCAAATCTCAGACGTGGAAGTAAAATGTCACTATATATTACTGAAACTGAAAAAACATAACAAATTAGTAATTTGGTGCAATTTTCTCCAACCCTTTGATATTCAATGTTCTTGATAAAAACTACTAAAAACACTCAATTATTTAAACCACTCATATATTACACACAAAAGGTGTATGTGAACAACACACGCACAAATTACATTCAAATTACTCTATTAAATAGAGTTTCTAAGATCCAACTTATTCCTAAATTACAGAGAGAGGTTGAGAGAATTTCTCAACCATCACAAACCAACTTCTAAAATAGGATGTAATCATTAACTCCAACATGCCCTCTTAATGATTACATTACATGAATTTATTGAAATAACTCATAAATAACAAAATACGCAATCATTCTTTAACCGATTTTCAGCTTACCAATATAGGCTCCATCAAGTTTCCTCATAACCCTCGTAAAGGGGTAGTGAGCAAATTGGATTCTCGAGTTCGGCTACTGAACTCCCGAATCAAGGACCTCCCAAAGTCAATTACCAGACATCATCCTAATCTATCGCATAACCTCATTAGGAGACCACTCCATGTCTATGAATAATGAGGGATCCCTCCCTAGATCCGCAACTACCATACTATATCGACAACCATCCATATTGAGCCTTTCTTCCACTCAATCTCTTCAAACACAATTGATTGCATATTTTCAATCGATGAACTCCTAGTCATTCTATAGATGAATTCCCATCCACATAGATACATGAGTGCTAACTGTTGTACTCGCTAGTTATCTAGGAAAGTCGTCTAGATACAGAATGTATCTAGAATCACTTATTACATCACGAACTTTCTATTTGATTATAACTTAATTTACAAATCAAATACATATTAATTAAAATAATTATAACCACAATTTCCCCTTCTTAGTTTTTTCAATTTGGAATTTAAACCTTACCTTTAATTTTGTTTTCACCTTTCTCTAAGGTGAAGAATTCCTTCAGGTTTAAATGTACACTTGCGAATTATTATTTTTTATGTAAATTTTCTGACCTTTCTGTTTAAACTCGACTTCATCTTTGGAAATGTCGCTGTAGTGGTCATCCAGAATTGCAATCTCACACAAAACTGTGGTGAGTGGGAAAATTAATTACGTCACTGCCAGCTTACGGAAGAATGGATGTCAATCAAAACACTGTTTTTAATTTTGTGCATAGGTCCAATGTAAATTAATCATCTCTTCTTCTACTCTGCCAATCCATGATGACTCCCACAATATTGACGTTGAGATTCTCAATCCTTAGTTGTTGTATCCTCAGTCGCAGTATCACTGTGTTCAGGGTAGTAATATCTGCTTTAAGTTTGTAACATCCATTAAGATTAATGCAGGGCTCCTTTCAAGTATATCTGGTACATCCAACGCGAGATTATTTCTTATATCAAATTTCAAGAAATTTACAGTCTTGTATGGCATACACTCTGCTACGATTTGGCTGATGTGATTCTCATTTTCTCATTCATGTGGATCTATAGATATTCGACATAATCAACCTTCAATCCATGGGTTGCTCAAATCTTGACTCAAAAAAGACCATGCATCAATCACATTTCCATGTTGAAAGCTCGCTATCGATAGAATTCACAAGCCTGCAATAAACCCTCTTGTATCTATAGGTTTGACTGACAAATAATTCACGTTTCTATATACAAATTAACACAATACAATGCAAAAAAAAATTTACACTCTCTCTATGCCCCTCGGCCTTCCCATAAGGGGTTAGCATAGATAGGCTCTGATACCAAGATAAAAACTACTAAAAACACTCATATATTACACACAAAAGGTGACATATGTGAACAACACACACACATATTACATTCAGATTACTCTATTAAATAGATTTTCTAAGATCCAACCTATTCCTAGATTACAGAGAGAGGTTGAGATAATTTCTCAACCATCACAAACCAACATCTCAAATAGGATGTAAGAATTAACTCCAACAATTCTATCTATAAATAGACTTTCTTTACATTGTGAATGATCTGCCCAATTGGCTAGATTCTCGAACTATAACTTTGACACCTAACATAACTGAAACTACTTTCATGGAAAAGAAAAAGACAACTTACCTTTAAAAAGTCACATTCCTAATAGGAATCTACTTCATATTTACTACATTCATTTTTCTCAACAGTAAAACAGTTACATGATAAGGATCACATGTTCGAAAGACATTCACCATCACTAACATATTTAAAGTACCCCGTAGATTTAGGAGACATAGTCCTACTTTTCAGGGAATAGATAAACTCCACTTTAGTCTTGGTCTTCATGTTGAGATGGATGAGAAACACTCATATCGATTAGTGAGTCTATGCTGGGATGGCCCACTCATAGGTTTGATGTTCCAAATGGCTGATGTGCTGTTTGAACCTCCAAAAATCCTCAAAAAACCTTTCGCTACAAAACATAGCAGTTTAGGCAGTTTCATAGCATGGTTTCATAGAGAATGAATTTCTACCTTTTCATCCATATTCTTACCACCTTTGCTGGTCAAAAGCTTTTGTTATGCCAAAATATCTAGAAAAGAAGCATCCTCCCTCCTTGATCCTTCAAAAAACTTATTTTTAAAACAAAAAAGCATCTTCAGAAATTTCGTAGCATATTTTGGCCTTCAAGGCTGGAGCACGCTACGAAACTTTCTAATAAAACAAAATTTTCATATTTTGTGATTTTCTTGAAACTTTGATCTTTTGAACCAAAATTTAGGTTCTTTGAAAGCCATAAACCTAATAGAAAATGTTTCAACTCAATTCTTCAATATTTAGGAATTTCATCATTATTTAAAATAGGTTTACCTATAGGTTCTTCAACCACTTTCATCCTTAACCCTTTCTTCTCTAGCTCAACTTGGATCATGTCTAGCTTCTCCTGAAGGTCTTCCACTTGATCCTTTAATGATCTATTTTCAGTTTGCAAGTGTAATTTGATCTTCTTGGTATGATTGACCACTAGTCTTAATGACTGAGCCATTTTCAACAATCTTTTGCCAGTGTCCATAGATTTTGAAACACTAGAGATTTGATTGTCTCATATTTTCATCATTTGGTCATATTCAACCTTTTAATCCCTGTGCTTCTCTACCTCTAACTTCAATTCAATTTTTTTTTTCTTCTTCCTTCGAATTTTCTTTAAGGAGTTATCTTTCTGATTTTTCAATTATCTTCTCTTTTCCCTTTCTCTTCCTGATGAAAACTTCTTCTTCTACTTCTGGAGATAAATCTATGATGATCAATGGCTACACAACTTCACTGATTTTCTCTCTCCTTTTGGTCTCCATGGCCTTATTTTCAAACCTAGTCATTGGCTTCCTTGGCCGAAATATAAAGCCAACATCCTCTCCTGCAAAATCTAATTTCTTGGCAGTCTTATCTTTCTTCAATTTCCTTCGATTACCTTCAATATCTTCTGCTTGCACTATTGGGGACTCTTCAATATCAATTGCATGAAGGATATATTCCAAATTCCCTTTGGCCGGTGTCTTGCTTCTAGTTATCCTCTTATTGCCTTGTTTGCTCATCTTATGTTTTTGTTTTCCTGGTGCTGGCTGAGGAGTGTCAGTTTCTTGCAGAAGTTCTTCTCCTATGTCCATTGGTTCTACAGGGGATTGTCTTCTTTCTTCCTCAAATTTTTCTATTACATCTGCGGATGTAGTAGTTATAGGTTTTAAGATTTTCTTTGGAGTGACTACATCTATTTCATACCCACTCATAAACAAAAAATAAGTTCAATCTCTATTTAACCTTCTCAATTCTTCCAACAATAACAACTTTATCAAACCATGGTGAAAAAAAGATGTCTCTTTTCCTTTTGATTTAACTTGAACTCCATCTCACATCTTTCCCAAACTCCTGTATAAAAAGAAAGGTAATTCAAGTGATATATTACCTATAAATTGTAGAAGGAGTCTGATGTGGTAAGAGTAAACCATGTAGAATCTTCCCTCACACGTGAAATATTTTTGGACCACCAGTAGAAACTTTGGATAATTTTCCTCCATATAACTCCTGGGAATGCCATTGGTAAAATCAACTCTTTTGTTCTCTTTCTTGAGAAACTCCTCACAACTCTGGATTATAAATTCCATGCCTTTAAACCATTCGTCACCACCTCTATGGATTCTTGTAGCTTGTGATATGCTCTCTTGTGTTACTGTGAGATTCAAAATCCCAACCTTTGATGCTGTCAATGTAAAATTAGTGGCAAAATCCTTTGAAACATATGCATGGAAACCTTGCAACTTCTGTCATAACTACAGGTAGCCCATCCTCCTGAAAACTTCCATAGCAGTAGGTTCTTCATTACGTAATTTCAAATCCATGGGTTCATACCTGAGATAATGGCCACCCTTATTTGTTTTCTTTTTTGAAGCCATGGATGCTTTATAGTCTTTGTTGCCTTGCTTGTTGGTGACACCTGAAGAATTTGAATTCAACATCAACCTACTTGGAGTGATGAAGAAGCTCTCCAAGAATTGATTCACATCCAAGGATAAACATTAATATGATAAAAGGCAGTTTTGGGGTAAGGTTTTACAGATTAATTGACAACTCAAGTTTTGATAATGACACATGCAACCAAAAGAATCATGATTACAACAAATACGGCTATGCACATTTAAAATCATTAGAATGACCTTGAAATACCTTATCCTTTGTTCGCCTAATCATAAACTGACACCTCACATCTCTCTCACAACTTTTGCTAAAAAAATGTAGTTTTGTAGTGAAGACAGCTTGGCTACTGACAGATTCGCTATGAAGCTATTAGGTAGTTTCGTAGTGAAATATGTTGATTTCATTTGTAATTTGCTACGAAATTATGAAAAATTGATAGGTGTGCAATTTTGAGATTAAATGCATGGGAATGAAAACTGATATGATGTGAGGTTGATTTAACTAAAGTGGCATGGATGGAAGTGAACTTTAAGCTTAGGGTAGACTTCATAAAAATGCAAAAAATTTCATACATCACATTAAATGACTTGGGAGACCTCCAAAATTTGGTGAATGACCTAGACGACCTTATAAAGGAAATTTTTACAACTAAATGAGTGATAACACATTCAAAATATCTCAAGGGAACAATTACTTTTTCATCCAATAAAGTTTTAATTTCTTTTTCAATAATTGGAAGAAAAAATGAATTTATTCTTATTAATTTATGCTGAAATGGTTTAGATTCTTGTTTGAGAGGAATTTTAAGTTCAATAATAGTTGTTTCATAGGTTTTAAATTCTTCATATGACCACGAAAATACATCACTATAATGTTTGAAAATGTTGATATATTTTTCTTTAATTTCTTGAGGCAATGATGCTGAAATTTTAACATTTCTGATTTCTTTAGAAGTACCAATATTATATTCTTGTAGATCCTCTTATTGTGAATTTAATCATGAAATTTTTGAGACATCATTATGATAAAATAAAAATTCAAGGGGAACTAATCCTTTTGGAATATAATTCTTTTATAAGTAAATGATATCATGATCAATTTTCTTTTTTTTTAATTTAAATGTGAATTCTGATCATCCTCATTTGATTAAGTTTGATTAATGTGTTCTTATTCCATATGCAAAGTAGAATATTCATATATTGCTTGTAGAAAAAATTTCAACTATTCATCATCTTCAAATACCTTCTAGTGTTTGATATTCTCAGGAAGGAAGGTATATATTTTACTTCGATTTGATAATGAAATTGCATAGGATCATAAATTTTGAAAGAATTCGCAGAAATTTCCAAAGCATCAACATGAATGTTTTCTTCTCTTGGAATTGTTGTAATGTTAAGGGCTTGAAAATAATTTTCTACACAATCCAAAATTTCATTCCTATAAGCCGTAATCCTAGGATCCTTGGTTTGACAAAGGTTTGTGCTTTGTTTTAAAATCAAAACTGAATCACCAAATACAACCAATTTTTCAACATCTAGAATCTTATCTAACTCTAATCCTAAAATTAGGGCTTCATATTACACCACGTTGTTTGTGACTTCAAAGTCTAATTTAAAATATTTGAGTTATGTTTTTTTTATCACGAGAGATGAGTAAAATTCTAGCCCCAACTCCATCTTTGGAAAATTCTCTATAAAAATACATTTTCCAAACATCAGCGTTTGAAATTTGAGGCATAGTAATAGTTTCTTCAATATCGATTTGAGGATTAGGAATATCATTGGAAACTAAAGTAAAACAACCAAAATGTTGATCAATAGCATAAATTGGATGATTAATATCTTGATTTTCTTTACAAATTGTACTAAAAAATATGACCTCTCTATATACCCTTAAATGTTCACCTCCATAAACTAGGATTGTATCAAAAGACATGTCTATTTGTAAGCTTCCCCTGAGCTTTGAAAAAAAATATCTAGACAATAGCATTCCAAACTTTGGTCGAATATCAGTGACCACTATATCCAAGAAAATATTTTTGATAGGGATTTGAGCAAGTGTTACAACTAAGTCTTTAGTTAATTTGAGGCAAGGTGATTTCTTGGAATCAAAGGTATAAAGATCATGATATCGTCCAGTAGTTTGTAATTGAAGTTGATCCATGATTACATTATGCATTAAATTATGGGAAGCTCCAGAATCTAACATGCAATTTTATAAAAGGTAATAAATTTTTTTCAAAGGAGCAAAGGCTACTTGAGGTTTTTCATCCTGTGAACTTATGACATGCATCAATACCTGAATATTGAATCCATTTATAAACTTGATTTTTATACCCTAGATTTTTAGAGAGTTAAAATAATGGAATTGGAATTTTAACTCTTTTTAATTCTTTCTCAACATTCAAAATCGTTGGAGCAATTTTTTCAGGAGTATTTTGTTTTGGTAACTAGTTAAGTGTCTCAACTGATGATGCTTATGTTTCAGTTGTTTTTATTTAATATTAATCAAAAGTAACCTTTTTAACTAGTCTTTTAGGACCTATACTTGGCATTAATTCATATCTTATTTTTAATTCAATAATGAGAAATTCAGAAAAAAGCTTGATAGTTAGAAATTTGAGAATTTTCTTGATTTTGGATAAAATATTGATCTAGACTAACTAGAATGATAACACTGTGAGATGGTGAATTTTCAAACTGATTGATATCATTTGTAACAACAAGAATGGTTTCTTCAGGGTATTGATCATCAATCAATAACGAGGCTGGGATTTGTTGGTCATTATTAGGTCTTTGTAAAATTTGAGGTTGAAAAGGTTTTCTATACTGATATTTTTGTTTGTTTGTAATTGGTTGGGTTACTCTAGGTTGAACTGATATTATAGATATTTATTAGATATATTTCAAAGAAGTGAATTTATTTCATCAATTTTATGGTCTTCATATTTATTTTTTGATGATGATGCACCTTCTTCTCTAGCTTTCATTCTCTTTTCATCCTTCTCAACTTTTTCTCTTAGTTTACTAGATGATGACATATTGGCTTCTACTTCTATTTAATTAGTTTGCATATCTACTAAAGTTTCAAATTTTATTTCTGTAAGAATTACAAAAAAATCGTCCTCAAATTCTTTAGAGAATCTAACTTTGGCAACAGTAACTGCATAATTAAAATATAGGGGAATTTTGTTATAAATTTTGTTGAATCTCCTTATGAAATCAGCAATAGGTTCATTAGGGTTTCTTTTCAACTCTTCAAAATATGTTAAATAATAAAAAACGTCTTTCTTAACTCCCCGTTGATTTTTTAAAATGTTTATTAGTTCAACCCATGAATTGGTATAATTTTCTTGTAATTGTCTAAACCATATTTGAACATTTCCATATAATTATTTAATAAAGAGTCTATTATAAACATCTTTATGGTCAACATTCAAGTTATCAGAAAAATCTAAAAATGAAGTTAAGTGATCTTCAACATATGGCCCTTTTTCTCCATTGAATTTGGTTAAATGTTTCAGATACCCATCAAGAAAAGGATGGAATTGAGATTTTGGAGGAAGAACTATAACTACATAGCAAGTTACTATATTTTTTTGAAAACTAGCCATTCCATGTGGTGATGAGGGTGAAGATGAAGATGAAGATGAATAATATTGTTGAGAAGAATTTTGTTTAGATGAATATGAATGATATGAGGTGTTAAGGTGTTGTATAAATTGAGGAGGGATAACCAATTTTTTAACTTCTTGTATGGATTTATCTTGTTCTTCAAAATCCAAGGGATTGATATATATTGTAAAACCTTCCTCGACTTTAAGAGAAGTGTATGGGTAAGTATGTATCATAAAAGAAATAAAATAACTTGGTTTAAAATTAGGTAACTAAATTCCAAGTTCATTTTTTTTGTCAGCTACTTCTGAAGAAAAAATGGGAAGCCGAAATGATTCAAATTAATGAACCAAAAATTTTGAATGAAGATAAACTCATTTAGATAAAAATTCTATCACTTTAGGTGGTAGAACAGATAATTCAGCAGGAATTGGGATGGGTTGAAAAGGATCAAGTTGTGATACAATTTCTAGTGGAAGAGAAGAATAAATGGAAGAAGAAGGTACCAATTTGCATCTAGAAGAGGCAGTTCTTACTAACCTTTTTGGATATATTAATGGAGAATAAAGGTCAAAGTCAGAATGGGACCTGGTATTCTTGGGTGAAGCCACTTTTAATAAATGTATTCACTAGGTGAATGATATTAGCCATCTACCTTCTTATTGACATTTAATAGGAAATTTTATCATTTCTGAGGGAAAAGAAACTAAAAAAATTTGTTCCCTGGAAATGATGCCAATTTAATGTTGCTCTTTGTAGATATTTCTAGGTTAAGGAACTGTGTTAAAACATATAAAATTAATTTTTGGTTTTATGTGGAAGACTAATGCTTTAAATATTTAAACAGATGTAAGTCCTAATTACTTATGAGAAAATAGAAGGGTTGATTCTTCACCCTTAACATAATTAAGCTTTTAAAATGGTGTGAGATGAAGAAATTAAGAAAATATATAATTCCATAAACGTTCATATTTAATATTTAATTTTTCATATATAGTAGATTCATATAGAAATATTCTACATCCAAACAAAAATATCCAAAATATAACATAAGAAAATAATTTAAAGGTGTACAGGAATTAACTAAAATAGACAATATCAGTTAATTAATCTCTTTAAATGATTATAAACTTGCAGGGCTTTTAGAGATATTGACATTCAATATTTTCTTACCCAAATTTCTATATAACTTTTAACATGTGTAGAGAAAATTAAAATGAAACATAAATGAAGAACTAGAGGAACTCATAAAGATACAAGAGCTTCTTAGAATAAGTCCAAAATCCTCATATTGGCTTTAGAAATACTTTGGAAAGTTACAAGCTTATCTAATGATTCATCACAAGGGTTCAACCCTGTTCTCTTATATTTAAAAAGTACTTATAGATTTTTATTCAAGCATATATAAACTTGAACATAAATTTATTACAAAAATAATATCATCCAGAAAACTTGGATATTTACAAAAATAGAACTAAAAAAATGAGGACCTGAACTGATTTGAAGGTTGTTGTCTATGACTATAGATGGAAAATTGTATTTCTAGTCATTGTCCCTAAAATTATGGTGTATTCACCTAAACTTCTACATTATGTTCCTATTTGATGAGTTCACACAATTTGTCACATATTTTTTCATCTCAGATTGAAAATTTTAATAATTTTCCATTTTCCTCGTCAAATTTACTATAATTTTCATGTGTAGGTCGAGTGATGAATAAATTTTTGACCTCATGTTCAATCATAAAATCAAAATTTAAACCTTCAATAAAATATTTACCAGTTATGTTGCCTTGAACATTGGAAAACTTACTTATATCCACTACTATTTCATGTAACTTATGTTGATAAGTTTCAAGTGGAATCAATTTTCCACCCATGTCCTATAATCCTGGAATTCCTTTCTAATGAAAAATATTAAATTTCTTGTGAAATTTTCTAATATGCACTTCTAAATTTTGGCATTTTTCTCAAGTTGTAGCTTTAAGTTGCTCTTGGTGAGAAATGTTATTTCCTCCAACACAACTTTAGTTTTGTCTTCAATGTCGAATTATTCCAACTCGTACTTTGTCTTGGAGTTTATATATTTAATAATCCTTGTTGCATATCTTGGTTTGTAGTCCAAGTCTTTCTTTATCTCTGTCAATGCTTCTTCTGACCTCTGCACTAAATTCTTCTATTAAAAAATGAATTTAATAGAAGACCATAAATCAGTGATGGATTCATTAATATCAATCCAAATATTCTCCTTGGGTTGAGAAATAGTTTATGTAATTAAAGACTCATTTTCATAAATCTCCAATTGTTTAGTTAGCTTATAGTTATTTTGAATCTCATCCATATATGAATTATCAAACTTGATCTTCTATTCTTGAATTTCCTGGAGTTGTGTCTTTAAATTTTCAATCTCTTGATCCTTTAAAGATAATTCTCCCATGTCCTTTGAAAATTTTGTTGCTACATCATTGTATTGTGTGTCCAGTGCAATTGTTGTCATTGAGTATGTCCCTTTTATTGAGGTACCTGTTGTAGAAGTAGTATTTATAGGAATAGCTATTGTAATACTAAGTTGCTACTATTTTTCCTTTAATAGTGATTCCATAACATCTTCCATCTTCTGGATTTGGATATTGTGTTCAAAAATCAACTTGGACATGTTTTCTTTCTCCTTTTGAAGTTGACCAAATTCCTTAGCTTGTATATGTTCAGTAGTAGGAAGTTTAAGTTGCTTCCTTAGTTCTTGAATGCCATCATTATTATTTTTAATCATCTCCTCTGCTGCTTTAATATTACTAGGATCATATCCTAGTTTTTTCGTCAGTTCTTCCAGAACTTTGATCCTAGTATCTTTGGAAAAAGATGACATTGTTTCCATTTTCAAATGTGTATGAATATTGTTTTGGGAAGCCTACAATTTTGAGGATGCCATGGCTGAGCTTGTTAGTGTGGAATATATAATTTCCCCAGCCTTTTTATGCAGGTCAATTTGATCAATGACATGAATTTGTTTAGTCTCAAAAGAAAAAACTAATGTTTTTTAATCTTCTACACTTCTAGGGACTGGAACTTTAGGTTACAAGAAATCTAATTGAAAATTCTCCTTCTCAGTGTCAAGTGTAGATAAAATCCTATGTTGTGTGGTTGAAGACTACTTCCAAAACTCGAAATAAGTGGTGGCCTTTAATGCTTCATTTTTTCTTTTAATTTCCTTGTATTTGGAAAATATTTTTTGTTGTGTTGTATCATGAGAAACAACAGATATAGGGGAATAAGTAATTTCTTCAAATTATGTAAAAGAAGTGGTGGGAAATCCTTAAAACACCATTGTGGCCTACTCCTATGAACTCTTGTCCATTGAGGACTCCTGATTAGTGTTTGTCTTCTTCCTTATTTTGAAAACTCTAAAACCTGTGGCCTAAAATTTTGAGCCTCTAGGAAGAATACTTTCTCTTGGTATTTTGGTTTCCTTTTCTTGTGGAACTCGAGTTTCTGAAGATGTTTGACTAAAAATATTCTCCTCAACTTCTTGTAAGGTGTTTACATGCCATTCTTCTTGATTTTCATTCTGTTCAATCTCTAGTCTCTATATACACACATATGTAGTAGTTTTCTACTCAACTCTCAATTTAGAAATAATCCCACGGGATCATAGGACCAGGTGAAGCTCAACTTGTGAATTCATTTTTTTTAATAGAATAAAAGCCTCCTTTTATACTTCCCTGGAATTGAAAATAAAAGGGCCAGTCTGTGCTTTTAATTTGAATTGGGATTTCTTCTTGATTGATATAAAATGTAGATAATCCATGTTCATCATTTGTCTGATATATTCTAATGCAAATATTATGATTGGTACAAATATTGGAAACCTGTAGGGAGGAAGTTCACATCCATATATCCTAATTTCTGTGTAATTCTGGTAGAGACACCAATCACCAATCTTGGCTTGCTAAGTGAGGTGCAAAATTCTTTTGATTTCATATGAAATCCTTTATATAACATTACTACTAAGAAGGCATAAAGACACATGTAAAAACTCATTACATAATCATTGAAGGAGTATTCTTATGTGTTCTTCCTTACCAAGGACTTCTGTAAAATAGCTTACTGAGGCTTCCCCTATGCATCTAACTTATGCAATGGAAATTTTAATATATATGCTTGATAAAATAGAAGAAAATACACGAGGACTAGTTGATTCTTAAAATCACCTTCAGTAGAAAACTTCAAAAAATGATCATGATATTGTCTTCTGTTGGAACGGGGTCCCCTAAAAGCTACGAATTTTGTATAATTTTGTATCTTTTTGGTATTATTTAGTATAACACAGGGGTTTTGGGGTGGTTCAAAGCCCCGAATGCATTGTAACGGGTCAAGGGTAGACCAAGAGTCTACAAACCACGGTTTGTGGACCATTGGAAGGGTAGGCTAAGTCGATATTAATAGATGAACATTTTTTAGTCTTAACATAGGAAATATTAAGGTCTGATGCTAAGTGAAAATTGTTAGATCTATTGTTGGGTCGTTTAGGTAAGGACTCATGCTGGCTGTGTTCGCAGAGATCCTCAGTCCTGCTGTGTGTGGACCCTGCTGGTTGTGTGCGTAGGCTGTGTCTGATTGTATTGGGCTTTAGATGCTAATATATGCAAAAATGGTTAAAGTATTTTTGTGTTATATGGTCTGATGTATTTCTATTGATATGAACAGTTAGATCTGTTGCAATTACTATTGTATGATGTGAAACTGTTTGTGTTATGGTATAACTATAATATGTTATGATAATTTCTGCTAATAACTGCTAATACGCATGTAG
Organism: Pinus albicaulis; assembly: GCA_034641835.2. NCBI lineage: Eukaryota > Viridiplantae > Streptophyta > Pinopsida > Pinales > Pinaceae > Pinus > Pinus albicaulis. The sequence goes on from CM076581.1 coordinate 1,307,486,396, forward strand.
ATGCAGGGTTATTAACTAGATCTATGCATGATAATAGCTCTGTATATTGAGATTTCACTGTTAACAACCCTGTGAATAGATACATCTGGTGCAACCTAATAGGGTGCAAGAATGGATCTGCTTGACTTACCTACTCACTCTTAAGGTGCGGAAACCTGGTTCCAACACCCTCCCATACTGCTTCAGGTGAGACTTTGGCCTGTGCAAGTAGGTCACTGCCGAAAGGGCCAGTAGTTTAGGGGCTTGTTGGTAAACCTTAACCTCCAAACCTTTGTCAGGACCCCTCGTGCCAACAAATGGCTCCATTGATAGGACCGGGAGCATTTTGAGAGAGGTATCGGATAGTTCCAAGAAAACATTAGAAATTGGAAGAGAAATAAATCAAAGAGTGGTTTGAAAAATAGGTTTAGGAATTTTTCGGTGAAAGAGAATCGTAGTGCAAATCTGACATTAGAGAAGTGGAAGAATAAGTACGCTTTTAAAGAGGTCTACGAAATCTTCTTTATGACATTTTCGACCGAGCTTCAGAGTGGCTTTCAAGGCTTGTAGATTTCCAGAAGTGTTGGAAGAATGAACGGGTCACGCAGTGGACTCCAGAGTTGATTGAGTAGCTAGACAAAACTGATAACACCATCACTCGTACAATAGATCACTGGGTGGATATTGTGCTGGGAGGATTTGTGGCGAAATTTTTGATCGATCAATTCGTGTCCTATTTATAGGCAGAGCGGAGGTTATTCAAGGGTTTCCGGGGTAAGTTTCTGAAAGCCTTACCATTACTGGTTAAGATATTATTGTGTGAAAAATGCATTCTATGCAGCTATACAGAGTGAATGAGCTTTGATCAAAGTGAGGGTACAACATGAAGTGGTAAATAATACAAAACTAATCAAGAAGGAGATATATCTGTCTACAGTATAGTAAGGGATTCAGCTACGCAGAGCCCTCCAAATACACCACCTTCAAGCTAGCATAGGAGTAAAAACTCACTCGTACCTTCCCCTCCACTAGAGGACGAAACGGCCTCGCACATGAAGCTACCTACCTTCAAGGGCGTAGGGGATGAATATATGGATAGGTTCTGGTTTTTTGTAGAATCAATATGGACTGTGTAGAATGTGGCCGACAATGTGGTGAAAAGGATGCAGCTATCCATTTCCTTTGAAGGAAGTGCCTTGGACTGGTATATGGGATATATAGCTCAGCATGTGAATGCAACCATTCAGAATATTAAAGATGCCCTAAAACAACAATTCAAGAAGCCTAAATCCTACTCTTAGATAGTGAATGATCTAAAATATTTCAAGCAAGGACCCTCTGAGTCTGTATGGGAAGCTGACCAATGGCTAAACAAGGTAATCAAAGAAGGAGGATTTCTGTATTAAGACAGGCAACACAAGTAATGGTTCATTTCTATGTTACTGCCTCACCTATGCGTACCTATGGGTCATCAAGCCATTGAGTCACAGGAAAAGGCCTTAAATATCACTATGAAATTGGAAGTTGCACCAAGAGATGATACCCAGTTGGGAGTACAACAAATCTAGGGGCAGTTGGAGGCGATGCCCATGGAGATTGAGAACTTGTGAAAGGACCAAGGGAAAGAAGCTAGCCTAGATGTATAGTGCATCTGATGTAGGGTATCTGGGAATACTAAGGATCAGTGCCCATTATTGGAAGACTACCTATAGGTGGGGGGACCCAGTCCACTGCACCCAGGACCAAGTGGACCAGCGTTATGGTGTGATGATTGTCGCGTAGCTGGCCTGCATGATACTAATGACTGTCCTCGTCTGGGTGCATATGTCCCATAACTGAAGCAAAAATGGTGCAAGTTTTTATGATCAGTAGGACATGATGAGTAGAATTGTTGAACTTATGATCTGATGATAGATTGAGGAAATCTATATAGGGTCCAATCGGACCCTTCTTCACCAAGATCTCCCTCGGGCATAGGAGGCTCCCTAGCTAAGGGTAGGGGATGAGGCTGAGGTTGAAGTGTAGGTAGGGGAAGAGGACAATTTATCTTCTATAACTGTGGAGAAGTAGGACACTTTGCGAGGGATTGTCCAAACCCTACAAGGAAATCTTGTAGGTACTACAAACAATTGGACCATGTGATTGAAGACTGTCCGATTCTGATCACAAAGATGCATGAAAAGTAGCAGACACCTACACAGAATGTACAAAGGGTTAAGGCAGAACCTCGAGATGAAGGACCAAGAATTAATGTCATAACATGTAGCGGCATGGCTACTGGGGGAGCTGAGGAGAAAGCTTCAGTTGAGCCTCTGATTCGAGAAACAGTCATCAAGAAAGAAGGTTTGGACCTACAGAAGGAAAAGGAAACCTTTTATGCAACCTGACAAGACATTTCTAAGGTAGAGGCATCTAATTCACAGACCCTCGCAAATATCAAAGAAGAGGACGAGGTCAAACCATTTTTATAGGCATATATGAAGCTACTACACAACTAGCGTGCCATAGAAAACCTCCAAGAACTAATAGATAGCTGCGTAGAAATAACTAATCCACCCCTGGAAATTAAGGATGTGCACAAACTGTACAAACATAAGAAACGCATTTGTAGGGAAATGCGGCTAAGAATGCAAATTGGTGACTATGAAATGGATCAGGTTATTTTGGACCTGGGATCAAATGTGAATGTACTACCCAAGTAAACTTGGTAGCGAATGGAAGAACCTAAGTTGGAATGCTCCACTATCCTGCTGCGAATGGCCAATCAGCAGAACATCATACCATTGGGAAGGTTTTCAAAGATCGTGGTGGATATCGCAAGAGTTAAGTTCGGGCTGATTTTGAGTTCATTCAAATTGTAGAAGTTGCGGACCCCTATCCTGCACTCCTAGGATTGGACTGGGCCATAGATATGGGAGGTATTATCAGTTTGAAGAAGAGAAGCATGGTGTTTGAAAATGAAGGTACGTGGGTGATAGTACCATTAGACCCGGTGGAAGGAGAATGGTATACGGATCCAGTACGTGAAGAAGAGGATGTGGATCACATCTATATGCTAACTGTGTGGGAAGAAGATTGGATCAATCCTACGGTGGATGGTTTACTTTTCTAGGAAAAGGATAGCAAATTTTTTTCTGACTCCGACGTAGAGATAGAAAACTGGGAGAACCGGTTACATGATGTATCTGCACTGCAATGTCTTAGGGTCATGAAGGATTTCTGATGCATCTCCTCAGAGGTAAGATAACTTCCCTACTTTTTTGGTTCTAGTATTATTAAAGAGTTTTTGCGAACATTTGAGGTTGAGGTCCCACGGGAGCGAAGGCTGTGGGCCCTTAATCTTGTCATACACGCAACACCTACAAGGTGGTGGGACACGCATAAGGGGGTGTTCCAGGATTAGGAAGAGTGTTGGTATATGATGATCTTGTGATTTGAACCTTCGGCTCACTTCCGCATAAAAACTTTTCTTGGCCCTGGGACTCGCGCGAGCATATTTTTGCTTGGATGGAAAAATGGTGTGATCGGACTATAGAAGAATGGGTTCGCCTATTTATTCATGCCTTGGGACCAATCCCCACCACATGGTACTTAGATGTAGAGCTCCATCAGCACACCCGCCACTACGAAACATTAAAGGATGAATTTATAGGGAAATTTGAGCTAACAGGGGGAACAAAAGTGCTTGACGAAGCTCTGCGGGATATAGATACCTTCGTATTTGATGAATCATGCCCTTACACAGCACTAGGGGTACCGACATGGGAGACATAGATGTAGGATATTTCCAATTGCCACAATATAACCATAGAAGAGTGCGATGAGGATCTGCACAATGTCTCTATCCCAGAATCGGAGGTAGAGCGTGCCATTGTGGGACCTCCACTACAAACTGTGGATGTTACGAAGCTTCTGAAGTTGTGAGAAGTCAACATTGGCATGGAAGAGAAACCTAAGTTGGTTAAAACTAGGGATTACTAGGATGATGATACAATAGGAAAAGTTTCATAATTGCTCACAGAATATCAAGACTTATTCCCAACGAAGTTTTCAGAGCTCAAGGGGATCATAGGGGACCTAGGGGTTATGCGCATCACGTTAAAAATAGATGTGCACCCTGTGAATTAGCACCCTTATCAATTTAATCCTAAGTATAAGAAGAAGGTTAAGGAAGAAATCGATAAAATGATCACTGCAAGTATCATCGAACCGGTCGAACAGTTGGATTGGGTAAGTCCAATGGTGGTTCAGGAGAAAAAGATGAAGAGAAAAATACGAATCTGTGTAGACTTGAGAAAATTGAATGATGCCTGCATGCATGATCCCTTTCCAACACCATTCTCAGATGAAATCCTGGATAGCATAGGAGGCCAAGAAGCATACTCATTCACTGATGGGTTCTCCGGCTACCGTCAGACCAGAATTGCACCTGAAGATCGTATCAAAATACATTTTCTACTGAATGGGGATCCTTTTATCATATGGTTATGTCCTTTGGACTCAAAAGTGCCCTTTCTATCTTTTCATGAGTAGTTGTCACACTGTTCAAAGAGTTCATCCACAAATTTCTGGAGGTTTAATTTGATGATTGGATTGTCTTCGGCTTAGTGAAGAAGCATGTTTCGAACCTGCACATGATGTTGGATGCCTGTACAAAGCACTAGATTTCCTTGAATATCAAGAACTGTATCTTTTTTGTACCCTTTGAATCTTGCTCGAACATATAGTTTTCCAATAGGGGTTGATGATTGACCCTGCGAAAGTTGCAGTTATCATAAATCTGGCAGTACCTACAACTGAGAAACAATTGAATTCGATCCTCAGACACACAGGCTACTACAGAAAGTTCATTATGTGGTATGCGTTGATTAAAGTGCCTATGGAAAAGCTGCTTAAGAAAGATGTTTCATTTTTTTGGGATGACAAGTGTCAAAAAATATTTGAGCTACTCAAGGAGAAGATGGTCTCTACACCTATCCTCATTTTTCCTGATTGGGCGAAGGTAGTCCATGTTCACGTCGATGCATCAGGAATCGCCCTGGGAGTGGTCCTTACGTAGCTTGGAAATGGAGACATCAATCACTTGGTTGCATTTTCTAGTCGGAAACTCTCTAGTGCAGAGCGCAACTATTCCACCACAGAGCGGGAGGGATTGGCCATGGTCTATGCATTACAGAAGTATCGACACTATCTGTTAGTAGGACACTTCAAAATGTTTACAGACCTCTTTGCTTTAAAGTACCTGGTGAATAAGCCTGTGTTCGGGGGTAAATCTATCAATGGCTTCTTCTATTCTAGAAATACAATTTTGAGATCATTGTCAAGCTAGGGAAGTTGAATGTTGGTCCAGATCACTTGTCCCACATTGAGAATGGCAAGGAACCGAGCAACTTGGAATATTGATTTCTTAACACATAGTTATTTTCTATTAAGGTAGTTGATATGCACTTCACTAACATCATTCAGTTCCTGACTATAAGCATGGCACCTGCGGAGTATTCGGTACAATAGAAGAAAGAGCTAGTAACCCACGTTGCAGATTTTACCATCATCGCAGGTCATATATATAAGATGGGGGCTGATGAACTGCTAAATAGGTACGTTCTGGAGCATGAATGACATGCTATCTTGGCAGAAGCCCATGACGAGGTAGTAGGAGGTCTCTATGCAGGGAAAGAAATGTTGCAAAATATCTTGAGAGTTGGGCTATGGTAGCCTACCCTGCATATTGACTCTCATGACTATTGTAAAGCCTGCGATACATGCCAATGAACATGAAATCCATCACGCCGAGATGAAATTCCCCTTCAACCAAAAATGGCCCTGCAAGCATTTGACAAATGGGCCATTGATCTTGTGGGACCTATCAACTATCAACCCACCCAGAAAGAAGACAAGTGCATGTTACCTTATAATTGCCACTAATTATGTAACCAAGTGGGCCAAAGCACAAGGGTTGAAGGATTCCACTGTAGATACTATTGTGCACTTCATATTTGATAATATTTTGACTAGATTTGGATGTACAAAAATCCTGATGAGCGATATAGGTACACACTTTGTTAACGAGACAATCCAGGCCTTGACAGAAGAATTCCAGATCCATCATGAAAAAAGCACTCCGTCTCATCCTTAGGAAAATAGAGCAGTCAAAGCGTTTAATAAATTATTGGAGCACGCACTGACTAAGGTTTGTAACACCGATCGCAGTGACTGGGATGTGCGCATCTCGTCTGTTCTTTGGGCCTACCGCACCACCTACAAGAATTTGATCGAGAAAACATTGTTCAGGATGGTCTATGGCAAGGAGGACATTATGCCCATGGAATATATTGTTCCTAGCCTATGCATCACAACCTTTACGAATATCGCAAAGCCTAATATCATGGAGGAGCATTTGGCGCAACTTGTGGCTTTAGAGGAAGATTGTTTCATTCCAAATTTTCATCAATAGGTTCAGAAGGCATGGGATAAGGCATGGCGTGATCGACATATTTGTCAAAAGAATTTTTTGGAGGGCGAATTAGTCCTGATATATGATATCTATTTTGTGAAACAACTGGTGAAGTTTCAATAGCACTGCGTCGAGCCATATATAGTTAAAGAAACCATGGATGGCAGAGCTATTCGGTTAGTCACCCTGCACGAAGATATGTTACCCGGCTACATCAATCGCAGTCAGCTCAAACTGCATCTGATCAAATGAATATATGGCTAGAGTAGCTACATGAAGTGGGGTATACCCACTAAGGAAGGTAAGTACGAAAGGTACCGTGGCACGCACAGGAAGCGGCCACAGAATTTGAAGCTCGGAGGGGTGCGCCGAAAGCGCAGGTGTATGTTTGGAATGCAGTAGGTGCGTTGGGCACACAGGAGGTCTGCTGGGATTGTAGGGGTGCACTAGGCACACAAGAGGTGCAAAAACTAGCTATTCGAATAGTAAAATCGGGTAAAACACAAAATTTACCATTGAAAGGAGCGGGCGGCCTGCATTTAATTAGGCGATTTCTAATGATTTTTTACCTTTACTTGATGGTAAGTTCCAAGTAAGGTTCACCCAACTGTTGATCAATCCCCGCAACTATAAAAGAAGAAGGATAGATTAGACAAGGGTTACGTATCGCCTGAAATTTCTGTACTTGTCATGTCTATCCTGGGCAAGTTTGTGTTGTAAGAGTTTATGTGCCCAGTGCATCCCTCTCATGTCTGAGCATCCTACACCCTCTGATAGTAGAAACCCATAGTTCATCTTCCACACTAGGATGATGGCCACTAATCTTGTGGAAGCCTCAGAACTGGTGACCTCGGTGGAGCAAGAAACCAAGGAAGTAGTGGAAAACGAGTCAGAAGCTAAGGAAATAATATCTACGCTAAGTCAAGAAAAGAAGAAGGGGAAAGAAAAATCATAGGGGTCAAGGAAACCTGCAAAATGGGTCAGGGTGAAGCCCCATACTTCCCCGCGAAATTTAAATTCCCCACGGGCGACACCCCAGGCATGATCACCCAATCCAACAAAGTGACCTTAGTCTACTCAAGAGGAGGCCTAGGAAACTAAACTAATCAATTGGCTACCACCGTTTGTTCAACCCCGCGGACCCTCCACATGCACGTTGAAGAGTTTGGATGGCCTGTGCACCTACTTGTAATTTCCGTTGACCCCAGGTGAGGTCCCTGTCATTAGCGAATCCTTTGGGAGGCTCCATGAAGTAAAATTTGATGATCATGACTTGGCCAACTTAGAGGCCTTCCTTGAGTTGGCACCCGAAGTGTACCTTGACAGACTTTAGGAAGACAATGGGATAAATATTGTCCCCATGCACTGGGTGCACTAATTAACTGGGTTTGGGATCTTGAACCTACTAAGGATGCTTCACTTCAGCCATTACAATATCACGGACCGTCTGGCATGTCAGTTACTAGCCCTGGTCCATAATGGCTGGTTATGGATCCAGGATCGAATCCCCATCGATGTTGCCCTCATTCATCACATCACTGGTCTTCCCATGAAAGGGTCTGACCTTCTGTAGTGCGTTGGTAAGAATTATGATGGGGAGACTGCTAAGTACGTGAGCATAACATACCATGTGGAGCAGAACACTCAAGGCTTCATAATAAAATTCATCAGTGACCCTAGTACTCAATTGGTTACCATGTTGTTGGCATGCAAGATGATGTGAAAATGCTAGGTCACCACCATCCCTGCATATGTAATTTAGTTAGCAGGCCAATGCGGGAAAGGTGTATGCTTCAATTGGTCCTAATACTTGTGCAATGAGTTTTTGGCCAATGTCCGAGAATCCCAGCAGTAGGGATGAGCCTTTTTCTATTTATTTTTGCTGCTTCTCATTGCGTTGGTCACCTAGGAAGCACCTAAGGAATCAGTCCTCCCTGAGCTCACCCAAGACATCTGCGAAGGGGCTCGTTATACGAACTTGTGGGACTCTAAGGATGCACAGTGCATCGAGGACAACCAAGTCTTCTAGGTATTTTTTCAGAGTGGGCTCATAGCAGCTATCAACTCATAATTGCGTCTGTAGCCAGCCATCTATGATAAATGCAAATACATCACTGAATTCTAGGTGACCATGCATAATCTCCAAATTCGAGGCCACAAGGTCTCTACATGGGTTTCGATCCCCTACATGGCTACCGACAAAGAGATTTATCGGTTAGTTGCACAATGGCCTCCTCACTGGAAGCTTGGCTTCAAAACATGTGCGAAGGGCAATGAAGGTACAAGCACACAAAAGGTTACCCCTCCTTCATCTCCAAGGACACCGGCGGATCGAGTAAGAGCATGGGGAAGGGCACTGAGTCTGCATTGCAGAAGGGTTTGCAACCCAGGAAGAGTATGGGGAAGGGTTCAGAAGCAGCAACACAGAAGGATGCACAGTAGAACCTTGGTACTGGATGTCAATAGGCAAGAGGTGCTGACTCTCCCCATAGAACAAAGCAAACTGGTGAACCGACTAAAGGGCCATGAAAGAAGCAACTCTCTCAACAAATAGAATGTGACGAAACTGTTACACTGATATAAGGGGACCTTGAGCAAATCACAGACATGGTCACCTTAGCTGCTGAAGAGAAATGGCTAGCTCTGGAAGAGCATTAGAGAGCCGTGGTCGAGACACTTCAGGTCGAGCTCCGAGCCCTGCATTTGAAGACAGATTCGCTACAAAAAAGCATGGTTTAGGTACGAACGACCTCAAAAAATAGTAGCATAGCACTGGTTATAGCGGAAATCTGCCTCTATTCCTTGCCCAATGCAGCCCTCGCAATTAGTCCACCCGACCTAGGAGTGAAATTCTAGGCCTGTGCAGAGGTAAAATTGGATCTCCACACCTACTTGTTTGAGTAAATTCAACATCGGGACCATCAAGTGCACTAGAAGCTCAGTGTAACTGAGCAGAAAATTGAGGAAAATAACACTGAAGTTTCTCAAGTACAGGCTGCCTGTACCCTCACCACCGTCCAACAAACAGAGCTAGAACACTTAATTAGTAGACTTTGCATGGATGTTGTTAGCCCCCTATAAATTTCTTGACAAGCAAGCAAGCGGGCTAATTAGTTTTATGAGCCTTCAAGGAATGCATTTCCCTTGAAAACACATCATCCTTGAAGCCTTTTCATATTCCCTACCCTTTGACCATTCCCCTCTGCTGTTCTTGAGTAAATAAGCCTCACTGATGATAAAACATTGTGCTCCAAAAGGCCCTTTTTTGCATCTTGTACCCCTACAGATTGTCCCATTTCACCCCTTTTTTCCTGTTTTTGAAGTCCCCTTTCCATCCCAAAATTTCCCCCTTAGTCCTCCTAAATCTCCCCAAAATCCCCTTTGAATTCTGCACTTACCCTTTGTTTGGAAAATTTCCCCTTTTTTCCATTTATTGTTCCCCTTCCCAACCCCAAATATTGCATCAAAAGGGGTAAAAATCCAGTTTTTAACTTTATAATAGGGCCTAGCCCCTTTTCTTCCAGTCCCTAACCACTTCCCCACGTGATCCACACCCAGGACCAAGCGTTTAAGTCCAGGGCACTCATCGCAATCAGAGCAGTCGAGTGGGCGTTTTCCTTTGTAACATCGAAAAATTCCGATGCGGTTGGGTTTTGTTATCAAAGACCTGTGATATATTATATACCATCGATCCGCTATCCCGATATGACGGTTGAGTGCCAATCGCACTCCCCACCCCAATCGCAATTACAAGTCCTGCTGTGCCACCCCTCTAATCTTTGCGATTGCGATCTCCCGACCAAATCACAGCCATCTATCTCCTCCCGTTGATCCAACGGCCCGACGCTAATCGCTTTGTCGCAATCACAATGCCTGATCGCTCCCACTCCCCACCCTATGTTATCACGATCTTTCGATCCCATCTTAGCCATTGATTCCCCCCGTTGATTCAACGGCCATCGCTCTCCCTTACCAATCGCAATCGCAAATCCCAATCGCTACCACCTTTCGCCATTTGCGACTGTGATTTTTCCGATCAAATCACAGTCGTCCATCCGTCCCAAGATCCAGAAGCCTTGAATCAATCACACCAGTGCTCAAGCGCGTCCCCACTCCCAATTGCAATTGGAGATTTTGGAATATGTCACCCCTGCCCCCCCCTCCCCGATTACGATCCTCTCACTTCATCTCGACCATCCGTTGGATCTAAGATCGACGGTCCAAAACTAATCACCCTCCGCCCATGCCAGGTCCCACCACACACACATTTCATCACATTTTCGTCTATTTCTATGCATTATGCCCATTTTCATAAGCCATTATGTGGATTAATCTCTGCCGTCGATCCCACCACCAGACCATGATCTGACGGTCCATGCTCATTTCTCCACCAAAACCCTATTTTTCACTGTTTACGCCATATTATTGCATTATCCACCATTTTTTGATCTAAATCCACCACCGCCGTGCTATCACTCGCTCCACCCTCCATAGCCTTCCGCATGGATTTCATAACTAGGTTTCATGTTTTGCAGGGTTATTAGGTGGTGAAAGCCGCCATGATTACATAGTTTTTAGTACAGCGGCAGAATGATGGGGCTCGCATTAAAGGAAAAAAGTTTAAACTCTGTGAAGTTTTCCCCATAGTCATTAAAGCATTGATTTCACAGTCAGAGGCAAGTGTGGAAGCGACAGAGAGTATCAGTAGGAAAATAGAGTGTTTAAGGCCTGTTATTGAATATTTTGAGCCTTAATCTATTGATTTGAAGGTAGATTACGATATCAAAGACATCATGGATCTCTCGGAAGGCCCAGTGCACAGAAAACTGTGCCATCAGGGTAGCTACATCAGCAGAACATCCCTACCTACGAAAGGACAAAATGCCCATATTGTTTCCTCTATTTACCGTGTCCTTGAAGAACATTCAGCCTTGACTATAGTCCTTAGCTATCAGATCATTCATTATACATCATGGTGCACTTCACTATCATTCATATTCCTTCTATTTATTCACCAAAAGTACCACAGAGTACTACGGCCCAAATGCATCAGAGCCACATCTCGAGTAAAGAGAGCTTGAAAAAGACCACCATTTCATCCAAGAAGTACCAGGGATAAATGCAGAGAGTTTAAACAGAATGGATTTCGTCCCTCTTTATTTTTCGAGTGTTAATGCTGCATTTATTTTTCCACCTACCCCCTCTGCTCGTCTTTCAGCTATAAGAATCATGAAGAAACTCATTGTAAAGGTTGTTGTTCGGCAGCTGCCATTGTAGTTAGAGGGATTCCTTTTAACTATTAGAACAGCTTGGGAGGGATTAACAGAGTAGTTTGTATTGTAGTAGGTTGGGAGGAGAAGTTTGAATTGTAATAGTGATTGAGCTTAGTGTATGTGACTGTTTTTGCATCAATTAATCAAAGCACATTTCACAGGATCCCGGTCTATTACTATTGGTGATGTTTTTCTAACTCTGTTTATTACATTTTCATATTGTTTCATTTTCTGCTGGCTTGCATCAGAAAAATGGCATGGGATTTACCCTTGTTAGGTACCCTATGTCTCTTCTCTCCTTTCCTTCAATGTTTTATGCTGTTAATTGTTCTTTTTGGGTTTGAGCTAGAAGATTTGGGAACACTACGGATTAGAGTTAGCCCTGTCCACTAGGATCCTTGTGCAACTAGTTGGCCTTTCTAAGATCTCTTTTTAAACTTATCTTTGTTTTCATGGAGCATGCTAAAGCTGACCTGAAGTTAAATGACCTCTAGCTCGATCTATAAGCTGCCCCTTTGTCCCTCCTTGAGAGCTTAATGTTCCATCCCACCATCTAATCTAAAAAATCCTTTAGTATTAGATGACTTTCCCTCTGAAAGCTTTGGCTAGTTGTTGCAAGTAATTCCCTTTCATGACTCCATAGCCCAATAGATGGCACTTTCTTGACCTATCCTCTTTGTTGAAACATCCTGTTGTTTTGTTCCTTCTCTCCCATTATTTTCTCAGTGCATGATCTCATGACCAACCCAGCAGCCAACCAACCAAAATCATTTTAAAACCCCCCTTTGTGCTTCATAACTAGCCTAACATCTCATTTTGAGCTTCAAAGATACATCAGTCTTTGCTCTATTTGGAGAGATCCCTCTCCGGGTCCAGGAGGGTTAGATCCTAGGGCACCAAAGTGGTTTGATGTTGTCTCATCTTTTGGTCTTGCCAATCTGGCCAAAACATGGGAACCCCAACATAATGGTGACTCCACTGGGGAACAAAGTGCATTTCACCTTAAACATTCTTAAGCACTCAAAGACCCAAGATCTCTGGTTAAATTGGCATTCAATTGTTGATGGTGGATGACATCCTGCTTCAAGCATTCATATACATCCACCTGGTGACTCCACACTCCATAAATCTCAAATACTCCACTGGAGGAAGAACCTGAAATATGGCCAGACCTCATAGAAGGGTAGAGCACATGGGTTGGATTTGGTTTAAAGAATTCATTGTTTTTGTCTACCACTATGTTCTGTTCTACTACAAGCCTGGTCAAGTGTACAAAGATGAGACCCACAATGAGTATGGGAAAGATCTCAAGCCTCAGTCTTCAGACCATGACCAAACCTATACTCCTATGAAGAACCTGGTGGAACAAGAGGCTCATGTTGTATTTCCCACTCCTGAAGAAAATTCAAGCAGCCATGAGCCCATTATTATACCACCTACACCTACAAAGGTCATAGAAATATATAAGCCTCTGGTTTCACCTCTTATTTTCCAACCCCTTCATTCAGAACTTATAAACCAGCTGCCCCTTTTTGATGGAGAAAATAAAGGGACCGCTGATAAAGAACATGTTAAAAACCTTGAGGATTTACTTGAATTGTATGAAATAGAAGAATATGATGTGTGCATTAGAATTTTTTCCTTGTCATTACAAGGAAATGTTAAGAGTTGGTTCAAAGGCCTTCCAGAGGCAAGAATTTGCAGCTTTCATCAATTTTCTCATTTTTTCCTTGATAAGTGGGTAGCCCCAAAGAGTGCTCTCCTCATCCTAAAAGAGTATCGAAATTTGAAAAGGTAGCCAGGTGAGACAATACAAGAATTTTCAGCTAGGTTCAATAAGGTATATCATGCAATACCTTCTGACATAAAACCACCTCTAGGATGGGCCCTAGTGGATTATCCGAGTTCTTTTGACCCCGAGGTGGCATTTAATATAAGGGAAAGAGAGCCTTCGAGCCTAGAATAAATGCAGAATATAGAAATTACTATCGAACACAACATAAAGTGCAGGGAGGAAAGATTAAAAGCAGCAAAGAAAGACCGAGTAGAGAAAATAAGGCAGATCTCTTTGGAAAACAAGCTGGAAATACTGATAGAGACTGCCAATACCCTACTGAACACAGAAGAGGAAGAATATGAGGCTGAAACCAGAAATGATGATTGGAAAAGACCTGCTCCTTGTCCTCAAGAAAGACAAATCAGATCACTCCAAGACGTAAGCAGCATGTCAAGCATGTATGATGAACAAGAGTTTGAATCAGAAAATGAACTTGCAGACTATTTTGAAGAAAAACTTGTTGAGAGTCTTGAAGATTTGATGGGTGAAAATGTTTATAATTATGTTTTCTGTGATGTTAACTTGTCTGCTGATGACTTTTCCCAAAGGGAAACTGAGCTGGCAGGGCTATCATTAGTAGTTTCATGGGAGGAAGGTGACGACCATCAACTTAAAGAAAATGATGAACCAATGCAGGCCATATATGATGCTGATGAAGAAAGCATTGAAAGCATGATAGCAGACAAAGATTCATTGAATCTTCTCTCTTCTTTATACTCGAACATCAGTTATACCTACCAAGAGGATGGAAGCTAGCATCTTTTCAGCGCAGAGGACAAGGAGGAAAGAGATGAAGAAAATCTTGAGCGGAATGAATATTTTGAGCCTTCTCCTGAAAGGATTAAGGTAATCAAATAAGCCCCTGCTCAAGAATATATTGATTTTTTCATAGAGTTCAGTCCGTTGCAGCAAAACCGGCTTGTGGTACTAGAGGACAACACTGTTGAATATGATGATCACTCTAGCTCAGGCTGCAGTGAATATGAGCGAGATCTTCTTTCCCAGAGACATCTTTGTCTTGATCCAGAGGGAGAAGAGGTTTTCCTGGTTTATGCTCATCTGCCAAATACTCCCAACCAGGAAAAGGAGGAGTGTGATTACAGAGGCCACATTGCAGATGCAATGATTGAAACTGCCCAGGATACAGACAGCCTACGAGTCATGGCAGGCCTGAAAGAAGAAAGTGTACATCATTTGTTCATTGATCCTATGGCAGAATACATGGAGGCCCTGATCAGTCCAAATTCTCCAGCATTGATCTTTAACACGGGCCAGATTCATCAGGAGTTGTCACTACGTATGGTGACCTCAGTTTTGAAGTACCACATGTAGAGCACCCTATGGTTATCTCTGACAGGAAGTCAGTGCTCATATCCTTTTTTTTTACTGCTTGACTGGCTGCATTGGCATTATTGTATCACGTAGAACATCAGAGATTTCCAAGTAGATTAGGGTAGGTAGGAAAGCTCAATAAAGCTCAGTATGTGAGGATGTAGTTAGTTGTTTTTAATTTCTGCAGAGTCCAGCAAGCCAGATAGTCTAATCCTGGCTTGACTATTTTCAATTTATGTCTTAGAATGTAGGGAAGAAATCTGCTAGACAGTTTAATCCTAGCAGGTAGTGGTTTAGGTAGAGAAACTATGAGGCCAATAGTCTAATCTGGTCTCATGGAGCAATAAGGGTAGAAGTAGAATAGGTTTATTTTCCTTCTTGCAAAAAATTGATGATGTAAAGGGTCTGCAAGTCCAAATGCATCTAGAAGAGAAAATGTTAGGACCATAGTGTGGGTAGGTAGTTGTTTGGGAGAATGTTACTGCTGATGTAATGTCTTCATGATTTGTGGCAGCTGATCTAAAGAAAGAAAGGGATGTGCCAAGCAGCAGACACCTGGCCTACACCAAAGATTTATTTTCTGAATTCTTGACTCCTTCAAGAAGAAGCCATCCCCATGTGGAGCCATTGTTAGCCCCCTATAAATTTCTTGACAATCAAGCAAGGGGGCTAATTAGTTTTATGAGCCTTCAAGGAATGAATTTCCCCTGAAAACACATCATCCTTGAAGCCTTTTCATGTTCCCTGCCCTTTGACTATTTCCCTCTGCTGTTCTTGAGTAAATAAGCCTCACTGATGATAAAACATTGTGCTCCAAAAGGCCCTTTTTTGCCTCTTGTACCCCTGCAGATTGTCCCATTTCACCCCTTTCTTCCTCTTTTCAAAGTCCCCTTTCCATCCCAAAATTTCCCCCTTAGTCCTCCTAAATCTCCCCAAAATCCCCTTTGAATTTTGCCCTTACCCTTTGTTTGGCCAATTTCCCCTTTTTTCCCTTTATCGTTCTCCTTCCCAACCCCAAATATTGCATTAAAAGAGGTAAAAATCCACTTTTTAACTTTATAATAGGGCCTAGCCCCTTTTCCGCCAGTCCCTAACCACTTCTCCACATGACCCGCACCCAAGACCAAGCGTTTAAATCCTGGGCGCTCATCGCAATCGGAGAAGTCGAGCAGGCGTTTTCCTTTGTAACATCAAAAAATTTCGATGCGGTTGGGTTCTGTTATCAAAGACCCGCGATATATTATATACCGTCGATCTGCTATCCTAATCCGACGGTTGAGCGCCAATCGCACTCCCTGCCTCGATCACAATCGCAAGTCCCGTTGTGCCACCCCTTTGATCATTGCGATTGCGATCTCCCGACCAAATCACAGCCGTCTATCTCCTCCCGTTGATCCAACGGCCCGGCGCTAATCACTCCGTTGCAATCGCAATGCCTGATCACTCCCACTCCCCACCCTATGCGATCGTGATCTTTTGATCCCATCTTAGCCATTGATTCCCCCCGTTGATCCAATGGCCATCGCTCTCCCTTACCAATCGCAATTGCAAATCCCAATCGCTACCACCTTCCGCCCTTTGCGATTGTGATTTTTTCGATCAAATCATAGCCATCCATCCGTCCCAAGATCCAATGGCCTTGAATAAATTGCACCAGTGCTCAATCATGTCCCCACTCCCAATCGCAATTGGAGCTTTTGGAATATGTCACCCGTGCCCCCCCCCGATTGCGATCCTTCGACTTAATCTCGACCATCCATTGGATCTAAGATCAACGGTCAAAAAATAATCACCCTCCGCCCATGCCGAGTCCCACCACACACGCATTTCATCGCATTTTCATTCATTTTTATGCATTCCACCCATTTTCATAAGCCATTTTGTAGATTAATCTCCACCGTCGATCCCACCACCAGACCATGATCTTACGGTCCGTGCTCATTTCTCCACCAAAACCCTATTTGTCATTGTTTATGCCATATTATTGCATTATCCACCATTGTTTGATCTAAAGCCACCACTACTGCACTATCACTCGCTCCGGCCTCCATAGCCTTCCGCATGGATTTCATAACTAGGTTTCGTGTTTTGCAGGGTTATTAGGTGATGAAATCCACCATGATTACACAGTTTTTAGTACAGCGGCAGAACGATGGGGCTCGCATTAAAGGAACAAATTTTAAACTCTGTGAAGTTTTCCCGAGAGTCATTAAACCATTGATTTCACAGTCAGAGGGAAGCGTGTAAGCGGCAGAGAGTATCAGCAAGAAAATAGAGTGTTTAAGGCCTGTTATTGAAGATTTTGAGCCTTAATCTATTGATTTGAAGGCAGAGTACCATATCAAATACATCATGGATCTCTCAGAAGGCCCAACGCACAGAAAAATGTGCCATCAGGGTAGCTACATCAGCAGAACATCCCTACCTGCTAAAGGACAAAATGCCCATATTGTTTCCTCTATTTACCGTGTCCTTGAAGAACATTCAGCCTTGACTACAATCCTTAGCTATCAGAGCATTTGTTATACAGCATGGTTCACTTCACTATCATTCATTTTCCTTCCATTTATTCACCAAAAGTATGACAGAGTACTACAGCCCGAATGCATCAGAGCCACACCTCGAGTAAAGAGAGCCTGACAAAGACCACCATTTCATCCAAGAAGTACCAAGGATAAATGCAGAGAGTTTAAACAAAATGGGTTTTGGCCCTCTTTCTTTTCCGAGCGTTAATGCTACATTTAGTTTTCCACCTACCCCCTCTGCTTGTCTTTCAACTATAAGAATCATGAAGAAACTCATTGTAAAGGTTGTTGTTCGGTGGCTACCATTGTAGTTAGAGGGATTCATTTTGACTGTTAGAACAGTTTGGGAGTGAGTAACAGAGTAGTTTTTATTGTAGTAGGCTGGGAGGAGAGGTTTGAATTGTAGCAGCCATTGAGCTCAATGTATGTGACTGGTTTTGCATCAATTAATCAAAGCACATTTCACAGGATCCTGGTCTATTACTATTGGTGATGTTTTCCTAAATATGTTTATTACATTTTCATATTGTTTCATTTTCTGCTAGCTTGCATCAGAAAAATGGCATGGGATTTACCCTTGTTAGGTACCCTATGTCTCTGCTCTCCTTGCCTTCAATTTTTTCTATTGTTAATTGTTCTTTTTGGGTTTGAGCTGGAAGATTTGGGAACACTGGGGATTAGAGTTAGCCCTATCCACTAGGATCCTTGTGCAACCAGCTAGCCTTTCTAAGATCTCTTGTTAAACTTATCTCTGTTTTCCTGGAGCATGCTAAAGCTGACTTGGAGTTAAATGACCTTTGGCCCGATCTATAAGCTACCCCTTTGTCCCTCCTTGAGAGCTGCCCCTTGAGTAGGTCCAAGCAGGTCTAGAGTTAAATGACCTCTGACCTGATATATAGACAGAAAATTGGGTTGTTTTGGTTCTTTCACTTTCAATCCTTAATGTTCCATCCCACCATCTAATCTAAAAAATCCTTTAGTATTAGATGACTTGCCCTCTGAAAGCTTTGGCTAGTTGTTGCAATTAATTCCCTTTCATGACTCCATAGCCCAATAGATGGCACTTTCTTGACCTATCCTCTTTGTTGAAACATCCTGCTGTTTTTTTCCTTCTCTCCCATTGTTTTCTCAATCCATGATCTCATGACCAACCCATCAACCAACCAACCAAAATCACTTTAAAACCCCCCTTTGTGCTTCATAACTAGCCTAACATCTCATTTTGAGCTTCAAAGATACATCATTCTTTGCTCTATTTGGAGAGATCCCTCTCTGGGTCCAGGAGGGTTAGATCCTAGGGCCCCAAAGTGGTTTGATGTTGTCTCATCTTTTGGTCTTGCCAATCTGGCCAAAACATGGGAACCCCAACAGATGTTACAGAAGAAATCCCAGCCACAGCCACCCCCCAAGCCAACATTGAGGGGTTGGTTGTAGCATTAAAGGCCTCCAAGATGGAGATTCAGGTGGTCAAAATGTAGATGGAATAACAGATCGTAGACTTGTGGGCCATATTGTAGCCAGCGACACCGTCAGAGGTACGGACCCAGTGAGCTGTGTTGGTTACCGTAGATACAAATGTGATTACCGGACAGATTGCTCAGGGTGCCTAATTTCTGGCTATATCCATGTAGTTATGGACCAAGGTACAGTGTGACTCGATCCTGAATGAAATCAACTAGGACCTGCGACAAAAGGAAGAAGCGTTTGAGCAGCTAGAAGCCATGATGCCTAATTTGAATCCTTCTCAATGATTGGCATGACTACAAACTAGCCATGCCCTTTGGTATGATATTGAAAAACTCCGCTAGAAGAAGAAGACTCTCAGTGACTATCTTAAACCATGGGATGATGAAGCCCTCAAGCTCTCCCAGGATATTGATGTTGTTTTCAAACAAGTAAACCATACTTTGGAGAGTGTCACCACTGCAACAGAAGGCCCTATTTTACAGAAGTTGGTGGATATTGTGCAAAATGATATTTCTCAGAGTGAGGGTGTGCTACCATGACTAGTTGAGGCGATCAGCCTGCTACAGGCGCAGGTGGAGACCCTACCATCACAATGACTCGAGATGAGTCAAGATATTGTGTTGGGGGAGTGTTGGAACACGGTCCCCTAAAAGCTGCGAATTTTGTCTAATTTTGTTTATTTTCGGTATTATTTAGTCTAACGCAGGGGTTTTGGGGTGGGTCAAAGCCCCAAATGCATTGTAATGGGTCGCGGGTAGACCAAGAGTTTGCAAACCATTGGAAGCATAGGCTAATTTGATATAAATAGATGAAAATTTTTGAGTCTTAAAGTAGGAAATATTAAGGTCTAATGCTAAGTGTGAATTGTTAGATCTGTTGTTGGTTTGTTTGGGTAAGTAATCCTACTAGATGTGTGCATGGAGATCCTCAGTCTTGCTGTGTGCGGACCCTGCTAGTTGTGTGCATAGGCTGTGTTGGATTGTATTGGGCTTTGGATGCTAATATATGTGGATATGGTTAAAGTATTTATGTGTTATCTGATCTGATGTATTACTGTTGAAGCGAACTACTGGATCTATTGCAATTACTGTTGTATGCTGCGAATCTGTCTGTGTTATGGTATAAATGTAATCTTTTATGATAATGTGTGCTAATAACTACTGATATGCACATAGATGTGGGGTTAATAACTAGATCTGTGCACGATAATAGCTCTGTATATTGTGATTTCACTGTTAAAAACCCCTCAAATAGATCTT
Organism: Pinus albicaulis; assembly: GCA_034641835.2. Classification (NCBI taxonomy): domain Eukaryota; kingdom Viridiplantae; phylum Streptophyta; class Pinopsida; order Pinales; family Pinaceae; genus Pinus; species Pinus albicaulis. Next base: position 1,307,506,522 of record CM076581.1, read on the forward strand.
TCTGGTGCGAACCTAATAGGGTATAGACATGGATTTTCTTCACTTACCTACTCTCTCTCAGGGTGCGGAAACCTGGTTCCAGCACCCTCCCATACTGCATCGGGTGATACTTTAGTCTTTGCAAGCAGGTCACTGTCGAAAGGGCCAGTAGTATAGAGGTTTTTTGGAAAACCTTAACCTCTAAACCAGGGTCAGGACCCCTCGAGCCAACATCTTCCAAAAACTTACTGTAGTTGAAAATCAATGAGGTTCTATCACTTACTAAGAACACTAATAAAAATCCTAATTTTACCTCATCAACCCACTAATGATTAGGGCAACCTAGCATAAAAGATACCATGGACATAGCTTGCATAGATATTTCTGGCAACGTTGAAGAAGAGTATTGAAAATTATTTCTTGGTAACTTGGAATTCTCAGGTAAAAACGGCTCAAAGATTTTGGCTCATGGAGGAAATGTAAATTTTTGGTAAATCTCCATGAGAGCATCCATAGAAAAAGGCTGTAGGCGAGTTGTAAGCTTAATCTTGAGCATGTGACATATGGAGTGAGGAGTAATGGAAAATAATATTTCGTTATTTTGAGCAATTACGACCCTTTGACTAGGAATATATCTAAGATGACACTAGGTAACAAATTCAAGAAAGGTATGGGCCTGGGGAAAAATGAATTGAGCTAGGAAAGAATCCCATATTCTCAATTCATCACTAATATCTAAAAACTTGTGATTTTCCCAGTTGTGGAGTTCTTAAAGATCGAACTCACATTGGTTTTTAGAGATTTATATTGTGTATCCACCAGGGAAATTTCATCTAAATTAATTATAGTAGGAAGCATTGGGATTTCTACAACTAATTTTTACTTTCCTTTTGATACCAACATCGTGAATGAAGAATTACAGGAAAGGGTGACAAATTACCAAACTGATGATCATTGGTAGTGAGATTGTTATGTAGCTATGAAATTGAGGGTCTCATTGGAAATATTGCAAGTTGCAAAGGCAAGAGGAAATATGTGGAGGAATGTGTGATTTTAAAGGGGGGAATTAAAATGTATTAAGGAGTTATAACCATATTTGGGTGCGGGATATTTTATTATTAGAACATTGGCATGGAGGATAAATGGTAAAACGACTATGTAAATGTTTGGCCAAAGGGATTTGAATATCTAACAGTTATGTATTCAGGACAAATAACAAGGAGAGAAGTGGGAGAGTGTCAACGGGAGTGGGAGTGGAAAGTGGTTCTCAGAGAGGCAGTGGGTGGTTAGTAGTTTAGGAGAGTGGGTGATACAAAATTATGCAGGAAAGGAATATAATACATATACATGAACATAAACATAGAAGTGAAACAGAAATTAAACTTAATTTCATTTATATCAAAGAGCTTAAATATGCTTACATACATAATGGAAATAAACTACCTCAAGCGATGTTATCTTATCTCTAAGAAGAGATGTGGTAGCTACATGCCTCTAAACTGTGTTACAATGAGGCTTGGTGGCCCTTTTATCATTGAGAAACAATGATAAAGCTAAACATCCAAAAACCTAACACTAGGAGATGAAGCACCAAAAGCTTGCGGGTCTCGTTAGGGTAAGTTGTAACATCAACTTCCCAGGGTTGTAACTTTGGCATACGATCTCTGTTTGGCTATCATAATACCCCGTGTCAAATATCTCGAAGAGAAGGCCGAAAAGAATCTAATAAATTGGTTAGGGTCTTTTCCGGTCTCTTCGTTTTCCCTAAAATATCTTTTAATCCCTCAAAATGGCTTTGAAAGTTTTGGACCCAAAAAAGTGCCAAAAATAGTAAATTGTTCTACAATTAAGGAAACTAGAAAACTGAAAGAAGCAATGGTGGGGGTCCAAGTGAAAAATTCAGGTGGCCACGAATATCCACCTAGATCATTCCTTCCCCCTTAGGAATAAATGATCCCCATTGCGTTGAGTGTCTCCATGAGATGGGGAAACTTATGTTGAACTTGGTCCCTAGTGAGCCACTTTCCTTGGTGTAGGAGTTCGCCATCTTTGAAAACCCAATACAGTTGGATATTCTACTAGCGATTGTTCTTGGTCCACGTGTCCATGATCCAATCAGTTTTGGCTTGTACCATGTAGTTGGGATTTAGCTATGCCAGTGTGAGTTCTTTTGCAATGTGGCATATGTCCAGTAATTATGTAAAGTATGGCCAGAGGCGGTCCACATTGAACATTAGGTGCATACCAAGGAATGGTGGAATGCTAAGCTCAAAGGAATTATCTCCTACAGCCTTGGTGATGGTGTATGTCCCATATCAGAGAAGGTAAAGCTTGCAGTGGGATCCATCGAGCCGCTCCTTCAGCAAATTTATCCAAAATTTGTTGCCCACCTAAAACTTGTGTGGCACCTAATGCTGATCATGTCGCTACTTGTAATTAGCATTGGCTCTATCCAATATGTCATGGACCTGCTAGAGGACGTGTTGAATATGCTCAATGAATTTGTTTTCCCTGTCAGCTTCATATTGTACATGAGTCAAATCTCCCTGAGTATCTGAAAATGTTATGGCCACATCAATGGGGCATAGTAACTGGAATCTGAATCCCACCTGAAAGGGGTTGTGGCTAGTTGAGCCATGGAGAGCTCGATTGTAGATTTTATAGACATAGGGAAGGTTCATCCTATGTGCGAGGAGGCTTCGAGATGTACATGTGCACAATGTGCACGGTCATCCTGTTGAAGGCATATGTTTGGCCATCAGTTTTTGGGTGAAAATTTGTGGACTTAGTGAGATTGGTATCCAGCATTGACCAGAGACTTGACAAAAATGTACTTAGGAACCTGTTGTCCCGATATGAGATAATGGACTTAGGGATCCCAAAGTGCACTCAAAATCATTCAAAAAAGAGTTTAGTAGCATCTTCTACTATGATACTCTTCTTACAGTCTACCAGAATGGCCATCTTAGAAAATATGTCGACTACCATGAAAACAGAGTCGCTGCCATGCTTAGTAGAAGGAAGGCCTAACATGATCCATGGATATGGATTCCCAATTTCGAGTAGGAGTAAGAAGAGGAGTATATAGGCCTTGCTTCTTAATGGTCAGTTTGGAAATGATGCATGCAGTGCAGGATCTGATGTACCTACCAACATCTCGTCGAAGGTTCAACCAATAAAAATACTTCTACACTATTTCCATTGTTTTCCCTACCCTCAAATGTCCAACGACCCGACTGTAATGCCCCTTGAAAATCATCTTGGCACACTCACTTGAAGAAACATATATGTGTCCTAGGTGGCATAATAGTGCATCATGGAGGTGATAAATTGGTACTTTTGTTAACACTAGGAAATAATACAGGAAAAATGTTGGAAATACTGAGAGGGGGGTGAATCAATATTTCTTTTCAATTGCTAATTTTACCAGTTATATCACTTATATTTATAACACAAAATGAACAAATATGGAATAGATACTTTTATTAATTTCTTCTTTATAATAAGTAAAGTACAATAATGATATAGGGCTCCAACCCTAGATGAAGATTCCAATCTTCCAGGCTCCAACTTGTCTTGTGCCAAGCACTAATTTGGTCTTTCCAAGGCTCCAACCTTGTCAATTTGAGGCACCAACCTCTAGGGCCCCAAACCTATCTTCCAAGGCTCTAACCTTGTCACTTTGAGGCACCAACCTCTAGGGCTCCAACCCTATCTCTGGTCCAAGCTCCAACCTGGTCTCTTGAGGACTACTATCCTCTAGGGCTCCAACCCTATCTTTGAAGGCACCAACCTTGTCTCTTATGAGGCTCCAACCTCTAGGGCTCCAACCCTTAGCTTTACTTCGTCAAGATGTGTGGTTATACTTCATGGCTCCCGATGTCTTCTTCAAGGAGCCCTGTCAATATTTAGTTATGCCTTCACTTAATCTCCATGTTACTTAATTAATGACAATCGTGTTCTTCACATGAAGGTATCCAGAATTCTTCATGTTACCCAAAAAAGAACTCCAAGGTCATCTCATGATGACACCAATGCATCATGAGTTCCAATAATGGGTAACAAGAACTCCAAGGTCACCTCATGATGACATCAATGCATCATGAGTTCCAATAATGTCTTTAATAGGCTTGTTGATGATTCTCCAAGGTTGGTCAACAAGATTGTTTCAAAATATAATTCCAAGATCTGCTTAATAAATTCTACAAATGTTCCAAGGACTAGTCCATCAAGGTCATCCTCAATATGGCTAATAAGAGTCTTCAGTGCTCTTCATTCCTATAGAAACAGTATTCTTCAAAGACTAATTCATAGGCGCTTCAATGCTACCTGAAATATGTCTTCAATAGGTTCTTTAATGTAGATAAGAGACAACTCCAAAAGATGTTTCAATAATATTCAACAAGGTTGCTCTAAAAGAAGTGTTTCAACAAACTTTAGTAATATTGCTCTAAGGAATTATTTTTTCTTCTGAATCTATCTTAGGTCTTCAAAAAGGATGTTGAAACACTGCTGCAAATTCCCAACTGATATCTGAAACTTGTAACTTTGGGAATTCTCCAAAAGTATCCAGGGTGTAAAGCAGTTCCAATTCTATACTTTAACTTGGTCTTCTATTATGCTTTAATCTGCCCCAAATTTATCCTTAATTTTGTTAATAGGATGCTCCTAAACAATGCCCAAACACTTACAAAACCTGTCAACTAAGTGTACAAAGTGCTAGGCAAGGATCTGAAGATAAAGGTCCAAATAATTTCCCACATTTTTGTACTATAGTTCAAAACCCTTTTCTCTGAAAATAATGTTATCGCAGGTCCTTAATGCAACCAAAGGTTTTGACTGCAATTTTTATCACAATGCTGAGATATTTCAGTTCCACATAGATGAGAATTAGGTGTGCAATCAACCACATAAATATATTGAATACTTGATGAAATAACCCTGAGACTGCAATTAACAATTATGAAGTATGGAGGCTTAACCAAACAGATCCAAGATGTAATGTATGCTTTGATTTTTTAAAATGCCCAAATAGTAATCCTTTTCTTCTCCTCAACCTCCTGTACCTTTCTGCGATTATAGTCTAATTTTCTGACCGAAAATCCTTGGCCAAATGAATAGTCTGAACCTCCTTTTAATATGATATTGAAGTTAAGATGAAGGAACACATCTTTCTAGGGGTAGGCCAACTTGAAGGACAAGGTGTAGGTCGGCTCACTGTTAGGTGTAATTTTCTTAGTCTTAAAGATTCAATATCTCACAAACTACTAAGAGTTTCAGGACAAATAAGGGCTCATTGGAACGAGGAAAAAATCCTCTTTAAGATGGTCTAGGTCCCATGTTGAAATATTTCCTCTAAGGTTGGAGAAAATATTTTTCTTTGTGGATGTCCTTAAATTACTTAGTGTAGAAAATGATTAGGACAATATGACTTCTTTGTTTTTCTTCTCCATTGTTTTTCTTATATATTATTTGGCTTCTTCATCATCATAGGAGCATTTAGAACATCTATGTCATCATGATAGTGTCCAGCAATGAGTGTATCATCCATGTCATGACATAATTGTGCAGTGATATGTTTGTTGAGCATTGGAAAAGGTATGAATTCACCATGTATTTTCTCATTCTTTTACTTTAAACATAACTCTTTTTACTCTAGAAAGGTAATTTATTATAGAATTATAGTAGAATTGCAAAGACTTATGTTTATTGTAAAAAGAAACTAAAAATTTCCTTTTATTGTCAAAAATAGGAATTAAGCGAGGTGAACAACTATACCAAAGGCGAGGCTAAAGTAGGAGTAACTGTTTTTCCTCCAGTGATAGACCATATCCTACCAAAGAGAAGAAAATCAGAACACATTACTAACATGAGGTAGGGAATAGCACGGATTTAGATGAAGGAGACCGAGTGAAAGCTAAAAAAAGAAAAAAAGCAAATCCCTCAGGATCCTTCGATCCTGAGGCATCACTGTTCCAATCTTATCTCATTCCTTGTCTTGTCCGTCACAATTGTTATGTAAGGCAATGCCCTTAGAGATTGAAGGAGTTGAATGATTGATTAAAAACATTCCTCTTGTAATTCTGCACTTTATTGACTCTTGATCAGAGAGCAGTCACTGTAAACACTTTTTATGTTTTATTAATACAAAGACACGTTTTCGTTTCATCTCTCAAGTTCTGAAGTAACCCAGTAGTGTTTCACTGGTGCTAAGGGCTCGGCCCTGGTGGAATCGATCTATTTTTTTGTATTTCTATCCTTTAATTATCGTTGTGTGATCATTGTGATTGGTTTTATTACATTTATAGAGTTAATTAATTACTATTGAATTGCTTATTGATATTGTTGTGTTGCGCTAATGAATTGCATTGTTGATTTCAACAAGGATCATAATTCCTATATCATTCATCCTATTATTATTTATAAAGATTTGTTTTTCAATATTTAACTCTATTTGTGGTTCCGTTGGATTGCTTTTCATTTCAATTACTGTTTAATAACGTTTGTTGTCAACAGGGTTTGGTGTTTAACAGAGTTCATTAGCCGATTTCATTTAAGTTAAGATTTGATTAATTGGTTAGCATTTGTTGTTCAATTCCAGTCTGCTGTTCATTTCCAGCTCATTACGTTTACAGAGTTTTTCTTAGTTCAAGTTCTATTTCTCTTTGATTCGTTTAAATAAAGACTGTAAACTGTAGAGAACACTAGTTATTGCTTCCAAGTTCCCAAATTGATTACCTTGTTCCAGTTTGATTTCAGTTGCATCAATTTCTAAAGGAATAAGTTATTACTACTGTATCCTTGATTGATGTTTTTCAGAGTGAATAGTTAGGTTTCAGGGTATTTGAATTCATGTTATTGTAATTAGATTTCTTTTCAAGTATCCGTTTACTCTTGTATTTAGAATATTGTACTACATCTCTCACAGCATTGCTCGTAGCTCAAATTGCAGCCTCAGACAAAGTACACTCTTGAAACAAAAATTCGTTCTCGGATTGATAATTAATGTAGGATAAATAGGCATTAAAAAGACACCTTTTCTACCTCAACATTTTTCCACCATTGCTAGGGAGAGTGTATGCCATTTAGAAGGAGTGATGCACATTTGAATTTTCCTGCTTGGGAAGAATTGGGTATTAAAGACAGAAGGTAAGAACCTGTGCACCGAGCAAGGAACATACTTGCTCACAGCACGCTTCACAGCAGAATTGGGTAAAATTCTTTCTTTAGGAAGGAATGAAGGCTTGTTCTTTTGAATGAATAGAGAAGCTAAACAAAACAAAATTCCTCCTAAATCTGAAAAACCTAAGGGACTGCTGACCCTTGGGCGAACAACTTTCATTGATTAAATCCTTAATAAAACTAAATCTCCGCCATTAGTTGGACCTAGGAAATTTATTTCTAGATAGCCTACTAGTTCCCTTCATGCCACAGAATCACCATCTGTAGCCTTTACTGAGATACATAGTCAGACGGAAGGAATTGAGCAAGATTCCCAAGAAATTGAGAATTCCTACCTAATTTTTCCATAAGAAGGGAACTCTAGTAATCTCCGCGAAGGAGAAGGGGAAACAGGCGAAATAGAAGAACCAAAATCTCCTCTTGAAATAATCCAAACAGTGAGTAGCCCAGATAAGGGGAGCATTGTCAACATCATTCAAAACAAAGGACCTGAATCTCCTCAAATAGTAGGCCAGCAAGGAACACTTATTATTCCAGATCAAGGGAGTGCTGTCAAGGTCATTCCTATTCCTTCTAGTCAGCCTACGAATTCCCTTGAGATCCCAGAAGGATATTGGCACATATTTGATCAAATGGCCCAGAACCAGAACCAGAACCAGCAAACACCTCAACAAACTTCCACACTGCAATATCCCATTGTGGACACTACAGTTAATGCACCCATGAAATCCATCACTCTTCAACATATTCCTACATTTCATGGCTTGACATCAGAAGATCCATATGCATTTCTGTTTGAATTTGATGTATTATGTAGGGGGTATAACTATACCATCGATCCCCAAAAATTAAAACTATTTCCTTCCACATTAAAAGGAGCAGCCTTACGATGGTTTATGGGGCTAGGTGGGGGTGTTATAAATGATTGGGATCAGATGAAAGCTGCATTTCTAAAGAAATAATAGGATTATTGCAGGTCCCGGGAACTAAAAGATGAAATATTTCAAATGACAGCAAAACCCAATGAAACTCTGGAAGAATATGTGGAACGATTTCAATACAACCTCCAGAGATCTCCTTATGCATCTTTACCCTTACATGATAATGTGCTGAAAACTACATTAATTAGGGGGATGAAGGATCAATGGGTTGAAACATTAAATATTATGGGAAAAGGTGATATATATCAGGAAAGCTATGCTAACATTACTGATTTATGTATCAGGAGTTCAAGAGGCAATACAAGACTAAAATCAGCAGAATGTGACATTATCACAAGGGATAATAAGACCTCCAGTGAAGGTGTAACTCATGCAGATATTGGAAATCTGCTGGAAGATTTTAAAACAGATATTCTAGGGACTCTAAGAACGCAGTTCGACATTATGAAAGCCAAACAAAAGCAAGCAGAAGAAGAACAAAACTTGGCAATATTCTGTCCTAAATGCAGGAAGAAACAAAGCCACAAAGAGTGCCCTCTGGATATAATCAAAGTTTGCGCCATTTGTAGGAAATATCACCCCACAGAAGGATTTCCCTCGCTTCCTGGTTTAAAAGAAGTTTATAAAGAGGCAAAAGAAGAATCACAAGTGGTATGCTTACTTAATCAGTGTCGACAATGGCATCCACGACAATCAGGTATGCCAACTCATCCATTCTCTCTTTTCAGCCTCCTCAATATAATGCTCAGCAAACAATGTTACCGATGAAATAGGTAACCGCACTGTTACCTACTTTTTTTTGTTAGCATAAAAAACACCCGATTTTGAAAAGTGGTGATATAGAATCACCCCCTTTTTTTTTTGCACATTTTTGACACTCTAATATTTTTATTTATGAAGTATGAATATTTGTTTCAAAATGTTAGTGATTTTCATGCTAATTTTGAAACGTATTGATGCAGCATCAACCTTTTCTTTTAGAGCGGTGATTTTCATGCTAATTATGAAACATATTGATGCAGCATCAACCTTTTTTTTTTGAGTAGTGATTTTCATGTTCGTAATAAAACACAAAACTTAAGATAATATATATATATATATATATATATATATATATATATATATATATATATATATATATATATATATATATATATAAACAATAAAAAAACCAATAAAAATGTAAAAAAAAACAAAATCAACTCGTAAAAATAAAAAATTTAAACAAAAATAAATAAAAAAACAAAAATATTCGAAAATTATATGAAAAGAAATGACAAAATTTGAAAAAAAAAACACATAATTTAAAGAAAAAAACAAAAATTAACCAAAAAACTTTAAAAAAAAAAATCAAAAACATTTTTTTCTAAATTATTAAAAAGACCATATAATTAAAAAAAAAAAAATTAAATAGAAAATTTAAAAGTAATTTAAATTGCAAAATTAAAATTTAGATAAAAAAATTAAAATACAAAAAAGAAAAAATTAAATTTAAAAATTAAAATTAAAAAAAATAATAATAAGAAGAAAAAGAAAAATACAAATTTTAAAATTAACCAAAAAAATAAATTAAAAAAAAAAAAAACAAAATTGAAAATTGAAAAAGAAAATTAAAAGAAAAGAATTAAAAAAAAAAAAAACTATCATTAAAAAACAAAAAAAATGAAAAACACTACGTGCAAATAATTAAAAAACAAATATCCATAAATTTACTGTTTTTTTTAAATGAAACAATTTATACATTTTAAAAATGAAAAACTAAATAAACTAAAAGATTAAAAGGAAAATTAAATTAAATTAAAATTTAATAAATTTAATAAATAAATTTTAAATTTTAAAAAATAATTAATCTAAAATATTAAATTTAAAAACAAAATTAAAAATAAAAAATAAAAAATAAAAATAAAAAATAAAAAAAATTAAATTTAAAATAAAAAATTTGAATTAAAAAAAAAAATTTAAATTTTTTGAATTTAAAAAAAATAATTCAAAAAAAATCAAATTCAAAAAAAAGAAAAAACTATTAAAATTTAAAAAAAAATAAAAAATAAAAAAAGAAATTTTTGATGGTGGTGGCGCCGCCAATCGGCCTCCCGCCCAAGTGGCGGCGGAGGTCGGCCACTTGGCGCCCAGTGGCCAGCCTCCACCGCCACCTCGGTGGGAGGCCGATTGCCGGTGCCACCACGATCAAAAAATTCTTTATTTTTTATTTTTTATTTTTTAATTCAAAAAATTTAAATTTTTTTTTTTTTAATTTTTAATTTTAAATTTTTATTTTTTTTAAATTTTGTTAATAATTTTTATTAAATTTTGTATTTTTTTAATTTAATTGATTTTTTTCTTAATTTTTTTCATATTTTTTTAAATTAGTAAATTTATGTTTAGTTTTTTCATTTAATTTTTTAAAATTTAATAAATTTTGTATATTTTTTTTTATTTCAATTTAATATTTTTATTTTTTATTTTTTATTTTTTGTTATTATTTTTTTAATTACATAAAATTTTTATATTTTTTTTATTTCAAATAAAAATTTGTATTTAAAATTAGATTTTTCTTAAAATCAAACTTAATATTTTCAAATTAATTTGTTGTTTATTTTATTTTTTATTTAATATATATTTTTTAATTTATTTTTTTCAATTTTTCATTTTTAATTGATTTTTAAATTTTTTTAACTTTTTATTTTAACAATGTTTTTTTTTCCCTTATATTTAAAATTTATTTGTTTATTTATTTATTTATTAAAATTTATTATTTTTTTTTTTAAATTTAATTTGTTATTCTAATATTAACCTTTTTTTTAAATTTAATAAAATCTAATATATATATTTTTAATTTAAGTTCATATATATATTATTTTTTTATAATTTAAATTTAATTTATTTTTTAAAATTTATTTGTTTTTTTAATATATATTTTTTTAAATTTAATATTTTTATTGTGTTTTATTTTTCATTTTTTTACTTTTAATTTAAATATTGTTTTTTTTTTTAATTTTTATTTTAAAGTTTTAAATTTATTAAAATTTAATATATTTCTTTAAATTTAATTTTTTATTTTGAAATTAATTTTTTATTTTAAATTTAATAAACATTTTCTTTTTCTTTTTTAAATTCAATTTCTATATTTTATTTTTTATAATTTCTTTCTTTTTTTTAACTTTATTTTTTTTAATTTAATATGTTTATTTTTTTATTTTTATATATTTTGAAATTTTAATCTTTAATTTTTTTTTTAATTTTTCTAATTTAATTTTTTCTTAAATTTTAAGTTTTTTTTTAATGTTTGAATTAAAATTTCTATTTTGTTTTTATTTTTATTTTTTTATTCCTATATATTTTTAAATTTTAAGCTTTAAAATGTTTTTATTTTTTAAATTTATTTTTTTCTTAAATTTTAGGTTTTTTTAATGTTTGAATTTTAAAAATTAAAAAATGTGATTTCTATTTTTAAAAATGTCAAAAATATGACAATTTTTTTTTTTTTTTTGTTATTCCAGTATCAACTGGTTTTGTTTTGAGGGTTTTTTTTTCAATCCTTTTTTAAGGAAACAATTTTGTTTTTAGCATAATTTTATAAAATGTTGAAATTTGACCTTCAAGAAAAACCAAGTGCGTTCTGGAATACACTCTTTTTGTTTTTGGGGTGTTTTTTCATGTTTTTTGAGTCTTTTTGGGCTAGAGTTCCCATTTTGAGGTCAGGTTACCTATTTCATCGGTAACAGTGTTAGCAATATAATTGAATGTGGCAAAATCAACCACCTTTAGATATTGGTCACAACATTCATTTCCTACATCATCATGGCCAAATCAAACAAACCAAACTAATTGGCCAAATTTTTCTTTCTGCCAACTTTTTTGGCAAAAAAATGCTTATCCAACACAATGGTCCCCCTCCACTTCGCAGAGTCAAGCCTGGCAGTCAAACTGGAAAAGACCTACAAATCAGCCAGCTGGAACAATTCCCCTCTCTCAACCTACACTGCCAGCTCCCTATACATTACCACAAAACCCCCAAACCAATTTAAGACCACAACTCCCAGCCCCATCCAACCGAAACCCAAACCCAAATAATAGGCCAGTTCAGTCTGTCCAAATAATGGAACCACCAGAATTAGAAACTGAACTGAGGGAGTGTAATGACCTTCAATTGAGGTATGGGCGCATAGTAGAAACAGAGAGAGACAAAAATGTTCACATTGAAGATCTGTTACCTGTAGAACAAACATTGCAAAAAGAGAAGGTGGTTCAACAATAAACTCAACATCAAACTCCACAACAAGAAACCAACTCTTCTCCACCATTCCTAGAATGATTAATCATACCTCGCCCATTAGAATATCCTGATTTTGATATTCTGGAGAATTTAAAAAAAATTGTATAAAAATCTCTCTCCTCCAAGCTATCCAAGAAATTCCTATTTGTGAAAAAACCATTAAGGAATTGTATATAAAGAAGCCAAAGAGGAGAACAACAACCAACCCAATTGTCCAAATATTCGGTACTCTATCTGACTTATTATCAGGAATGGAAACACCTATAAAATATGAAGACCCAGGCAATCCTATAGTGACGGAGAAAATCAACGGGAAATCATTTCCAAATGCCTTAGTTGATTTGGGAGGTGCAATTAATATCCTAAAAACCACCACCTGTAAAAAACTTGGCATTACATCATTAGAACCAACATCAACCTTATTGTAATTGGCTGATCGGTCGGTAGTCAAACCAGAAGGTACACTACAAGATGTAATGGTATCCGTAGATTCCTGGGAATACCCTAATGACTTCCTGGTTATCAACCCAAAGAACCGGCTATATGGACACCCGTTAATTCTAGGTAGACCTTGGTTGGCAAATGCCGATGCTTATATTGGCTGTCGACAAGGCAACATGACAATAACAAGGGGAAACTATGTCAAGAATCTAGCTTTATATCCCCCATCCCAACCAAGCCTATCAAAAATCAAAACAAGGAAGCAACATGTATCATATCTTATGGAAAATATGAGATCACCACTAACCATAGAAGATGTCCTCAATTTTAAAGATCAAACAGAGCATGATATCATTAATAGTTTTATTAACAAACCACAAATCATATCCCATCTACAATGTCACATGATCAAGGAAGCATTTGATAATAAAGAAGAAGAAGATCCCATGAAAGACATTCGTGATCAAATAATACCCACTACTTCTGTGTACAATAGTAAGATTGTGGAAATTTAACTAGGAAAAACTTTAAACATTAACAAAAATCTGACTGCTGAACAAGAAAAGAAGATGGTCCAATTACTACAAAAATATAAAGGAGCCTTTGCATTTGATTATCCAGACATGAAGGGAATTGACCCCCAGTTATGTACACACCACATCTATACCAAAAAATATGCGAGACCCATTCGCCAACCCCAACGGAGACTAAACCCTCACCTTAAAGATATTGTGAAAGCTTAATTACAAAAGATGTTGGATGTTAATTTCATTTACCCAATATATGATAGCAAGTGGGTCTCCCCATTAGTAGTGGTACCAAAAAAGAACGGAAAGTGGAGAATATGTGTAGATTACCGAGAACTCAACAAAGAAACTCAGAAAGACCACTTTCCCCTTCTTTTCATTGACCAGGTATTAGATACATTGGTAGGAAAGAAATTCTTTTCTTTCCTAGATGGCTTCAGTGGGTACAATCAAATCCAGATTTCCCCTGAGGACCAAGACAAAACAACTTTTACCTATCCTTGGGGGACATTTTCCTACCGAGTCTTACCCTTTGGCCTGTGCAATGCCCCAGCTACATTTCAAAGTGCCATTCTCAACATCTTTTCAGATTTAATAAATGAAGGGCTCGAAGTGTATATGGATTAATTCACACCTTAAGGAGATGATTTTGAGCAAGCATTAGAAAACTTAGGAAAGGTGTTGCAAAGATGTATTTACACTAGGCTTTGTTTAAGCCATGAAAAGTGTCATATGATGATGACCGAAGGACTTATCTTAGGACATTATATTTCAGTAGCTGGAATTCAGGTGGATCCAGCCAAAATTCAGATAAGTTTGTTAATACCTACACCCACCATGCAAACAGAGGTATGTAGCTTTCTTGGAGTTTTTGGTTATTATAGAATATTCATAGAGCATTATTCTCGAATAGTTGCACCTTTATATGCACTAACAGGAAACGTTGATTTTATTTGGATAGATAAATGTGACCATGCTTTCAAGGATCTGAAAAAGCTTATGTCAACAGCCCCAGTGCTGAGGGGCCCAAATTGGAATTTGCCATTCCAATTTCATCTGATGCCTCAGACACAATGATTGGAGTAGTGCTTGGGTAGGAAGAGGATAAGAAACCATATGCAATCTATTATATTAGCAAAAATCTATCCCTTGCCGAATTAAATTATAATGTGACTGAGAAGGAATTTTTAGCTGTAGCTCATGCTGTAAATAAATTTAGACATTATATAACTGGGTATCCTGTAGTTTTATATGCTGATCACTTTGCCATTAAATTTTTAGCAAATAAACCTGTTACAAATGGAAGAGTGACAATATGGTTGATTTTATTACAGGAATTCAATATCACAATTAAATATCGACCTGGAAAAGAGAACCCTGTAGTTGATTTTCTCTCACAAATTCCAAAGCCAACAAATGCGGTAGCAGTCGAAGACCACTTCCCAGATGAACATTTGTTCGTTGTTACTGTTAGAAACCCATGGTATGCTGGTATAGAAAATTATTTGGCAATAGGTAAATTACCTAAACATCTAACCCTTAATGAACAAAAGCCGATAATACATCGTAGTACTTGATTCTCTTGGATTGGGGGCTACCTGTTTCATCTAGGGTCAGATATGCAAATCAGGAGATGCGTCCGAGAGGACGAAGTATTTGATAGTATGAAAGCATGCCATGACGGGCCATGTGGCAGAAATTTTGCATCTCGTAGAACTGCCCACAAGGTTTTACAGACAGGCTACTATTGGCCTACCATTTTTAAAGATGCTAAAAAATTTGTGTAGGCCTGTGATAGCTTCCAAAGGGCGGGTCGCCCTGGACAGTCTGACGAAATGCCTTTGAACCCACAATTAGTAACTGAACCATTTGAATGTTGGGAACTCGATTTTGTCAGTCCCATTAACCCCCCATCAAACCAAAGAACATACATCCTAGTTGCAGTCGAGTATGTCACTAAATGGGTTGAAGCAGAGGCACTTTCGAAAGCCATAGAGGACTCTGTAATACAATTCCTTTTCCAAATATTTTTGCGATATGGTCTCGCAAAGGACATAATCACAAATGGAGGACCGTAGTTTGTAGGTAATAAACTTGCTGAAACATTACAGATTTACCACATTCAGCACAAAATTACAACCCCATACCACCCACAGGCAAACAGCCAGGTAGAGAGCACGAATAAAGTGATCGAATCTATATAGACAAAAACAGTTGCCTCACATAGACATGATTGGGCTTACATATTTCCAAAAGCCTTGTGGGCATACCGAACAACATGGAGAGGTACTACGGGGTATTAAACATATCAATTGATATTTGGAAAAGAGCCCATATTTCCAATAGAGTTTGAAATTCATACATTAAGAATAGCCAAGGAGGTGGGTTTAGATTTAAATGAAGCCCAAGCCAAAAGATTATAGCAAATCAATGAGTTAGATGAAATTAGGCTCTCTGCTCTTCAGCACACTGCATTAATTCAACAACAGAGAGCAAAATGGCATGACACCCTCATCAAAGAAAAAATATTCCACAAAGGAGATTGGGCACTCCTATATGACTCCAGGTTTCAGGATTTTCCAGGGAAACTCCAGACCCGATGGCTTGGACCTTACGAGATAAAAAAAAAGTGCATGATAATGGCACCATTACATTAACCACCATTGATGGATCTGGACATTCCTTCAAAGTAAACGGTCATCGAGTGAAACTTTACCATAAACCGCTTACTCAAGAATCCTTCTACCAACAACTACGGGAAGATTCTACCATGCAAATTCTTGCTGAGGAAGATAATTCCTCCTCGGCACCCATTCATTAAATCATTTCTTTCTTTTAAAATTTGTACATAGAGATTGTTCTTTTAATTTTCTTTTTTTTTGTATGGAATTATGTTTCTTCAACTGTTCCTATTTTTCTTATTGTAAATTTTTGCTGCTCCTTTCAAAAGGAATAGCATTTTTGTTGTTCCTTTCGAAAGGAACAGCAGCATTGTTATAATTATTTTTTGTTGTTCCTTTTGAAAGGAACAACAGTTGTGTTGTTTATTTTTTTTGTTTCACAGATTGTTTTTGTTGTTCCTTTCGAAAAGAACAACAGTTTTGCAAATTGTTTTTGTTGTTCCTTTCGAAAGGAACAACATTTCTGCAGATTTTTTTTGATGTTCCTCTCGAAAGGAACAACATTTCTGCAGAATGTTTCTGCTGTTCCTTTCCAAAGGAACAACACTTTTTGAGTATATTTTTCTTGTTTTAGAACAACATTTTGAGGATTTCTAATGACTCTTCTAAAGGAAAACATACTATTTATACAAGATTACACAAATTAAAGCTTACTGGAATCAGCAAATCAAAAGAAATTGCCATTTTTTAAGAAATTGTTTTGTAGTGATAAGAAGAAGGAAAAAGGACATAAACACCAATATTACTATGTTGTCTTACTATCACTAAAGTTAATATGATCGATTATCTTTATCATGTTGGTTCTTCCCCAAATTTTTATAACTTTCTTTGATTTTTATTTATTGAGTAAGAATATGGGCATATTATTTTCTATTAAGATGTTTATACTTCTTCCACCATCCCTACTCTTAAGGATTTTTTAGCCACCCTTTATATATAAATAGGAAAGTGATATATGAAAAAAAAAAAGAGAAAAAATATCTATATATATCACTAACAATTCTATGATATTGCAGATGGAGGATAGGGGGTCTCATCAAGATCCAGCCTACCATGATCATAATGAAGAAGTGAAGTGGCATTCCCATCATGGCCACCACACCAGGGATATGGTCCAATGGAAAATTGAAAAAAAAACTAAAATTTCCTTGGAATAGGAGGTCTCATCACAAGCCGGCCTGCCCACTTTTCACTTCTTTCCGGTGAATGGCATTATGATTTATCTGGTCCCCAAGCCAACACAATGGTCTCCATTATGACATCACACAGCACTTCCCTAGGCATAAATAAAGGATAATGGTTCCAATGGTGAGAAAGCAACTTTGTCAAGGTTATGGACACCTGTGGGCGACAGAGCTCTGCTGATGGTATTGAAGTCACATTTTTACAAATCAATAGTAATGTTAAACCTGTTTTCCTATATCTCTATATAAATATCAAATGAAAGTATGATTCCTAAACCCTTGGTTTTGAACCTATTATACATGAAATTCATCATAAATCGATCACATTAGTTTGAGTTGGTAATAAGTGCATTAGTACTTGTGTTCACATCAGCTGTCCCTTTTCCTTATCTTTGAATCATTACAAATGTTTCTATATCTATCTGCAAATAATCACACGCATCGATTTCAGTAATGCAATAATTTGATTGATTGTATCATAAGTATGCATGCTTTTTCTTGCTGTACAATTTCTATGCAATACTTTCCTCTCTTATTTGACGGCCTGTTAAGGTCCCGTGATTTGGCTGATTGGCAAGCCAAGTGATAGGGTAAAAACAAACCAACTTTGGAGCCCAAGGACCTAGCCTTCTTGGACTCAAAGAGGGCTCTCTCTATTTGTGTAAGGGATATCTATGTGTTTTTCTTCTTATGTTTCTGATTTTAGGCTAGTTGTGAACTGGATTTTTGGTTTTTTTTTTAGGTTTTTGAGGGAGGAAATGATCAAAGACTCTAAAAATATTGTTATATCAACTGGGCTATGGGGTCGAAAAGGTCAAGAAAGCCTCAGATGGTGATACAAGGTATGTTGAAGGGCCGATTTGATCAAGGTAAAATGGATATTTGGTAAAATGAAGTGGGATGGACACTAAGTTTGTGAAGGAAAAAGGCTTTCAAACATAAATAGTTCAATATCTGACATTTATATGGTAGGGCTAACCATTAATCATGATAAATGTAACTACAAACTAATAAATGAATAGAAATAAACATTCAAGAAATACATAGAGATATATGACTCTCTAACTTTAGGAAATTGCTATCAGACTTTGGGGAAAGACAATTAAGACAAAAAAATAACTCAAACTACTAAGAGGAAAATCCTAGACATAGTATTTTGAGCTATCGGGCACTTTGAACTAAGATTGCAGAGTTTTAGGCAAAGGGAAAGATCGATACAAGACCTCTTTGGTTTAACTAGGACAATCAAGCATTCAAAGAAAGGTTTCAGAGGTGGAGCTATGACCAGCCATGAGTAAGCAGGGCATACCATGAATCATACTTAGCATGCATAAAACCATAAATGAAACAAGCAAGCAATTTCTTCAGTGATCAAAAATCAATTAAGAATTCTTTGACATGACTAAGAAGGAAGAAAACATGGAAGCCATAATGAAACAGGAAATCTGAGGTGCCTCCAAGGGCATGTCTCAAATATATTCTCTACTGTCTTATAACAAGCAAGAGCATGAAATGTGTATGAAAACTAAGAAACATAATAGAGAGGGACACTATACCATTTTACTAAGTCAAAGAATCCAACAGCATTCCTCTTTCATCATCCAAAAAAACATTCAAGAAACTATCTAATGCATGAGACAAGTATTTCTTCCAAGCTTGTATAACCATATATTGCTCTATGTAATGAATTTCAGCCTTGTTTACAATGAATTCTCTTGGAATATATAGGCCAATATGAAGGAGAGCCTCCTAGTGCAACTAGCAAGCTCATTGGCCCATCAAAAATATCTGATTTTGTCATTGAGGCTTTGCAAATCCCAAGGCACAAAATATCTATAAAAATATCCTAAAAATGCTAAAAAAGGAAATTAAATTGACTTTTCCCAACTGAAAATGGCCAAAAAAGGCTAAACGCACATTTGGAAAAGCCACTTCAGAAAACTGCATTTTTTACAAAAATGCACCAGAAATATAGCAACAGAAAATCCCTTGTCTTGTGGGAAACTTTTGGAGGCCTTCCCGATGTTGAAATGAGGCCTGTGATGGCTCGTTGGAAAGCACCAGATGTCTAGTTTCTGAAAATGCTTTGTTTTCCCCAAACTGACCTGTGTGGAAAAACCTAGAAAATAGCCTTTGTTGATATGTGGGGCAGAGTGTTGAAAAAGTGATTATTTTTCACAACTTTGGGGTACCAAATCATCTTCAATTGATCTGAAATTCACTAATTATATGCCCCTAAAATTATGGCATCCAATGATACCATTTTCATCCTTTGAGGATTCTTTAAAAAAAAATGGCAATGCCCATGATTTTTTGCAAAAAGCCCAAAAATGTCACAAAACCAAAACTTGTCGAATTATGCCCAATTTTGGCGAGCATGACCCTCATGGGTTTTTAGAAGCATGCTAAGAAGCAGAGGCCAAAATTTCAAGCCTTGATATGTCTTTCTTCACTTTTTGTGCCAGGTGCCTCTTTCGAACCTCCTTAATCTTTTCTTGTGTAGCCTTCAATTTCTTTCGGGTGAATTGGTTAAGATTCTTATAGTGCCCGATCATTTTTCTTTGAAGGTTCAAGTCTCTATTGGCCTTTTCCAACTTCTTTTCCAAGTGTTCATTCACCCTTTCAATCCATTATTCTCTATTTTTTTCTATCTCTTGGGTGAATAAAGTAGTAAGAGGAAAATATTAGAAAAGGGCAACCTCTTCCTCTTTTTGCTTCTCCAAAGCACTTTTGAGCCCCATAGTCCTTGGCCTCTTCCTTCTAGGCTGATCTTCTTCTTCACTATCATTGAATTCACCCATGAGTTCTTCTAACTTAATTTGTGCTTTGGAGGCTTATTTTCGATACTTGATAGCCAGTGTCTCATAAAATGCCATGTGGACACTCATTTGCTTGTTTTGTGTTTGCAGAAAATGAATGAGGTTTTTAGACATCTCTAGATCCGCTCTTAGATCATGAATTTTTTCTTCTCTATTTAGCAAGAGAGACTCTAAGATTTTGGCCTCATTTTCATTTTCATCACTGTTTATCTGAATTATGTCAAAATCCCTATCTTTCTCATGGCTACTTTCTTCCTTCTCCTTTCCCTTGCTTTGGGTGGCCTTCTTGGTCCACCTCCTCTTTGGTAATTCAACAATGGATTGCTTGGGCAACTTCCCTTTGCTTCAGAGTGCTCTAGTAACATTTGGAGTTACAATTTGAGCCACTTTCTTGCTTGATGTATGGGGCTTTGTTACCTTTGGAGAAGAAAGAATGGCCCCTTGCCTAGGAGAGGTAGCTAGCACATGCTCTATTTTGTCTTTTCCTTTGTTACTCCCATCATCATCCTTGCCACTGTTTTGTCCCTCTTCATGAATGCCTTGACTGTCACCTTGCATGTCTCCTTGAGGGCTGCCTTGTTCACTTTGGTCTCTGCTTTCTTCAGGAATTTTAGGCTCTTTATCCTCAAGGTTTTGTGCTTCATCCTCATCATGCTTGCCGCTGTGAGGGCTACCAATATCTTTCTCTTTGTTACTGTTGTTTTCCTCATCAAACTGTTCCATTTCTTCATTATTCTAATCTTCACTGTTTTTCTCTTTATCACTATGCTCTTTTTCATCACTGTGCTACTTTTCATCACTGTGCTGCTTTTCATCATTGTGCCTTTCTTCATCACTATGTTTTTCTTCCTCACTATGTTTTTCTTCCTCACTATGCTCTTCTTCTTGATCAATCATTGGATATTTTTTCTTCTTAGGAGTGGGTTTACCAGAAGAAGGAGAAGGATGATGAGTGGAAGGTGAAGGAGATGCATGGGATGAAGAAGCAGTGGTGAAATCGGGATGTGAAATGAAAGTGTCCCTAGAAATTCCCTTTTTCTCAAGTAGATGGAGAATGACAATCTTGATAAGGGAATGATGGAATAGACAAGTTGGCTGCTGAGAGGAAGGTCTCTTTTGAACAGTAGAAGCCATATTTTCAATACTTATATGGAGGAAAAAGGGTAGGTTTAGCAATTGGGTTCTTGTGAAGTGCATGAGTACCCTGATATGGTAAGCATAAACCTAGGAAAACCTTCCCTCGCATGTGAAATATTTCATGATTATCCTCATGAGGGGAGCATAGCTGGTCAACAAATAGGAAAAAGGAAAGATAGATGGGCATGCATCCCGAAGCTCTGGTTTCAAGAAGGGTTTGTATTGATCTGAGTCTAGGTAGCTCTGCTTAAACCATTTTTCTCCAACATATGGAATTTTGGTAGCTCTGGAAATGGATCTACGAGAAAGCTTTGAGTCTAAGCCTGCTAGATGAACATGTTTTCCTTGCAATTTTAAAGAAAATAGATGTGTCAAGGGAAGATAACTTTCCACCTCCTAAACACTTTGACAAAACTCCAAACATCCTACTTCATGAAAGTTAAAAAGCACTGAAGGATGGGCATTCACTTCCTCAGTTGAAAAAGGTTCATACCTTTTGTGAGGGCCACTTCTGCTATCTTGCCTGGGAGGCATTTTTCTTTGGATACTCTTTACTGGCTAACCAAGACAAGCTGATTAAAATGGTGTCTAAAATAGTTTCCCAACACCACACATTTTCCTCCTTGTAAGTCACTATGTTTCGTTGATGCTAGCAAACAAGTATTTGTCAAATGAGAACAAAAATCACTTTTATCACTATGTTTGAGCAAAAGGTTTAAATAAGATATGTTTGTGGTTTTTTGTTTGAAGAGGAATCTCCCTTTGTTTTGGCACAAACACATTTCCCTTCAAACACTGCTCTTTGTTATCAATGTTTTTGAAAGGTAATTAGGGCTCTTTCAAAACTGGTAAAACACCTTCCCCTTTCACTGTGTTAATCCTTGATACCCACAGCAACAAAACTTCTTTGATTTTAACCAAAGGCCCAATCTCCTAATCACTATGTCTCTCTTTGTTTTTAGATGATAAAGTGCCTTTAAAGCCACTGTTTTTAAATATTGCATTTAATTGACAAAGGTCTTCATCTTCTAACCACCATTTCTTTTCTGAGTTTTAACAAACAAAATGTCTTTGCAAACACTGTTAAGACACTTCCCAAAACTGATTTGAAGACCTCCAAACACACTCTGTTTTTCTTCTAGCAACTGTGGGTGTTTTTAGTTATTTCATAGCACAAAGAACACTTCTCAAAATAGCACATTAGTCTTCTCTTTTTCATTGTTTCTATCCCTTTGAAAACCACAGCAAGGAAACCCTTTTAATTTGACAAGGATTTCTCCTTTTACCACTATTTCTTCTTTGAAAACATAGCAAGAAACACCCCTTTTCAACCTTAAAATTTATCAAGGAGTGAAGAAATACATTGAAGATAAGTTCATGGACCTTGTCGATTGTTGGAGCAGCTTTCAAAAGTGTTTTTTGAAGACTGGTGGATGAGTGGGCCGTTTGCAATAGAAAGCATCGCGCAGATGGAGGTGTCGAAAGCGGGGTCGGTTTTCGGGTGCTTGGCTCTGCCATCCCAAATTTTCTCGAAAATGCTTCCTTTCTTCAGTGAGCAGCCAAGGAAAATATGCTTCGTGTTTTGAAATTGCTAATGGGCCCTTTTAAACCGTCTCTTCCCTCCTTTAAAATTAAAAAAAAAAAAACTCAAATACATTTGCAGCTAATTTGGAAGGGTTTTGAAGCCTTTTGAAAAAGTTTTTTCTTATACAAAAACATAAATCACTGCCTTCAGTATTATCTTAATTTTTAAAGCACCATAAAGACCTAGTATGTGAAAAAGACTCATAAAAATAGTGTTATGGCCATCTCCTTTGAAAATACTCATATCCATGACTTTTTGAAGTAAGGAGGCCTCCCTTAGAATAAGATATTTCTCACTAATTTTCGTTAAGGAAATGACCCCTGAAAACACTAATGTAACTCTAACAATTATGACTTATTCTGATTTTTGTTGTCCTTTCGTATACATATGCTAGGACTACTGTCAACCCCAGCCAGCTTTCTCTTTCTTTGGCTATCTGGATGAAAGTTGTTTAGCCCAAGTTTCACCCTCATGATAGTTTGAAAGAGGTTTTTATTAACAGAGGAAACAGGTTTTTGTTAACACCAGAAAATTCATCTTTTTTCTTGATGTGAAATAGGTTTTTAACCTATGAAACCTCATTTCTTTGTCACTGTTTTTCAATTTTATCCTTCCAATTTGACTAGATACTTTTAGCACCCTTATGCCACTATATGATTTCTATGTGGAAGAGGTTTTCAACATGATTAATTTTCATTTGTATTAACCATGATTTCTCAACTGTCATTACCAATAAAAACCCTTTCAAACACAGTTTTATATCTTTGCCATACATCAGTTGCTTCACTCTTTTGGAGGAAGTGGTGTAAACAATTTTTTGAGTTATTTAAAACACCTGTTATTCTTTTTCTCTTTGAATGAGGCTATATCTCTGCTCCTAACCCTCTACTTTTAAATGAAGGAGGCCCTTATCATGTTCCTAGCCATCTACTTTTAAATGAAGGAGGTTAACATAATACTTCCAAACCATCTGCTCTTATTTGGAGGAGGTTAACACAATCATGACATCCAACCATCTGCTCTTGCTTGGAGGAGGTTAACACAGTCATGAAATTTCATCCATTTCTCAAACTGTGTCATCTTTCTTTGTAATACATATCTCTGCTTGATATATCACAATAAGTAATAAAGTGAAAATTTTGACAATATGCTATAAGAGGCATGTTCTGAGATATGTATCCTGTTGTCAGAATACACTTGTGAACCTTTAAACCAAGAGCCATATGACTTGTATTTGTGGGGTATTTTCTTGCTATTCATTACTTACTAACCTTTCTTGATTGTGTTTGCAGAGGTTTATTGGATTTGTTCTCTGACTAGTATTCTTATCCCAGGCTCAAGGCAACATCAGAAGCAGTTGTCTTCTTATGTTCAATTTGATGATGTCTTCTGGAATACTTGTGCATCTCTACTTCTAAAGGAGACACTGAAACACTGTATATCAACATTATATTAGTTTATCTTTTGAAACATGCACTCCTGATTTCTTTTCATTGCAGCTCTCCATCTGCTTAATGATGGCAAAATTCTTCAACATGAGAGACTTATTTGGACTTGTCTCTTTGCTCTTGTCTGGATACTATTTGTCATTCAATTTTCACCCTGCAGAGATGCAAATAATATGACTTTGAACCTTGGAAAGCTCCTTTGGTGTCTTATGGATATTTTTCCCAACCTTAAGCATATTATTTTAGACTGTGCATATGCTTATCTCTTTCTGTATTGGATCTTTGTAGAATTTCTTCTGGACTGAGACATCAAGACCTCTTAGTGGCATGACCTATGGGTGTATCAAGATTTTTTTTTTGCAGATTAAGTGTTAATTTAGGGCTGGATGGTATTGAACAAAGGATTCTAGCTCAGGATGTTTTTTCCAAGGAAGGGATTCTCTAAAGCACCACTACCTAACTTAGGGGAGATCTTGACAGATTTTGAGTATTTTCTTTGGGTAGGATTAGATCTCTATATGACATATGACGAGATATAGGGTTGTAGAATTATTATCAATAGTTGGATAATGAATGACTTGGGAATGAGGGTAAATGACAGCAGATAACCTTTAGTTATGACAACTCATGGATAGGATTATATGACTGAAACTAGGACTTGAAATCTAGGTTTTTTCTCATCATAGGCTGACTGGAAAAGGTAGGAGGACAAAAATTGTTTAGGGGTGTTTTATAGATGACAGATTTGACAAATTGGAGATCATCTTCTAGAAAAATTGGCTTAAAAAACTAGTAATCATCAACAGGTGAAAAATACTGATGACTAACACGGTCGAGGATGACCTATCATCCTTCAAGGGGGAAGCAGATGCCTCTTAATGACTGCATGTAGATCAAAACCCTATATTTTTTTTACCTACATGCAGATCAAATCCCTATATTTCTTTACCTGCACGCGAATCAAATCCCTATATTCTTGGTAATAACAAAAACTTAACGATATTAGTCCAATCTACTATGCTGTGTTGTTCCATTGCATTCCTGTGCATTTGTAAGGAATTAATAGTGTGCATAGAAGATGGGAGGTCGACCAATTTTCAGTGAGCCGCAAGTACTAGTTTTTTCTGATGTTGCACGAGAAATTCTGGAAAAATTGGGATGGATTACATACCTCACGAGGCTACAACAACCTCATGAAGCAGTAGCTATCAAGTTTTTACAGAATTTATAGGAAGGTTACTCCATGGTTAGAGGTAGAAAGATAGGAGTAACAGATGAAATAATCACAGAGGTGTCTGGTCTACCAGCAGAAGGAACCATATGGACTCATAAGAAGGTTAGGCTTCAATATGCCATGAACACTTTCCAGGAAGAAGGATAGACATTGGTTTTCAAAGGAAAAGGAGTTCAGCCGGCATCGTTGGGAGAACCATGGACAGAATTGGCAAAAGTAGTACAGACCTACATAACAACGATGGAAGAAAAGACATGGTAAGACCTCGCCACCTTAAGTTATTGGTAGTATTAAAGCAAAAATGTACTATAAACTTGCCTGCATTTTTAAATTCCTTACTGCATGATGTTACCCGTAGTATAAGAAAATCTCGGCACACAGACATGGTGGTGAGCCACCATTGCTTAATCAAATTGATAGTAAGTTACAGCCTTGCCCAACAACAAACCAGTTGGGAAGAACTGATATTTTCAATTGATGGAGGATTAGCTTTACCTGTCCCAAAATTAAAGAGAATGGCTAGCACAGCAGTAGAGCTATCAAAATATAGACAATCCTCTCGTTCAAAAAGAATTAGGGGAATGATAGAATGCCTTCGGGGTAGCAGTAGCCAGCCCTTGGAATTGCCCAGCTCGGAGGATAAACAACCCCCACAACTGGAAGGAGGGAGTCCTCGCACTGATGAGGATGAACAAGAAATGATCCACCACACCAGTGGTGAGGAAAAAAGTCACCACACCAGTAGTGAGAAACAAAGTAGCACAAGATAAGGAAATGATGAAGAAGAGGGAGAGATTCGTTACTCTGATGAGGAAGAAGAAGGAAGTCCTCATACTAGTGTAGAGGGAGAGATTCACTACTCTGATGAGGAAGAAGGTAGTTATCATATCTGTGAAGAGGATGAAGATAATCTCAGCAGTGATAATGAAAGAGAAGGAGCATAGCCTCCCGAAACCACCACTGCAATTTCACCAGAAAGCCCTTTGCAAGAATACCACTTGGCCCAAATTTTGGCCAACATGAGTGAATAAGTGCAGCCTCACAGCCCGTTGAACCTTAATGTTGATATCAACCAATTGCAGGAGCAAGTTGTTTCCAATAAAGAAATGGTTGAGGGAATACCGGATGAAATGAAAGGAGAAAACCCTAATGGAATAGCAGAATCAGCTGGGGTTACTTCCCCTTAGAAGTATGGATAGGAAGAGGTGAACACTGAAGCAGTGTTCCAAACTGAAAATTCTTAGGGAACAACAGAGCCAATTGAGGGTATTACCCCTGAAGAATGTAGTCGGGAGCATATGAACACTGAAGAAGTGTTCCAAGAAGAAAACATAGAAGCAAGCCCAACCGAAGGCATGGCTTCTGAGGAACAAACCCCCGTTGAGCAATTGGGTTCAGAAAAAGGAACAACCGTTCCATCAAGCAAGAGAAAGAAATTAACTGAACTTGATAAACTTCGGAGGGAGTGATAGAAGCTTCAGAGGCTAGCGAAACAACTTAGGCAGACTATTGGGGTTCTTAAAATGAAACAAATGCCCAAAAAAACCCCAAAGAAGAGAAGCATAGTCACCAAATGAGCCTCGAAAAAGAGGAAAGTGGCCACTAAAACAAAGCCCCAAGTTGTAGAGACAATGGAAACCCAGGCTGAACCTAATTATGAAGATATGGAACAGTAGGCAGATGATCCAGATGCATCTATTCCAGATGGAGCAACCTCAAGTGAAAATGCACAAGCCTATATTCAAAACACCTTTAGTGATCCTACTATAGCCAAACTCCAAGAGGAGTTGGCACAGGCTTGACAGGAAAGGGAAAAACTTGAAGAGGATATGGTCCCTAGAAGAAAATACTAGGAGTTGCAGCAGCAGATGAAGATCATCCATGCAGCAGAGGCTGAAGCCTATGAGAAGTGTCGGAAGGCAGAGGAGAAGGCTAAAAAGGTAATGAATAAATTAAAATTAGCCCAGAATCATATGGATACTCTCTGATCATTATACACAGATGTTTTAGCTTGTAGATGCCCTGCCAAGAATTATGCTTTATTTTTATTAGAGAGATATTTACAGTTAAAAATTAAAGCAGTTAGGTCAGGAAAGTCCATAGAGTTAAACACTATAGATGATTTTGTAACATGCTGCAAACTCTATGGGGTTAAGGTAAAACGTCTCCTGTGTGAGTTCTATTTGCATAATCTCATATTGGAAATGATATTGAGACAAATCCTAGCCCTTTTGTGGGTGAAATCCAATACCAAGCATTTATTTCATTTTTTTTTAATCAACTAAAATGGCTCAAAGCCTATAATGTTTTTCAAAGGCAATAAAATGAGTTAGACTTGTGGGTTAGGAGTGAACCAAAACACCCATTAAAATTATGGCCTAGGCAAAAGAATTTGATGACAAGAGAAGGTGTTATCTAGGCATTGGGGCCTGTCCATAAAGAAATTGTCTTGAATGGGATAGAATATTTTCTATCTATTAGAAACCAGGCCTACATAGCAGCTAAGGTCCAATGGGGAATTTCCAATCAGAATATTCAAAATAGAGAGCCATTTAACTATAAATTTTTTGGATTAGCTGCAGACCGCTTGGTTATCTATAGCAACCTCATTTGAGGGAAGGCCCATTCTGGCTAGGGTGTAGGTTTCGAAGCCCCATTGCATGGTATCCTGCAATAGAATATAAAGCCATCTATGAAATACCTGAAGGACAGACAGAGCATGTCTTCCAAGCTTTAGCTGCAATGCATGGTTTTAGGCCTTTTGATGAAAAACCTTCTCCATTTTATTCTTTAACTGATTTGCATGTAAACTATGGTTTTCATGAGGAAATGAAAAAGGGTAAGCAGGGGGGTATGTTGAGCATTGGAAAAGGTATGAATTCACCATGTATTTTCTCATTCTTCTAATTTAAACATAACTCTTTTTACTCTAGAAAGGTGATTTATTATAGAATTATGGTAGAATTTCAAGGACTTACGTTTATTGTAAAAAGGAACTAAAAACTGCATTTTATTGTAAAAAATGGGAATTAAGCGAGGTGAACAGCCATACCAAAGGCGAGGCTAAAGCAGGAGTAACTATTGTTCCTCTAGTGATAGACCATATCCTGCCAAAGAGAAGAAAATCAGAACACATTGCTAAGATAAAGTAGGGGACAACACGGCTTCAGCTGAAAGAGATCGAGTGATAGCTAAAAAGAGAAAGGAAGTGAATCCCTCAAGATCCTTCTATCTTGAGGGATCGTTGTTCAAAAATTATCTCGTTCCTTGTCTTGTTCGTCAAAAACTTTATATAAGGCAATGCCATTAGGGATTGAAGGAGTTGAATGGTTGATTAAAAACATGCCTCTTGTAATTCTGCACGTTATTGACTCTTGATCAGAGAGAGGTCGCTGTAGACACTTTTTATGTTTTATTAATACAAATATGCATTTTCGTTTCATCTCTCAAACTCTGAAGTAACCCAGTAGTGTTTCATTGGTACTAAGGGCCCGACCCTCGTGGAATCGATCTGTTGTTTGTATTTCTATCCTTTAATTATCATTGTGTGATAATTTTGATTGGTTTTATTACATTTGCAGAGTTAATTAATTACTGTTTAATTTCTTATTGATATTTTTGTGTTGTGCTAATGAATTGTATTACTGTTCCATTTCAACAAGGATTGTAATTCCTGTATCATTCATCCTGTTATTATTGATAAAGCTTTGTTGTTCAATATTTAACTCTATTTTTTGTTCTGTTGGATTACTGTTCATTTCAATTACTGTTTAATAATGTTTGCCATCGACAGGGTTTGGTTTTTAACAGAGTTCGTTAGTCAATTTTGTTCAATTCCAGTGTGTTGTTCATTTCTTATTCATTAGTTTCAGATTGCAGAAAGATTGCTTATTTACATTGTTACAGTCTGTTGTTCATTTCCAGCTCATTACGTTTACAGATTTTTTCTTAGTTTCAGTTCTATTTCTCTTTGATTGGTTTACATCAAGACTGTCAACTGTAGAGAACACTGGTTATTGCTTCCAAGTTCCCAGATTGATTGCCTTGTTCCAGTTTGATTTCAGTTGCATCAATTTTTAAAGGAATGAGTTATTGCTACTATATCCTTGATTGATGTTTTGCAGAGTGAATAGTTAAGTTTCAGAGTATTTGAATTCATATTATTGTAATTAGATTTATTTTCAAGCATCTGTTTACTCTTGTATTTAGAATACTGTACTACATCTCTCACATCATTGCTCTTAGCTCAAATTTCAGCCTCAGATAGAGTACACTCTTGAAACAAAAAGTTGTTCTCGGATTGATAATTAATGTAGGATAAATAGGCATTAAAAAGACACCTTTTTTACCTCAACAATGTTATAGTGAAGCATCATTAGGAGAACTTCAAATAGTCTTCTAACCATCAAATGATATCTTCCATGTTATCATCTAGTCTTTCAACCTTCATCAAGTGCCATCATCAATTGTGGTCATTCATTTAGTGTATGACATCATCAAGTGTATGACTCCATATGTCATCAACGGTTAAGGTCTAGAACATCAAGGCACATGCAACATTATAGCTAGTTCAAGGACTTCTTAGGACTAACCTGTTACTGAGTTTTTTTAATCACCCAACATTTCAGACTGTCTAAGTGATTCCATCATCAGGGGTAACTTTCAAAGAACTTTGGACGTCTACCCCTGATGATGGACTCACTTAGACAGTCCGAAACGTTGGGTGATTAAAAAAACTCAGTAACAGGTTATTCCTCTCTTCTATAAACTATCTCACCTGTATGGATTCTCTCTTTAAAGACTTCTTAGGACTTCTTCATTAGTTATTTGACATCTTCATGGGTTGACCTCTTCATTTATGGCATCCTTAGCACCTAGGGATTGCATGAGGTTCATTGACATCACAAGACTATTTTCCATCTCAGTTATTGACATCAATGACAACCTTGATTAACAATCTCCCCCTTTGTCATTGATGGCAATATTCTTTCCTTTCAACATTATCTCCCCCTTTGTCATTTATGGAAATATTCTTGCCTTTCAACATTCTCTCCCCCTTTGACATCAATGGCAAAAGGGGTGCTCAAGTACTCTCCCTATAAAGCTACTTCTCTTTATCATATTTTCTTCATCAATACTAGTTCTTGATAGGTACAATGCTCCCCCTGTCATGGTGCTATTCTTTCTAGCAATGTGTTCCATGGTAGATGTGTTTACATTTCTCCATGGATGAACCAAATCCCCCTGCATGCATAAGCTCTTCTAGCTTCTTTAGACAAGAAA
Source organism: Pinus albicaulis (assembly GCA_034641835.2). NCBI lineage: Eukaryota > Viridiplantae > Streptophyta > Pinopsida > Pinales > Pinaceae > Pinus > Pinus albicaulis. The sequence continues at coordinate 1,307,537,239 of CM076581.1, forward strand.
TATTGTTTCCTTGTGATCAAGTGGAAGAAATCTTCACAATTTCATTATTTTCTTCAATGGAGTTACTCTCGAGAGATGATTTATCAAGATTTTCCAAGTGTGACTCATCATGGATTCCATAACACCTTTTCACAGAAGACTTCTACCATAATATTCATGAGTCACCAACTCCCCCTAATAGTATGCATGGTCTCATTTTTGGTAGAATCTCATCATCAAACACTTGAAATATCACATTTTCCAAGGATGTCTTCATCAAGTCAACAACATGTGTTGTTTGCTGGAGTGTTTAAGAGACTTCCGGATTCAACTTGTTTCCTTCTCCATACTTGTGTAACTTTCTTTTCTGGCATGGTTCTAGTTTTTGTAGGGGCCCAATTCAAGTTACAATTACATGCCATATGTCCAATGTTATGGAAATTGAAGCACTCTATCTTGTTCATGAATAAGAAATCATGATTTCTTCTTGAAAAATTGCTTCGACGAGATTGACGGGGAACACTATATTTGCCTTTGTGATATGCCCTACAATATTTTTCCACGTTCCCAAAGTTTGCACAAGAATAGCAATATCCAAGAAATATACTTTTGTACCTGGGTGATGAAGAGTTCCTTGAAGTACTTTTGAAGTATTTTTTCCTTGGGATTCTTTGATGATATTCATTTCCTTTTGTATTCTTGACACCATATGCAATTCTCCTTAGAGTAGAATTTCTTCCATTGTTGTCTTGATTCTTCTCCTTGCTTTTGTTGAAACTGGGAGTATCAACATTTCTTTATAGGTTCCTCACATCTTTGTTGTTTGAAGCATTATCATTATTGCTTGAGGATTCACCTGCATACCCAAGACCTAATTTATCAAGGGGAGACCTTTGCTAACTTAGGATGTCATCTAGGGTTTGAGAGTTTTTCAAGTTTTTATTCACTAATTCAACTTCCTTTTCAAGAAAGACAAATTCTCCTCTCAACTTTTCACAATCTTCATCTTTCATAACTAGTTGCTTCTTCATTTCTTCCGTCATCCTTGTTGCTTCATGTGCTTCAATTTTAAGGAAGATGATATTTAATTTCATTATGAAGACTTCTTCATTCTCCTTTGCTAGACTGCTCTCCATTTATTCTTTTATTCTTGTAGCTTCACATGTATCGGCCTTGAGAAGATTGATGTCTGATTTTAGTTTCAATATTTCTTCATCCTTTTCGTCTAGTTGGCATATCATGGTGTTTCTCTCCTTTTCTGCTTCATTAACTTGTCCTTTTATGAATTCCAAATTTTCCGTCACCTTCTCATATTCTTTCTCTTTTTTCCTTGCTTCTTCTAGTTGAGATCTAAGAGAGGAGACCTCTTCCTTGTATTAACCAATCTCTACTTCAAGATTGTTCAAGCTCTTAATTCTTTGTTCAAGGTGGCTTGACTAAGTTTCTTCCCTTTTCTTTGCCTTATCCAATTTATTTGCTATAGATATGAATTCTTCATGATACTTTCTTTTATTTTTATGAAATTTTTCTTTAAGTTTGGCAAGCTCCTCATCTCTTTCTTGTACTTGAAGCTTGAAAAAGTCAACTTCCTTCCTTGTATTATCTTGGTTACCATCTTGTGCTTTCTTCTTAAGTTCCTCATTTTAATTTTTCAAACTGTTAATCTCTTCCATGGAAGTCATAAGTTTATTCAAGAGATCTTCTTCAAATTCCTCTTTTTTCTCTTCATCTTCTAGGTCTTCTTTAGCCTTGTTGTCATCTCTCTTATCTTCAACTTCCTTGACAAATTCTGGACTTCTTTCTTGTTTTCCATCATATTCCTGACTAGAGATCATTGTCAACACTCCTTTTGAGTGAAGATCATGAAGTTTGTCCCATATGACTTTTGTTGATGAACATTTTTCCAAATTGGCCTTCACAGAATTTGGTAACCCATTCAAAATTGCCTTCATTTCTCTTGTATTGTACTCCTTGGATTCTTTGTCCATCCTGTCATTAGTAATCACTGATTTCCAAACTTCAATTCCTTGATTCTCAAGAAATTCCTCATTCTTGCCACCCATATCTCAAAATTTCCATTGAACAATGGAGCCTTTGCAAATTGATTTACTTCAATTTCAATGGTTAAGGAAGACACATATTTAGGAGTATTGGAGACTTTCTTCCTTGGTTTTTCCATTTTTGTTCTAATGATCAACCTGCAAGCTGTTAGGCTTTGAGTGAAGGCACAGGATTTGATACCAATTTTTGGAAATACTGAGAGGGGGCTGAATCAGTATTTCTTTTCAATTGTTAATTTTACCAGTTAGATCACTTATATTTAGAACACAAAATGAACAATGATGGAATAGATGCTTTTATTAATTTCATCTTTAAAATAAGTAAAGTATAATAATGATATAGGGCTCCAACCCTAGATGAAGACTCCAATCTTCCAGGCTCCAACCTGTTTTGTGCCAAGCACCTATTTGGTCTTTCCAAGGCTCCAACCTTGTCAATTTGAGGCACCAACCTCTAGGATCCCAACCTTATCTTCCAAGGCTCCAACCTTGTCACTTTGAGGCACCAAACTCTAGGGCTCCAACCAGGTCTCTTGAGGACTCCTATCCTCTAGGGCTCTAACCCTATCCTCCAAGGCACCAACCTTGTCTCTTATGAGGCTCAAACCTCTAGGGCTCCAACCCTTAGCTTTACTTTTTCAAGATGTGCGTGGTTATACTTCACAGCTCCCAATGTCTTATTCAACAAGCCCTGTCAATATTTAGTTATGGCTTCAATTAATCTCCATGCTACTTCATTACTGACAACCTTGTTCTTCACGTGAAGGTGTCCACAACTCTTCATGTTACCCAAACAAGAACTCCAAGGTCACCTAATGATGACATCAATGCATCATGAGTTACAATAATGGGTAACAAGAAATCCAAGGTCACCTCATGATGACATCAATGCATCATGAGTTCCAATAATGTCTTTAATAGGATTCTTGATGATTCTGTAAGGTTGGTCAATAAGACTATTTCAAAATGTAATTCCAAGATCTGCTTAAGCAATTCTTCAAATGTTCTGGGGGCTAGTCCATCAAGGTCATCCTCAATATGGCTAATAAGAGTCTCCAATGCTCTTCATTCCTACAGAAAAAATATTCTTCAAACAATACTTCATAGGGGCTTCAATGCTACCTAACAGATGTCTTAAATAGGTTATTTAATGCAGATAAGAGACAGCTCCAAAAGATGTTTCAAAAATATTCAACAAGGTTGCTCTAAAAGAAGTGTTTCAACAAAGTTCAGTAATATTAATCTAAGGAATTATTTCTGCTTCTGAATATATCTTAGGTCATCAAAAAGGATATTGAAACACTGCTGCAAATTCCCAACTGATGTCTAAAACTTGTAACTTTGGGAATGCTCCAAAAGTCTCCAGGGTGTAAAGCAGTTCCAAGTCTATACTTTAACTTGGTCTTTTATTCTACTTTAATCTGCCCCAAATTTATCCTTAATTTTGTTAATAGGATGCTCCTAAACAATGCTCAAACACTTACAAAACCTGTCAACTAAGTGTACAAAGTGCTAGGCAAGGATTGGAAGATAAAGGTCCAAATAATTTTGCATAGGTTTGTACTACAATTCAAACCCCTTTGCTCTGACAAGAATGTTACAGTAGGTCCTTAATGCAACCATAGGTTTTGACTGCAATTTTTATCACGGTGATGAGATATTTCAGTTCCACAGAGATGAGAAGTAGGTGTGCAATAAACCAAATAAATATACTGAATACTTGATGCAATAACCTTGAGACTACAATTAACAATTTTGAAGTATGGAGGCTTAACCAAACGGATCCAAGCAGTAATGTATGCTTTGATTCTTTAAAATGCCCAAACAGTAATCCTCTTCTTCCCCTCAACCTCCTGTACCTTTCTGCGGTTATATTGTTATTTTTTGACCAAAAATCCTTGGCCAAATGAATATTCCGAACCTCCTTTTAATATGATATTTACATTAAGATGAAGGAACATGTCTTTCTGGGGGTAGGCTGACTTTAAAGACAAGGTGTAGGTCGGCTCACTGTTAGGTGTAATTTTCTTAGTCTTAAAAATTCAATATCTCACAAACTACTAGGATTTTTGGGACAAATAAGCGCTCAATGGAAAGAGGAAAAAATCCTCTTTAAGATGGTCTAGGTCCCATGTTGAAATATTTCCTCTAAGGTTGGGAAAAATATTTTTCTTTGTGGCTGTCCTTAAATTACTTAGTGCAGAAAATGATTAGGACAATATGGCTTCTTTGTTTGTCTTCTCCATTGTTTGTCTTCTCCATTATTTGGCTTCTTAATCATCATAGGAGCATGTAGGACATCCATTTCATCATGATAGTGTCCAGCAATGAATGTATCATCCATGTCATCACATAATTGTGCAGTGATATGTTATAGTGCAGCATCATTAGGAAAACTCAATAGTCTTCCAACCATCAAATGATATCTTCCACGTTATCATCTAGTCTTTCAACCTTCATCAAGTGCCATCATCAATTGTGGTCATTCATTTAGTGTATTACTCCATATGTCATCAAGGGTTAAGGTATATATCATCAAGGCACATGCAACATTATAGCTAGTTCAAGGACTTCTCAGGACTTCTTCATTAGTTATTTGACATATTCATGGGCTTACCTCTTCATTGATGGAATCCTTAGCACCTAGGGATTGCATTAGGTTCATTGACATCACAAGAATATTTTCCATCTCAACTATTGACGTCAATGACAACCTTGATTAACAAAAAAAACATTAGAAAATATCAAGCAAACAATACAAATAAATATTTTCCATCAGAAATACATTATGAAGGAAAAAAAATCAACTATTTCCTAAGGTTCAGTCATAAATTGGTGGAAAACGCACCAGCAACAAATGGTTTTTGTGCACAATGTGCTTTCTCCTTCGCAAGTCCCGTGGTCCTAGGGATGTAAAGGATCATCGCATATCCACATCCTAAACACACTCTAGGTTGTTCACTCAAAATAGACACTAAGCATCGAAAATATTTGAACAAAAATGCACCTAGTATTTGTGGCTTTTATTCTTATCTTATGTTTTCTTACAATATCACACCCTAAATAAAATTAAGACTCTTAAAAAACAATCATAATTTGAACTCACTAAATTCTCACCCTGCACACAAAGTTTGGTATTAAAGATTCAGAGAAACATTTGGTGCTCAAGTACCACAATTGTTTGCACATATAGATTTAGGAGGAAATGGAGTTCCTTGACATTACCTCACTTGGCACGGAATATCGATATGCCACCAATATTGAGCAGAAATTTAAGAAAAATAAGAGAGAATTTGCATCCACGAATGTGAAGCCTGGGAAACGCACCCAAAAACTGCAAAATAAGGGACAAAGCCAAAGTGGGGCAACTCATAACAACACAAAAAATCCAAGCAATGACATGGGGAATTGGTGTGTATTTCATAACATCTCCACTCATAACACAAGCGAGTGTCAGGCCAAACAGTCGTTGATGCTTGAACTTAAGGCATTTGAATTAGATGCATTTTCTGAATGTGAGATAGAACCAGACAAGGGGAATGAAAAAGGGAAGTGTTAGCACAGTTATTTTCTAAGTCATGAGTCCATTTCATAGTTTTATTTTTAGGATTTAAATTCAAAAAATTTCAATATTAAAAAAAAAAAAAATTGGTCACTACGGGAAATTCAGGATGTGCCAATTTTAGTCCTTTCGAACATTTTGTTATTTCCCTGTTTCTTTATTTTTCTTTTTTATTCCGATTCTAGTGGAATTTTTGGAAGCATACTCTATTTTAAAAATAAAATAAAAAATAAAACACATTCAATTTAGCAAGCCACGTGTTGTAGTGTAAATATGCCTCAAATATTCTTTTAAATATATTCGTATCTCATGATAGGTTTCTTGTTGCAGTCAATCTAGTTCAAGTCAAGTCGTGATACATGTTGAACCTATGTGTCACCCACACCAATTAAATTAACCATTACCCCATCCTTCCTGTCAGCCCCAAGTCAGTTAGACATATGTCAAAGTATCATTCTTTCTAAACGAAGGAGATTGTGGTCATTATGCTCAACGCCGTAATTGTTTGGTTGGCCACACAACAGCGCTGCCAGAAATTTCTTCCAGTTAACAACAAAGATAGTGGAGGTGACTTCCAGTTATATATCTTCTTGTCTCAAGACATCTTGAGCCCTCCATATGGAAATACGTAGCCAAATGGAGGTGATGATGGATTATCACATGGTGCACATCACGGTGAGGAATATTTTGAATTATGAAGATTGATTTGCATGGGGTGATGAACCATAGTTTGGTTTTAAAACCACCAAAAAAGCAGGATCAATGTCATTTGAGGTTTTAGCTATTGATGGTTGAACTACTTAGTGTCATAGTTTGAGGAGTCTAGATTTAAAATAGGATTCTAAAGGTGAATACACGAAACACTTGTAAGGTAAAACTCCTTCAACTCTCCACCTATCAGTGGCAAGAGAAAAATTCATTTATTTTCTGAAGAGAACTAGAATAGGTGGAAAAATAAATTGAATTGAGCCACAAGGTGCAGACCTATTGGATGCCAATTCAAGGGTAAGAAGCTTTTTTATTAAGTCAAGGTGGTATTCTCTATGTACCAGATTAGGGAGCTCTCACTTAGGAGTAGTTCAAAAGTTCGCTAACTCTTTTAATGGACAAGAAGACACAATTTATGGCCTTACCTTGAAGGTTTCTGAAGACTCCATTGCTGAAGCCTTTAGCCTTCCACAGGAAGGAGAAATTTGGTTTAAAGGGAAGGTTATTACAGGATGAGATCTCAATATTTTTATCAAAGATGCACACAGAGATCCAAATTGGGCCAATTAGGGAATTCTGGGAAACTATCTTAAGAATCACTGGGCAGAATCTATCAAGCTTATCAAGATATACCTCACTTGTGAAAGGAGGTATACAGTTTTGTTCCTCTATCACATGAAGTTTATTTTTCATGTTGGAGGGATGAAGACATTAAATCTTCCATATTTGTTGTTTAAAAGCCTCACAAATATGTCAACAAGCATTCAAACTCACACTATTGTTTCAGAGTATAAATTGTACCATCAAGCTTTAATCAAAATTCTAGTTGAAGAATAGTTGGGGAAGATAAATCAAACTTCAGACCACTTTTTATTCTATTGGGCATGCCAACCTTCACCTACACCTCAAGTTTCACAACCACACCCTTAGCTTTCAAAAAGAAGAACAAAAAGAAAGGAAAGAAAAGAAAATATCTAAAGGAAGTCCAAGTAAAAGAAAGAAAATTTTTATGCAGTTAAATCAGAGAGAAAGTTGGAAAGGGGAGAGAGCTCCTCAGAAATTAAACCCAAATCTATGAAAATAGTGCCCCCTGTCCCTCCTTTTCCTAATGTTTATAGTAGATCCGGAAGGGGAAGGTCTACAACTGTCTATAAATTAAAAGTGCAGGTGCTACCAGAAATTCTGGAAGAACATATTCAACAGAAGTTGCAGAAAGGGTATCAACCTACACAATCAAATGAAGAACTCCTGAAGGATGTTTGATATGACATCAACAGTAAGAAGAAGAAAGAAGAAGCCAAACCTGTTGTTGGTACCAGAAATAGGCATACCAAAGACAAGAACAATTTTATGCTTAATTCCAAGGCTCTACATAATCCAAGCCTAATGAAAGAGGTTATGGATATTGAAGGTAAATCTGAAGGTTCAAAAATAGAGAAATCCATGAAGAAAAACAAGAACAAAACCCCTTCAAAGCAACACTCAAAGCCCTCAAAGAGAAGAAAAGAACACAAGGGTTCTAAGGAGGATAAAACCACAATCAATGAAGCAGCCACAAGAGCAACCAGATCTTGATCAGCTGATGATAGAAAAATAGACGTAGATAAGCTTGCTGAAGCTGCAGCACACATAGAGGGAAGGTAAAATGGTTTTTGATACAAGTACCTTTTTTCTTATCAGTTACAATTTTGAACAGCAACTTAGGTGTCAAGGAATATAAGTCTGCACAAGATTTTCAGCATTTTCTGTGTATTTTTGAAAAATAAACAAAGTGCTACTGGAAATTCTGGCAACATTCCATATTTTGGGTACTTACAGGTTTTTACCAAAATTTCTAGTAGCACCTATTTTAACTAAATTTTGACACCTATCAACAGATTTTTCAAAGCCAGTTAAGGATGGATAAGAACCCATAACAAAATGGATATAACAAATGATGGTGAAAGGTGGTTATGAGGTCGTTAGAGGTCTTATTAAATGGAGCTACATAGTTATTAAAGACCTAAGACACAAGGAGATAAATCAGCAGAAAATGGGCAGCATGATATCACAATCAACATTTCAACCCATATTTCTTCTCTTCTTTCTTCTCAATATGTAGTTTATGTTAGATTTCGATGGGATAAGGATATAATGTATTTCTACACCTATGTAATGTTAGAATTATTTTTTCCTTATTTTTAGAAGAGATGGATTTGGTGACACTCTTGCTATATATACCCCTTGTAAATATGATTTCTGGGTTGGATGTTGGTCTACCTAAATACTGAATATAATAAAAAATATTTTTTGCTTCAGGTTGCAAGATTTTGTTACTCAAGGAACATCTAATGTGTGGCGTGTCTCTTTTCTTTGTTAATTTCATATAAAATATGAATTGCAACAACTAGTAAGGTGTGAGTGAGAAGTTGCTAGACTATTTAATAGTAAATTATTTGCTTTCAGTTTTCTGCAAATAATATGTGTTATATAACACGTTAGTAAATATTTCATAAAGTATTTGTGGAATACTTTATACATCCAATCTATTTTCATGAATGGTTTTTAATTTTCATAAACAGAGTTTGTGTAAAGAGCCATAATCATAATTCTATGACTGATTTAGGATAGGAATATATCCTGGAGTAGGTACCAGCTATCAATCTTCTCCATTTCTACACTTTTCTCCCTATACTACCAAATTAACCACACAAATTATACTTTCCACATATTTCTAAGTGCATGAAATTTTTAAAGAACATAAAAATCCATTTCTAAATCTTTGAGAAAGGCTTCCCACCACTCAAACAACCCCTTTAAAATTTCAAATGACCTATGATGTGTAAAGCTTACTTCTTATGCATTCAAGGAGTGACTCTTTGTGCTACATATTTGGTGCAATGGTCGGTGAGGCAAATTGAATTTTATCCGTGGGTGAATGATAAAGTTATAAGTCTAGTTCTAAAGTGTATAGTTCCAAATGTATTTTTAGACTGCTTTACATTTGGCGACTCCATTATTTAAGTTCTTTCTCCTAGAAGGACTAGAACCAGGGCTAACCCATATTCCCTTTTGAGAATCCCAATTTTTGACCCTGAAAGGTCAATCAAGAGAAATAGTAAACGAAATTTTTCTGCCTCTACTACTGTTTTCTCAAAGGTTGTCCCTAAATAAGTTCTGCAAACTTTATCCCCTCATTTTGCAGAAAATTATGTACCTCTCTTGTACCTACATCATAAGTTGGTGCTTCATCATATATTCTTCATAATCCACCTAATTTTTTCCACAAATCCCAGCAACTCACACCATGGCAGGTCAAAACCCACCCCCTAAATGAATGGATGCAATTTTTTCCACATGGTATGCCCATTTGGTTTTACCTTAGCCTATGAATGCATTACCTACAGGAGATTATCTCAAGTACAAGCCTAATTTTAGTGGTGAGGGAGAGGTAACATCTAAAGAACATCTTGCTGATTTGTATGCCTATGCTAATAATATGAATATTGAGCATGAAGATGGCTAGATGAGAGTTTTTGTTCAGGTTCTTAAGGGTGATTTAAGAAAATGGTTTTGTTCCTTGACAGCTGGTAGTATCACTAGAAATGAAACCCTAGATGATACATTTTTAAGGAAATGGGGTGATAAGAAATATTTTGTGTATTATAACACTCAATTTGTTGCAATAAAATGAAAAGAAGGAGAATGAGTTTCTCATTTTTCTAAGAGATTCAGTCAGATGTATAGCAAAATATCTACTGAAATCAAACCTACTAAAGCTTCAGCCAAAATCACTTATGTTGGTGCCTTTGATCCTGATTTTTGTTTATTATTAAGAGAAAGAAGATCTACAAAAATAAAAAAATTGTAGTACAATGCACTGGACATAGAATCTAACGTGTTAGTAGTTGATAGGCTCAGAGGAGGGATTGACAGAGAAAAAAGAAAGCAAAAATCTGAATTTTCAACTTTAGGAACTTCAGACATAGATCCTAAGTTACATGAGCTAACCAAGATGGTCAGGTCATTGACTAATGAGATTTACAAGCTCAAGATGGAAACAAGACCAGCTACTACCAGAAATGTTTCATTTGATCATCCTAATAGGCAGCAATTTAGAAGACCGATTGCTCCTCAAATTTTGTAGCGAGAAATGTGAGATGTTGACAATCAAAAAGTGTGGCATCCTTTGCAGAAAGCTATATTTTAAGATGAAGAGGAAGTGGAAAGGTTGGAGAAAGTTGTTGATATGAATTGTCTAAGAGATAAAGAAGGGTTGATTCATCTTAGAGAAGTAAAGTATGGATATTTCATGTTATATAATCAAAATAATGAAGTGGTTCCTGATCATTCCATGATTGCAGTTGATCATCAAAGTATATATAAATATTGATGATAATCGAAAGACTGTTGCACAACCCAAGAATAAATAGGACGCAGTCAAAATTCAAGCAGAAAAGCAAGTTGTTGAACAGAGATTACCATAAATTCCAGTAGTAGTTAATACTCCTTCACTTGAGGTAAAAATTACTCATAAACTGCCCCATGTTTTCAATTTTGAGAATGAAATACAAGAGATAAAGATTCAAGTTCCTCTTGTAGAGATCATGAAAAATGATGATTTCAAAAATAACTTTATGAAAGCTCTTCAACCGCCACTTATCAAAGTAGCTTATGATTTTGTTAACCTTCAAGATCACAAGCCCACTGTTATTCTAGGTCCATTGGTAGAAGACAGAGATGACTCTACCCCTCCTTTCTATCTATCTCTGAATATACATGATAAGATCTTGCATAATTTCCTAATGGACTCTGGAGCGTCACATAATTTAATGCCCAAGGTATTCATGGATGAACTAGGTCTTGAAGTAACTAGAGAATACCAAGATCTCTACTCCTTTGATTCCCAGAAAGTTCAATGCCTTGGTGTCATCAAAGACCTTGCAGTAAGGCTTTTTCAGTTACCCATGAGAGGAATGGTCATGGGTATTATTGTAGCTTAAGTTCCTCCTTGGTTTGGCATGTAAATTTCTATGTCATGGATTAGAAATTTGGGAGGAACCTTGCAAATCGATTTCACTTATGCTATTGTCCCTATTTTTGGAGGAGAAAAAAGAAGACTTTATAGAGAATCTCAGCTAGAATATATCATTAGTGACAAAAAAGACCCCACTAATCATCCAATTTATGCTAGATTAACTGATGTTGGTTCAAGCATTTTACACATGGATAATGATGTCCTATCTGCAAAACAATTTCAGATTTTGAAGCCTATTGAAAAGTAGATCAGTCATGATATTTCTCAATTATGGAAAATGTATTTTGATAGTTCATTTTCTAAAGAAGGAGCTAGTGCAGGAATATTTCTCATTTCCCCTTTGAAAGAGAGCCCTAATTTTTATTTCGAGCTTGAATTCGAAGAAACTAACGATGTGGTTGAGTATGAAGCTCTGCTAATTGGTTTAAAAATAGCAAAGGACATGAATATTTCATAAATTTATGTTTTTGGAGATGTTGAACTTATTATTTAGCAAATCAGAAATGTTTATCAAACTAAGCATCCCAGACTCAGAGATTACCAGAATGAAGTATGGAGCATTGTATAAGACTCATTCCTTTATTTTAACATTTCTTTTTTTCCAAGAGAAAGTAATATTTTGGCTGACTCACTTTCTATTTCAACAAGCTCATTCAAGATTCCAATACCTATGAAACTGAAATACGAAGTGGAATTAAGGTTCCGACCTAGCATTCTAGATAATGTCAAGAATTGGAAAGTTTTTGAAGATGATCAGGATATTAGAAGATTCATTGAAGCTAATGAAGATTTTTTTGTCCTAAATATTGATCAAGATGAATATTTCAATAAGGATGATGTTTATTTGTAAGACACCAACAATATCTAAAAATAGATTGCTGATAAGCCCATCATTCAGTTTCCTACCAATCAAATTCCCAAGGGGTTAATCCCACTTGAGAAGCTCTTTGATCACAATGATGTTTCAGTAAAACCATAGTTGGCTGAAACAGAAGCAAAATTGGAAGATTTCAATTTGGGCATAGAAAAATAACCAAGGTATGTGAAGTTGTCAAAGGCTTTATCAGAAGAAATGAAGGTTGAATACCATAAGCTATTTTTTTTAATTTGTTCATGCTTTTACCTAGAGATATGAATATCTTAAGACATATGATACAACTATCATTGAGCATAGGATACAATTGAAGGATATTACTAATCCATTCAAGTATAAATTAAGACAAATCAATCCGTTATTGTTAACAGTGATAGAGAAGGAAGTGAAGAAACTTTTGGATGCTAAAATCATCATTCCATTGAGATACTCAGATTGGACTGCTAATCTAGTTCCAGTAAGGAAGAAGAGTGGTGAAGTTAGACTATGTGTAAATTTCATAATTTTTAGCAAATTATCCAAGAAAGATAACTACCCTTTACCAAAGACAGAGAATATTCTTCAAAAGGTAACTAGTTCAGACATAATTTCCATGTTAGATAGGTTCTCTGGGTAAAATAAAGTTTCAGTTTGGCTATAAGATAGAGAGAAGACAACATTCACTATTCCTTGGGAAACATTCATGTATGCAAAGATGCCTTTTGGGCTTATGAATGCTGGAGCTACTTTTTAGCGTACTATGGACTTTGGATTAATTGGAGAAAAAGACAAATTCATGGTCATCTATTTAGATGACATTATTGTTTATTCAACTTCAGATTAAGAACACCTTTAGCACTTGAGACAAGTGTTTTTTAAATGTATAAAATATGGTATATCATTGAATCCAATCAAGTCACATTTTTCTCTCAAGGAAGGTAAGATGTCGGGTCACATAGTTTCTAAAGATGGAGTGAAAATTGATCCTAAGAGAGTAATTTCAATTCATGATTTGACACTTCCAAGATCCAAGAAAGAGTTTCAATCTTTTCTTGGTAAGATAAATATTTTAAGAAGGTTCATTCCAAATTTTTCTGAAGTGGTGAAGCATATTACTTGCATGTTGAAGAAGGAAAAAGAATTCAAGTGGACCATTGAATCCATAAATTCATTTGAGCTGCTAAAAAAAGATATCATTTAAGCACCTTAGTTGGTAAGCCCTGACTACTCAAAGCCTTTCTTGATCTTCTCATTTGCCTCACAAGATACTATTTCTAATGTTTTGTTACAAAAATATTCAGAAAATAAGGAAGCTCCCATATCATTTTTCAGTAGATCTCTTAGAGATGCAAAATTGAAGTATGAAATGTTGGAAAAGCATTCTTATGCATTAGTCAAAGCTCTGAAGGTTTTTAGAGTTTATATTCTGCATGCTCAAGTTATTTCTTATGTACCTTCATCTGATGTTAGAGAGATATTAGTTCAGCCTAATATTGATGGAAGAAGAGGCAAGTGGGTGACTAAAGTTCTTGACTTTGATTTAGAAATAAATCCTACTAAAATAATAAAAGGTGAAGGATTAGCCAAGCTACTAGATGAAGAAAATTGTAAAAGTTTTGGGCTTGAATTTCATGGATGACAAATTTGAAGGGAAATTTTTTTAACCTATACACAGCATGGCACTAGATGTAAAGCCTTATAAATGCAGCTGGTATAAGGACATCATATATTTTCCGCAACGCTTTAAACCTCCTCCAAATTATGATAAAAGAAAAATAATATCTTTGAAGCTAAAAACTGTTAAATTTTGCATTAAAGATAATTTTTTATATTGGAAAGATCCTACAAGAGTTTTTTTGAGATGCATTGACCCAGATGAGTTCGGAAACATTATATTTGATATGCATAGTAGTGTGTGCGGAGGACATCACTATTCGAGAACTACTACATAAAAAATATTGAGAGCTGACTATTTTTGGCCTAGTTTATTTTCTAATGTATGTGCTAAGGTGAGAGCATGTGAAAAATTTCAAAATTTCACCTGTAAGAAACATTTGAAGTCTTTTCTTGTCAAGCCCATAATTTTTTATGCACCTTTTCAGCAATGGACCTTAGATTTCATTGGATAAATTCATCAACCTTCAAGTGAGCATCATCATTGGATTCTTGTTGCAACTGATTAATTTACCAAATGAATTGAAGCAATACCTACCAGGAATGTTATGTAACCAGCTCCAAAAATAGAAGAAAAGAGATATCAACGCCTTAGAAATGAGCCACTTCAAGGGGGCAACCTCCAATACATTACAAAAATGAACAATTCTTGGATGATACAAATGAACAAAACCTCCTTCTATATATAAGAGTCCATGGGGCCACAATATAATCCTAGTGGGGCCACAATGTAATCCTAGCCAACCTAACAATAATAATGTAAGGGCACAATAATAACAATATGGGGGTTACAGGGGTACAAAAATAAAAATAAGTAGGGCTACACTAACATAATAAGGGACTACATTATTAATATAGGGACTTAACATTCCCCTCTCCTTCAAACAAGTGTTGTCCTCAACGCTTGATTATTTCTTGATGCTTATGTATAAAATTTTCATCCTCCCATGTGGAATCTTCTAAAAGAAAGTTCTTCCACTTGCTGAGATACTCTGAAATTGATCGTACTTGACTAGTTCTTTTTTTTGTGACTACTTCAGAACTTCTTTCGATGTGATGTTGATATTCCTATTGTTTCATTAGATTCTGCACCAAAGTTAGGTTATCCTTTGAGAGTTGGAGAACTTGTTTTTGATGCTCGATGTCATATTCCACTAATTTATCATCCATATTATCTATTATTTTATCCTTCAAACCATCCAAATTAGCCTCCATTTCTTCTTTTAAACCATCTATGTCAGCTTTGGTTGCTCTTCGTAAGATCGAAATTTGTTGCACTTGGTACCGTAATTTTGATATCTCATACTGTAATTCTTCCACTTCATGCATCATAGTATAGATTTATGAGGTCTTAATGGGTGTTGAATTATTTTTAGGAGGAATTTCAGAACGAAATACTGAAATATATGCTCAATAGGCCCTTGGAATCACTTCAAACTGATTTTTCAAACAAGATTTATGCAATTCGGGAAAAACAATACACACCTTTTACTTGCTTTTGAGGAGCTCGATATTGGAATTGGATTATCTCTGTGATTGTGACTCTTCAATATCTGAAATTCAGAAATGAAATAGCCCTATGAATTATCTTTTTAATTCCACAGGTCTGACCTAATTTGGATTCTCCAAGACAAAGCTGTGTCCAATCTCCAACAATGACCTAATTCTGGACTGGTTCAGTAGAGCGAGATTGTATGACTTGCCACGTGTCACTCTTTCATCCTTTTTCTCTGAAATTGATATCAAAGAAACTACAGTCCTTTTAATTGCGACCAATTTTTACGACACTCCAATCCGATGCCCAGAGAGAGAGTTATTGAAATTTTCCCACGATCACCTCTTTGAGATGAAATTCAAGAGCCTGAAAAAGCACTACATTCCACAGATCATATCTCAAAAAGTATTGCGAACCAAGCTCTGAAAGTTTTTGAAAAATTTCCTCAGGATTTCGGCTTTGCACCATATGAATTTCAGATTCTTAAATTTTTTAGAAAAAAAATTATAGCGCAAATGCCACGATGACTTGTTTAGGATCCTGAAAAAATACCTAACTTCCACAGATGCTATCTCCAAAAATATTGCGAACAAAGCTCTGAAATTTTTAGAAAATATTCCTCAGGATTTCGGCTTCGCACCCTAAAACTTTTATCTTCTGAAACTTTGTAGAAAAAATGTTATAGATAAAATGCCATGATGACCTTTTTGGAGCAGCGAAACCCTAGAATCCAAAGCTCTGATACCAAATGTTGTGTAACCAGCTCCAAAAATAGAAGAAAAGAGATATCAACGCCTTAGAAATGAGCCACTTCGAGGGGAAAACCTCCAATACATTACATAAATGAACAATTCTTGGATGATACAAATGAACAAAACCTCCTTCTATATATAAGAGTCCATGGGGCCACAATATAATCCCAGTGGGGCCACAATGTAATCCTAGCTGACCTAACAATAATAATGTAAGGGCGCAATAATAACAATATGGGAATTACAGGGGTACAACAATAACAATAAGTAGGGCTACACTAACATAATAAGGGACTATATTTGAAGTCTTTTCTTGTCAAGCCCATAATTGTTTATGCACCTTTTCAGCAATGGACCTTAGATTTCATTAGATAAATTCATCCACCTTCAAGTGAGCATCATCATTGGATTCTTGTTGCAACTGATTAATTTACCAAATGGATTGAAGCAATACCTACCAGGAATGCTACTCATAAAGTTATAATCAGTTTTCTGGAGGGAATCATAACTAGATTTGGACGTCCATCAAGGTTAGTAGCTGATAATGCAACTGGTTTTGAAGGCACTCCATTGGTAAATTTCTGTGAAGATTATGGAATTCACCTCACTCACTCTACAACTTACTATCCTCAAGGGAATTTTTTAGCTAAATCATCAAACCAAATTTTGGTAAGAATCATCACCAAACTGTTGGAGAAAAACAAGAAAGTCTGGGATTTAAAACTGAAGTTTGCTTTATGGGCAGAAAAGGTGACAATCAAAAAGTCTATTAATACATCACCTTTTCAAATGGTTTATGGAACTCATGTTGTTTTTCCAATTAAATTGGTCATTCTTGTAGCTAAATTTCTACAATATCATGAAGCTGAACTAGATGACATGGCCAGGAGAATTTATCAAATCATAGAAGTGCAGAAAAAGCGAGAACGACAATATGATTTGGTGAGAAAATATTAGCAAGCTGTAAAGAAATTTTTTGATAGAGGAACTAAAAAAGAATATTTTCAGATTGGAGATCTAGTGTTGAAGTGGATGGACAACATCAAGATCCAGGTAAGCATTCCAAATTTTATGCTTTATGGCTTGGTCCTGTCAATATCTCAAATATTCCACAGAACAATAATTTTGAGTGGCAACATCTTAATGGAACAGAACTGTTTGGAGGTCCACTCAATGGGTGCTTTCTCAAAAAATTCTTTTACTAAGGCTATTGGTTTCCTAATTTCACTGTAAATATCAGTATGTTTCCTAATAAGAATCCATAGCCCAATGAAAATGCACTAAAACTACAAAATATTCTTAGAGCCTCGTAGGGAGAGCCCTATCCCCTGTGGATCCAATGTTAGCATAGTCATTTTCTAAGTCATGAGTCCATTTCATAGTTTTATTTTTAGGATTAAACTTGAAAATATTTCAAAATTTCAATTTTTTTTTAGTCACTACCAGAAATTCCGGAAATGCCAGTTTTAGTCTTTTCAGGTAGTCTGTTATTTTCCTTTTTCTATCTTTTTATTTTTTATTCCGATGCTACTGGAATTTCCAGAAGCATACCCTATTTTAAAAAAAATAAACAAAATATGAATCCTCTTTGCCAAGCCACGTGTTGTAGTGTAAATACGCCTCAAATATATTTTAATATTTTCATATCTCCTGATAGGTTTCGTGTTGCAGTCAGTCTAGTTCAAGTGAAGTCCTGATATACATTGAACCTATGTGTCACCCATAGTAATGAACTTAACCGTTACCCCGTCCTGCCTACCAACCCCAAGTTAGCTATAGCTATGTAAAAATACATGTTTTTCTAAATGGAGATTGTGGTCTATGCTCAACACCATAACCATTTGGCTGGTCGCACAATAGCGCTACCAGAAATATCAGCCAATCAACAACAAAGATAGTGGAGGTAACTGCCAGTCACAGATCTGCTTGTCTCAAGACATATGGAGCCCTCCGTACGGAAATACACAACCAAATGAGGGTGATGATGGATTACCACATGGTGCACATCACAGTGAGGAAAATTTTTAATTATGAAGGTTGATTTTCATGGGGTGATGAACCATATTTTGGTTTTAAAATCAGGTAAAAAGCAAGAGCACTGTCATTTGAGGTTTTAGTTGTTGAAGATCAAATTGCTCAGAGTCATAGTTTGAGGTGGAGTCTAGATTTTAGATAGGATTTCAAAGTTGAATACAAGAAACACTTGTAAGGTAAAACTCATCCAAATATACCACCTATCAGTTGAAAGAGAGAGAGTCATTTATTTTCTGAAGATGAATAGAATAGGTGCAAAAATAAATTGAATTGAGCCACAAGGTGAAGACCTAGTGGATGGAAATTCGAGAGTAAAATTATTTTTTATTTAGTCAGGGTGGCATTCTGTATGTACTAGGTTAGGGAGATCTCACTCAAGAGTAGCTCAAGAGTTTTCTAACTCTTTTAATGGAAAAGAAGCCATATTTTATTGCCTTACCTTGTAGGTTTCCAAATAATCCATTGCTAAAGCCTTTAACATTCCACAGGAAGGAGAAAGGGTGTTTAAAGGGCAGGTTATTACATGAGGAGGTCTCACTAGTTTTCTCAAAGATGCACACAGAGATCCAAATTGAGCCAAGGGAATTCCAAGAAGCTATCTTAAGAATGACTAGCTAGAATCTATCAATCTTATCAAGATATACCTCACTTGTGAAAGGAGGTATAAATTTGTGTTCCTCTATCACATGAGGTTTATTTTTCATGTTACAGGGATGAAGACATTAAATCTACCATATTTCTTGTTGAAAAGCCTGAAAAATATGTCACCAAGGGTTCAAAATAACACTGTTGTTTTAGAGAATATCTTGTACCATCAAGCTTTAATAAAATTTCTAGTTGAAGAAGAGTTGGGGAAGAGAAATCAAAATTGGGACCACTTTTTATTCTACAGGTTAGGCCAACCTGCACCTACAATTCCAGTTTCACAACCACACCCTCAGCCTACAAAAATAATAACAAAGAGAAAATCCAAAAAATAAAATATCTATAAGAAGGCTAAGGAAAATAAATAAAAGGTTTATGCAGTTAAAGCTAAGAGAAAGTTGGAAAGGGGAGAGAGTTGTTGATCAACGATTGTCATTGATGTGAACCCAAGCAGCACCAGGGGCTACCCAAATGTTGCATGAAATATTTTACCCACCAAATTACTATATTCTAGGTCAATAATGATTTTGATGGTTTCTACTTGTCAAGATGTTTCTGTTGATATATGGCATGCCACGTAATTCTTCACAGCTTGAGAGATATTCATGTTTGAAATTTGTAACCCCAATTAGTGGGCTAAAACCTCATGGGGTTGTGGCATGGATCATTGAAAGGCCAACAATTAATATTTTTTAAGCTTTGAAAATCCCTCCCACGTTCACTTGTTGAAGCCCCTCTCAACCTAAGAATTTATATAAATTATGATCCTCATATCCTCCTTATGTAGGGATTTCTCTATCTGAAACAGGTCATCGTGGAATTTTCATTCTAACTTTTTGTCTACCAAGGTTCAAAAACTGAAATATTTATGAGGTGAAGCTGAAATCCTAAGGAAGATCATGTAACAATTTTAGATCAAAGTGCACAATATTTTCAGATATATGATCCGTGGAAGTCAGTGTTTTTGCGGGCTCCTGAAATTCATCTCAAATAAGTGACATTGGGAAAATTATCATAACTGTCTCTCTGAGTATCGTATTGGAATTATGTAAAAAGTGGCAATTAGTGCACAAACTATAGTATTCACTCTATCAACTTTAGAGTTGAATGAAGAAACAGTGACACGTGACACGTCGTACAAGTGCACTCTACTGAAAAAATCCATAATTAGGGCATTGTGAGAGATTGGGCATAACTCTCTCTTGAAGAACTCAAATTGGGTCAAACCTGTGGCATTGGAAATACGACTCAAAGGACTACTAGTGAACTAAAAATCACATATTTGGGATCTAAAATAACAGAGATACACCAAATTCAATATTGAACTCCTAGAAGGCAAGAAAAAACTAGATTATGTGTTGTCAAGGGCTGCAAAGGACCAGAATTTATAGGGAAGCAAATCAAAGCAAGGTGCAGAAGGGTAGCATGACAAGAGAAGTAGCCAAGGTGCAAAATAGCAGCAAGAATTTCATCACATGAAATCTTCAAGTGAGCAGCACTGCATATAGTCACTATAAAGGTATTATTGTACTAAGTCATTGTAAATACATTATTGTAAAAAATTATACTAGTGTCTATCTACCAAGAGTTGAGGAGGCAGTGTCAGGAGGTCTAAGATCATCATTAGGTGGTTGTGTCATAGTTGGGTTTATTTTTTAGTGTGTCTTCTTCTTCTACATCATTCTATATCATTGTAAAGTGGACCATTTTCCCTGGTACGAGAGTCCATTCTTCTTTTATTATTCTATAGGGCGGTAGGGTGGTGCTAGGGTGAGTTGTAGCTCATTGGGTGTTGGGGCATCCATTCAATTAACTACTGAAGAATCTCAGGCATTGGAGAGTCCATCAAATGGGATCTGGAGAAGAATAATTTTCTATATTCTAGGAAGTTGGAGCTTTATTTTCAATTGGAGTTGAATATTAAAGAATTATTAGAAGAGCATTAGGTGGTTTTTGTCCCGGAGTGGGTTTCCACCTTAAAAACAGTGTGCATTTGTGTTCCTTTTTTTTACTTCTATCATTGTACAAACACTGATAATAATTGAAGATTAACTAATTCTCTAATTGAAAGGAATAATGATTCACCCCCCCCTCTCAGTATTTCCAACAATTGGTATCAGAGCTTGGTTCCTTCAATAAAAATTTAACAGCTGGCAGGAGGTCATGGAGCATACCAAGAATGGTGTACCTCTGTTCAATGAAAATAATTATGTACTCTGTAAAAGGAAGAACGGAGGTCTATCTCTTGGTGCAATTTTATGAAGTATGGGACACTGTTCAAAATGGATTTACATCAACCACAGATGAACAAGGTAAGAAGAATTTGGTAAATGATGCAAAATCATAGAATATTATTATCAGTGGATTTATTGAATCTACTTATCATAAGGTTTTGGGTTGTAAAACCACCAGAAATGTATAGGAAAATCTTGAGAATATATATGCAGGTGACTCAAATGTCAAAGAAGCAAAGCTTCAAATCTATAGATAAAAATTTGAGCAACTCAGAATGAAAGAAGATTGCAACATTGTTGCATACTTCCAATACGTTGATGAAATAACCAATACTCTCGAAGGATTGGGAGAGCCAGTTGATGAGAAGAATATTATATGAAATATTCTTAGAACGTTACCAGGGAGATTAAACCCAAAGGTATCAGTCTTAGAATACAGTGCAAATATGGACAAACTCAGCAAAGAGGAATTACATGGAGTTCTCATAGCATATGAAATGAGACTTGATGAAGAGGAGGGTACTTCGCATCTGGAAACTTCGTTCGTTGCATCTAAGAAAACCAATAAGGACAAAAAACCTTCAATTGAAATGGCATGCACTTTCAAGTGTGAAGAAAAGGGAGATGATGGAGAAGGTCTTTCAGATGAAGAATATGCTTACTTTACGAGAAAACTAAAAATTGGTAAGGGAAAATTCAAAGGTAAACTTTCATTGATATATTTCGGCTGTGGTGAGGTTGGGCACTTCGCAGCAAAATTTCCAAACAGAAGTGATGGAAACTCAAAAGGAAAGAAAGGCTTTAAGAAATTCAACAAGAAAGAAAAAAGGAAAGGATCCAAAAGTAAATTTCTCTCTAAAGAAGATAGCTCATCATCTGATGAAGATAGTAATAGTGAAGAAGAAGCCAATGAGAGAGTATTGTTTATGGCCAAGCACAATAACCATGAGGTATCAAACAATGAAGAAGAAGGGTTGACCATACAAGAATTTTCTAAGGAGGCAATTAGGCTTATAAAAGAGCTCAAGGCTGAGAAAATCCATTCTGATACTCTTAAAGAACAATTTCAAGGTCTCAAAATTGAATTTGAAGACCACAAATGTATTGAAGAGTCACTTCAAAAGGAATTGGAAGAAATCAACCAAGAAAGGGAAGCATTAGAAGCTGAAGTAGTCTCACTGCGTAAGGAAGTAAAGAAGGGAAAAATTGTCCAAAACTATGCCAACAGCCCAAGGGCATTGGAAGAAATCATCAACAATCAACGATCTTACAATGAAAAAACTAGCCTCAGTTACAAAGAAGAAGAAGCAGGACCTTCTACAACAAAATACAATGAACCTATGAGATCTTACATGCATGTAGACTTCATTGGACAAGATTCGCAAGAAAATCCTTGGAAGATGATTCCTCGATGAAGATTTCCATCCAGGTACCAACATATTTTTCATGGCTATTGTTATTCATGTGGAAAATTTGGTCATAAAGTTGTAGAATGTTGCACGTACCCTAGGAACCAATACAATTCCAAGAGATCCTTCAAATATGTACCTCCCAGGGCTCAACGAAACATCAATAGATTTGGAAATTTAAGAAATAATATGGAGTGTTACAAATGTCAGAACTTTGGACACACAACTAGAGACTGCAGACTTGAAAATCCTCTAAAATAATCTTTGAAGCCACAAAATGAATGAACATGGAAGAAGAAGAAGACTAATAATTGTGCGCTCGCTCTCAAGTCTCAAAACAAAAAATATGTGTGGTATGTTGACAACAGTTTCTCAATGCATATGACTGGAGATAGAAGGAAATTTGTATCTCTGAAAGAGAAGAAGGATAGAACCATATCCTTTGGAAATGATGGATCTTAAAATGTTATAGGATTAGGTACCGTCACTCTCAGAAGAAAATATGTTATAGCCAAGAATGTTCTATTGGTTGAAAACATGAATCAAAATTTGCTTAGTGTTGGAAAAATGTGTGATCAAGGACACACAATGCTATTCAACTCCATAAAATGTGAAATCAGGAAAGGCAGGTATGGTAAAATTATGGATACAATAATTTGATCTCCAAACAACATATATGTTCTGGATGAAGAAACTAAAGCATGTCTACTAGATAAATAAGATGAAATTTGGTTATGGAACAAATGAATGGGTCACATAAACTTTCACAATATTTTCAAGATGAGCAAAAAGGAAGCAGCACGAGAAATGTCAAAAATATAAAAACCTTCCAACACACTATGTGAGGGCTGTCGGCATGGAAAGCAGAAAAAAGTCCAATTTAAAACAAAAGGACACTTTGCATCACATCCATTGGAATTGATACATACTGATCTATGTAGTCCTATGAGAAAAAAATGCTTAGATGAGTAATTATATTTCATGTTAATGATAGATGACTATACCAGGATGACAACCGTCAGTTTCCTAAAGAGAAAATCTTAAGCATTTGAATACTTTAATATCTACAAGGAGTTGGTCGAAAATGAAACTGATTTGAAAATAAAGTGTCTATGATCAGATAATGGCAGAGAATTCACTTCCAAATTATTTCAGCAATATTGTGACGAAAATGGAATAAAAAGACAACTTTCAACAACATGAACACCTCAGCAAAATGGAGTTGATGAAAGAAAGAACATAACCTACAGGAAATGGGTAGAAAAATGTTGAAGGATTCAAAATTGGATGAAAAATTTTGGGTTCAAGCAATTGATATGACAATATTCATTATCAACCGAAGTCTTCTCAGAAATAATTACAACAATACCCCATATGAATTATGGAAAGGAAAACCAGCTAATGTAAAATATTTCAGAATCTTCAAGAGCAAATGTTATATCAAAAGAGAAGATTAAAATTTGGGTAAGTTTGAATCACGTGTTGATGAATGTATCTTTGTTGGTTACTCACACAAAAGAAAGGCCTATAAATTTTATAATCTAAGATGAAAATAGATAGTGGAGAGCATAAATGTTACATTTGACGAAGATGGTGTTCTAGTGAATAATGATGAGGATCTAGAATCTTTGAAACTTGAGACAAAGGCTGAAAAAGACACAGATAAAATTCTAGAAAAAGAAGCAACTATCAACCATGAAGAAGTAAATAATGATCATCAAGATATACCAGAACAACAACAAGAAGCTCCTCCAAGGATAACAAAAGAATGGATTCAAAAGAACAATCCATCAAATCAAATCATCGGTGATGTAAATGAAGGTTTACAGCTTCGTTCATCACAACAAGCTCACATTGATTTTCTAGCAACCTTTGAGCCTAGTAGTTTTGAGGAAGCTAGCTAGAATGAACATTGGGTAGTAGCTATGAATGAAGAATTGGATCAAATCGAGAAGAATAACACTTGGGAATTAGTTCCATGACCAAAAGATAAAAATGTCATTGGGACTAAATGGGTGTTCAGGAACAAATTCAATGAATATGGACAGGTTAATAGAAAAAAATCAAGATTGGTTTGCAAAGGCTACGTACAAGTGGAAGGAATTGATTTCGACGAAACATTTGCACCAGTTGCCAGAATGGAAGCCATCCAAATGTTTCTCTCCTATGCATGTTCAAGAAAAATCAAAGTCTACTAAATGGATGTTAAGTCAACATTTCTGAATGGAGAATTAGAAGAAGAAGTTTACATTGAACAATCTGAAGGTTTTCTACTATCATAAAAAGAAGAATATGTTTGCAGGATAAAGAAGGCTCTATATGGTCTCAAGTAGGCTCCCAGAGCATGGTATGCTCATCTTGATGGATATCTACATCAACAAGGGTTCAATAAAGTTACTGTTGATAGAAATATTTATGTACAAATAGATAAAGATAATTTAACAATCATTGAGGTCTATGTGGATGATATAATATTTGGTAGCAATGATGATTGACTAAGTAAGAAATTTTCTACAAAGATGCAAAGTGAGTTCGATATGTCTTTACTTGGTGAGATGACATACTTCTTAGGGCTTCAAATATCTCAACAAGAGAAAGGAATATTTATATGTCAAGTCAAGTACATGAAGGAAATGCTTAAGAAATTCAAAATGGAAGATTTCAAACCCATTCTTACTCTGATGGTAACAAGTTTCAAGTTGAGCATAGATGACTCATCTAAGGATGTGGATAAGAGGTTGTATAGATCTATGATTGGTAGTCTTCTATATGTAACAACCTCTCGAACAGATGTTATGCAAGAAGTTGGACAAGCAGCAAGATTCCAAGCAGCACCAAAATAATCACATATTATTACTGTCAAAATAATTATTCAATATCTAAAGGGCACAGAAGAATATGGCTTGTGGTATCCCAAGGGTAAAAATCTCATTATTCAAGCCTTTACAAATGCAGATTGGGTAGGAAGCATTGATGATCGTAAGAGTTCTATTGGATCAACATTATATCTATGTGGTTGTCTCGTATCATTGTTGAGCAAAAAGAAAACCTCAATCTCGTTATCTACAATGGAAGAAGAATACATTGCAATGGAAGCATGTTGTACTCAAGTCCTTTGGATGAAAAAAAATTTGCAAAATATTCAAGTACAATTCAATGAGCCTATTCCCATATTCTGTGACAACAGTAGTGCCATCAACATCTCCATGAATCCTGTCATGCATTAAAAAAAAACACATTCCGATCAAATATCGTTTTGTTAGAGAACAAGTCGCTGAAAATAATATCAAACTTGAGTATGTTGGTACAAAGTAACAAATCGTTGATATAATCAGTAAAACTTTACCTCGTGAAGCATTTGAATATCTTTTCTAGAAGCTCGGGATTCTCCCAAGTTCTCAATATATTATAGGTCTAGAGGATGGTGGTGTGTCAGAGGGAGTGGAAGTGTGTATAGGTCTGCATGATGGTTATGTGTTAGGGGGAGTTACCCATTTCCATTGATGTCAAAGGGGGAGATAATGTTCTAGGAAGAGGTGTCATGATCATAGGGGGAATACTTATGTTCCCATCAATGCCAAGGGGGGAGATTGTTTATCAGAGGTTGTCATTGATGTCAACCCAAGCAGCACCAAGGGCTAGCCCAATATTGCATGGAATTTTTGACCTACCAAATTACTATATTCTTGGTCAAGAATCCTTTTCATGGTTTCTACTTGTCGAGATGTTTCCATTGGTATATGGCACACCACGTAATTCTTCATGGTTTGAGAGATATTCATGTTTGAAGTTTGTAACCCCATATAGTGGGCTAAGACCCCATGGGGTTGTGGCATGGGTCATTGGAAAGTCAATAATTAATATTTTTTAAGCTCCTAAAATCCTTCCCACGTTTACTTGTGGAAGCCCTTCTCAACCTAAGCATTTATATAAATTGTGATCCTCATATCCTCCTTATGTAGGGATTTCCCTATCTGAAACAAGTCATCGTGGAATTTTCACTCTAATATTTTTTCTACGAATGTTCAGAAGCTGAAATTTCTATGAGTGAAGATGAAATCCTAAGGAAGTGCCTGTAAAAATTTCAAATCAAGTTGCACAATATTTTCGGAGATATGATCTGTGGAAGTCAGTGTTTTTGCAGGCTCCTGAAGTTCATCTCAAAGAGGTGACCTTGGGAAAATCGTAATAACTCTCTCTCTGAGTATTGGATTGGAATTATATAAAAAGTGGCAGTTAGCTCATGGACTGTAGTTCTCTCTCTATCAATTTCAAAGCTGAATGAATAAACAATGACATGCGAAATGCCATACAAGTTGGCTCTAATGAAACAGTCCATAATTAGGGCATTGTGAGAGATTGGGCATAAATCCCTACTGAAGAATCTAAATTGGGGTAGACCTATGTCATTGGAAATAAGACTCAAAGGATTAATACAAATCCAAAAATCACATATTGGGGATCTGAAATAATAGAGATACACAAGATTCAATATCGAGCTCCTAGAAGTCAAGAAAAAGCTAGATCATGTGTTGTCAAGGGCTGCAAAGGACTAGACTTTCTAGGGTAGCAAGGTGAAGTAGAGGGTAGCATGACAAGAGTAGAAACCAAGGTGCAAAACAATAGCAAGAAGTTCATCACACGAAATTTTCAAGTGGGTAGCGCTACATATAGTCACTATAAATGTATCATTGTACTAAGTCATCGTAAATACATTATTGTAAAAAATTGTACTAGTGTCTATTTGCCACGAGTTGAAGAGGTAGCATTGGGAGGCCTAGCATCATCATTAGGTGGTTGTGTCATAGTTGGGGTTATGGTCTAGTGTGTTTTATTCTTCTACATCATTCTATATCTTTGTAAAGTGGACCATTTTCCCTTGTACGGGAGTCCATTCTTCTTTTATTCTTCTATAGGGTGGTAGGGTGGTGCTAGGGTGAGTTGTAGCTCATTGGGTGTTGGGGCATCGGTTAAGTTAACTACTGAGGAATATTGGGTGTTGGAGTGTCCATCCAATGGGAGTTGGAGAAGAAATATTTTCTAGATTCTAGGAAGTTGGAGCTTTATTTTCTATTGGAGTTGAATATTAAAGAATTATTAGAAAGCATTAGCTGGTTTTTGTCCCAGAGTAGGTTTCCACCTTAAAACTGTGTGCATTTATGTTCCTTTTATTTACTACGATCATTGTACAAAAACTGATAATAATTGAAGATTAACTAATGCTCTAATTGAAAGGAATATTGATTCACTTCCCCCCCCCCCCCCCCCTCTCAGTATTTCCAACAAGAGCTCCTTAGAAAGTAAACCCAAATATATGAAAATAGGGCCCCATGTCCCTTCTTTTCCTAATGTCTATACTAGAGCCCAAAGAGGAAGGTCTAAAACTACATATAAATCAAAAGCATGGGTGCTACCAATAATTCCAGAAGAAGATGTTCAATAGAAGTTGTAGAAAGAATATCATCCTACACAATCAGATGAAAAACTCCTTAAGGATGTTGGATATGACATCAGTAGTAAGAAGAAGAAAGAAGAAGCCAAACCTATTGTTGGTACCAGAAAGATGCATACAAGAGATAGCAAAAAATTTAGGCTTAAGTCCAAGGCTCTACATAATCGAAGCCTAATGACAAAGGTTATTGGCATTCAAGGTAAATTTGAAGGTTCAAAAACAGATAAATCCATGAAGAAAAACAAGAACAAAACCCCTTCAGAGAAGCACTCAGAGCCCTCAAAGAGAGGAAAAATATAAAAAGGTCATAAGGAGGATAAATCCACTATCAAGGAAGTAGCCATAGGAGAAACTAGATCTAGATCAGCTGTTGACAACAAAACAAACTTGTATAAGCTTCCTAATGCTCCAACACACATAGAGGGAAGGTAAAAAGGCTTCTGATACAAGTACCATTTTTCTTATCAGTTGAAATTTTGAACAGAAGCTTAGGTGTTAAGAAATATAATTCTGCACAAGTTTTTCAACATTTCTGTGTATTTTTTAAAAAGAAATAGGGTGCAACTAGAAACTTCGGTAGCATTCTAGATTTTTCACAGTTACAGGTTTTTACCAGAATTTTTGGTAGCACATGTTTTAACTGAATTTTGACACCTATCAGCAAATTTTTCCAAGCCAGTTAAGGATATATAAGAGACCATAAACAAATGGATATAACAAGTGATGGTGAAATGTCATTATGAGGTTGTTGGAGATCTTATAAAATGGATCTACATGGTTATTAAAGACCCAAGACACAAGGAGATAAATCAACAGAAAAAGGGGAAGCACACTCAACATTTCAACCCAAATTTATTCTCTTCTTTACTCTCCATCTATCCTTTTTGTTAGATTTCGATGGGATAAGTCTGTAATGTATTTTGAAACCTATGTCATTTTAGAATTAATGTTTCCTTCTTTTTAGAATAGATGGATTTTGTGCCTCTCTTGTTATATACACCACTTGTAAATACCATTTCTGGGTTGGATGTTGGTCTACCTGAAGACTGAATATAATAAAAAATCCTTTTTTCTTCATCCTAGAGGATTTTCTGACTCAAGGAACATATAATGTGTGGTGTGTCTCTTTTCTTTGTTAATTTATTCTAAAAACTGAATTCCAGCAACTAGTAAGTTTTGAGTGAGAAACTATTAAAGAATTTAACAGTAAATTAGCTCCTCTCAGTTTTCTTAAAGTTATATGTGTGTTATAGAAGATATAAGTGAATATTTCATAAAGGATTTGTGGAATAATTTATACATGCAATATATTTTTATGAATGTTGTTTACTTTGCATAAACATAGTTTCTGTAAAGAGCCATCATAATATTTGTGTGACTGATTTAGGATATGAATATTTCCTGGAATAGGTAGCAACTATCCATCTTCTCCATTTGTACACTCTGCTCCCTATACTACCAATTTAACCACAAAATTTATACTTTCCACAGCTTGCCAAATGCATGAAAGTTTTAAAGAACATAATAAATCATTTCAAAATGTTTGAGAAATCCATCCCACCACTCAAACAACCCCTTTAAAATTTGAAATGAACTATGATGTGTAAGGCTTACTCCTTATGTAGTCAAGGAGTGAGTCCTTGCACTAACATCTTTGGTGTTGTTGCCAGGGAGGTGAATTGAAGTTTATCCATGGGTGAATGACAATGTAATAAGCCTAGTTCTGACGTGTATAGTTCCGGCTCTCTTTTTAGACTTCTTTACACTTGGAAACTCCATTTTTGAAGTTTTGTCTCCTACAAGGACTAGAACTAGGGCTAACCCATATTCCCTTTTGAGAATTACAGTTCTTGACCCTGAAAATTCAATCAAGAAAAAGAGTAAACAAAATTTTGCTGCCTATAGTAATATTTTCTCAAAGTTTGTCCCTAAATAAGTACTACAGACTTTATCCCTTGATTTTGCAAAAAATCTTGTACCTCCCTTGTACCTACTTCACAATTTTGTGCTTCATCATATGTTGTTCACAATCCACCTATTGTTGTTCCACAAATACCAACAACTCACACCATGGAAGGTCCAAACCCACCCCCTAATTGAATGGATGCAATTATTGCTGCAAGGTATGCCCCTTTGGCTTTACTTTAGCCTATGAATGCAGTACCTACAGGAGATTATCTCAAGTACATGCCTAATTTTAGTGGTGAGGGAGAGGTAATAACTAAAGAACATCTTGCTGATTTTTATGCCTATGCTGACAATCTGAATATTGAGCATGAAGATGTCTGGATGAGAGTTTTTGTTCAGAGTCTTGAGAGTGATTTAATAAAATGGTTCAGTCTCTTGAGAACTATTAGCATCACTGGAACTGAAACCATGGATGATACATTTTTAAGGAAATGGGGTGATAAGAAATATTTTATGTATTATGTCACTGAATATGGTGCAAAATAAAATAAAATAAGGAGAATCAATTTCTGACTTTTCTAAGAGATTTAATCAGATGTATAGAAAAATACCTCCTGAATCTTCAACCAAAATCTCTTATGTCAGTGCCTTCGATCCTGATTTTTGTTTATTATTGAGAGAAAGAAGATCTACAACACTAATAAAAATGCAAGACAATGCACTGGAGGTAGAATCTAATACGTTAACAATTGATAGGCTCAGAGGAGGGATTGGAAGAGAAAAAAGAAAGCAAAAATTTGAAGTTTCAACTTCAGGAACTTCACACGTAGATCCTAACTTAGATGAGCTGACAAAGATGGTCAATTCATTAACTATTGATATTTCCAAGCTCAAGATGGAGGCAAGACTAGATACTACTAGAAATATTTCATTTGATCAGGCTAATAGGAAGCAATTTAGAAGACCTATTGCTCCTCAAATTTTGCAGTGAGAAAGGAGATATGTTGATGATCAAAAGTGCACCATCCTTTGCAGAATGCTATATTTGAAGATGAAGAGGAAGTTGAAAGGTTGGATAAAATTGCTGATATCAATTTTCTAAGAAATGAAGAAGGGTTGTTTCATCTTAGACAAGTAGAGTATGAAGATTTCATGTCATATAATCAGAATAATGAAGTGGTTCCTGATCATTCCATGATTGCAGCTAATCATCATCATAGATATAATATTAGATAAAAAAATATTGATGCTAATCCAAAGGCTATTGCATAGCCCAAGAAGAATAAGGACACAGTCAAAATTCCAGCAAAAAAGAAAGTTGCTGAATAGAGATTCCAGAAATTCCAGTAGGAGTTAATACCCCTTCACTTGAGGTAAAAATTGCTCACAAACTGCCCCTTGTTTTAAATTTTTAGAATGAGATACAAAAGATAAAGATTCATGTTCCTCTTGTAGAGCTCATGAAAAATGATGATTTCAAAAATACCTTTATGAATTCTCTTCAACCGCCACCTACCAAATTAGCTTATGATTTTGTTAACCATCAATATGTCAAGTCCACTGTTATTTAAATTCCATTGGTAGAAGACAAAGATGATTCTACCCCTCCTTTCTATCTATCTTAGAATATTCATGATAATATCGTGCATAATTTCCTAATGGACTCTAGAGCCTCACATAATTTAATGCCTAAGGTATTCATGGATGAACTACGTATTGAAGTAACTAGAGAATACCAAGATCTCTACTCCTTTGATTCCTGGAAAGTTGAATACCTTGGTGTCATCAAAGACCTTGGAGTAAGCCTTTTTCAGTTACCCATGAGAGGAATGGTGATGGAGATTGTTGTAGCTGACATTCCTCCTAGGTTTGGCATGTTACTTTCTAGGTCATGGATTAGAAGGTTGGGAGGAACATTGCAAATGGATTTCACTTATGCTACTATCCCTATTTTTGGAGGAGAAAAAAAAAACTTTATAGAGAAGCTCAGTTGGCATATATCATTAGTGACAACAAAGACCCCACTAATCATCCAATTTATGTTAGAACAACTAATGTTGGTTCAATCATTTTACACATGGATAATTTTGTCCTATGTGTAGAATTTTTTTAGATTTTGAAGCCTGCTCAAAATTAGATCAGTCATGAAGGTTCTCAACTATGGAAAATGTATTTTGATGGTTCATGTTCTAAATAAGGAGGTAGTGCAAGAATAGTTATCATTTTCCCTTTGAAAGAGAGATCTAATTTTTCTTTCAAACTTGAATTTGAAGCAACTAACAATGTGGCTGAGTATGATGCTCTGCTAATTGGTTTTAAAAAAACAAATGACATGAATATTTCAGAAATTTATGTTTTTGGAGATTGTAATATCCCAAAATGGGAAACATGGGAATATAGAACATATGCACAATTCCAACTATGATAAAATAAGAATTGAGCATGTAGAACTGGAAAAATGCTGGAATACATAAAAAAAATCATACATATGAGTAGAAAATAGCTGAACCATATCATTAAGGATATCCAATAAAAAACAACGTAAGTGCACAATGCTCCAAAAGGAATGCACTCATGCTACAAGATGGTTGAAATGCACTGAAGGAAACGAGCACTGGAAATGTTGTGTTGCTACTGAAAAAAATTTCTACCGTGAAGAAGAATCATGTGTAGGAGGCTATTGCAGTGCTCAGAAATATCCAAGATTTTAACCACAGACTCTACTCAAAACATCTAGAAAAACCCAAAATTAGTTTTCCCAGATTTTAACTCTGGATTCTTGGCCGTTTTTGGGTGGCACACTACACCCATGTTGGCTGAGTTACGTACTCCCTGAAGACAACTGCTAATATGGGACTAAAATATTTATCTATCAACTACAATAGCACCCACTCATCTCACTAACTGAAGGGTTGATCCCTTCTCTTGATCTCGAAGCTAGAAGCTTGAGATCTAGCTCCTCCTTTCTCTCTCCAGTTACAGCTGCAAACTGCACAACTGCTGGACTGGACTGCATTATCAAGGAGGTTGGATATGTAGCCTACGGCTGGATGATGAAATAATTCTCACATATCATGTAAATTATCTCTCCAAACTGAGGGAAATACCCCTCACAAGATTCCAAGATGAAATACGTCGAACTTCCTTCCTCCCTTAGATATGTCTGGCTGGACTGCGTAATTCCTAAAGGAACTATTATTGCATGGAGGTGTAATATGATGGCTTGATGTTAGATATCACAATGCTGCTCCTATATGACTGAAATGGAAGATCAAGGTGAAAGGATGAATCCTCCACCAGTTTCCTAGCTGAAATTTTAGAAACTACCTTCCTCCACTCAAACCCTAAGATAGGAATGTGTAATTCTTGAAGCTTTACATGAAAAAGAGAGGGGTTGAATATGGCACCAATGTTAGATGATGAATAGTTTCTCAAAATAACCTTCCCAGAGTAGGAACTCGAAGTCCCCTTTGAGTAAGGGGGGGATTCGAGCTCGCGAACACCTGTGTGCTAAACAACACATCCGACTTAGCTAAATAGATGAAGCATATAAATAATGTCAAACGAAAATATAATATCAAATTCCAAAATGATTTTATTTTCTTCCTTCATCTTCCTTATATGGTTGTGATTCTTCCCTAGCCTTGGCCCACCTCATAACTACGTTGCACATGTGGCCACTAGGCTCCATGAAGATTGCATTGTCTCTCCATGATCTCCATGATCTCTGCATTTAATCTCCACTCCCTCCGTCATGTGTGCATTTACTTCACCACTTCCTCCATCACTGTATCATTAATTCTCTACGACCTCCACTCCTTCTTCATTATTAAGCTTCTCCACTACTCCATAATATTGATCTATTATCTAATTAACCCACATTTACACAACAAAGTGAATTTTATTCATCTATGGGGTTTATGGTTCCCTCCACCCTTTTATTTTATTAACTAATTAAGAAAATTAAGAACTCTAATATTCCAATTAACTGGTTGAAAATTGGAAATATTACAGCCCCCCTGCCCCGCCCCATAAAATAAATGTTGCTTGTCCTCAAGCAACTGCAGAAGTGAATGCTACATTAATTGTCCTCCCTCCAAATGGCATCCTCATA
This sequence comes from Pinus albicaulis, assembly GCA_034641835.2. Lineage (NCBI taxonomy): Eukaryota > Viridiplantae > Streptophyta > Pinopsida > Pinales > Pinaceae > Pinus > Pinus albicaulis. Next base: position 1,307,571,135 of record CM076581.1, read on the forward strand.
TGGAAGGTGTAAATGTCCCATGATTTAACAAATTGGTAGACCAAATGCATAGGGTAATGTCAGAAAAATCTTTGGAGTCTTAGGACCTAGCCTTCCTAGACTTAGAGAGGGCTCTCTCTATTGTTTGCAAAGGATGTGAACTTTTTTGCTTTTTTAGGGTTTTATTTTAGGCTAGTTGTTAAGTGTAGGGTTTGTTTGTTGTTTCAGTTGGGTGGGATAATAAGTTAGAATAGATGGAATGAGAAATATTCAATTCATTGGGCTATGGAGTCAATAAAATTCATGGAAATTTTAGCAATGGATCGGGGAGCATCACAGGGAAAATCTAACATGGTCAATGGATTTTCAAGGTTGATGGGAAGTGAGATGGACATCAAGTTTGGAAACAAAAGTAGGACAAACGACAATCAAGAATCCTTTATCATGTACCTTTTTAATAACAAGAGACTTAAATACCATAATAATGAAGAAGAAATCAATAGATAGGGCAAACCAGTAACTCTTTGATTCAACTTAAGCAGATAAGCATTCAAGAAAAACATTGTAATGAAATATAGAAGGCGAGAAACTCATTTAACTTCTAGTGATTTCACCTTCACAGTTATAAAACATTCAAGATACACATATAAATTTAATCCAAGAAGAGGGAATGCCTAAACATCATTGATCATATCTATGAAGATCTCCAAAACAATTATTCAAGCATGGACAAAGGGTATGATCGAAACATAACCTCTTTGGCAAGACCTAACTAATGGTACTTTAGAGAGAGACCTCAAGAACAGTGTTTAGTGACATCAAACAAGCAGGGCTTGCCATAAATCATCTTTGATACCTACTGTATCAAACCATTCATTAAATAAACAAGCTTAGGGGGTCTAGAGAGAAATTAAGAATTCTCTAAAATGTCCTAGTAGAAGAAAACAAAAAGGCAATGAAGAACAAACAGAGCTAAGGTGCCTTTGAAGAACATTTCTTAGTATAAATCCTTTGTTCTATTACAACATAGAAAGATGGAAGCATAATGAAACATGAGAAAAAAATAACTGAATAGAAGAACTTCACCATTAACCAAGCTCAGAGATTTTGCAAGCAAGCCTCCTCTATCAACAAGCAAAACAAGCCATTCACTAGCTCCAAAACACCAATTTCTTTTCAACCTCCAAAAGACTATGTATTGCTCCAAAGAGTCATCAAATGCAAAAATTTACAATGAAATCCTCATTCTCTATTTATATAGCAAAGGAGGGCAAAAACCCTATATAGGGTTGGAAAATGTCAAAATCACTGATATATGTCATTAATGCCTAAGAGACCATGCAAGGCCCAAGGCACAAAAAACCCCATGAAATAAATTCCAAAATACTTTCTAGCACCTAATTCTAGAGTGATTTTCCTCAAAAAACACTAAAATAAGATTTTGTAATAAATGAGTGTGTTTTGTTGACTTTTTGCCAAAAACACATAGTTTTGTCTATAAGCGCAGCGCCATCCTAGGCAGGAAATAGGTCCTATTGCAGCCAAGTTTTGGGGACCTTATTGATGTTATATTTTTCTCCGCAATGGCCCGTTGGAAATCTTGATGAGTCTAATTTCCAAATATACCTTTTTTTTCTGATTGAGCCTTTGTAACATTTCTAAAAATTCAAATTCCCAACACTGCTCCGAGCGCAATGCCACGCCTGAATATGAGGCAGAATGGTAGAAAATGAATTGTTTTTTGACCTTTTGAGGGGTAAAAAATGCTCCAAATGATCTGAAATTTAGTGAGCATATTGCACTAGGAATGAAAAATCCAAAAATGTAAATTTTTCCCTCTAAGGATGCCTGAGGGAAAAGCGTAGCGCTAGTGGCGCTGTGCTTATAGTCCTTCAAATTCACAAAAAACAGAAACTTGCCAAAATTTCATCAAAATTGGTGGATGTCTCCCTCAAGGGGTTTGAGAGATCTGTAGAGAAGCTTGTGCCAACATTCCAAGCCTAGCTTGGTCTTTTGCTTCTTTTATTTTCTAGATCTTGGCTTGGGCCTTCTTCAGTTTGGCCCTTGCAACTTGGTTTCTCTGGGCATAATGCTTAGTCATCCTTCTTTGGAGGTCAAGATTTTTGTTAGCCTTCTCCAATTTAGCCTCCAAGTGTATTTTGGCTCTTTCCAACCAAGGCTCCCGATCCTATGCTATCTCCATGGCCAATATCTCATCTAGGGGGAGATGTTCTACTAGGGCTGCTTCTTGTTCTATTTTCTTTGCCAATGCCTTTTTCAACCCCATGGTTCTAGGTCTCCTTCTTGACTGTCCTTCCTCATCCTCACTCTCTTCATAAGTGCCCATAAACTCTTCTAGTTTCACTTCTGCCCTTTGGGCTTCTTTCCGGGCCTTGATGGCTGTAGCTTCACAGATTTCAAGTTGTGCTCATAGTTGCATGTTCTCCAAGTCAAGGGCATCATTTATATTTTTGGCTCTATTCAGATTGGCTTGGAGGTCTTCAATGAGTGCATTTTTGTTTTGGATGAGAAATTTTTAGATTCTTGCTTCATTCTCCTCATCACTATCTACCTGAATGATTTCAAACTCCCTTTCCACCTCATGATCTTCTTCTTCTTTCTTTACCTTTTTGTTTCCTTTGTCTAGTGGCTGAGCTGAGGTGGACGGCATGGCCCCTTTCCCTTTGGAGGAAAAAAGCACAAGCCTAGGCCCTCTGTGATATGTGAATGGAAAAGGTATGATGGTGGTCTTGTTGGTGTCTTTGTCATGGCTCTAATCCTTGTTGTTGTCATCAAACTCCTCAATTTTTCCTTCATTGCAGCTGCTTGCCTTTTTACTGGTGTTATCATCATAGGACTATTACCCTCTACACTTTCCTCACTTTCATTTTTTTCATCACTAGGACTTATTTCCTCCTTATCTTCTGTACTGTCATCATTTTCATTATCACTAAGGATTTGACTATTTTCATGACTGTCATGACTGTCATGACTATTTTTTTCTTTGTTGTCCTTCTCATCACTGAGGCTTACTTCATTTTGGTCACTGCTACCTTTAATTTATGTATTTTCCTCACTTTTATAATCTTTATCAGTGTCATCCTCTTCCATATCTTCTGGATTGTCATCCTCTTCCTCTATTTCCATGTCCTCTACCTCTTCGTCACAGTTTTTCTCATTGTTTTCAATATGGCTTTGCTCACTATTCCTTTCTTCATTTTCTTCCTTTGTGTCTTCCTCATCATTTGTTATCTCTATGTCCTATGTTTTATTGTTTACCTCCTCTTCACCATTTGTCTCTACCTCATCATCCTTTCCTTCTTCTTCCTCTTCATTTTCTTCTTCTTCCTCATCATTTTCCTCTTCCTCACTTTGGACTCATTTATTATCACTCTCACCCTCTTCATTTTGGTTTGACTCATTTTCACCATTACCCTCACTATCATCACTTTGTTCATCATTGCCACTCTCATCCTCTTCATCTGATGCATCAAGAGAAGGGGAATAAGGGAGGTTTTCTTGAGGTGAGGACACTTGTGTAGATGATGAGGGAAATTTTGGTTGATGAGGAGGTTGTGGGATTGTGAAGACTTCATGGGCTATGAACACATCCCAAGGAATGAATTTTTGCTCTAGATGATGTAATACCACCATCTTGATCATGGAATGGTGGAATAAAATGTGCATTTGCTGGGTATAGGTCCTCCTCCGGAAAACAGATGACATCGTGTCAATACTTCTATACAAGTAGTAAGGAAAATGAAGCATTTTAACCCTTGTGAAATGCATGAGGAGTCTAACATGCTAGGAATAAAGTCTGGAGTACCTCCCTTCACAGTTAAATTACTTCATGATAACCCTCATCAAGGGTTCAAACTTTTGTTTTAGGTGTGAGAAAGGGAAGATAGCCCTGCAGCCTACTCTGTACCTAGCTTTGACAAATGGCTTATAATGGTTCATGTCCAACCTTGCCTTCTTGAACCATTTCTCACCAATAGCAGGTATCTTTGTAGCATTAGAGATGGAATTTTCTAATAGTTAAAAATCCACCCTACAAGATTCACCTATTTGTTGTGGAGATTGAGGACAAATAAACTTGTAAGCTCTAAGTGGTGTTGTACTTGTTTTACCTTCTCACAAAATTGAAAACATCCCACATTGTGGAAACATGAGAGGATCATGCCAGATAAGGTGATATCCACTGTGCTCTAGGGTTCAAATATGTTCACTTTCCTCCTTTGTGGTTTGGCCTCATATGCCCTTAGCCTCTTTCACTGCTGTTACTATTTTATGCTCCTGACATGGTGATTATGGTTGTTTGTGGACAAATTAGGTTTTTTGGTGACACTTAGGCAGGAGGAGTGAAATAGAAATGATGGTGAGGGAAACCTTTTCAAATGAGTGATATGGAGGCAAGTGTATGACTATTTTTCCTTGATCTTGAAAAAGGGCTTATCTTGAACCAACTTGTGATTACCCTAGTTTCACACTCCTCTGATTTGATAATGGTTTACTTGGAGGTCAGAACCATAATTTTTCCATGAGGACCTAGGGCTTGCAAACACTAGGGTTTAATTACTTTTAATCACCTAATCATGAAAATTATTGGAGGATAAGGAGGAAAAAGCCACCTACCACATTTAGCTTCCTTGGAGGGTCTTGAAACCAATTTGGAGGACTTCCCTTGAACCCTTGGCACTTTCTCTACAATCTGGAGAAATCTAGCATAAGTGTGGCATCCTGCTCGTACTATCAGGTCACCCTCTATGCGTAATTCCGGGTGCGTCGAGTTGTGCTATGGGCACAATACTGCCCGCGTATAGGCCTACATGGCCTCTGAGCGTAGCGCGGGGCCTATCGGGTGCTCTATGTGCGCAGCGCTGGGCGAAAAAGGGGTTTCAAGTCAGCCTGTGGGTGCATTGTTGTGCCCTTGTGTGTGTTGGTCTGCTTGGGTGCAACACCAGGCTATATGCACAGCGCCACTTGGTGTATGCACAATGTAGTGTAGAGAAGAACTTTGGAGAACTCCTTTCGTGCAGTGCTAGGGTCTGTGAGCGTAGCGCCAATGAACTTTCCCACAAATCGTCCAAAAAAACTCAAAAATCTCTCCTAAAGGGTTTTATCTCCTTGCGAATGACAAGTGAACTAACAAAATGATAACTGAGATGCCTTTATACCTTTGAAAAAATAAATTGAATTCAAAAACCCACTTTGCTAATTTTTTGTCACTTTATCATTTGACTAATATCCTTTTTGACCTTCTTTGCAGGTAATTTGACAAATTTTCAAGGTAATTCTTCTTCCTTTGGTGATGGATTGCTGGAGTGGTGAAGAGGTCATTTTAACCTTGAGGGTCTTGGCATATGTCAAACCTATTTCGTCTTGCACTGATAAATTGAAAACATGTTTTTATCCTTTTTTGCATTTCTGAGTGTGAGTGACCTGAAAACATGTTTCTTTACCTTCTTACTGATTTTTTACAGTGATATATCCAATTTGACAAAGGCTAAAAATCATGTCTGCTATGTATCCTCTTGGCCACTTCTGGTTTGTTGCATGTGCCATGACACAATTATTTCTTGTCTCCTTTGTCATTCTTGGATTTTTGACAACCTCAATTACTCAACAGTAAGCTTATGATTAGCTTGATTTCTTGTCTTGAAACTTAACCTTAGGCTTTCCCTCTCTTTACCATTTTGAGGGCTAAGGCTGAAAATAGAACCTTGAACTCCCTCACACTGATACTCTTTGCATTTTCTTCCTTTGATGTAGTGAAGCACTATTTCATTGGTCAACCAGATAAATCACCTTCAACAGCTTTTGAAAACCTTTTGCTGTCATGATGGAGGCCCGTCATCTTCATTTCACGTACTTTGCCTATCTTTCCAAAATCTTAAGTTTTAGGGCTGTTAGAGGAGAATAATAAGTGTTGTCTTCTAAGTTCTCTATATCCCTTTCAAGTACATTCATTTTTGTTCACTTTACCTCACCTTTTTCCCTTCTTCATTTATAATTTCCAAAAATCTTCAATTTATGCTTGGTTGTGTGGATGTGCCTCTGTCCTTGTGGTCTTTGCATTGGCTTCTTGCTTGGCAACACTATTTAGCCAACCAGTCCTAAAAACCCTAATTCTCTTTGATCATAGGAATGCTTCCCTTTATTTGTTGTGGGTGTCTTTTAGTGAGGATTTGGCCTCTTACCTTACCTCATTTTCTTCTAATAGCCACCTTGAAACTCCTCTAGAAATATCAAAATGGGCAGCTGCCCTTTGCAGAATTTGTGCTTTGACCAAGGTGGTCGTCCTTGAAGGTTTTTCTGATCTGTCTTGGAACAACAAATTCTGACCTTCTTTCCATTTGATTCATCTTCTTGGTACAAGAAAAATAGTGATTTAGAATACCAAAGACAACCCTATAACCTATGAAACCCTAGTAGCCTAGTAGGAGGCTCTTTAGTCTTGTCCTTTGAATGAAAGCTTGGCTTAGGGTCCTCAAGTTTGAAAAATAGGGTTTTTGATAATTTGATGTATTGAAGATCCAAAATCCAATTGTACTAGATTTAGCTAAAGAGCCTACAAAGATAGTTTTGAGATCATCAATGCTTGAGGCATCCTAGGAAAAACAAGAAGGAGTAAGTTGGTTGGTGACCCTAGGTGGCAAGTGGAGGGGTGAGGCAAAAGAAAAACAGAGTGCTGAGATCATAGGTGGCAAAACATAATGAAGGTGAGTTGTATGAGCCCATGATGAGTCTTATGGGAGTCGTAGGCTGACCATGATATGATAGGGTAGTGAAATAGTGAAAATTTTATCCCAAGGATAATGAAGGTAGTGAGATTTCTAAAACTCACAATATTCATGAATTTTGTTTTTAGAAATCTAGGACAAGTATTTAGTCATCTAAAAAATAGAAAAATTACTTATGACTAACAGCGGCTCCACTTGGGGAGGGAAACTCCTTTTCAGGAGGTGTCCAAAACATCAAATCTTTGGGTTTATGAAGACTACTGCCTCATCCATTGGGCATATTTTTTTCTTTCATTTGCTGATGTTTCCCTTTGAAGTTAGGATCTCAAGAATCTGGAAAACATGATTAATTCAACTTCGTCTCTACCTACCCATCTTACTTTTCCTACCTACCTTTGACATCCTTTTATTTTGAAAGAAAAAACAAATTATCTACTTCTACCTTTATTACTTCCAAGAGTATAGATTATGCTAGTGAACTCCTTTTATTATCTACCTAGACTAACTGACTGTCAAGATTAGGATGTATGACCGACTTCATTCTCTAATCTATTGACATGAAATTGAAAACATGGCTTGAATCAGGATTAAGCAATGTATTTCACCATGGGCTGTGGCATTGGAACAAGTTGCACACATACATTATTTTTGTACAAACAAAACTAAAAAATATGGGGGTTGTGTTTCATCATTTTTTAATCATCCCTATCTTTCTCTTTGGTTCCGATTTGATCATGGAGAACCAATATCTTTTCTTCCTAATATATTCCTATTGACAAGTCAAGTTTTAGATGTTTTGAAAATTTCTCTTTCACTAACCTATCAACAATAAATTGAAAACATGTTCAGCCATGATTAGGCTAGATGATTGAAGAAGACTCTTTTTTGAAAAATTAATGGCATTTAGGCTTGCAAACTTTCAGCATCATTATTTTTTGGGTATGGGGCTATACCTCTTTTTCAAATATGCCCTCTTTTCCTTCTTTCTATACTTTTGTGTTTTTACTAATTTTCTTTATGCAATGTTATGTACAATGAAGGAAATTTTCAAGCTAGGGGCTTTGACAGAAATGGTACTTGAACATCCTATCATCAACAAGATCTCTCAACATCCCTTGTCCATTCAGCTCTTGTAAACAGGAAACATGGTCACCTCTATCTGAATGCATGATTTGAAGATTTTTCCACAACCTCTGAAACTTGTCATGTTTTCCTTTGTACCTTCTCATTGATTTTTTCTTCTGAACTTTGTCTTTGTTAAAGAAATATCTTAGATGAACAAGGTATTCTTTATGAGTTTTAAAACAGACAATGATGTCATCAATGTATATCATGGTAGAATATCTCAAATCGAGATCCATGTATCTTTGGAAAGTAGCTTCAACATTCCATGACTCGGAAGGCATTTGATCATACAAGTAGATACCCAAAAGTGCTTTGAAAGTGGCTTTATGTTGATCAGTGGGAAGTATTGTCATCTGATTGTAATATGAAACACTAAACAATTACATTTTGTTAGAACTTTCTACCTCTTGCAGTATATGATTTGTCTTAAGAAAAGGGTATATGTTCTTCAAGTGGTTTTCATCTAGGTCTTTGAAGTCCATATATCACATACACTCTTGTATTTTCCTTCTTAGTGAAATAATTTTATTTAAAGACTTCTAGTTCTTCTTGAAAGGGATCATACTTTGAATAGTGTTTGTGTCAAAAGTCTTTAAATTCTCATCACTATATGCAAAAGGATACTCAAACTCCCTGCATAGCCTTATGTATTTCAGTTTTGTGTGTAGTGGCAGAGTTATGGATAACTTAATCATTTTGGGTCTTTCTAGGCTGCCTACATTATACTCCTCTATATCATTTCCAGTAGATACTCTTGTAGGGTCCATATCAAAATTTGTGGGATTCAACAACTCTTTTGAAGGGACAAAACCCTTGAATGATGAGTTGTCTATGAAAGGAAAAAACTTAAGGCTGTTTTGATCCAGATTCCTAAAGATTTTTGTTATGTGAGGGTATTTCAACACTTCTAGATTGGAAAAAGGGAAAGGTTATATTTTTGAGGTTTGTCTTCCATTTGAGCAACCTGGTTCAGAATCTAAACTGGTTTTTGGTTTTGCAATTTCATTTTCAGTTGGCAGAAAGTTAAGTTCATATTTATCTTCATGTTTTTGTTTAGAGTTTCTATAGTTTTGGCTGTTGAGTTTTTCATGCAGTGCTTGGTTTGGCTGTTGAAGTATGTCTAGATCTATCTCAAATTAATTTAACTGTTCATCAATGTCTTCTTCATTATATAAAATGAATGAGTCAAGATCCGAATGGATGGAGTAAAGAGGTGTGTTTTTTGGCCTTTCTTGGCTGCTAACCATAAACTTCATGTGTGATTCGGTATAGTCTCCTTGTTTGGTTAAAAACAAGGATGGTAGCATAGGACATTTCTAATTGAAGTTTCCCCTAAAGTTTGGCTCCCCAAGATCTGGATAAAAGCATGCCATACTTAGGGGGAATATCAGCTACTACTATGTCCATGACCAGGCCCTTAGCCAGGATTTGTGCCAGATTAACACTCAAGTCCTTGATTAGGCCCAAACACTTGACTCTGCTTGAATTGAAAGAATACAGGTATTTGTAAGGCTTGGTTATTTCTAGGCCTAATATCTACATCACAACCTTTGGCATGAGGTTGTGAGAGGCACTAGAGTCCAACATGGTATTATGTAAGATTTTGTATTGTATGTTTAGGCTGATATAGAAAGGAGGGATAGCACCTTCTTTGTAATTTCCTTCCACTTCAGGTCCAAACTACAACTTAGGTTTGTCATCAATCAAGTGTAGATTTTCGGTATCATTTCCCATGTTCAAAACTTTCAAAACCTGAGACCTGTACATGTCTTGGATAATTAGTTCAGTGAGAGGCATGATTATCTTGATTTTAGAAATATCTCCTTCGAAACTGAAGGGTACTTGTGTTTTAGACCTATTTGCATCAGATTTTTCATCCATAATTTTCTCTACAAGTTTAGTTTTCTGATTCTGAATTGGTACTTTGGACAAAAGTGTTTTCTGAGGGCCACTAGTAGGTGCACTAGGGCAGCTTGGGTCAACACTTTGTTGGCTAGTTTTTTTTTTGTTTGGATTAGCTTTCTTAGCTAAGGTGTTGCTACTATCTGTTGTATTTTTAGGAGTATTTTCAAGGGTTTTCCTAACAACAATGTCAGTTTGGTTTCTCTTGGAGGTTTCTTGATTCTTTTTTCTCCTAAGGTCATATTACCTATGGACTTCCATTATGGAATTTTCAAATCCTAATTGGTAATATTCAGAATCCTTATAGTTTGTTTCAGTTTGATCAAAGGCAAAGATACCTTGTTATTCTTCAGTGAGAAAAACATCACCTTCATTTTCAGAACCTATCAGGTTTACATCGCTTTCTTCAGGTTCTTCAGTCTCTCTTCCCTCTTCGTCTACATAATTATCTTGGAAAGGAGGCCTAATTTGTTGGTCATTGTCTTGGTTTATTTTGGGGAGGGTATCTTCTAAAGTTTGGATTCCTATTTTTGTTTTGGGGATTTGTTTGGTTTTCCCTAGGAGGAATTCTTTCATTTACGCTTATCCCCTCCAAAATTATCTCCATGGTTCTACCTAGGTTTCCAATCTTGGTATTAGATGAGGAGGTTGAGGGCATGATTTCATCTTTGTATGTTACTCTCATATCTGATCTTATCCTAGCTCTCTTTTCAATCAGGTTGGCCTATACACTTATAGCTCCCTTCTACATGTATTATAAAGTTAGGGGCTCTCTTTCTCTCAGCTGATAGGCCATGTATGGGTCAAAACCTTCCAGAATTTTTTCTAAGGCTAGGGCTAGTGGGGGTTTCATGTTTGGTGGGAGTGCATTGTAAACACTATTAAACCGAATGAAATAGTCTTGGACACTTTACCCTCCATTTATTTTAAGGTTTCTATATTCTGAGAGGATTTGGAGAGGGTTTTCTTAATCTCCCACTTTTTTATGAATGTCTGGTAAAGGGAAGGGAGATCATGTATGTTGTTAGGAGTCAAGCTTTTGAACCATTTTTTGGCTTCTCCTCTTAGGCTTTGTGCAAATATCCTCATTTTAATGGTTTCCTCTTCTATTTTCATATAATAAAAAACATCATTTATCCCATCTACATGTTGTTGGGAAGTAATGTATTCATCTCTGGTAAAGTGAGGAATTTTGGATTGGTAATCATGAGGCAAAGGTAACAAAGGTTGTGGCAGTGCCAGGGGGGCATACCATGCTACCATGATGGGAGTGAATGGGATCCAAGGCTGATTTACAAGGGGAGGGTTTGTGATAGGAGGTGTGGGATGAAGTGGAGTGGTTTGAACAATGGAGGTATGAATGGGTGTGGTGGAAGTACTTGGACCAGCAAAATGATTCTGAGTAGACTTGAGATGGAAAGAGATAAAGTGATGGAGAAGCTGAAAGTCAGGAGGGTTGGAAGGAGAGGCTTCTCTACTAGAACTCTGCTACAAATCTATGGGCTCAAGGTTAGTCTGGTCAATCTCACTATGTGACTTGGTTCTAAAAAAATTCTTTGTATGATGCAAGTCAAACCGGGGATCTTGCAAGGCTGTAACATGTTCAGGGATAGAGCTTGCCTTATGAATGTTCCTAATAGTAGTTAATTTTCTAGTTTTAGATGTTTGCCACAAAATATTTTCTTCGTCATTAACTACGGTGGGATGGTTTGGGTATGGATGAGATCTGGTACTGATCCTTTGTGAAGCCAAATTTCAAACTTAAAGTTTAGAGAGGCTGAAATTTTAGGACTATTTCTGGAAGGCTGACCTCTATTAGTGCTTGGTAAATTGACACAGTATGGGACTAGGCTTCTAAGCTTCTCAGGACTAAATTGACAGAATCCTAGGGAAATCTAATTTGCACTAGTGAAGTAATAGGCCTACTAGAGGCTAGTGGAGTTGCCAGGTGGATATTTTTAGTTGTTTTGAAGATATATGTGTATGGCCCACCACCAATAACTAACAAAAAACAAATCTAGGGATGTTTTTTGGGTTTTCTGAGTTCCTTTATGTAGCCCTAAGGTTTTTATGAGTGTCCTATAGCTGAGTCATCATTTTCTTAGGATGGTGAAACAACCATATCCTACTCTTTGGCTAAAATTTTGAGTTCTCTATGATTTGATAAAGGTTTCTGAAGTTCTAAGGAGTTCTTATATTGTTACTAACTTCAGGAAGATTCTCACCTTGGTTTTCCAATTATGTTAGGCTATGTGTTGGTGATAAATCAATAGATGTTGTGTATAAGGGTTTCTGAAGTCGTAAGGGATACTAAGATTGTCACTGACTCAAAGGTTCAATCATGATAATCATTATGTTATTGTTGGTGATGAATTGGAAATGAATCAATGGATATAGAATTTTTTAGCTTGTGACTTACTCAGAAGGTCCCACCATGATTGCCATTATGTTAGTGTCCCGTGATTTAGTAGATTGGTAGACCAAATGCACAGGGTAAAATCAGACTAGTCTTTGGAGTCCTAGGACCTAGCCTTCCTGGAATCAGAGAGGGCTCTCTCTATTGGTCGCAAAGGATGTGAACTTGTTTGATTTTTTAGGGTTTGATTTTAGGCTAGTTGTTAAGTGTAGGGTTTGTTTGTTGTTTTGGTTGGGTAGGATGATAAAGTAGAATAGATGGAGTGAGAAATATTCAATTCATTGGGCTATGGAGTGAATAAAATTCATGGAAATTTCAGCAATGGATCGGGGGGAATCATATTTAAAATCTATCATGGTTAATGTATTTTCAAGTTTTATGGGAAGTGAGATGGATATCAAGTTTGGGAACAAAAGTAGGACAAAGGGAAATCATGAATCCTTTATCATTTACCTTTTTAATAACAAGAGACTTAGATACCATAAGAATGAAGAAGAAATCAATAGATAGGTAAAACCAGTAACTCTTTTATTCAAATTAAGTAGATAAGCATTCAAGACAAATATTCCAATGAAATCTAGAAGGTGAGAAACGCATTTAACTTCTAGTGATTTCACCTTCAAGGTTATAAAACATTCAAGATACACATATAACTTTAATAAAATAAGAGGGAACTCCTAAAAATCATTGATCATAGCTATGAAGATCTCCAAAACAATTATTCAAGCATGAATAAAGGGTATGATCAAAACATAGCCTCTTTGGTAGACCTAACTAATGGTACTTTGGAGAGAGACCTCAAGAAAAATGCTTAGTGACATCAAACCATCAAACAAGTAGTGCTGGCCATAAATAATCTTTGATACCTACTGTATTAAACCATTCATGAAATAAAAAAGCTTAAGGGGTCTAGAGAGAAATTAATAATTCTCTAAAATGTCCTAGCAGAATAAAACATAAAGGCAATGAAGAACAAACATAGCTAAGGTGCCTTTGAAGAACATTTCTTAGTATAAATCCTTTGTTATATTGAAACATAGAAATATGGAAACATAATAAAACATGAAAAAAAAATAACTAAATAGTATCACATAACCAGTAACCAAGCTTAGGGATCCTGCAAGCAAGCCTCCTCCATCAACAAGCAAAACAAGCCATTCACTAGCTCCAAAACACCAATTTCTCTTCAACCTCCAAAAGACTATGTATTGGTCCAAAGAGTCATAAAATGCCAACATTTACAATAAAACCCTCATTCTCTATTTATGTAGAAAAGGAGGGAAAAAACCCTACATACAATTGGAAAATGTCAAAATCACTCATAAATGTCATTAATGCCTAAGAGACCATGCAAGGCCCAAGGAAAAAAAATATCCCATGAAATAAATGCCAAAATAACTTCTAGCACCTTATTCTAGAGTGATTTTCCTCAAAAAACACTAAAATAAGATTTTGTAATAAATGAGTGTGTTTTTTAACTTTTGGCAAAAAACACACAGTGTTGTCTATAAGCGCAGCGCCATCCTAGGCGGAAAATAGGTCCTGCTGCAGCCAAGTTTTGGGGACCTTCCTGATGTCGGATTTTTCTCCATGATGGCCTGTTGGAAATACTTTTGAGTCTACTTTCCAAATATACCTTTTTTTTATTGAGACTCTGTAACTTGTCCAAAAATTAAAATTCCCAACACTTCTCGAAGCACAACGCCAGGCTTGAAAATGAGGCAAAATGGTAGAAAATGAGGTGTTTTTTGACCTTTTGAGGGGTCAAAAATGCTCTAAATGCTCTAAAATTTCGTGAGAATAGTGTAATAGGAAAGAGAAATCCAAAAATGTAAGGTTTTCCCTTTGAGGATGCCTGAGGGAAAATCATAGCACCACTGGCATTGCGCTTATAGGCCTTCAAATTCACAAAAAACAAAAACTTGTCAAAATTTCTTCAAAATTGGTGGATGTCTCTCTCAAGGGGTTTGAGAGACCTATAGAGAAGCTTGTGCAAAAATTCTAAGTCTAGATTGGCCTTTTTCTTCTTTTAGTGCCTGGATCTTGGCTTGGGCCTTCTTCAATTTGGCTCTTACAACTTGGTTTCTCTGGGAATAATGCTTAGTCATCCTTCTTTGGAGGTCAACATTCTTGTTAGCCTTCTCCAATTTAGCCTCCAAGTGTATGTTGGCTCTTTCCAACCAAGGCTCCCAATCTTGTGCCATCTCCATGGCTAATAGCTCATCTAGGGGGAGTTGTTCTACTAGGGTTGCTTCTTGTTCTCTTTCCTTTTCCAAGGCCTTTTTCAACCCCAAGGTTCTAGGTTTCCTTCTTGATTGTCCCTCCTCATCCTCACTCTCTTCATAAATGCCCACGAACTCTTCTAGCTTCACCTGTGCGCTTTGGGAATCATTCTAGGCCTTGATGGCTCTAGTTTCATAGATTGAATGTTGTGCTCCTAGCTTTCTGTTCTCCAATTCAGGGGCATCATTTATATTTTTGGCTCTATTCAGATTGGATTGGAGGTCTTCAATGAGTGCATTTTTGTTTTAGAAGAGAAATTTTGAGATTCTTGCTTCATTATCCTCGTCACTGTCTACCTAATGATTTCAAACTCCCTTTCCACCTCATGATATTCTTCTTCTTACTTTACCTTTTGTTTTCCTTTGTCTAATGGCTAATATGAGGTGGACGGTATGGTCCCTTGCCCTTTGGAGGCAGCAAACACAAGCCTCGGCCCTCTGTGACATGTGAATGAAAAATGTGTGATGGTGGTCTCGCTGGTGTCTTTGTCATGGTTGTGATCCTTGTTGTTGTCATCTAACTCTTCATTTTTTCCTTCATTGTAGTTGCTTGCATTTTTACTGTTGTGATCATTGTTAGGACTATCACCCTCTCCAATTTCCTCACTTTCATTTTTTTCATCACCAGAACTGCTTTCCTCCTTATCTTCTATACTGTCATCATTTTCATTATCACTGAGGAGCTGACTATTGTTATGACTGTCATTAGAGTTTTCATAACTATCATAACTATTTTTTTTCTTTGTTGTCCTTCTCATCACTAAGGCTTGCTTCTTTCTGGTCACTGCTGCCTTTAATTTCTGCATTTTCCTCACTGTCATAATCTTGATCAGTGTCATCCTCTTCCATATCTTTTGGATTGTCATCCTCTTCCTTTGTTTCCATGTCCTCTACCTCTTTGTCACTTTTTTTCTCACTTTTTTCATCATGGATTTTCTCACTCTTACTTTCTACATTTTCTGCTTCTTTGTCTTCTTCATCATTTGTTGTCTCTGTGTCGTCTATTTTTGTAATATACCAAAATGGGGATTAAAAAATACATGAACATAATTAGAAACATAAGATGATAAATAACCTTATAATATGTGAGAGAAACATACAACCATCAAATGTATGTTACAGCAACAAAAATATGTCCCACTATATGCTCCCAATGTAGGGAAAAGCAACAATTTTGACCATACGAATGTTATATTCAGAAACTTGCATTATAATAGGGGGGAATAACACTTGGATCCCTTATATTATGTAATTTGGGACTCACATCCAGAAGGGGATCAGAAAAAGAATCCCTTTTTCTCATTTAAATAGATCTCCCGGTCTCGATATGGCTTTAAAATGCCCAAACCCCATGACTTATGAAATGCAGAATTGGTGAAGAAAGTGAAAGCATGATTTTAAGAGGGTTTCTACTGCAATATGATAGAAATAATATATTTAGAGTTTTATTTCTCAATGCATGAATAAAAATAGAGACCTAGCCTCTTTTACACATTAACGAGATAACCTGGAAAGGGTTTCATGAAAGCGCAAGAGTATATCTGAACATTCAGCCCTGAAATAATGCAGTATCACTGGAACATGATGTAAACATGGCCAAATAATACAATAGAGGGATGATAATCCCTTCTTCTAGATTTATAGGAGAAGGGTTGGCCCTTTCCCTAAGAAACTAGCTCAAGATCAAGGGTTTAAACCCTGCTGTTGTAACACTGTGAAAAATGACACAGTTCTTGCAAGGGAATATGTTTTAGGGGATGAGGAATACTTTGGATAAGTGGCAAGATCTTAAATGTACCTAGAAATCCTCTCAGATGATATCCCAAGAGAAGAAAAGCTCCCTCTACTGAGAAACAAGATCTGGAAGTGAAGTTGTGAAACCTCCACTGCAACACCCTGCAACACAACACCATTCTCTGCAGGAATAATGTTGTAGCTGAATACTGGTGTTTAGAATCAAGCCTAGATGTGGAGCAATGAAATACAGGATCCCTCAAGAGGCCTCTCTTGGAAGGAGAAGGAATTCCTAAACAGGAATGCATTGTGCTAAGCAACACTCCAACTCTGCTAAACAACAAGAGAATGCAAATTAATTTTGCAACCCAAAATAATCAATCATAAGATGTCTTGTGATGGCTGCCTTTCCCTAATTTTATACAAGTGTGAGCCTTATTACCTTAGGCCCCACTCATTATGGTTTCCTTCACCAAGGAATATTCCTCCCACTACCTTTGTGGTATCTCAAAAGATGATCTTCACCTCCTATCCCAGCGTTGTTGACTTGGTCAAACTTGACCTTGTCCACATGGAAATGTCCCTGTTCACACCTGAGAATGTAAAATCCTTCTTTTATGTTTATCCCTTTTCACATTATGAGGGATTTTATTTAGATTTTTATTATGCATGGGCCTCCTTACCCATTTATTTATCTCCTAAGTGAAAACAACAAAATTTAATATTCCAATTTGTTGCATGCAAATTTTGGAATATTACAGTCCTCCCCTACCAAATGTTGCTTGTCCTCAAGCAACTGCAAGGATAGAACTGAAGAGTCTCCCTTCCTCCTACTATAGTATCGACATAAGATGAAATCCTCCAAGGAATGAGATGATGTCTCATCAATGAATCTCCATATTGCCCCTCCCAAGCATGCAAGCTAGCCAAATGGCTATCATCATGAATAAGTAAAGTACTTAAGGAGGCAATAATGTGCTATCTAGAGGTCCTCTCAAGGCATGGAGTCTGAAATGTATTGGGAAACATCATTCACATGTGGATCCTCCATCGCCAAGCAATCATCCATACAAAATGAGTCACCTCCCAACATGGCAACTTCTAAGAATGCTCCTCCACCTTGAGCTCCTGCAAAGTAGGTGGCCTGAAAATATTAACATGGTAGAAAAAGTAGCCTACCTCATGTTGTCTTCCTCTCCACTTATGATAAGTGTAGAGCATATGATGATCTTGGGCTGCAATACAATTTCCCTCAAGTGGCAAGATGAAGACTAGATCTCCAAAGATCTCCTCTTCGATGTTGTGAATCAAGCAGGCCCAAATCATTCCATATGTGATGGATAGGAAATCATCACCATATGGCATCCCATCAATCACATGGCCCACCTCAGAAAGAAACAAGTGTTTGGTTGTGGTGGCCATATCTCCTCTCATGCTCCCATTAGAACATGTAATGCAAAAAGTGTGGGAATCCTCTTCCCCAAAGGACACATCCAACCCATGTGTATCTCTCCCAATCATGATATCAATAGAAATAAGAACAATATTAGAAAATGAAATCATGATCAGCATCAAAATGAGGGAAACACTAAAGGTTTCATGTGGTGCAGGAAAGTACCAACATTTAGCCATGTAATTATAGCGCATTTTTCCAAACTGATGCTTCAGAAAATAGTATGGAAAGTTGTTTTTTAATACATGGATAATTATGTATGTTCTTACATCTACTAATGAATAGTAAGTGGCTAGGTATATCAACTGAACATACATGGAAGGATAAAACAATTGCCCAAGGCCATATAAAATATGGTTGTCTCCATCATAAAATTTGGCCCAATGTTGACCATGGATGTAATGTACATTCATTTTTGCCAATAAATTCAAGTGCATGAATAATTGAGCAAGGAGGCTCATAAAAATACTCAAGTACTAATAAAAACCCCTCACAATGTGAAAAGGGGCCATGAAATAACTAGCTCAAGCATCCACATGTGTGAACAAGGTTAAGCTGACCAAGTCAACTCAACTTGTCTTTAAAAGAATGGATCCATAAATAATATAGCCCAATGTGAATAAAAGGCAAGACCATTTGAAGATTCCTTGAGTATGAAAAGGGGAAAGGCACGGAGGCTCAATAAAGGAAGGTTCCAAGAAGATGTACTAGCCTAGAATCCAACCACGCAGCATCTAGAAGATTGCCACTTAATGAGACAACGTAATTCTAGAGGAGGGAAGCTTGGCAAGGAAGAAAACCCTAGTGGAGTGGGGCCCTTGGAGGAGAAGCACATTTTCTATATAATGAAGGAAGGGAAACCATTTGGGTTTATATTGGAGATTACATATTCATGAGGTCTGCTTAGACTTATTCATATGTTGAGATTGCAACAAGATGATGAGCTTAGCAAAAGGAGTCAGCTTCACTAAGTGGGCCCACAGGCTATTTTTGGTTCAAAGTCTATTTTTAGACTATGTCTATTTTTAAACATGTCGATCATATTCTATGAGTTGTAAGATGCTATTTTTGGATGGTTGGTCAAGTTGGAAAAATAGATGGACTTATATTTTTAGACATATTGGGTGGAATCTATTTTTATATTGCCAGTCTAAAAATAGATATGTCGAATATTATTAGCTCTTAATAATATTTGGACTCTAAACATTATCTTATTCCCTTGGAGCACTTCAGTTAAGTGCACAGATGTGGCACAGGAGCTGATAGAAGGAATTACGCTATTCTTGAGGGTTATGTGGAGCTATTGCATGGATACTTCAGTTAGAACTCATGTGACAGAGTTTGGTGGAGTTGACTGAGGAAGTTAATGGAGTTGTGTTCAGTTTTAACTGAGTTAAACATAGTTGAGCTAGTTGTATCTAGTATAACTGATTGATACACTAGTGAGAGTGGTGTGAATTAATTATTGATTAATTCACTAATTATTAACTCATTAATCAACTAAAGAATACATCAGTTAACTACAGTGCATGGACAGTTTCAGTGGAGACCAATGAAGAGATAGGTGAAAGAGCAACAGACTATCACAGGACTATACCGGTTGCATGATTTGCAACAACCACCGATTCGAGATGCAAAGCACGAGGATTGCGTAGTAAGGCTGTGTGGTTCGAATTATTTATGAGCCATTTTTCAAAGATTGTTGATTGCGTAGGTAGGGGTAGGCATATCGTGCGTAGATTACATGTGTTTTAATAGATCTAGCTTGATTAGTGTGTAGCAAATTAGAGATTGTACCGAGATCTTGTGAGGAGCTTTTGTATGATGATTGTTACATGATCTCTACACATATAATATACAGATAGTTGGGGGTTTTCAGCTTTAAGCTTTCCCATAAAATATTTTTTTCATATGTGTGATTGTTTATGGTTTTAATGTGCGCATGCGATTGTTTTTATTTCCTCAATTAATGATCAATGGTGGAAGAGATTTTGTATTGTGCATGAAGTTAAAATAGTGTGTGATCAGGAGAATCTCAATGAATAATATATCAGTTATTCAAATTTATACATGGTATCGGAGCGATATTGATCATTGGAGCAATTGCAAAACATTGAAGCGATTGAGTTTTGAGCTGGTGGAATTCGAATTTGCAGCAGTGTTTTCTTGGTGTCGAAGTTGAGATGTCTTTCAATGGATTGCGATTGGAGTATGCCCTTGAGGGCATCTCGAATTATATTGCATGGAAGGAAAGGGATGGAGGCGTGTCGGATGAAAATGGGTTGAAGGAGTTCATAGATGCGGGGTAAATTCCAAACCCGCTCTAGCGATGCCGTCGTTGAGTCTCAAATATGCATCTTTTCCATACACTTTCTACAATTTTTTCATCCACCTGAACCTCCCAAGTTGTCAATATCATTGTATATTAATTGCAAAAGAGCATCTAACATGGTTTTTAACTATATTTTTGTGTCTGCTATTTGATTTAGATTTTGTTCATCTAGCTGCGGAATCTTGCCACTTTCCGCAGCTGCTGCAACTTTCCGCAGCCATTTTGTGAAACTCTATGTTACATGTGTCTACAGGAAAAACGAGCCACATGGGCAAGTTAGGAATGATGTGGACATGGATCATGTCCTATTGGCTCGAGAAAATTCATCAAAGGAGGCTATGGTCAAAGATGTCCAAATGGAAGTCAACCGTAGAGTCCCACGGTGACAGGACTCTGTTTCGTGTCACGTGAAGGTTCATATGGCCGTTCCTGAGTTGCGGAGGACAAATCAACATCTGTACATGGCTCCATAGCAAAATTCAAACATCCACTCCTCATAGATTTACTCTTCAATATGGCCATGATCCTAGATCTGTGGACGTAACGGTCTACGTGTTCTCCATCAGCATAAACTTTAGGAATCAGTTATATTTCTTTTTTTATAAATAACGTGTTTGTATACGCATATGTGATTTAGTCTCTGTTAGTTTTTATTAGTCTGCTCTATAATGTAATTACGCTGCCTTTGCGCCGTAATACCACCTTACTGTTATGACTACATTTTAATATAAGAAGACTCTGTTTCCAAACGTAATTCGTACTTGAAGATTGTTGCCAAGGCTGGTGTAGAGGGCCCCTGCACTCGCCAAGGTTTTGTGAATTATTGTATAGTTATTATTTTATTTCTTTAAATCTCATTGTGCCATAATCCATTCACATGTTTATACATTGCATCTTTCATGGTATATATGCTTCATTTCTTTTTATAAACTTTCATGCTTTCCATTTCACTTCTGTCTTTCATGTTTTATGTTATTAATTACTGATCAGTGTTCTTGTTTCAGGTTATAGATAGGCAACCCGAGCATTTGCATAAATTTTTGACTAATGACATGAAATTAACATTGTTCTGCTGCTAATTTTCTTTTTCTGGGTCATTAATTTCAAGACGCTTGTTTACTTCGCCTTTCATTTATCAAATAGTTAGATTTAGATATATTAACGTTCTTTATAACATCTTCATTATCTCAGTCATTTTTCGCAATTGACTGGATGGTGATTGAATTACGGATGTGTAGTTTGATATTAGTTTCCTTTCTGCAAGTTAGAAATATTAAATTGTGCATGACATCTTCAGTTACCTCCGAAAGCCACAGCTGGACTGATGGTGAGGGATTGAATTATGAATGTGTGGTTTGATATTAGTTTACTTTCTGCAAGTTAGAAATATTAAATTGTGTATGACATCTTCAGTTACCTCCGAAAGCCACAGCTGGACTGATGGTGAGGGATTGAATTATGAATGTGTGGTTTGATATTAGTTTACTTTCTGCAAGTTAGATATCAGTTACTCAAGTTGTTTATGGTTACTTCCGAAAATCATAGCTGGACTAATGATGAGGGATCAGAAGACAAGTTGATGTAATTTGATTTAAATTTACTTTATTGCAACTTTTGGATTTCTTTCAGCATAGTTTCTTTTGTGTTTAGACAGCAGCAAGAATAGTTTGGTTTCATGCTCACTAGTTCACTGTTTTGATTTATTAGACTAGCAACACCTTTTCATTTCAGCAGCACATTTTCATTTTCTTTCAAGTTTTGTCATTGTATGTTTCATATTTTTTTTTTTTTCAGTTTCAAGTTGGTAAATCATTATAGAGGATATTATTTCCTTGAACAAACATAACCATACTTGTTTCCATTTTAGAATTTCCATCTCACCTTAGAAAACCAAAAACGACAAAAAGTTAAGAAAAAGGTTATCTTGCACATATAGTGCGCCGCACTTCATCAGCTTATGAATCCCGGATTGACAAATTAAATGCAGCAATTTAGGACACACTAAATTGACCAAACATTTTGGCGCCGTTGCCGGGGAAGTGTAACTAGGTAGCCAATTTCTTAAAAAAAAAAACAAAATCATAAAAGAAGGGAAAACTTGATAACTTCTTGAAGTATGCTCTCCTCTTGCACCTAGTGTGATCTGGAGGATCAGAAAAGAGAGTTGTTGGTTCAGTAATTTCTTAAGTATGCTCTCTTCTTGCACCTAATGTGACCTGGAAGATCAGAAAGATAATTATTAGCCCAACTTTTTTAAAAATATAAAAAAATATAAAAAATGACATGCATAGAGCAAGAGATTCTAGGGGAAGGTTTATAGCTAAAGCCAAGAGTTCGATTTTCACAACTCCATCTTCTTCAAGGCATAGACCAGATTCACCACCATCTACCCCTAGCCTTAAGATTTTTGGAATTCAAGGAGCAGTTGAATTAGAGGATTCTCCTATACCACCTACTAAATCTCATTTAGAAAAGGAAGAGACTCCCTCTCATCCTCCCTTGGTAGAAGAACTAGAGGACTTTAAGGAATCTAAAGAAACTATCATGGCAGAGGAAATAATAGATGGATTTGGAGGTAGAGGTAGAGTTAGAGGAGGAGGAAACAATGGAGACAACAATGGTGAAGGAAATAATGGAAGAAATAGGGAAGGAGACAACTTGTTTGGATTCCCTATAGTTGATGAGGAAACTCATACAACGATGAAAAATATCTCACCATCTGTCCTCCCTAACTTTTATGGATTGCGAAGTGAGGATCCCGAAACATTTCTGTTTGAGTTTGAAGTCGTGTGCCGAACCTATGACTATATGGAAGACTCTCAAAAACTCAAACTGTTTCCTTCAACATTGAAGGGAGCTACTTTGAAATGGTTCATGGGATTAGCCACTCAATCTATTAGGACTTGGAATGATATGAAACAAATTTTTTTGGATAGATACTTGGACTATTGTATGCCCACCAATCACAAGGATGAGGTATTCAAAATGATTCAAAAAGAAGATGAAAATTTGGAAGACTTACTTGAAAGATTTCAATACAACTTGAAAAGAGCAAAGATGAGCAACTTAGATGATGAAACCTTGAAATCCCTCATATTAAAAGCCATTAGAGATGAATGGATAGATATTTTAAACATGATGGGGAAAGGATACATTTCTCAACTCCCACTTCATGATATAACAGAACTATGTGTCCATCTCTCAAGAGGAAAATCTAAAACAGAAAAATGGCCTAGGGATCCTTCTCTTATTAGGGCTAACAAATCTGCAACTGGATCAGTAAGTAGGGCAGAGATTGGTAATATGCTTGAGGAGTTCAAAACTGATATCTTAGGGAGCCTTAGTGAACAACTAGACACCCTTAAAATCCAAAACAAGTAGAAAGCATAAACAAATGCCTTAGCCATCTTTTGTCCGAAATGTAGGAAGAAACATGCTTTAAGGGAATGTCCCTTGGATGCAAAAGTTGTAGAAACATGTATGATTTTCTCAGAGAATCATGAGATCAAGGATTGTCCTTCAATTCCTGGACTCAAAGCTATTTTTCAAGAAGACCCAAATTCAGTAGAATCTCTCTGTTTTGTCGCAAGGAGACCTTGGCAGGGACAACAAACTCAAGGATTTAACAACCCTATGAATTTTCAAACCCCACCAAATTGGAATCCTTGGCAACAACCTTGGCCCCAACATCAAAACTCATATCAGCCATGGGTACAAGGGATGCAAAATCCTTATGGGAGATTTGCTCAATTTTATCAATATCCTCCATCTTTTCAAAATCAACAAGCTCCACAACTTCCAAATTCAAATCCACAACTTTCATTGCCATTTTCACAACAACAACCTTCTCAACAAAATCCAAATCCTCAACTCATGCTCCCATACCAACAAAAGACAAATCAAATTCCAGCTCAGCCATTGCGAAATCCTAATAATAAAAATCCTCAGAATACTTACATGGTAGAAGGACAACAATTTCCTACCTATATGATTGTTCCTCTCAACGATGTACAACTCAGATCTGGTAGAGTTTTAGAAAAACCTTCTATAGATATTCAAGAGCAAGATACCTCTAAGGAGGACTCTCTTGAAGTCAATAAGGGTTCTAAGGAAGAATCTCTTCAAAATTCAAACATTCAAAAAGAAAAAGAAAGGCTAACACCCACAACTCCTATAGTTGAGAAACTTGCATCTTCATCTACACCTCCTTTTCCTGAAAGACTAAAAATTGACAAGGGGGTGGAAAAAAAAATCTTGTTGCCTAACTATGACTTTCTAGATGAATTGAAGAATGTTTGTATCAAGATTCCCTTGCTACAATCCATTCGAGAGATTCCTATTCTAGCAAAAACAATAAAGGAGTTAAGTTTCAAAAGACCAGGAAGGAAACTAAAAGACACAAGAAGAATCCACCTGGTAGGAAAGATTGCAGATATTATGATGGGAAAAATTACCATGTAGAAGTATGTAGATCCAGGAAGTCCAATTGTCAAGACACATATAAACGGGATTGAAATTCCAAACACATTGATTGACTTAGGGGCTGCTATCAACATTATGAGTAGACAGACTATGGACCAGCTAAAACTTCCTAACCTTCTTTTTACACCTACTTTACTGCAACTTGCAGATCGATCAATTATTAAACCAGATGGTGTATTAGAAGATATTTCAATCTCCTTAGATTCTTGGGAATATCCAGTAGATTTTATGATTTTGGCTCCCAAGAGTAATCTAGGAGGGCACCCACTTATCTTAGGAATACCTTGGCTAGCCACAGCTGATGCTTTTATTAGTTGTAGATCTAGGGACATGTACATTTCTAATGGTAATTCGACAAAGAAATTCAATTTTTATCCTCCAGCAAAATCAATCACAGAAGTAGGAGAAAATGAATGGGTCGATGATGAGGACATTATACAACCTGTCTTTACCATTTCTGAAATTAGTGAGGATAGTCAAATTCTGAACACATTAGAAAATTTTTAGACATCTTCAGAATATGACCCCACACAATTTCAGTTGGAATCTGACATAGAATATTTATCATCAAGACAAATGTCTCTTTACTCTATGGAAGAGTTTGGTAGTTCTACTATTGATATTTTTCCAGGAAAAACATTGAATATCAACAAATATTTGGAAAAGTCACAACAAGAAGAACTAACCAAAATATTGCAAAAACATTCTACTGCATTTGCATGGGAGTATACTGACATGAAAGGTATTGATCCTAAGACTTGCATCCATCATATCTATATTGAGGAAAACAGTAGACCAATCAGACAACCTCAAAGAAGGATGAATCCAAATCTTAGGGAGAGAGTGAAAGAAGAGCTCCAAAAACTTCTCAATGTAAACTTCATTTATCCAATTTCAGATAGCCGATGGGTTTCTCCTTTGGTTATAGTACCTAAAAAGAATGGTAAATGGAGGGTATGCATTGATTACAGGGAATTGAACAAAGAAAATTTGAAGGATCACTTTCCTTTGCCTTTTATTGATCAGGTATTAGATACATTAGCAGGTAAAAAGTACTTTTCATTTTTGGATGGTTTTAGTGGTTATAATCAAATTCAGGTAGCACCTGAAGATCAAGATAAGACCACATTTACTTGTCCATGGGGAACTTTTGCCTACCGAGTACTTCCTTTTGGGTTATGTAATGCACCTACAACATTCCAAAGAGCAGTACTAGGAATTTTTTCTGATCTAATCCATGATTGCATAGAGGTTTATATGGATGATTTTACAGTTTATGGTAATTCATTTGAAGAAGCATTAGAAAATTTGGAAAAATTTCTTATAAGATGTAAAGAAACAAACCTTTCATTAAGCCATGAAAAATGCTTTATGATGTTTACTGAAGGGATTGTTTTAGGACATCATATTTTAGGAGATGGGATTAAGGTTGATAGATCAAAAGTTGAAGTCATCTCAAAGTTACCTATTCCAAATTTTCAAAGAGATGTTAGAAGTTTTCTAGGATTTACTGGTTACTATAGAAGATTTATAGAAAACTTCACTAAAATTGCATCTCCACTCTTCAAATTGCTTACAAAAGATTGTGAATTTAAATGGGATCCTGATTGTCAATCAGCTTTTGAAACTTTGAAAACAAGAATATCTGAAGCACCTATCTTGAGAGGACCAAATTGGAAACTTCCTTTCCATATTTCTACAGATGCTTCAGATACAGCTCTTGGAGCTGTGTTGGGTCAAAAAGATTTAATTCCTTATGCCATTTATTACACCAGTAAAAAATTGACTCCCACAGAGTTGAACTATACTGTGACTGAAAAAGAGTTCTTAGCTGTTGTTCATGCAATTAATAAGTTTAGACATTACATAACAGGCTATGAAACTTTTATTCATACTGACCATTCTGCAATTAGATATTTAATAAACAAACCTGTTACTAATGGCAGAGTGACAAGATGGCTTTTACTTTTGCAAGAATTCAATATTACTGTGTTGGATAGACCAGGAAAACAGAATACAGTAGCTGATTTCTTGTCTAGGATTCAGAATACTAAAGAAGATTCTCCTGTAGAAGATAAATTTCCCGATGAATACTTGTTTGCAGTAACTATTAAGACCCCTTGGTATGCAGATATTGCTAACTATTTGGTTACAGGGAAACTACCTTCACATTTATTTCCAAGAGAAAAACGAAAGATTATTCAGGAGAGTTCAAAATATTCATGGATTTCTGACGAATTGTTTAAAACAGGGCCAGATCTTGTGATCAGAAGATGTGTCAGGGAAGATGAAATGCCTGATATTCTTAAGGCATGTCATGATGAACCATGCAGTGGACACTTTGCAGACAAAAGGACGGCCTATAAAATCCTCTCTTTAGGATATTATTGGCCTTCCCTCTTCAAAGATGCAAAACAATATGTCAAAAGGTGTGACAGCTGCCAAAGAGTAGGGAAACCTACCATTTCAAATGAAATGCCATTGCAAACACAGGTACTCATCGAACCCTTTGAAAAATGGGCTTTAGATTTCATTGGACCTATTAATCCACCATCTAAGTAAAAGAAGTATATATTGGTTTGTACTGATTATGTTACTAAATGGGTAGAAGCCAAAGCATTAGTATCTGCTACTGAAAATTCAGTTGTTCATTTTCTTTATGAGGATATTTTTACTCGCTTTGGTGTTCCAAGAGAAATTGTGATAGATCAGGGGAGCCAATTCACATCCAACTTGGTGGAGAAATTGATGGAAGAATACAAAATCAAGCACAGAAGATCTACTCCTTACCATCCGCAAGCAAATGGTCAAGTGGACTCTACCAATAAAGTTCTTGAAATTATAATCACCAAAACTGTTCATCTACATAGAAGAGATTGGGCAGAAAGGCTTCCTGAAGCCTTGTGGGCCTACAGAACTACATGGAGAAATACAACAGGACATTCTCCCTATGAACTTGTTCATGGGAAAGAAGTCTTGCTCCCCATTGAGTTCCAAGTCAAGACCTTCAAGATAGCAGTTCAGTTGGGGATGGACTTATCAGAAGCCCAAAAGCATAGAATGGAGCAGTTGAATGAGCTAGATGAGATTAGACAAGAAGCAATTTTAAGAACTGATCTAGTTCAATATCAAAGAGCTAAATGGCATGACAAGTACATCAAAGAGAAGAAGTTTCAAGAAGGAGATTGGGCATTTTTATTTGATTCCAAGTTTAAAGATTTCCAAGGAAAATTTCAGACTCATTGGCTTGGGCCATATGAGATTGACAAGATCTTTAGCAATGGAGTGGTAAGAATCAAGACCATTGATGAGTTTCAAACTCCTCTTATTGTGAATGGCCATAGATTGAAATTTTATCATAAGCCACTGTCAAAAGAGGATTTTGTCAAAGTGTTTCAAGAGAATTCTGCAATCAGGCTGGTACAGAAGAATTCTTCTTCTCCACCAGCCTAGCTTTTGTTCTTTTTCAGTTAAAAAAAATAGAATAAATAAAAAATAAATTAATTAATTAAAAAAAAAAAAATTTGTATAAGCCTGAAAACCAATCATTGATTGGCAGTCTTATACAGAAAATATAGGGTGAAAATCAGGAACACCTGACACTCTATATTTTCCAAAAAAAATCTCTCTTTCATTTCACAAATTTTGTGACCACCCACTCCATTCCATTCCACTTCATTCCATTTCATTTCACTTCATTTCACTCCATTCCACTCCATTTTATCTATTTCATTCCATTTCATCAATAAAATTCTTTTTCATGACCGTTTCCATCTGGTCATTTGTCATCTGTTCATCTCCATTCATCCAAATAATAGTTGTGTCAGTTTCCACAGCTGACATCTTTTTCCGCAGCTTACTCCAGCTTCCGCAGCCAGAAGCAGATTCCGCAGCTACTACTCTGTTTTCAAAAGAATGTACAGTCAGTGTTATTTCCGTAATCATGAAATTAAATGTAGGTGAGAGGATCAATTATGAAGACATGGAGCATTCAAGACACCAATGAAGAGCAACTAGTTGAAGAACAAGGAAAAGGCAAAAGATTCCAAGGTATGAGTAAAATTAATTTCAAATAGCATTGAAAAACACATTTTTATATAGTTCTAAACCATAAGCTCCATCCATTATGTGCAATGATTATATTGACAACTTCCGTAACCCTTTCACGATCTCCATATGATCCTCCCACATTCATTCTCAAATGGTTCCATAATTAAACCCCCGATCTTCACTCATATTCCGATATTCCACCGGTGACAATGAGACGTAATTGATTTGACCACGGACTCTTACAGCTGCATAAATCCATAGTCGTTGTTTAAACGTGCTCACATTTATCTCGAAGCCACCAAATTTCAAAACACTGCCGGATGTGTTATACTCTGTTAATCTCACAGCCGTATCTATGTCGTGCTCACGAAAACCCCTCTCTGTTCTGTCTCACTCCATTTCGTTCTCTATTACGCTATAGTCTGTATACCCACTCTCTGATATCTACCCACAGTCATTGTGCTCATCTCCGTGCATTCAGCCGTTCTATTTCCATTGAACCCTCATGCAGGAAAATTTGTGAAGAGTAGAAAGAAGAATGGGTAAATTGCTAAGAGCAGAACCGGAAGGACCTAAGTTCATGGAGGGATATCCGCAAGTAAGGGATATATTGAAGAAAGAAAAGTGGATGCGGTTTATCCAGAAATTTAGAGGTTATCATAAAGAAGTGACAAAGGCATTCACAAGGTCATTCAATGGCTTGGAAGTAGAGATTGGAGACCTTAAGTTTGTGGTCAATGAAGCATCTATATCATCTGCCACGGAACTTCTTCAAGAAGGTGAGCGTTGGTTTAAGAATAAAAGCATTAGTGACGAAGCCTGGAGAACAATCTTACGAAACCAAGATATGGACATAACTATTTTTAAAAGAGGAATTCCTGTTCATGCATTGAAAGATTAATGGGCTACTTTGCTGCTAGTTGTTAAAAAATTCATTACCTGTGAAGGCTGTTTTGGGTCCATGTATATGTACCACACCAGATTGCTGATGAATTTTCTAGATAATCAAACTCTCAATCTCCCATATTTTCTATTCAATAGTTTGAAGAAAATGTCTGTGACTGTTCAGAAGCATTTAGGAGATGTAGAACCACATCTATATCACCACGGTCTTGTAAAAATTTTGATTGAAAAAGATGTAAAGGAGAAGAAAGACACATGGGAACAATTTTTTGTTAGAAATTTCTTTGAGGAACCTCAGGAAATTCCTGAAGGTAGTACAACAAGAAGGAGTAGAAGAAAAAGAATAAATGATGAAACTCAAATTAATCCTACTCAAGAAATTCCTGAAGGTAGCACAGCAAGAAGAAGTAGGAGAAAAAGAACAATTGACGAAATTCAAAATACTCCTACTACTACAATTGAAAGAACTAATAGGGAAGAGAGACTGTCAAAGAGGAAGAAGAAAGAAATCAAGTGTAAGAAGCCAATAACACCAAAAGAGAGAAAAACTATTGAGGCTATACATCAAACCCCTTCTTCTAAAGAAGAAGATCATCAAGTGTTATCTGAAAGATTAGTTTATCTTCAAAAACAGTCATCTATGGCCAAGAAGACAGAGAAAGGAAAACAAACACAAAAAGATAGTGTACCACAGCGTGTGAGAAGAAGCAGCAGACTTAAGGGGAAATTGAGGAAAACGCAAATGAAGGGTCCTCATTTCATTGATTTAGGAGAAGAAACATCTGAACAGTCCCTAGCTAACCATAGTCCATCTCAGTCAGTTAGTGAACCTGGTTCATTTCATTCTCAGTCAGACATTGAACATAGTCCATCCCATTCTCAGCAAGATGTTGATGTGAGCCCTTCTCAGCCAGATTTTGAAGATAACTCTCCTTCACGGCATTTTGGGGATAGCCCAATAAAAATGACATCTGATATAGACCCCAAGCAGCAGGAAGTATATGATTATATAGAATCTTTGGAAAAGGCAGCTACAGGTCCCAGTACTTCATCCATCCAACCTCACACAGTACAAGATGATCTAGTCCAATCACTAAAACAGGAAATCTTTGAGCTAGAGCTTTTGAATCGACACATTAAAAATGAAAATGAGGCATTGAAGGAACAAGGAAAATTAGACAAAATCATTCATGATAATACCATGCTACATCTGGGAATATGGCAGAAGAAGAACAAGAAATTGAAAAGGAAATTCCAGAAGTTAAGCAGAGCATTGGTTAATATCAAATTTAGATGCCTAATGAAGAAGCCTAGGATGTTGGCAGCACCAAGGAAGAAGAGGAGAGGTTTGGATGTATTGGCTGAAGTGTCAAGGCATAGGAACTGAGGAAGGATTATCAAAATTTTGGTTGCATGAGGACATGCAACACCTTCACAGTGGGGGTATGTTGAGTCTCAAATTTGCATCTTTTCCATACACTTTTCTATACCTTTTTCATCCACCTGAACCTCCCAAGTTGTCAATATCATTGTATATTAATTGAAAAAGAGCATCTAACATGGTTTTTAACTATATTTTTGTGTCTGCTGTTTGATTTAGATTTTGTTCATCTAGCTGCAGAATCTTGCCACTTTCCGTAGCTGCTGCAACTTTCCGCAGTCATTTTGTGAAACTCTATGTTACAGGTGTATACAGGAAAAACGAGCCACATGGGCAAGTCAGGAATGATGTGGACATGGATCGTGTCCTATTGGATCGAGCAAATTCATCAAAGGAGGCTACGGTCAAAGATTTCCAAATGGAAGTCAACCGAAGAGTCCCACGGTGACAGGACTCTGTTTCGTGTCACGTGAAGGTTCATATGGCCGTTTCTGAGTTGCGGAGGACAAATCAACATCTGTACACGACTCCATAGCCAAATTCAAACATCCACTCCTCATAGATTTACTCTTCAATACGGCCATGATCCTAGATTTGTGGATGTAACGGTCTACGTGTTCCCCATCAGCATAAACTTTAGGAATCAGTTATATTTCTTTTGTTATAAATAACGCATTTGTATACACATATTAGATTATTCTCTGTTAATTTTTATTAGTCTGCTCTGTAATGTAATTACGCTGCCTTTGTGCCGTAATACCACCTTACTGTTATGACTGCATTTTAATATAAGAAGACTCTGTTTCCAAACGTAATTCGTACTTGAAGATTGTTGCCAAGGCTGGTGTAGAGGGCCCCTGCACTCGCCAAGGTTCTGTGCATTATTGTATAGTTCTTATTTTATTTCTTTAAAGCCCATTGTGCCATAATTCATTCACATGTTTATACATTGCATCTTTCATGGTATATATGATTCATTTCTGTTTATAAACTTTCATGCTTTCCATTTCACTTCTGTCTTTCATGTTTTATGTTATTAATTATTGATTAGTGTTCTTGTTTCAGGTTATAGATAGGCAGCCCGGGCATTTGCATAACTTTTTGACTAATGACATGAAATTAACATTGTTCTGCTGCTAATTTGCTTTTCTTAGTTTCTGTTTAATTTCAGTACTGCTTTGTTTAATTCAGTTTTGCTCATTTGTTTCAGTAGTTAGATTTAGATATATTAAATTGCTTATAACATCTTTAGTTGCCTCTAAAAGCCACAGCTGGACTGATGGTGAGGGATTGAATTATGGATGTGTAGTTTGATATTAGTTTCCTTTCTGCAAGTTAGATATATTAAATTTCTCATAACATCTTCAGTTGCCTCCGAAAGCCACAGCTGGACTGATGGTGAGGGATTGAATTATGGATGTGTAGTTTGATAATAGTTTCCTTTCTGCAAGTTAGAAATATTAAATTGTGCATGACATCTTCAGTTACCTCCGAAAGCCACAGCTGGACTGATGGTGAGGGATTGAATTATGAATGTGTGGTTTGACATTAGTTTACTTTCTGCAAGTTAGATATCAGTTACTCAAGTTGTTTATGGTTACTTCCGAAAATCATAGCTGGACTAATGATGAGGGATCAGAAGACAAGTTGATGTAATTTGATTTAGATTTACTTTATTGCAAATTTTGGATTTCTTTCAGGATAGTTTCTTTTGTGTTTAGACAGCAGCAAGAATAGTTTGGTTTCATGCTCACTAGTTCACTGTTTTGATTTATTAGACTAGCAGCACCTTTTCATTTCAGCAGCACATTTTCATTTTCTTTCAAGTTTTTTCATTGTATGTTTCAAATTTTTTTTCAGTTTCAAGTTGGTAAATCATTATAGAGGATATTATTTCCTTGAACAAACATAACCATACTTGTTTCCATTTTAGAATTTCCATCTCACCTTAGAAAACCAATAACGACAAAAAGTTAAGAAAAAGGTTATCTTGCACATATAGTGCGCCGCACTTCATCAGCTTACGAATCCCGGATTGACAAATTAAATGCAGCAATTTAGGACACACTAAATTGACCAAACAGATGTCGTACTTGACGCATGGAAAAAGAAGACATCAAAGTGTCGAAGGATTCTGTTGGAAGGTGTGAAGGATCACATAGTGTCCAGCCTTCATGGTAAATCTTCTGCTTTCTTGATGTGGAAATATTTGACAGATTTATTCCGAAGAAAGAGCAACGAGAGGAAGTTGGCAGTCAAGGATAAACTCAGGAACATAAAAATGGAGAAAGGCGACAGTATGCCCAAGTACCTCACGAAGTTCATCCAATGTAGGGATGAGCTGAGAAGTGTGGGGGTTATTGTTGATGATGAGGAATTGGTGAGCTTGGCTCTCCTTGGGCTTCCGAAGAGTTGGAATTCCTATTAGAATTCTGTCAATGGTCAGGAGAAATTACCAAGATGGGAGCGACTTTGGTCGGATCTTGTGCAGGAGGAGATAAGGCAGAGTACCAGGGACAGATCTTCGTCAAAGAACTCAGATGAAGAAAATTGTTCTTTGGCTGCCAAAGCAAGGAAGGGGAAGAGCAAGAATAATTCTTCTCCATCCAGTGCGAAAGGCAAGAAGCAGGACATGTCCAAGGTGAAGTGCTTTCGCTATCACCAACACAGACATTACGCCACTAATTGTCCACATAAGAAGAAAAATAAGCAGGCTATTGGATCTGTAGCTGGAGAGGCCTTAGCCTCCCAGTTTGAGCTATATTTTTCACTGATCGCGTGCTTGGTCTCAATTGTGATGGGTTCAGTGTGGTTTCTTGACAGTGGTGCGTCTTTTCATATGACCGGAGACAAAAATTTGTTTACTGATTTGGATGAGAAAGATCTTGGAGTGCACATCGAGATGGGCGATGATGGTAGATACAGTGCGACTGGTATCGGTAAAATATCCTTTGAGAAGGAGTCTGGTAAACCCTTCGTATTGAAGGAAGTGATGCATGTTCCAAGATTGAAGAATAATCTGATCTCGGTGGCCATGTTAGAAGACAAGCGATATGATGTTGTCTTTAGCGAGGGAAAGGCTTTCCTACGCAGTAAGGCAACTGGTGAAACCCGGAGGATAGGGGTTCAAGTTAAGAACCTTTATCAGTTGCGGGTAGATGGCTGCGTAGCAATGGTAGGCAAGGCAAAAGGAGTGGTGAGCCAAAATGATGGCGAGCTGTGGCACAGGAGATTGGACCACCTTCACCATGGAGCTTTGAAAATTTTGCAGCAGATTTCTACTGGGCTTCCTAAAGGTACACTTGCGTAGTCAGATCAGTGCAAGGGATGTACTTTGGGAAAATTTGTGAAAGCCACCTTTCACGAGAAGGATAGTCACACCACGACAATCCTTGAGAGAATTCACACAGACGTGTGTGGACCTTTCTCAGTAGCTTCGAAAACAAAGAACATGTACTATGTGATATTTGTTGATGATTTTTCTCGTAAGTGTTGGATCTTCGTCATGCAGAAGAAGAGCGAGACATACTCAAAGTTCTATGAGTTCAAGGCACTAGTTGAGAAAGAATCGGGGAAGCAGGTGAAGGCTCTTAGGAGCGACAATGGTGGTGAATTCATCTCTGGCGAGTTCAAGGACTTTTGCAGTGCAAAAGGAATTCGAAGAGAGATCATAGCACCTCATAACCCACAACAGAATGGGGTTGTGGAGCAAAAGAAC
Source organism: Pinus albicaulis (assembly GCA_034641835.2). Taxonomy (NCBI): domain Eukaryota; kingdom Viridiplantae; phylum Streptophyta; class Pinopsida; order Pinales; family Pinaceae; genus Pinus; species Pinus albicaulis. The sequence goes on from CM076581.1 coordinate 1,307,605,635, forward strand.
AAAATGATTGTGGGTGTTGCACAGGCAATGTTGCATGATCAGGACCTTCCCATACACTTGTGGGCTGAGGCATGCAATACTACGGTTTATGTGCAAAACCGTTGTCCTCATAGGATACTTGGCATGAGTATACCGGAGGAGGCATTTTCTGGTAAGAAGCCTGATTTTTCCCATTTGAGGTTTTTTGGTTCACTTGTTTACATTCATGTGATGAAGGATGCCAGGAAGAAGCTGGAGCCAACCACAGAGGTTGGGATATTTTTGGGGTACATTGATACACCCCACAACTATCGTGTGTATTTTCCAAACAGTCGCAAGACTGTTGTGCGACGGGATATCAAATTTCATGAGGAGAAAGCCATGAAGTTCTCACTTGAGAGGGAGCCACACTTGCATGCAGATGAGGAGCTATTAGTTCCTAAGGATGAGCCTCATAATGTGGATCAGACACAAGAGGAGGTTCGTGGAGTGGAAGAGACCACTCATGCAGCGCCAACCATCAGAGGGCGGAAGAACACTACAGAAGCTGAGCGACTAGCTCAAGATGCAGAGAGGATTGTAGGAGCACCTACATCATAGCATAGACAGAGACAATCACCTGACTGGTATACTGGATACATGGCTCTTATGAGCAAGTTTATCGTGACAGAGCCATCCTCTTTCGAGGAAGCTGTGGAGGATCCCGCATGGGTAGATGCCATGGTGGAAGAATATGATTCGATTGTCAGAAACAGTGCATGGGATATTGTCCCAAGGCCGGAAGGGAAATCAGTGGTAGGTTCGAGATGGATCTACAAAGTGAAGCAAGCAGCTGACGGGAGTGTGGAGAAGTACAAGGCAAGATTTGTTTCCCGAGGCTTCTCACAAATTAAGGGGATCGATTATGAGGAAACCTTTGCACCTATCGCAAGGTATTCTTCCATACAGACGATTCTTTCTCTCTTAGTGCAGATGGGGTGGCAGATTCATCATATGGATGTGAAGATTTTATTTCTCAATGGGGTGATGGAGGAGGAGGTGTACATAGAGTAGCCCGAAGGTTTCGAGATCTTTAGCAGCGAGTCGCATGTGTGCAGGCTCAAAAGAGCGTTGTATGGGTTGAAACAAGAACCTCATGCTTGGTACACAAGGATAGACAGTTATTTCACCGGACTTGGATTCTCCAAGAGTGAGGCAGATCCAAACCTATACCAGATTGTGGTTGAGGGTAAGTTGCTGATCATTGTACTTTATGTACATGATTTGATTTTGACGGGTGATGAGCTGTTGATACACTCATGCAAGGCTGATCTTGCAAAGGAGTTCGAGATGAAGGACTTGGGCCTTCTTCATTATTTCCTAGGATTGGAAATTTGGCAGTGCAGTGATGGACTGTTTGTTTCTCAAGGAAAGTATGCCCAGGAGATACTGGAGAAGTTCAACATGCATGGCTGCAAGCTTGTTGATACTCCTCTTCTTGGTGGATGGAGGAAGGAGGATGCTACTTCGGCATAGGTAGAGGATGCCATTGTTTATTGATAGTTGGTTGGGTCGCTTATGTATCTGGTTAATACATGACCCGACATATGCTATGCTGTTAACCAGCTTTCGCAAGCTATGGTTAAGCCTACCCAGCTCTTTTGGAAGGAAGGAAAGCATGTATTGAGATATCTCAGAGGCACATCGAGATATGGATTATGGTACAGATAGTCGGATGAGGCGAAGCTATGTGACTTCACGGATGCAGATTGGTCAGGGAGCCCAATGGATAGAAATAGCACATCTAGAGGGATTTTTAGTATCAGGTCTGTTGGGGTTCCCATGTTTTGGCTAGATTGGCAAGACCAAAAGATGAGACAACATCAGAATTACTTTCAGACCCTAGGATCTAGCCCTCTTGGGTCCATAAGGGATCTCTCTATATAAGCAAAGGTTTTATGTCTTTGAAGCTCAAAGTTAAGATATTAGGCTAGTTATACGCACAGGGTTTGTTTGTTTCATTATTGTTTGGTTGTTGGGAATTAGGAAATAAGGGTTGAATATAAGACAAGGATGAACAAAGAGGATTTTAGGAAAAGGAGGGATGATTTAGAGAAAATCTAGACCATTGGGCAATGGAGTCAGGAAAGGTTTTACTTGCTATTCAATGTGCAGGCTTTCAGTTGGGCTAGTCATCTAAAGCATTGGATCTTAAAGATGATAGTGTGGCATGAAATGGTAAGAGAGAAGTTGAAAGCAAGGAAACCTCCGAGGTGACCCTTCAGGAATCAGATCTAGGGATAGGACATGCCATTGGACAACCTGTGATCCAAGACCTAAAAATTTAACTCTTAAGACAAGGAAAACATTAAAGATTTGGAGACAAAGGTGAAAACCTGAGATCAGAGAGAGAGACTTTGAACTCTCAATGCTTCCGAATCCAACTTAAGGGAACTTAGGAAGGTTAAATTAATTCAAAAATATCCTAGTGAGATAGAAACAGAGTTCTAGACTCCTAGTATCCCAATTTATCCAATTAAAACCTAACGACAACATCTAAGAACAGATTCATTAATTCACACATCAGCTAGCAGTAAATTTGACCACTACACTGGTTAAATTAGCTTGAAATCAATCCTCAGATAACACATACAACAGAAAACATTGAAGGCAGGGAGAGCAGAAACACAGGGTACCTAACAAGGGTAAATCCTATGCCAGATTTCTGATGCGTGCAAGAAGAAATGAAATGTAATGAAATAAAAAGGAAAACATAGACAAAGATAGAAAAACATCACCACTGCTTTAAATCAAGATCCAAAGAAATGTTCTTGTCATATTAAAGAGAAACACCAGTCAAGTACAACATTACCAATAGCTTGATATTCAGTCTGAAAACATCTTCCTCCGCCTATCTTACAACTTTACACAAAGAACATGTCTCAAAAGAAAATGCTTGCAGTTCACAGATAGCTGATCAACAACCTTTGCAATGAGTTTCTTCATGAATTTTATAGCTAAAAAAGAGGCCGAGGTAGATGGAAAACTAAATGTAGCATTAAAACTTAGAAGAGGAAGGGGGTCGAGGCCCCATTTTGTTTTAAATTCTGGGCATTTATCTTCAGTACTCTTTGGATGAAACAGTGGTCTTCGTCAGGCTATAATTTACTCCAGGTATGTCTTTGATGTACTTGCTGTAGCACTCTGCAGAACTCTTGGTGAACTGAACAAAATGCAGTTCGAGGGTTCAGGTCTACCATATTGTGAAACAAATGATTCTAATAGCATAGGACTGTTGTCAGGGTAGAAATCTCTTCAGGAACATGGTATAGAATGGAAACAATATGGACACTTCGTCCTTTCACAGGTAGGAACATTCTGCTGATGGTGACACTGATATATATCGTTTTCTATGCCCTAGGCCTTTTATGCGACTCATGAGGTCTTCAGTTTGATTTTTTCCTTTAAGATGTTGGATTAAGGCTCGAAATCTTCAGTTATAGGCCTTAAGTTCCCTGCTTTCTCACTGATACTCTTTGTCGCTCTATGATTTCCTCTACCTGCGAAACCTGTGCTTTAATGGTTCTGGACAAGTTTTACGGAGTTTAGCTCTATTTATTCTAATGGGAATCATGTCATAACACCTTCCTAGGTTTTCTCTCCATGGTTTTTGTCCCTGAAAATGGTCTTTTCCTATGTTCTATGCCCCTGTAATAGTTACTGTGCACAGAGGAGGTTTTTACCACCTGTAACCCTGCAAAACATGAAAACACGTTAAGAAATCCATGCATGGGGTGGGGCGCTGTGGATGACTGTGGAAATGGCAACGTGGCATGGTTGACAACAATGCATGAAGAGGATACTGTGGATGAACTCCATGGGACAGTGGGAGATGTATTTGGAAGATGATGAGATTTAAATGTAAAACATTAAAATCTAACCTTTGAACGAAATATATAGGAAACAGACGAAAATGCGATGAAAACACGTGGAATGGGTGAAGTGGTGGGACTGGGTCAATGGCGGGGTAAAAATTAAATCCGGACCGTCCGATCTCAGGAGGAGATCGATGGTGGAAAACACATCGGAGGGCAACGGATGGTGGGCCAGGGGTCCTGTTTTCCTCGGGCTAACTCCCGAGCATATTTATGGTGCTATCATCGTTGGATGGACAGCTTTAGATCAGACAGTGTACACGCATATCGTGTTGGGTCCACAGTCGAACTATAACGCGTGATGAAAATGGTATTCCAAAACAGCTTGAGGACACATGTCAATCGGTGGCGCTAATCACTGCGAAATGAAAAATACTGCCCACCTTCCAAAGGTAGTGCGATAGAAACCGATGGTTTGCAACAGTGATTGTCTATGGGGACCACCGGAGCTGATCAAATGCGGACCGTCGATCTACGAATCAGATTGATGGTTGTGATATGATCGGAGGGGCGAACGTGAAACGAAAGGTGCTTGCGGTGGCCGTCGGATGCCGGGAAATTGACGGTTAATTGCGCTCCCGATATCCAATCGCGCTTAAGAGATTTTTGGGTTAGCGCCTGGTTCTAGCACTGGGTCATGTGGGGGGAAACGGTTCTGGGGCTGAGCCGAAAGGGGCTAAACCTGAAAGGTGAAGGATATGGGGTTTTTGGCCCGTTTTCAATGGAATTTAAGGCCAAAAGGGATAACGATAGAGGGAAAAAGAGGCTATTTGGACAAACAAAGGGTATTTGTGAGGCTTAGAAGGAATTTGGGATAATTTAGAGGAATTAAGGGAGGGAAAAGGAGAGGAAAAAAGAGGCTTTTAAACTAGGAATACCAGTGAGGATTTTTCAAAGGACCCAGGCACAGGGAGGCTTCAAGGATGATGTGTCTTCAAGGGAGATGCATTCCTTGAAAGCTCCAAAAAATTTTAGCCCCCTATTTTCTTGTCAATAATTCATAAGGGGCTAACAGTGGCTCCACATGGGGATGGCTTCTTTCTTAAGAAGTCAAGAATTCAAAGAATGATCTTTGGTGTAGGCCAGATGCCTGGTACTTGACCCCTCCATTTCTTTTTTGGATCAACTGCCACAAACATGATAGATCAACAAAAATATTCCTAAACAATCTACCTACCCAGACTATAGTCCTATCATTTTCTCTTCCAGGGTGCATTTGGACTAGCAGACCCTTTACATCATTTATTTTTTACAAACAAGAAAATAAACATATTCTATTCCTACCCTTATTACTCCATGAGACCAGATTAAACTGTTGGTCTCATATGTTTCTCTAATTAATATAATATCTGTTGGGATTAAACTGTCCAACAGACTTCTTCTCTACATTCTACAACAGAAATTGAAAAATAGTCAAGCCAGGGTTAGACTGTCTAACTTGCTGGACTTTATAGAAATTAAAACACTGACTAAATGCTCACAGGCTGAGCTTTATTTAACTTTTCCTACCCACCCCACTGTAACTGGACTATTAACAAGTCTAGATTACAAACATTATCTTCCAATGCAACCAGTCCATCAAGTGATCCCATGACTGGTCTTTCTTGCTCATCTCTTTGAGCATGCTAGATAGGCAGGGCTGCTCCCACTCTTTTTGTTCCACAACAGTAGCTACAAAAAAATTTCTTGCTGTCTGAAACATGCTGCTCAATAAGACCTTTGATCCTTCTTCGAATGTTTGCAGGAAATGAACATAAGGATCATGAAATGATACCTGGTTGTAAAGATTTGGCAGGCTGATTTCAACCAAGATTTATTTCTCTTCCACTGGATCAAGAATAAGACTCCCTTGAGAAAGAGAAACTCCCTCATCTTCTTCATCATCTGAACTGGAGGACTCATCATATCTTACAGCACTATCCTCTTGGAGCTCTGAGATGTTCTGATCAGGTGGTCTGAGCTCTATGAAGAGATCCATGTATTCTTGACTAGGGGTTTGGTCTATTTCTTCCTCTGTTTCAAGAGAAGGCTCCTTATTTTCAACCTGCTCAAAAATTTCTTCTTCTTTGCTTTCCTTCTCATCTTCTGAAAAGGAAGGCTGCTGGTTTCTAGTCTCACTGATGATCTGCGGTAAAGAAAAATGAAGATTCAAGGAATCTTCATCTACTATTATACTGTCGTATCTCTCCCCATCAGTGTCATAAATAGGTTGGCTCGACCAAGTCAACCATTCTAGATGCTCAACAAGTCTTTCTTCGTTCTGATTTTTAGAGGCGCCTTTTGAATCTATACAATCAAACTCAGGGGATGAATGAGAATGAGTGTGTGTTATATAAAAGACTTCAGAGGTGGACTGCTGATTTAATATTTGATCAATCTCTTCTTCTATCAAAGGGGAATATTTTTTTGTGGTTCTTTGAGTAGAAGTGTAGCAGCTCTTTGTTTCTTGTATTAGCTGATTTGGAGGCAGGATGTCTTCTTGAACCTCTTATAGAATATCTTCAGTTGAGCTTGCAAGGGAATCTTGAGTATCTTCTAATGTTTCTTGATCTCTTTCTGATTCAAACAAATCCTCATGAACCTAATGATACTTGGTTAGACTACAAGGCTCATGAGTGGTTTCTTCTTCCAAATCAGATTCTGCATCTTCTATGTGGTCTCTTGTTTCCTCAAAGCGACATTCCCTATTAGCTTTTTCCAATAGGTCATGATATTCTCTGCTCAGAATCGTACAAGACATAGAAAGGCAATCAAGTGGTTTCAAATAATTCTCCTCTTCATCTTCCATATATTTTAGAGCATCATACATGTCTTGCTCATTATCTAGGTCTTGAGTTTGTTCTTGTTCTGGAAGAGGCGTGGGCTGTTCTAAATAATCATCATTTGAATTCAGATTAGCCATATACATATCCATAACTTTACCAAACATTTCTGCTATTCCATTTAATTGATCACACAAAGCATCTAGCTTTGTCTCTTTGTCCATGTCTAGATCCATGTTCCTACAAAGATGGTCACTGCATCTTCTCAACCAGTTCAGAGTCTTCTACCAGTGGAGTCATTTGGTCCTTTGGGAGTTATGGAGTGTGGAGTCGCCAGGTGGATGAATTTGACCATTTGAAGCAGGCTGTTGTCCACCATTAGTAATGAGATACCAATATAACCAGAGATTCTGGGTTCCTCCCCAGTGGAGTCGTCATTATGTTGGTGATGAAAATGGGAGACAGACAAATGTTATCAGTTATAGACTCTCAAATTTTCCCCAATGGAGTCGCCATTATGTTGGGGTTCTCATGTTTTCGCCAGATTGGAAAGGCTAAAAGATGAGACAACATCAGAACCACTTTCAGACCCTAAGATCTAGTCCTCCTGGGTCCAGAGAGGGATCTCTCTATATAAGCAAAGGTTTTATGTATTTGAAGCTCAAAGTTAAGATATTAGGCTAGTTATAGGCATGGGGTTTGTTTGTTTGATTTTTGTTTGGTTGTTGGGAATCAGGAAATAAGGGTTGAATATAAGACAAGGATGAGAAAAGAGGATTTTAGGCAAAGGAGGGATGATTCAGAGAAAATCCATACCATTGGGCAATGGAGTCAGGAAATGGTTTACTTGTTATTCAATGTGCAGGCTTTCAATTGGGATAGTCATCTAAAGCATTGGATCTTAAAGATGATAGTGTGGCATGAAATGGTAAGAGAGAAGGTGAAAGCAAGGAAACCTCCAAGGTGAACCTTTAGGAATCAGATCCAGGGACAGGACATGCCATTGGACAACCTGTGATCCAAGACCTAAAAGGTTAACTCTTTAGACAAGGAAAACATTAAATATTTGGAGACAAAGGTGAAAACCTGAGATCAGAGAGATAGACTTTGAAATCTCAATGCTTCGGCATCCAACTTAAGGGAACTTAGGAAGGTTCAATTAATTGAAAAAGATCATAGTGAGACAGAAACAGATTTCTAGACTCCTAGTATCCCAATTTATCCAATTAAAACCTAACGAGAACATCTAAGAACAGATTCATTAATTCACACATCAGCTAGCAGTAAATTTGACCACTACACTGGTTAAATTAGCTTGAAATCAATCCTCAGATAACACATACAGCAGAAAACATTGAAGGCAGGGAGAGAAGAAACATAGGGTACCTAACAAGGGTAAATCCTGTGCCAGATTTCTGATGCGTGCCAGAAGAAATGAAATGTAATGAACTAAAAAGGAAAACATATACAAAGATAGAAAAACATCACCGCTGCTTTAAATCAGGATCCAAAGAAATGTGCTTGTCATATTAAAGAGCAACACCAGTCAAGTACAACATTACCAATAGCTCGATATTCAGTCTAAAAACATCTTCCTCAGCCTATCTTACAACTTTACATAGAGAACATGTCTCAAGAGAAACAACTTGCAGTTCATAAATAGACGATCAACAACCTTTGCAATGAGTTTCTTCATGAATTTTATAGCTGAAAAAGAGGTTGAGGAGGTAGATGGAAAACTAAATGTAGCATTAAAACTTAGAAGAGGAAGGGGGCTGAGGCCCCATTCTATTTTAAATTCTGGTCATTTATCTTCAGTACTCTTTGGATGAAAAAATGGTCTTCGTCAGGCTGCAATTTACTCCAGGTATGTTTTTGATGTACTTGCTGTAGCACTCTGCAGAACTCTTGGTGAAATGAAAAAAATGCAGATCGAGGGTTCAGGTATGCCATATTTTGCAAAAAATGCTTCTGATAGCATAGGACTGTTGTCAGGGTAGAAATCTCTTCAGGAACACAGTATATAATGGAAACAGTATGGACACTTCGTCCTTTCACAGGTAGGAACATTCTATTGATGGTGACACTGATATATATCATTTTGTGTGCCCTAGGCCTTCTGTGTAACTCATGAGGTCTTCAGTTTGATATTTTTCCTTTAAGATATTGGATTAAGGCTCGAAATCTTCAGTTATAGGCCTTAAGTTCCCTGCTTTCTCACTGATACTCTTTACCGCTCCATGATTTCCTCTGTCTGCGAAATCTACGCTTTAATGGTTCTGGATAGGTTTTATAGATTTTAACTCTGTTTCTTTTAATGGGAATCATGTCATAACACCTTCCCAGGCTTTCTCTCCATGATTTCGGTCACTGAAAATGGTCTTTTCCCGCGTTCTGTGCCCCTGTAATAGTTATTGTGCACAAAGGAGGTTTTTATCACCTGTAACCCTGCAAAACATGAAAACACGTTAAGAAATCCATGCATGGGGTGGGGCGCTGTGGATGACTGCGGAAATGGAAACGTGGCATGGTTGACGATGATGCATGTAGAGGATACTATGGATGAATGCCGTGGGACAGCGGGAGATGTATTTTGAAGACAACGAGATTTATATGTAAAACATTAAAATTTAACCTTTGAACGAAATATATAGGAAATGGATGAAAATGCAATGAAAACATGTGGAATGGGTGACATGTCAGGACTGGGTCAATGGCGGGGTGCAAATTAAATCCAGACCGTTCGATCTCAAGAGGAGATTGACGTTGAAAAATGCATCGGAGGGCAACGGATGGTGGGACAGGGGTCCTGTTTGGATGGACAGCTTTAGATCAGACGGTGTATGCACATATCGTGTCATGTCCATAGTCAAACTATAACACGCAATGAAAATGGTATTCCAAAATAGCTCAAGGATGCATATCAATCGGTGGCGCTAATTGCTGCAAAATGAAAAATACCACCCACCTTCCAAAGGCAGTGCGATAGAAACTGGCGGTTTGCAACAGTGATTGTCTGCGGGGACCACTGGAGTGGATGAAATGCGAACCGTCGATTTTTGGGTCAGATCGACAGTTGTGATATGATCGGAGGGACGAATGTGAAACGAAAGGTGCTTGCGGTGGCTGTCGAATGCTGGGAAATCGATGGTTAATTGCGCTCCTGATATCCAATCGCGCTTAAGTGCTTTTTGGGTTAGTGCCTGGTTCTAACGCTGGGTCGTGTGGGGGGAAATGGTTCTGGGGCTGAGCCGAAAGGGGCTAAACCTAAAATGTGAAGGATATGGGTTTTTTGGCCCGTTTTCAATGGAATTTAAGGCGAAAAGGGATAACGATAGAGGGAAAAAGAGGCTATTTGGCCAAACAAAGGGTATTTGTGAGGCTTAGAAGGAATTTGGGATGATTTGGAGGAATTAAGGGAGGGAAAAGGAGAGGAAAACATAGGATTTTAAAGTAGTAATAGCAGTGGGGATTTTTTAAAGGACCCAGGCACAGGGAAGCTTCAAGGATGATGTGTCTTCAGGGGAGATGCATTCCTTGAAGGCTCCGAAACATTCTAGCCCCTTGTTTGCTTGTCAAGAATTCATAGGTCATTAATAGAACCGATAGAGTTTGATTAAGTAGCGAGGCAGTCCGTGCTTTCGATTGATGAGCAGTATATGAGTGAGTTTGGTAAAAATGCAGTCTATATGGATGAGGATGATCTGATCAGGTTGTTGATTCACATGAAATTCACCCATGATATATTGTGATAATCACTGGTTGCATCATTCTCGGTTAATCCAGTATTTCATGATAGATCTAAACACATTGACATCCGGTATCATCATATCAGAGATTGTGTGCAGCGGAAGGTCATGTTACTTTCATACATTCCTACGGAGGATCGGGATGTTGATATCTTGACGAAGGCGCTCACCAGGAGAAAATTCGAATACCACAGAGGCAGGATAGGGGTTGCAGATAATCCTTATCTTGTTGAGAGGGAGTGTTGAGATTGCAACAAGATGATGAGCTTAGTGAAAAGAGTTGCCTTCACTAAGTGGGCCCATAGGCTATTTTTGGCACAAAGTCTATTTTTAGACTATGTCTATTTTTAGACATGTCGATCATATTCTATGAGTTGCAAGATGTTATTTGTTGATGGTTGGTCAAGTTGGAAAATTAGATGGACTTCTATTTTTAGACATATTGGGCGGAATCTATTTTTAGATTGCCAGTCTAAAAATAGATATGTTGAATATTATTAGCTCTTAATAATATTTATACTATAAACATTAACTTATTCCCTTGGAGCACTTCGGTTAAGTGCACAGATGTCAGCATGGTGATAGAAGGAATTACGCTATTCTAATGATTTAAGTAGATCAGTTAAACAATTCATGGATAATTCAGTTAGAACTCATGTGAGAGAGTTTGGTGGAGTTGATTGAGGAATTTAATGGAGTTGTGTTCAGTTTAACTAAGCTAAACATAGTTGAGCTAGTTGTATCAAGTATAACTGATTGATACACTAGTGAGAGTGGTGTGAATTAATTATTAATTAATTCAATAATTATAAAATCATTAATCAAATAAAGAATACATCATTTAACTTAAGTACATGGACAATTTCAGTGGAGACTAGTGAAGAGATAGGTGAAAGAGCAGTGTGACTATCAGTTGTGACTATACTGTTGCATGATCTGCAACAACCAGTGATTAGAGATGCCAATGAGGATTGCGCAGTACAAGCCAGGTGGTTCAAAGTTATTTATGAGCCATTCTTTAGCATTGATTGTGCATTATAGGTATGCTATCAAGTAGTAGAGATTGGAGCATGTGTTTTGCTATATATAGCTTGATTAGTGTGTAGCAATTGGAGATTGTACTGAGAGCTTGTGAGGAGCTTTCTATGATGATTGTTACATGATCTCTATGAAATATAGTATACATATAGTTGGGGGTTTTCAGCTTTAAGCTTTCCCATAAAATACTGTGTTCATATGTGTGATTGTTTATGGTTTTAATGTGTGCATGTGATTTTTTTTTTTCCGCAATTAATGATCAATGGTAGAAGAGATTCTTTATTGTGCATGAAGTTAAAATAGTGTGTGATCAGGAGAATCTCAGTGGATAACATGTCATTTATTCAAATTTCTACAACATACTTAGTTTTTTAGCTAAGTTGCTGCACTTCTTAGTGCAAGGGTTTTCTCATGCGGGAATGCCCATCTTTTTCTTGGAGATCTTGTAGAAAGAGATCTAAGGGAAGGACCTGATCTGAAATTTCCACTTTCAGGTGTTAGGCCAAGAAATTTTGATTCATATATGTGTAGTATCTTGAGGATACTGCGTTATTTGTATAGAGGTGTAGTGGAAGGGGTTAAAACCCCATGGTTTGGAGCTAGTTTCCCAAAGGGAAGCTCATTTCTTCTTCCGGGAGCTGATTGATAGCATTGCAGCCATTTATCATGTATATTCAGCCATTTTATGCAGATATATATTCATACTATGTTTTTCAATATATATCTGCAGTTGCTTCCTTGTATTTTCATTGCATGTGGGAGAACCCTTGCCAAGTGATCATAGTTTCATTGTAAAGGAGATTAGATATTTGTTTCTTTGCCTCATTGAGTAACATAATAAGAATATCAGATTTAACTCTCCATTTTCTAAGTTTTACTTCAATATACTGCACAGTTTCTTTTGCAGCAGCTCCGACATTTGCATGTTTTGGGGTTTTTGTCCATTTTCAACTATTTGAGGATGGGAGGCCTGTTTAACTTTTCTGTTGGCATTTTTTTCTGAAATAATCTTTCATGAAGCTCTTATATTGACTAATATAAAGTAAAAAACCGTTATTTTATACTGTTGTAGCTCAATACTCAGTAAAACAGCGTTTTTGGGTCACTATTGGGGCTTTTCCCCATTTGGGTGTCTTTCGGAAGGAATGTTTGTTGTAGCTTTGGTAAATGATGAGATATGCATATGATATAACCTTTGATATTATTATTTTCTGATTCCTCTTGAGTTTCTAAAGAATTTATGCAAATTCTAAAGTAGGATTTCCATTTTGCTGCAACCTTCCTCTTTCAACAGTTTTCAGCTAGTCTAGTTTATGGGAGATCTGTTTAAGGTCTCTAAGTTCATTTTTTTCAGCTGAAATTATGTATATAAGTGAAATAAAGCCTATATGAGAGGAAACAAACATTAATCTATGTTTCTGTTGCATAGTTTTTCTTATACAGCGTTTTCCTTGAGCTGCTTGTCAATATTCCTAAAAGGGAGATATTAGCCTTCAACATAGTTCTATAGACAGAGTTTGCTAGTGGTCTAGCTAGCCTCTAGATCTCGACCTCTCTTTAGAGGTGAAATATCCAGTAAATTACCCTGCAGTCAATCTCTGGAATAGATCCATTTGTTGATTGTTAATGTGTTCTTGAAAATGGATTTTCATTTGCCGGATTCATGAGCATTTCCTGATTTGGGATATTATAGTGGTATCAGAGAATGATCTCTGGCCCAGCCTGTGATATAAAGATATAATATAAGTGCTAATGAGAAACAACTAGCAGAAAGCAGATATAATGGAGAGGATGAGATTACTCTCATCAATATTCAGATCTAAGAAGAGCCTCTCAAAGGGGGTTGAACAGTTGGAAGCAGAAAGATGCAGTGAAACTCCAAAAGAGTTTCAAGGAGAAGAGGACTGTAATAAAAAATTTATGAGGTTTCAAGAAGAAGGAAAATAAGACATGGGAATTCCTCCTCCAAGGGAATACCAAGATCTAGGGTTTCCTATTGAGGATGGGACATTTCCTACATTCAGAGAAAGAGCTGGGGGTGACAACATAGTCATGATAGAGGCACCTCTAGCATATCAAGAAGAAGAAGTGGTGAGGGTAGTTGCACCAAGGATAGAATCTCTTGCACCTTTGCAAGGAGTTTCAGAAAACCTCTCATATATATACTATGACACAATCCATGTGCAGTATGTGCCATCATTATCAAATGGTGAGATCTGGAATATTACAGAGTTTCAGAGGGTAAGAAATATCTACGCCTCTTTATTTCTGGATAATGATGCACAAGGAAGGTAGGAAGATATATGCACATTAGTTCATCCATCTCTCTATGATGATCTATGTCTTGATGCCTCCTTATTTGAAGAAGGGTCATTAGGGCAATCCCCTAATGAGAAGAAAAACAAAGTGTTCCCTCAACATGATACAATGAAGACACCAGAGGTCAGAGGAGACACCATCACAGTGCTAGAGGTTATGGGTAAGAAGCATATTTATGAGAATAACATTTTATTTTATGATTGCATGTGTTCTCTTACCTTATATGTGCAGGCCATAACTCCCAAGGGGAGTGTTCTACCTTATAAGCTTCATGGCTAGCTATGGGCCAGGATTGTTTTCAAGTATGGCCACCTCCTTGATGAGCTGAGGGAGGTGATGCACTATGATGGGTGCTTCCCTAAAGCCCCAAATATACATATCACATTCAGCCATTTTGAAGTGATAAGAGCAGCAAGTAAGTGGCATGCAAACCACTTACCATATCCTTATATGAAGCAAGGAGAAGGAAACCTGTGCTGGTTTCTTTTGGGTGAGTGTGAGTACTCCCCAAAATTTTTGATTCTCCTGACTCATGCCTCATACTCCAAGAGAAGGTTGCATAATGGGAAGGCATGGTTGTTATGGCGGTCACAAGGAGGGTTTGAACATTATATGCTGAATCTTATGTCCAAATATTTTCCCATGTTTGAAGTATGTCTCATGCATTCACATATATTTTGGGTTGAGATGTATTTCAAGTATGAATCTTGGGTTGGGAGGAGAAACAACTCCCACATGGTGTGGAATGGGAGAGCTAGCTTGCACTATGTTGATGGAGCACCTCACATGTCCATCATTACATCATTGCTCCATGATCCACACATTGATAATGTAAGGGAGCAACAAGAGCCCTTGTTGCTATGGCTAATTTTGGGAGAGTATGGGCTGAAAACTCTTCATACTCAACACAAAATTCCAAGAGGAATGCATGGCACATCCAAAGTGCAAGAAGGATACCTTTCAGCAATAATGGAAATGAGGGAGCTCCTCTCACATAGAAGCACAAGGGTGAGTGGGTTTTACATGTGGAATTTCAAGAAGAAGATTCATGGAGTGCCAAGAGCATTGCTACTTAAGGATACATCACTATCCTCTAAGAGCAAGTTTCTAATGATGGGGTATTTCCAAAGAAGTGTGCATCCTTTCATGTTGCATAAAATTATGAGGATATTTTTATGGGGGGGCTCACTCATGGATCAAATATTTAGCTCACACATGAGGCATGGTAAGAAATACATCTATGTGCTTAATGATCATTCTATTAAGAATTTGTATCTTCTCACCAATTGTAAGAAATGCATTGCTCTGCAAGAGAGCAAGATTATTCATGGGTGTTATGGTCACTTTAGGGCCACATTTTGTAATGATGATAACCCATATCTACATGAATTGGAGCAAGTGCCTTGTTGTTTTGATTGTATGCAGCTGATATATATTTCTTCTCACTAATTTCTAGTAGATGAGTTGACATGCCTAGCTGAAAATTCTTTGGGAGGCAACTTGCCACTTGATGTTCTAAATCAGCAGTTGGGAAAATTGCATTATACCCACCATGGAAGCCATATGTATCATATTCACTTGCACATAAACTTCAGAAACTTTCTAATTTGGATGACATATGGTGGTGATGTTCCATTCACTTTGAATGGAATGATTTGGGCTAGCAGGATCCATGACTTTGGAGGAAGGATATTTGGAGATCCAACCTTAGTTTTTCCATCAAAGGGCACCCTTATTTCAGCCCAAAATCAATATGTGCTCTACTCTTTCCATGAGTGGATATGGAGAAAACGTTGGATAGGCTATTTTTCCTATCATGTTCAGCTATTTAGCCCACCTTATTTGAAAGAGCTCAAGGTGGAGAAGATTTATTATGAGTTGCCATCTTGGGAGGCAACAAATTTTTTTGGATGATAGCATGGGGAGGAGAGTATTTCATTGATGATGAAGTGCTCCCTAATTGTCACCATTCCTATCTTGAGAAGGCCTTGGATCAGTAAGGAAGTTTCCATATCAGCCTTCCATTCTTCCATGACAAGAGCCATTGGGCTTATTCACCACAAGCCAAAATTTTTGCAGAAAATCTAAAGCAAGGAAGGAGACTATGGATAAGAAGGCCACAAGAAGGAGGGAAATTTTTGCAGCACCCTTGCAGTTGCTTGAGGACAAGAAAAAATTGGGAGGGGGATACTGTAATGTCCCCAACTTAGCTCATAGCTAAGTGGGACATTATTTTTTGCCAATAAATTCAAGTGCATGAATAATTGAGCAAGGAGGCTCATAAAACTACTCAAGTACGAATAAAAACCCCTCACAATGTGAAAAGGGGTCATGAAATAACTAGCTCAAGCATCCACATGTGTGAACAAGGTTAATTTTACCAAGTCAACTCAACTTGTCTTTAAAATAATGGATCCATAAATAATATAGCTCAATGTGAATAAAGGGCAAGACCGTTTGAAGATTCCTTGAGTATGAAATGGGACAAGGCATGGAGGCTCAATCAAGGAAGGTTCCAAGAAGATGCACTAGCCTAGAATCCAACCACACAGCATCTTGAAGATTCCCACTTAATGAGAGAACGTAATTCTAGAGGAGGGAAGCTTGGAAAGGAAGAAAACCCTAGTGGATTGGGGCCCTTGGAGGAGAAGCACATTTTCTATATAATGAAGGAAGGGAAACCATTTGGGTTTAGATTGGAGATTACATTTTCATGAGGTCTTCTTAGACTTCTTGCTAGTATGAATCTTTCATCGTAAAAGACCACTTTAGCTACGCATAAAAAATAGCCCTAACATCGATTATGGCTGCCAAATATCTCTGAATCTGCAATTTAGGTGATCCAAATAATGTTGCACAAATCCAGATCTAAGCATAAAAGACATTAAGCAGATAAAGTAAAATGTGGCTCCATGCATCCAATAGACAAGACAAGAACAATGTATTTGAAAGAATTTTTATATTATATTGGAAAGGGGCACCTGAGAGGAAAACAAGAAAGGTGTTTTCCAGTTCTCATCAATGGGATGGGTTCTTGAAAGTCCTCAGCATTTCAGATCTAAAATTTCTCTCTCTTGTTGGTGTAGAAAACCCAGAGAAAAATAAAAAAATATGGCTATGATGGTGGATCAATAGCCAGACCAAAATTTTAGATCCAGAGTGATATTTAGGCAACAAAAGGTGACTAATGAATGGGGAAAACCCTTCTATTTATAACAAAATATTAGGGTTATCTAGAACTTGGTGCATGAATAAAATACTATTAATCAAATTCTAGAACCACCCTTTAGGAATATTTTATTATATTTGTTGGAGGGGAAAGGTCTTTTGACTTGGGTCAATTCCTTTATTTATAAACGATAAATAAATAAATGATTTATTTATTATTTTAGGGATATGGTGGGAATATAATTAAATAAATAATGATTTATTTAATTATTTAAAAACGATTTAGTCAAATTTAACTAGGAATATTATTTAAATAATGATTTAAACAACTTATTGCTAGGAAATACTCAAATAAATACTGATTTATTTAATCAATTTCCTTGTTTTGGGTTAAATATGACCAGGAAATATAAACAAATGTTATTTCACATGGTGAAAACAATTTTACTTAGGGTAAAATTGGTCTTACATGGTGTACTTGAGTTCATCTAATGATAATAGGTTATATGACCAAAAAAATGGTGTAACACTTCTGCATACTTAGTTGTTTAGCTAAGTTGCTACACTTCTTAGTGCAAGGGTTTTCTCATGTGGGAATGCCCAGCTTTTTCTTGGAGATCTTGTAGCAAGAGATCTAAGGGAAGGATATGATCTGAAATTTCCACTTTCAGGTGTTTGACCAAGCACTTTTGATTGATATCTGTGTAGTACCTTGAGGATACTATGTTATTTGTATAGAGGTGCAGTGGAAGGGGTTAAAACCCCATGGTTTAGAGCTAGTTTCCCAAGGGAAGCTCATTTATTCTTCCGGGAGCTGATTGATAGCATTACAACAATTTTTCATGTATATTCAGCCATTTTATGCAGAGCTATATTCATATTTCATTTTTCAGTTTATATCTGCAGTTGCTTCCTTGTATTTTCATTGCATGTGGGAGAACCCTTGCCGGGTGATCATAGTTTCATTGTAAAGGAGATTAGATCTCTGTTTCTTTGCCTCATTGAGTAACATAATATCAATATCAGATTTCATTCTCCATTTTCTGATTTTTACTTCAATACACTACACAGTGTCTTTTGCAGCAGCTCCGACATTTGCATGTTTTGGGGTTTTTGTCCATTTTCATCTATTTGAGCATGGGGGGCCTGTTTAACTTTGATATTGGTATTTGTTTCTGAAATAATCTTTCATGAAGCTTTTATATTGACTAATATAAAGGAAAAAACCATTATTTTATACTATTGTAGCTCAATACTCAGTAAAACAACGTTTCTGGGTCACTATTGGTGCTTTTCCCCACTTGGGTGTCTTATGGAAGGAATGTTTGCTGTATATTTTGTTAAATGATGAGCTATGCATCTGAAATAGCCTCTTATATGATTATTTTATGATTCATATTGAGTTTTTGAAGAAGTTATGCAAATTTTGAAGTAGGATTTCCATTTTGCTGCAACCTTCCTCTTTCAGCAATTTTCAGCTAGTCTAGCTTATGGGAGATTTGTTTAAGGTCTCTAAGTTCATTTTTTTCAGCTAAAATTTAGTATATAAGTCACATACAAAATATATGAGAGCAAACAAGCATTAATATGCGTTTTTGTTGCTTATTTTTTCTTATACAACGTTTTCCTTGAGCTGCTTGTCAATATTCCTAAAAGGGAGATATTAGCCTTCGACATAGTTCTATAGATAGAGTCTGATAGTGGTCCAGCTACCCTCTGGATCTCACCCTCTCTTTTGAGGTGACATATCTAGTAAATTCCCCTGCATTAAATCTCTAGAATAGATCCATTTGTTGATTGTTAATGTTTTTTTGAAAAATGATTTTCATTTTCCGGATTCATGAGCATTTCCTGATTTGGGATATTACAATGGAGCTCAATGAAAATCTTGCCCTCTTATAGAGAAATGCACTGAATAGAAATGGTAATAGTATGAAAATATTGTGTTAGTAAATAAATGGATGCAAAAACAATATTCTTACCATGTGTTGAGAGTAGGATGATGCATACGTATATGAATAATTCTTCCATAGTGGTATGACACACTCCTATGAAGAGGAATAAACCATGTGCTACATGAAGATCACCCTTCTCATGCTTGGAAATCAAAGTTAAGAAGATCATATCAATGTAATAGATGTTTCCATCCACTAATTCATCATTCTCACTTCCTCCTCTCTCACCAAGTGAATCAATTTTGAAGTGATCCTGGGGACACTCCATCAATAACCCCAAGCTCCCAAGTGACAGTGTTGTTGGCCTATGCAAATAGGCTCCTGCCAACTCATAGCTCCATTCTTTGACATGCATATTGTCAAAGACATCTCCCATAATGCTGCTACACATAAGAAGTTCCTCCCAAAGTGGAAGTACCTCTTGATCATCCAAGGCCAAGGAGTAGCCCCTTTCCACCATGATAGTGCCATCTCCTACTCCTCCAACATCATGCAAAGTGTGAGAGAAAATATACCCTTGCTCTCCCAAGAACAACCAAAGCAACAAAATTTTTTGCTGCCTCCCCATACCTCCATCATATAAATCATGTGGTGAAAACATGGTTATTGATACGAAGAATGTCATATCAACACAATGTGTCCATACTCCTTGTTGCCCAATGATGCAAGTATCCTGCCACACCTTCTTCACCCACATACCCTTAGAAAGAGGATGATGGCCAAAGTATTTCAAGAGTAGCCAACAAAGCCAAGCCTCTTGCTTCCTAGTATCATATATTTTCAAGTAGCTTTCCAACTTCTTTCTCATCATCCACACCCATCCATCCACATGTAGGTGCCTCTCATTATGTTCTTCCTTAGCACTCTCCCAAGGAAGACTACCAGCCTCCCAAACCAAATTTCTCCTCTTGCATTTCATGGGATGTTGAAATGCAACTCCTTGGAGATATTCTAGAGAAGACCTCTCATCAGTGTCCCCCTTGAATCCACAAAGATCCAAGTGTGATGAGGGAAAAACCTCCTCAAACTGTTGAAGCACTTTGCAACTTATGATGTGTTGAAGTGCACCTCCGATGAGATCTGTCCATGATACCTTCTCCTCATCAATGGTCTCGCAAAACCAATAAGGTTTTGGATATTTTGTAGGTAGAATTTTCTCTTTGAGCTGGGGAGTGCTCATTGAGAAAGGGTCATATAGAAAGGAGAAAATGTTTCTCACTTCAAGATGTCTACCATCTATCACTTCTTCCTCCATTGTTTCATGAATGAAGCTGCCATTTGAATGCTCCCATAAGGAATGGGTCCTCTCTTCTTCACTGTTGTTATTATACATCGAAGTGCCATTCTGTTGCTCTAAATCAATAGTATGCGATGATGTAGATCCCTTCATAAGATTTTCTGAAATGCAAGAGATGGAAACTTAAGCATACCTTGGTGAAATTTAAAAGCATTTTGTGGGGCTGCAAGAGTTCCCTCTTTGAATGTGTTGGCTTCCCATCCCGCTGAAGATGAAGGTTGCTCCTCCATAGTTGTGTCAGTGCTGGTACATGTCTCTTCCAATGGTGGTGAGGGCTTCTCCTCCTTTTATTTCTCTTTTCCAAATTTTCTGATCAACCTTTGAGAAAACTTAGCAAGAGTAGACACTTTTGCATGGCTCAAATGGCTGAACCACCAAGTATTTGCTTCACCTTGAAGGTGCAGCGCTGCAATTTATATAGTCTCTCTCTCTACTACTGGATGTGGTAGGAAGAAACTATCTAGCTTCATCAACCAATCCTTTTCTGCACATGTGAGTGATCCATCAAAAGTGGACAATAGGAATCTATTGCCTCTCATCATCCCATAGCTATAGGGTCTCCTTTCTTCCTCCAGCTGAATGAACTATGGTAAAGCTAGAGTGCCCTTGAAGGCTCTAGGTTTAGCTTTGTATTTAGCAAGGTATTCACTTAGAATTTTAGATTCAAATTGTTCTTCATGCTTCATTTCCTCTCCTCTTTAAGAATAAGAAGTGCATGTCCCTTCCTCTTCTTGAAACCCTCTAGGAGTTTCCTTAGATTTCTTCTCCTTCATCTGCTTAACCTCCTTGGAGAGGTTCTTCCTGGATCTGAAAAGTGATGAGATCAAGATAATTATTTCCATAATTCTGATCTACTTCTTCTCTTTGTCTTCTTATAGCATAATGGCCGAAAATCACAGGCTGAGCCAAGACTATGCTCTGATACCACTGTAATATCCCAAAATGGGGATGCAGCAATACATGAACATAATTATGAACATAAAAATTATAAATCATCTTATAATATGTGAGAGAAACATGTATAAATCAAATCTATGTTACAGCTGCAAAAATATGTCCCACTATATGCTCCCAATGTGGAGAAAAGCAACAATTTTTACCATACAAATGTTATATTTAGAAAATTTCATTATAATAGGGGGAATAACTCTGGGATACCTTATATTATGTTATTTTGGACTCACATATAGAAGGGGATTAGAAACAAATCCCTTTTTCTAAGTTAAATAGATCTCTCGGTCTTGATATGGCTTAAAACTTCCCAAACCCCATGACTTATGAAATGCAGAATTAATAAAGCAAGTGATAACATGATTTTAAGAGGGTTTATATTGAAATATGATATAAATAACATATTTTTAGTTTTTTTTCTCAATCCATGAAGAAAAATAGAGATCTAGCCTCTTTTACACGTTAAGGAGATAACCGAGCAAGGGTTTCATGAAAGCACAACAGTAGATCTGAACATTTAGCCCTGAAATAATGCAGTATCAATATAACATCATATACACCTAGCTGAATAATACAATAGAGGGATGATAATCTATCCTTCTAGCTTTCCGGGAGAAGGGTTGGCCCTTTCCCTAAGAAACCAGCTCAAGATCAAGGGTTTAAACCCTGCTGCTACAACATTGTGAAATTTGATACAGTTCCTACAAGGGACTACACTGTATGGGATGAGGATTAATTTTTCCAAGTGCCAAGATCTGAAATGTGCCCAAAAATCCTCCCAGCTGATCTCCCAAGGGAAGGAAAGCTCCCTCTACTGAGAAGCAAGCTCTGAAAGTGAAGTTGTGAAACCTCCACTGCAACACCCTGGAACACAACATTATTCTCTGTAGGAATAATGTTTTAGTTGAAGACTAGTGCTTGGCCTCAAGCCTATATGTAGAGCAATGTAGTACAAGATCCCTCAAGAGGCCTCTCTTGAAAGGAGAAGGAATTCCTAAACAGGAATGCCTTGTGCTAAGCAGCACTGCAACTCTGCTAAACGACAAGAGAATGCAAATTAGTTTTTCAACCCAAAATAATCAATCATAATATGTCTTGCTATGGTTTCCTTGCCCTCATTTTATAACTAATATTCCAAAATTAGCATGCAGCTAATTGGAATATTAATTTTTTCTCATGTCACTTAGGAGATAAATAAATGGGTAAGGAGGCCCATATATTCCAGAAAAATGAATAAAATCCATCATGGTGTGAAAATGGATATTCATAAGAGCTGTATTTCACACCCTCATGTGTGAAATATGACCTTTGCATGGAGACAAGGTCAAGTTTTACCAAGTCAATAGCGCTGGGATAGGAGGTGGAGAACACTTTGAGAAACAACACAGTATGAATGGGAGGAAGATTCCTTGGTGGAGGAAGCCCTAATGAGTGGGAACCATGGTGAGAGGGCTTCCATTATTTTAAAAGTATGGAAACACATCCATTGCTATTCATGTTATGTATTATTAATTTTATGGTCTGGAAGACTATTTGGCATTCTCTTTCTATTTAGCAGAGTTGCAGTGCTGCTTAGTACAAGGATTTTCTATTTAGGAATTGCTTCTCCTTTAAAGAGAGGCCTATTGAAGGAGCCTGCACTTCATTTCTCCACATCCAACTTGAGGCCAAGCTACCTCCTTTAGCTACAATGTAGTTTCTGTTGAGAGCTGGATTGTGTTGCAAGGTGTTGCAGTGGAGGGTTGACAACACCGCTTCCGGGGCTTGTTTTTCAAATGAGGAAGCTTTATTTCCTTTGGAAAAACAGTGAGAAAGATTTTGGAGCTTATCACAGATCTTGGCACTTGGCCAATACATTTCCTTTCTCCTACAGTGTAGTCCCTTTCCTAGACTGTGTTATTTTCAGTGTGCAATTGTAGTGAGGGTCTACAGGATTATTGGAGGGTGAGATATTCAGTGATAGGATCATCCTTTCACTTGGAAGATCCATTGTAGGAGGTATAATTTTTTATCTTATGCATCATCTTCAACCATCTCCATCAAGTTCTACAGTTGCAGCTGCTACTCAGTCTTGAGACTGCAACTCCGACAATTTTCCACTTTTGCATATTTCAGCCAATCCTTCCAGGATTGTCTTGAAATTATCTTTGGGAGATTAGATATTCAATCCCAATGTTGTATGAGCCATACATTTTTATATCCATGTGTTGACATTTGTTAGCAGCAGTTTCTCCTTATAAAACTGTGTTGTCATAGCCTTGGGCATTCTTATGTAGTAGTGTTGTTCATATTTTATGTACATGTTTCTTGAGGTTGATTTTGGCCTATCTTGAGTAACTCTTTCCTCAAGATCTTGTATACATTTTTCTGATATAACTTAATATGATGGCTATGTGCTCTTCTTACATTATATGAGTTGATTTTTCACTGCTACTCCATCTTGTGTTCATTTATCACAGTATCTCTAATTTTGGAATATCTTAAGATATTCCCATTTGTTGTAGATTTTCCCTAATTTTGGATATTACACTGGTATCAGAGCATAATCTTGGCTCAACCTATGTGTTTCAGCCATTATGCTATCAGAATAAAAGAAGAAGATCAGAATGTTGGAGAAAATGAGCCTTCTCTCATCTCTTTTTAGAAGCAAGAAGGACCTCAACAAGGAGGTGAAGCAAAAAAGAAGTAGTGGGACTATGCCCTTTCCTTTTGAAAGAGAGGACAAATTGCAGAAAGATGAAGGACACTTGGATCACAAGATCCTAAGTGAACACCTTGTTGAGTATAAATCTCAACCTAGAGCCTTCAAGGAGACTCTATCTTTCCCTCAGTTCATTCATTTGGAGGAAGAAGGAGGACCATGCAGCACAAGAAGAATAAAAGGAAATAGGTTTATATTTTCTACCTTTGATGGGTCCTCTACAAAAAGGGCTTGGGCAAGAAAAATTTATGCATTCTTCCTACTATATCCAGTGGTAGAGAGAGAAGCTGTAGAAATTGCAGTGCTGCACCTTGAGGGTGAGGCCAATATTTGGTGGTTCAACCATTTGGGTCATGCAAGAGTGCATAATTTTTTTGAGTTTACTCAAAGGTTGATTAGAAAGTTTGGCAAAGGGAAATCAGGGGAGGAGAAGCCCTCACCATCATTGGAGGAAACTTGTACCAGCGTTGTCACAACCTTGGAGGAGTAGCCTTCCACATCATCATTTGGGGGAGCCAACATATTATAGGAAGAAAATCTTGTAGCCATACAAGATTCTTCCAAATTTCACCAAGGTATGCCTAAGTTTTCATCTCCTATTTTTTCATCAAATTCTATGGAGGGTTGTATACCATTACATGCTTCTTATTTAGAGAAAAATAATTTCACTGCGTTGTGCCACCTTGAATTTTTCAAGGAATGGAGGAATTATCATCCTCATATACCATTGATGAGTTGTATGCCACACTTGAGGCTGGGGTTTGAAAACTTGGAGGAGAGGATGAATTTTGTTCCAAACAAACTTACACAAAATCATATGTTCATCCTTCAATTGGAGCATGAGACAACAAGTACATCACTGGAAATATTAACAACCCTATCATTTATCAACAATGATGAGTTGGGGACCCAACCATTGTTGGAATATTCCAATGACCTTCCCATATACATAACAAAGGGGGAGCAGATAGATGATGGAGGACATCTTAGGATGGATAACATATCTCATGTTTGTGTTGGATACTTCTTGATGAGCCTTACACATCATGATGGGAGGTTTTTGCCTACCACCTATTTGGATCCTTATGGGATCAGCTTGGTCATTGAGGATATTACATTTCAATATCCCATGAAATTCAAAGACAAAAATTTGATTTAGGAGGATGGTAGTCTTCATTGGAAGGGTTCCAAGATTGAACACGATGGGAGGCACCCACATTTGGATGAATGGGTGTGGATGGAGAGAAAGAAGCTAGTGAGCTACTTACAAATATATGACACCAAGCAGGAGGAGACTTGGTTGCGCTAGCTACTCTTGAAGGAATTTGGCCATCATGGGACATATCCTTTTTCCAAGGGTATGTGGGTGGAAGGAACTTGGTAGGATACTTGCATCATTGGGAAGCAAGGAGTGTGGATTAATTATGATGATATGATCATTATGTCTTCACCACATGATTTGTATGATGGAGGTATCAGAAGGCAACAAACAATTTTGTTGCTTTGGGGGTCCTTGGGATAGCAAGGGAATATTTTCTCTCACACTTTGCATGATGTTGCAGGAGTATGAGATGGAACTATCATGGTGCAAGGGGGTTACTCCTTAGCCTTAGATGATCAGGAAGTGATTCCACTTTGGAAGGAGCTCCCTATATATGGCAGCATTGTGGGAGATGTCTTTGACAATGGGCATGTCAAACAATGGAGTTGTGGGATGGAAGGATCCTATTTACATAGGCCAATAGTGTTGTCACTTTGGGGCAGGGATTTATTGATGGAGTGTTCCCAGGATCATTTCACATATGTGCATTTGGTGGGCAAGGAGGAGATGAGAGTGATGGAGTAGTGGATGGGAACATCTATTACCAAGGTGTGATCTTCTTAACTTGGGTTTCCAAGCATAAGAAGGAGGATATTCATACAGCACATGGTACATTCCTCTTCCTAGGAGTATGTCCTACCATTATGGAGAACCTATTCATGGATCCATATATCATCTTACTTCCAGCACATGGTAAGAAATTTTCTTTTACATACATGGATTATCTAACACAGTATTTGTATGTTCTTACCATTTCTATTCAGTGCATTTCTCAACAAGAGGGCAAGCTTCTCTTTGGGCTCCATGGTCATATTTTGGTCAACTATTGTGATGGAGACAACCATCTCTTATGTAGCCTTGGTAAATTTTTTCATTATTCCTTTATGTATGCTCAGTTGATTCACCTAGCCATTTACTATTCACTAGTAGAGGTGTTGACATATACAACTAGCTATTTTCCAAGAAACATCTTGCCATGTCATTCTTAGAAGCAGAAGTTAGAAAAACTGCATTGTAACCACTTGGGAGACTGTTGGTACCTTCCAGCAATATATGGAACCTTCAGTAACCTTCTCATTTCTATGATATATGATGAACATGTCCTATTCATCATATATGAGATGGTTTGGGCCAGCTTGCTTCACAGCGTTGGACGATAGATATTTGAAGATCTAGTCTACATCTTTCCTCTTAAGGGAAAAATTATTGCAGCCCAGGATCAGAAAAAACTCTACACTTATCATAAGTGGAAAGGAGGATAGTGTGGGGTAGGCTATTTTGTCTACCATGTTTAGATTTTCAGCCCACCTACATTGCCAGAGCTCAAGGTGGAGGATGATTTGCATGAGTTACCATTTTGGAGGGTGGCTCATTTTTGTATGGTTGATAGCTTGGGGATGGGAGATTCATATGGGGATGGTAGATCCCAATGTGTATCAGAACTCGTGCCTTAAGAAGGCTTTAGACAACCCATTTTTTCCTCCATGGATGTTTTACATGATGATAACTATTTGGGATATACACCAAAAGCTAGCTTACATACTTGGGAGGGACAACTTGGAGATATCTAGATGAGACAACATATTGATCCTTGGAGGATTTTACCATATGAGCATGCTATAGGGGAAGAAAAGGAGGGTTCTCAGTTCTATCCTTGCAGTTGCTTGAGGACAAGCAACATTTTGGAGGGGAGGACTGTAATATTTCAAAATTAGCATGCAGCTAATTAGAATATTAATTTTTGCTCATGTCACTTAGGAGATAAATAAATGGGTAAGGAGGCCCATACATTGTAGAAAAATGAATAAAATCCCTCATAGTGTGAAAATTGATATTCATAAGAGCTGTATTTCACACCCTTATGTGTGAAAGAGGACCTTTGCATGGAGACAAGGTCAAGTTTGACCAAGTCAACAATGCTGGGATAGGAGGTGGAGAACACTTTGAGAAACATCGCAGTATGAATGGGAGGAATATTCCTTGGTGGAGGAAACCCTAATTAGTGGGACCCATGGTGAGAGGGCTTCAATTTTTTTAAAATTAGGGCAAGGCAACCATTGCTATTCATGCTATGTATTATTGATTTTATGTTCTAGAAGACTATTTGGCATTCTCTTGTTGTTTAGCAGAGTTGCAGTGCTGCTTAGTACAAGGATTTCCTATTTAGAAATTCCTTCTCCTTTCAAGAGAGGCCTCTTGAAGGAGCTTGCACTTCATTTCTCCACATCCAGGCTTGAGGCCAAGCTACCTCCTTCAGCTACAATGCAGTTTCTGTTGAGAGTTGGGTTGTGTTGCAAGATGTTGCAGTGGAGGGTTGACAATAGCACTTCCGGGGCTTGTTTTTCAAAGGATGAGGTTTTATTTCCTTTGGGACACCAGTGAGGAAGATTCTAGAGCTTATTGTAGATCTTCGCACTTTTCTAATAAATTTACTTTCTCCTACAGCGCAGTCCCTTTCCTAGACTGCATTATTTTCAGTGTGCAATTGTAGTGAGGGTCTACAGGATTATTGGAGGGTGAAATCTTTAGTGATAGGATAAACCTTTCACTTGGAAGATCCATTGGAGGAGGTCTACTTGTTTATATTATGCAACATCTTCAGCCATATCCATCCAATTCTAGATTTTCAGCTGCTACTGAGTCTTGAGACTGCAACTTCAACATTTTGCCACTTTTGCATATTTCAGCCAGTCCTTCCAAGATTGTCTTGAAATTGTATTTGGGAGCTTAGATCTTCACTCCAAATGTTGTATGAGCCATAAATTTGTATATCCATGTATTGAAATTTTTTAGCATAATTTTCTCCTTGTAAAATTGTGCTGTCATAGCCTTTGGCATTCTTGTGTAGCAGTGTTGTTCATATTTTATGTACATGTTTCTTGAGGCTGATTTTGGCCTATCTTGAGTAAATATTTCTTCAAGATCTTGTATAAATTTTTCTTCTATAACATAATATGATGGATATGTGCTCTTATTACATTCTATGAGTTGATTTTTCACTACTACTCCAGCTTGTGTTCATGTCTTTTTGTATCTCCAATTTTGGAATACCTTAACATATTCCCATTGTTGTAGATTTTCCCTATTTTTGGATATTACATTATACATGTGTGAGCCTTATTGCCTTAGGCCCCACTAATTAGGGTTTCATTCACCAAGGAATATTCCTCCCACTACCTCTGTGCTATCTCACAAGATGATATTCACCTCCTATCCTAGCACTGTTGACTTGGTCAAACTTGACCTTGTCCACATGAAAATGTCCCTGTTCATACCTGAGACTGTAAAATCCAAATTTTATGCTGATCCCTTTTCACATTATGAGTGATTTTATTTAGATTTTTATTATGCATGGGCCTCCTTACCCATTTATTTATCTCCTAAGTGAAAAAAACAAAATTTAATATTCCAATTTGTGGCATGAAAATTTTGGAATATTACAGTTTTATTGTTGACCTCCTCTTCATCACTTTTCTCTGCCTCATCATCCTTTCCTTCTTCTTCGTCTTCATTTTCTTCTTCTTCCTCATCATTTTCCTCTTCCTCACTTTGGACTCATTTATTGTCACTCTAACCTTTTCATTTTGGTTTGACTCATTTTCACCATTACCCTCACTGTCATCACTTTATTCAACATTTCCACTCTCATCCTCTTCATCTGATGCATCAAGAGAAGGGGAAGAATGGAGGTTTTCTTGAGGTGAGGACAATCGTGTAGATAATGAGGGAAATTTTGGTTGATGAGGAGGTTGTGGGCTTGTGAAGACTTCATGGGCTATGAACGCATCCCTAGGAATGCCTTTTTGCTCCATATGATGTAATACCACCATCTTGATCAAGAAATGGTGGAATAAAATATGCATTTGTTGGGTATAGCTCATCCTCTGGAAAACAGATGACATGTTGTTAATGCTTCTATACAAGTAGTAAGGAAAATGAAGCATTTTAACCCTTGTGAAATGCATGAGTCTTACATGGTAGGAATAGAGTTTGGAGTATCTCCCTTCACAGGTAAAGTACTTCATGATAACCCTCATCAAGGGTGAAAACCTTTGTTTTAGGTGTGAGAAAGGAAAGATATACCTATAGCCTACTCTGTACCTAGTTTTGAAAAATGGCTCATGATGGTTCATGTCCAACCTTGCCTTCTTGAACCATTTCTCACCAATAATAGGTATGCATGTAGCAGTAGAGATCGCATTTGCTAATAGTTCAAAATCCACCCCTACAAGTTTCACTTGTTTGTTGTGGAGGTTGAGGAAAACCAACCTTGTAAGCTCTGGGTGGTGTTTTACTTGTTTGATCTTCTCAAAAAATTTATAACATCCCACATTCTAGAAACATGAGAGGATCATGGGAGATGAGGTGATATCCACTGTGCTCTAGGTTCAAATCTATTAAATTTCCCTCCTTTGTGGTTTGGCCTCATAGGCCCTTGGCCTCTTTCACTGCTGCTACTATTTTCTACTCCTGACATGGTGATTACGGTTGTTTGTGGAAAAATTAGGTTTTTTGGATACACTTAGGTAGGAGGAGTGAAATGGAAATGATGGTGAGGGAAACCTTTGCAAATGAGTGATATGGAGGCAAGTGTATGATTGTTTTTCCTTGACCTTGAAAAAGGGCTTATCTTGAACCAATTTGTGATTACCCTAGTTTCATACTCCTATGATTTGATAATGGTTTACTTGGAGGTCAGAACCATAATTTTGCCACGAGGACCTAAGGCTTGCAAAAACTAGGGTTTAGTCACTTTTAATCACCTAATCATGAAAATTATTGGAGGATAAGGAGGAAAAGGCGACCTACCACATTTATCTTGCTTACAGGGTCTTGAAACCAATTTGGAGGAATTTATTTGAACCATTGGCACTTTCTTTGCAATCTACATAAATCTAGCATAAGCGTAGCCCCCTGCTCGCACTATCAGGTCGCCCTCTGTGTGCAGCGCTGGGCAGGTTGAGTTTTTCTCTGGGCATAATGCTACCCTTGTGCGGGCTTGCCTAGCCTCTGAGCGCAACGCCGGGCCTATCGAGTGCTCTGTGTAAGCAGTGTGGGGTGAAAAATGGTTGTTGGGTCGGCCTGTGGGCGTAGCACCATGCCCTTGTGTGTGTCGGTCTGCCTGGGCATAGTGCCAGGCTATATGCTTAGCGCCACCTGCTGTATACACAACGCAGTGTAAAAAAGAACTGTGGAGAAATCCTTTCATGCAGTGCCAGGGTCTGTTAGCACAGCACCAGTGTTGTGCTTAGCGCCAGTGAACTTGCCCAGAAATCGTCCAAAAAAACTCAGAAATCTCTCTTGAAGGGTTTTATCTTCTTGCAAATGACAAGTGAACTAACAAAATGATAATTGAGATGGATTTTTACCTTTGAAAAAATAAATTGAAGTCAAAATCCCACTTTTCTAAGTTTTTGTCACTTTATCATTTGACTGATATCCTTTTTGACCTTATTTGCAGGTGGTTTTGACAAATTTTCAAGGTAATTCTTCTTCCTTTGGTGATGGCTTGTTGGAGAGATGAAGAGGTCTTTTTAACCTTGAGGGTCTTGGCATCTGTCAAACCTATTTCTTCTTGCACTGATAAACTGAAAACATTTTTTTATCCTTTTTGGCTTTTCTGAGTATGGGTGACCTGAAAACATGTTTCTTTACCTTGTCACTAATTTTTGATAGTGATATATCCAATTTTACAAAGGCTAAAAATCATGTCTACTATGTCTCCTCTTCGCCACTTCTGGTTTGTTGCAGGTGCCATGACAAAATTGTTTCTTGTCTCCTTTTCCATTCTTGGATATTTGACAACCTCAGTTACTCAACAGTAAAATTTTGATTAGCTTGATTCCTTGTCTTGAAACTTAACCGTAGGCTTTCCTTCTTTTGACCATTTTGAGGGCTAAGGATGAAAATAGAGGCTTGATCTCCCTCACACTGATACTCTTTGCATTTTCTTCCTTTGATGTAGTGAAGCACTATTGCCTTGGTCAACCCTAGAAATCACCTTCAATAGCTTTTGAAAACCTTCCGCTGTCATGATGGAGGCCCATAATCTTCATTTCACCTACTTTGCCTATCTTTCCAAAATCTTAGGTTTTAGGGTCGTTAGAGGAGAATAATTAGTGTTGTCTTCTAAGTTATCTATATCCCTTTCAAGTTCATTCATTTTTGTTAAGTTTACCTCACCTTTCTCCCTCCATTTATAATTTCCAAAAATCTTCAATTTATGCTTGCTTGGGTGGATGTGCCTTTGTCCTTGTGGTCTTTTGCATTAGCTTCTTGCTTGGCAACACTAT
Organism: Pinus albicaulis; assembly: GCA_034641835.2. Taxonomy (NCBI): domain Eukaryota; kingdom Viridiplantae; phylum Streptophyta; class Pinopsida; order Pinales; family Pinaceae; genus Pinus; species Pinus albicaulis. The sequence goes on from CM076581.1 coordinate 1,307,637,082, forward strand.
TTAGCCAATCAGTCCTAAAAACCTTGATTCTCTTTTATCATAGGCATGCTTCCTTTTCTTTGCGGTGGATGTCTATTAGTGAGGATATGGCCTCTTACCTTACCTCATTTTTTGCTGATAGCCACCTTGACACTCCTGCAAGAATGATCAAAATGAGCAGTTGTCTATTAAGCAGGTAAATCCTCTCTATAGACAGAGATGATCACTCTAGCCCTAGAGTGGGTATAGAAACAAAGAGACATGCTAGAGTGTTGATTCCTAATTATTGAATGAAAAGAGGACACAGTATATTAACCTACCGATAATCCAACGTTGTCGTCGTTGCTGTAGTGGAGGTGGCCTCTCGCTCCTGCCTTCGCAAGTCACAATCCTTCCACAATCATGCTCGAATACCTGCACATAGAACAACGAACAAGAACAACATAATACATATTAATTTCACTCATAACTACTAGCCAATCAAATAGGGCTAACCATATTGCATTAAAAATCTAACATAATACAAAATGGAAACCAAACAATAGTCACGTATATGTATTGATAGAAGGAAGAGTTACAACCAATTCTTTGACGTCGTAGTCTCCTCCAGCGGGGTTCATCCGAAGCGCATTTGAGATGATCGTCAGGAAATTTAGATGGGATAAAGGCATGGACTCAATCTCTCTTAGAAGTCATGGAATCAAGCTCTCTCAATGTAATTCCTTCTTATCCTATCTCTTCAATAGTTTAGCTATAGTATGTTCAATTCTCCATGTTCAACTAGCTTATGCCAGGTGTTAGCCACCTATGAAATTTTTTATACCAAAAGGTGGCTAAATCATTTTTGGAGCCTTAAAGGAACAAATTTTATTGCAAAAAGTGTTGGCTCTTGAAGACTCGTGAAAAGCCCCATGCCTTTGTCCAAATCTTCGCTGTTGTGCTCATTTTACATTCAGAAATCCTGCTGATTTCAAAGACATAATACTGCTACAAACATCATTTTCCCCTTCCTTCCACTTCCAAAACTAACCTCATTTTCCACTTTCCCTTCATCAAAATCCCTTTGATAAGGTTTAAGACCCCTTCTTGGCTTTATCGAAACCCACAAAACCTCTAAAAAACATTGAAAACTCCATAAAAATACATATTTTTGTGTTAAAGTTTAAGCCCCTTAGGCTAAGTCCTTAACCATTTTCCCTCCATATGCCCTGGTGTTGGAACCAGGCGCTAAGCCATTTGGGTGCTTATCGCATCGGGGGAAACGCAGTGCACAAGTATTTTCTCTTTATTGAAATCTCCGATGCCGATTAGCCCTTTATACTATAACCCCCCAATCATGTCGTATTCCATATAACCCATGGCCCCGCAGACAGGCACCAGGCTGTATTGTAAATAAATATTTCGCCCCCCGAAGTATAAAATTTTGTCTGTACTAATTTGTCAGTTTTTATTATATCATAACATTTTTCGCCGATGCAAAGTTCCATTCGCTCTCCACCTTCGATCTAATCTGCAGATCGACGGCATACAATCTATCACCCTGGTGGTCCCCACCACTCACTCACTGTTCAAAACCTGGCAGAATCCATCGCACCACTTTTGAGAGGGAGGCGATTTTTTCCATTTGGCAGTAATACCATTCACCAGCCAACACGTGGCCTTGAGAAAATTTCAAATACCGCCCTCATCACGCATTAAAATTTAGATATGGGCCTGGTGCGATATTAGCGTCTACCATCCGATCTGAGGCCATCTCATCGGACGGTGATCATGCTCTGGAGAAGCCCGTGTGTTAGTCCAACGTATGGCGCGTTTCATTGAACTTCTCCACCGTCGATTTGATTTGCAGATCGACGACCCAAGCTCGATCGCTCTATTTCCTCGCCCAGTCTGCAGTTACAAACCCGGGGGTTTTATTCATCCTAATTTTATTAGAGGCTTGAAATCTGGTCGTATTTTGTAAAGTTTTTTGGCGCTCGTTCTCTGCCGTCCATCACGTAGGCCGATCTCATCCAATGGCCCGCATTTCTCCCAATCCCCAAACTTTATTTTGTGACCATTTTTATCTTAAACAAAGGTTTTAATCCATTTTGTCCATTTTTCCAAAAAATGACTTATTCGCTTTGACTTTTTGTCTCCGCTCTCGACCGTTGATCTCTACGCGATCGACGGCTCTGATTTAATTACTCCTCTGTTTCCTTTTGACCCCTTCTAATTAATCTTGACCGTTGTATGATGCCATCCAACGACCAGGCTCTCCCCACATGTCCTTTGAAGCAGTAAACCTATATATGCAGGATTTTATAATGTTTTTTGTATTTTGCAGGGTTTAAATGATTTTTCCACCATGCCGAAGAAAATTCAAAGGTTGAGGGTGACGACCCTCTTGAATTCGATTCATCAAAGAGAATCATTTTCAGGGTTTAAACTCCAAGTTTCATCGGTGTTTCATGAGGCATTAATTCCATTCGATCCCTTTGCAGCCCTGTACACCAACAAACTAGTGAGTTAGGCATAAATAAAAGAGTATCAGTGTCGAAGACAAGAATATACCAAAACAGAAGATTGAAAATAGATCTGTGGGGATTACGTCTAAGATGGTTTATCAAAAGCCTAACCTCCAATTAAGACACATTTTAAAGGTAAATCATAAAGTTTCATCAAACAGAAAGCCTCCACTGCCACATTTGAGGAAAATTGATTCCTCCCAGCTACCACAGGGCCACCTGTGCCTCAAAGAATTGAAACAGAGGCCGAATTTATTGATCAAGATTAGGTATTTTCCTCAGCACAGCCAGAGAAGTTAATTCTACAAATAAACTTAATGACAAAATATCAGCAGAGTTACTTTAACACAACACTGAGCCTCAAAAGGTCAAAAAGAGCTCCCACCGAGCTTAAATCTTTATGTAAATCATTTAATACAGAGGAAACCTATGTAAGCTTCTTCATTTAGCCCCCCAAAGGCTGAGAATCCATTAAGTTTGTATTAATTATCTTTAGAGATCTTTTATCAGATCTCACCTCCTCATTCTTCTATAAATACTACTGCAGAAGATGAGAGAGGGGTTGGTTGATTTGGCTACTGAACATTGAAATGTAATTGAGCTTGAGACTTCTACCTGTAAATAGTGTTCATTGGCCCTTGGAGCTCTGCTTGTGATACATAAGTTAGGCTGAGATGTGTAGATGATTTCTAAACAAAAGCATTGGACTTAAAGATGTAACTGGTTTGGAGCATCAATACAAGCTGATTTATGGGATCCTGGTCTATGTTGATGGTGATGTTTTTCTCGTTTTGACTTGTTATTTTGTTTCTATTTTCACTGTGTTCATCTTCTCTTATAAATAAAAACATGCATAGAGTTAGGACCTGCTGTATATCAGTACCCTTCTCTGACTGAAAATCTTTATCTGAATGTTTTCTTCCAAACTATGTTATTTAGGAATGATTTAATTCAGTTTAAGCATAGGATTGATGGCGTTCCCTCGTCTTATTGTCTTAGCTGAATATTGTTCTTGGATGTTAATTTCATTTCATGTTAAGTAGAGATGAACTAAGGAAGATATGGTGTGCCCTGGTCCTAGTTTTATCCCCAAGGACTGTTTGAATGTTTCCCATGGAATGTGTTAAAAGTTGGCTAGTTTAGAAGTACTTACCAGATCTTAGACCATCCTTTGTTATCATTTGTTTTTACCTCTGTTTTTATATGTTTTCTATTGAAAGTGTATCAAAGTTTGGCTAGTTTCAAAGTACTTACAAGATCCTAGTTTACTTTCATGTCTTTCGTAAGTGTTTGTCAAAGGCTGGCTAGTTTCAAAGTACTTACCAAATCCTAGGCTACTCTTTTTTCTTCATCTATTTAATTCCCCTTCTTTTTGTGTCATTTCATTCCATAAATAAAATTTCAAACAGATCCTTAGACATAGATGACTTGCCCCATGGACCACTCTTGCCTCTTCCTATTTCAATTACACCCTATTATGACTCCATAGCCCAATGGACTAAAACCTGCAATTATCTATCTTCCTAGCCAAAGCTTGTTCTGTCTACTTGCAACTTCTCACCTTTGAAACTCTTTGCACTTAGAACTTTCCACCTAAAACAATAATCATGCTCAACCATCCAAAAACAAAACAAACCCTTGGCCTTCATAACTAGCCTAATATCATTATCCAAAACTCCAAAGACAAATCCATGTTTTCACTTATTGGAGAGATCCCTCTCCAGATTCAGGAGGGCTAGATCCTAGAATCCCAAAGTGGTTGAAATGATGTTCTCCTTGTAGTTGTACCTTTTCCAATCTTGCTAATTACAGGGTGCTAACATCTCTGGCGACTTCGCTGGGGATCGAACCCAGAATCTGTGGTTCCCCTTAAAATTTCATACAAACATTGTTTAGTGATTAAGAATCAACCTTTTCAAGCACTACCAAGATATGGTAATCATGGTAAAACTTGTTTGAATCAGTGACAAAATAGGTAAACCCTAGGATTCTCATAAAACTTTATCTAAACTTGAAAGACCAGCTGGCTTATCCATAAGAGTGGATTGTCTTTGTCTCATAACTGTAGCTAAGTTTTGAAACAAAGTTAGGACATTCTTAGAAACCACACAATTGAAAAATGACTCAGAAAACCCAGGAAATATTTCAGATTGGTATCTAATAAACATGGTGGTGGACCATAAAACCTTTACCTCCCTAGGAGTTAAAAACTTCCACTTGGTGACTCCACAATCCTGAACAGACCTGAAGACTCCACTGAGAAGAACCCTTATCATTGTAATATCATCCAAACTCAGTTAGAGGACTGTAGGATTAGAATTTTTGTAAACAGATTAGTTGAAATTTTACAGACTGTCATACCTAGTTGAACTTTTCTTATTTATTTGGGTCTAAAAAACACAGCATAGTGGCTCCTAGAAAGATTCACACTAGAGCCTATCCTAACCCTGATCCACCTGAGACATTCGATAAACCAGAAAGTATCCTTAGGAAGTATCCTAGGATTAATTTATCAACTATTTTCAGATCACCATTGAGAGCTAATTCAGTTCTTGAAAATCTTTCAACTCTACAACAATCACAAGTTGACTTAGTAAATCCCTTTAGAACTAGGTCTCTTGATGATTTAGATCAGTCAGATTCTAAGTCTCCATTTTCATCTCCTGAAACAGGTGAACATCCTGGTAGTACAGAAGCAACACCTCCTGATTTATATTTCCTTCACAACTTAGGTTTCTCTCATCCAATATCAGCTCAGCAATCTACTCCTGGTCCATCCACTTTTTTTCACCCTACATCCACTATTCAAGCCACTCCATTCCATCCCACCTTCCCTCTTGTTAATCCACCTCTTGTAAATCCACCTCCACCTCCTTCCATTGCTACATGGTATGCTCCCTTAGTCCTTCCTGTACCATTATTCAATCTTCCGCAGGAATATCAATCCGAAATTCCATTATATGATGCTAGCAATGCTACAACTGCATCACAATACATGGATAAGATGAATGACTACTTTGACAGAAATGAAATTGATGATGATTCTGTGAAGCTTAGATTATTTTCTCAGAGCTTAGGTGGAGAAGTAATAAAATGGTTTAAAGGCTTAACCCCCCATAGTATCAATGATCTCCAAGCCTTTCATCATACATTCTTAAACAAATGGGAAGTAAATAAGAACCCTCTCCATGTCCTTTTTGATTATAAGAACCTCCATAAAAACACTGGGGAAAGTGTACAAGCTTATTGTACCAGATTTAACAATGTATATAATGCACTTTCCCTAGATCTAAAACCTCCACAAGGCTCAGCTTTAAAAAATTTTCCTGAAGGGTTTGACCCTGAGATGGCCTATCAGCTGAGAGAGAGAGATCCTGCAACTCTTGAAGAGATTCAAAAGGTTTCTCTTTCTGTGGAAGTCAACTTGATGGAGAAGAGAGCAAGAATGAAAAATGAAAAGAGAGTGTCCTTTAGAGAGGAATCTACACCCTCTACTTCCAACTCAAATATGGAGAGAATGATGGAAGAAATGATAAAGAAAATGAGCATCCTTGAGAGAGCACAAGCCAGTCAAAACCAAACTGCTCCTCAAAATAGAAACTAGAACCTGAATCAGAATTTTAGAAGAAACCAACCTCCAGACAGACCTAGGGAAGATGACCAAAAGATCACTCCTCCCTTTCATCAAAAATATGTAAGTGAGGTTGAGGAAACATATGAGATAACAGAGGAAGATGATATCAACATGTTGGGGGTAGATGATGATGATTTTGAGATTCATTATGATAGAAAACTAGGTCTTTATACACCTTATGATGAAAAAAAAGATGATGATGAAAGTTATTATCAAGATATGGAAAATTTCATCATAGAGTCTCAAAAAGAATATGACCTTAGAAGCAAAACCAGTCAACAAACTCCCAACACCAAAACCTCTGAAAAATCTTCACAAAACAGCACTCTAACCAAGCCTAAAATTGTCAAACAAAGGGAGAAAACAGTGGTTGTTATTTCTGATAAAGGTAGAGAGAAAGGCACTCAAAACAATGAAAAAAAGAGTGCAGACCTTAGAAATATTAACAATTCAGCTAGTACTCCTTTGAAAACAGTTTTTTCAAATGTAAATAAAACAAATCAGCAAGCTGATGTTGCTAATAGACTAGCAGCTAGTAAGGCTGAGACAAGTTCTTCAAAGAACCAAATTTATTTTAGCCTAGAGCGGGAAATTTCAAAGATTAAAACTTATGTTCCCCTCACTGAGTTAGCTTCCCAGCATGTATATAAGACCCAAATTTTGAAGGCTTTAAACATTGAAGAGAATAATGACACAGTCAATATTAATGATGACTAGCCAGAGATTATTTTTGGTCCTAAGATTGAAGGAAGATATCAAGAGGGACATGTTCCTCCCTTTTATGTAAGTTTAAACATTCATGAAAACATTTTGCACAATGCTATGCATGATTCTAGGGCTTCCCATAATTTAATGCCTAAAGCTGTGATGGAGAGCTTTGGTCTAGAAATCACCAGACCTTACAAAGACCTTTACTCATTTGACTCAAGCAGAGTAAAATGTTTAGGATTAATTAAGAACCTCTGCGTTAACTTAGCCTAGACTCAAGACAAATGCTTAGTAATGGATGTTGTTGTGGCTGATGTGCCCCCAAAGTATGGAGTGTTATTATCAAGATCCTGGGGGCTAAGTTACAAGGGACTATGCAAATGGACATGACCTATGCAACTATCCCTATTTTCAATCAGACTAGAAGACTTTACAGGGAGTCTCATATGAAATACAAAGTTACAAGTCAAGACAGACCACAAAAATCTCCTTTATATTATGTAAATACAAGCATTGATTATTTTATTATGTTTAACAACGAAACATTTAGTGAACAAGTCACTTTAACTAGATTAATGGCCAATAGGGAGAACGAGGAACACAACGCAGGAGTGTCGAAACAGTCTGCTGCATTTGAAAACTCTAGCAAACAAAACACAGGCCTTGAGCTACAAATCGTGTGTCCTTTTCTTTTAAACATTCACAGTCAAGAAAGCAGTCCTCAACCCAATAAAAGATCTGAGGAGTTAGAACAAGTTCAACTAAGTGTTGATATTCAACAACAATCAGAAAGCATGGTAGTTGAAGAGGAAAGTAACCAAGATGAAATTGAAAATAGTCCTCTATGGAGTATGCACTTCGATGCGTATTGCACTAGAACTAACGTTGGTGCAGGTGTCTGGATCTGCAACACTGAAAACAACCACATAGAAAGCATTTCTTGCAAATTAAACTTTAAGTGTTCTAACAACATAGCAGAATATGAATCCTTGCTTCTAGGCTTGTGTTTATTGAAAAATTTAGGAGCCAAGAAAAAAAAAGCATATGGGGATTCAGAGTTAGTAATTAGGCAAGTCAATGGGGAGTATAACGCAAATCACCCAAGACTTAGGGCCTACCGAAACGATGTCATGGACCTTTTAAAAACTTTTGAAGAATACCAGATAATTTTTGTCCCAAGGAAAAGAAATATTGTTGCCCACAATTTAGCCTTTGCAGCTAGAACATGCTTAAATCCATATGAAACCAAAGACTGCACAACTCAAATAAAATTTAGACCAGCCGTGCCTGATAATGAAAAATATTGGCAGGTGTTTGACGAAGACAAACAAATAGAAGACTTCATGCAATTTAGAAATGAATTTGAACTAAATAGTTCGGACTCAGATTATGACACAGACTGCAGTGAAGAAAATTTCCTTGGTGAAGAAGAGCCATCTCTTGAGCTCGTCAATATTAACTTTCTGACCAGCAATCTTAAAAAAAAAACACAATTCAATGCAGATTTAGAAATAGAGGAGTTAGAAACTCTGCACTCTAAAGATGAAAGTTTTCCTAAGGGTCTGGCCCCTTAGAAAGAGTTGTTTGATTTTAACGATATGACCAAGAAGCCAAAACTAGAACCTGTAGAGACTGAAGTGGAAGAGTGCAATATAGGCAGTGAGTTTAAACCAATGATGATCAAACTATCTAAGACTTTACTATCTCACATTAAACTCAAATACATAGAGTTGTTTAAGGAATTTTTTGATTTTTTGGCATGGATTTATGAAGATCTGAAGTCCTATGACACTGAAATAATACAGAAAAAAATTCCCCTCAAAGAAAATAAAAAACCATTCAAACAGAAACTGCACAGAATAAACCCTGTCTAGTTTCCCTTGGTTCAGAAGGAGATCATGAAAATGTACGATGCTGGTATTATTGTTCCTATTAGATATTATGAATGGGTGTCTAATCTCGTGTCGGTTAGGAAGAAATCTGGAGAAATCAGGCTTTGTATAGACTTTAGAGACTTAAACAAAGCTTTATTAAAAGAAAAATACCCTTTACCTAAGATGCATCATATTTTACAAAGGGTGGTAGGGTCTAGAAGAATTTCTTTGCTTGATGGCTACTCAGGGTACAATCAGATCTTAGTTCACCCTGCTGATCAAATAAAGACAACTTTTACTACACCATGGGGCACTTTCATGTATGTGAAAATGCCCTTTGGTCTAATGAATGCTGGAGCAACTTTTCAGAGAGCCATGGACATAGCTTTCTTGGAAGAATTGGGTTTCTTCATCATTATATACCTTGATGATGTCACTGTGTTTTAAAAAATAGATGAAGAGCACTTAGAACATTTAAGAAAAGTTTTCGAGAAATGTAGAAAGTTTGGAATATCTTTAAACCCTAAGAAGACACTATTTTGGCTCCAAGAAGGTAAGCTTCTTGGGCACATCATTTCAGAAGAGGGTATTAAGATAGATCCCAAAAGGATTGAGGTCATATTGCAAATCTCTCATCCTTGAACCATCAAGGCATTGCAATATTTCATTGGAAAGATGAACTTTTTGATAAGGTTCATCCCCAACTTGGCTGAGCTTCTTAGAAATATCACAAACATGTTAAAGAATGAGCAAGGGGTAAAATGTACCTTGGAAGCAAATAATTCCTTTGAGCTAGTGAAACAAGCGTTAACCAAAACACCAGTTCTAATAAGTCCTGATTTTTCAAAAGATTTTTATATTTTTTCATTTGCATCAGAACATACCATAGTTGCTGTCATGTTACAAAAAAATCCACAAGGACAAGAGCAGCCTATTGCATTCATTAGCAAGGCATTGAGGGATGCCCCTCTGAAGTATAACATTATGGAGAAACAAGCTTTTTCTTTGGTTAAAGCTTTGAAAGACTTTAGAGTATACATCTTGCACTCACACATCATTGCCTTTATCCCCAACTCATTTGTCAAAGAAATTCTAACACAAGACCCATATGGTAAGAGAGGTAAGTGGATTTCTATTATCCTTGAATATGATTTAGAGATAAAACCCACTAAGTTGATCAAAGGCCAAGGTCTAGCTAGATTAATGGCTCAATCCAATTTTGAAGTTCTTGATATTAATATGATTGATGCTTTGGATAACCAAGAAGGAATATAAACTACTATTGCTGAAGACCGTTTCATGAATTCCTCTTGGTATGCTGATATTATTTATGTTTTTCTTAATTTAAATACACCTCTCGGTTTGACAAAAAAAAAAGGCAAGGTTCCTAAAGTTAAAAGCTGTAAACTATTTCATTATAGACAAATGTCTTTAATGGAAAAATACAAGTGGTGTATTGCTTAAATTTTTTCCTGAGTTTGATGCAGAGAAGGTTAAGCACGAGTTCCATGAAGGAGAGTGTGGAGGTCATTTGTACTGGAAGACAACAACCAACAAAATTTTTAGGGTTGGTTTCTATTGGCCTACTCTTTTTCATGATGTTCACAAGATGATCATTGCCTACCATAAATGTCCACTTTTTGAAGGCAAAAGAAAACTGCTACCCCTACCTTTGCATCCAATCACTGTTGAAGCCCCTTTTCAACAGTGGGGACTTGACTTCATAGGAGAAATCCATCCACCATCTTCTGCCCAGCATAGATGGATTCTCACTGCCACAGACTATTTCACGAAGTGGATAGAAGCCATACCTTGTAGGCAGGCCAATGATTCTGTTATTATAAAATTCATAGAGAATAATATTCTCTCTAGATTTGGCTGTCCTACCAAAATCATCACTGATAATGCAGTAGCATTTGGCTCAAAGAAGATGGTTGAATTCTGTCATAGATATCAGATAACATTGGGGCATTCCATAGCCTATTACCCTCAAGGTAATGGACTTGAAGAATCCTTAAACAAGATTTTAGTGAACATAATCAAGAAACTGGTAGAGGACAACAAAAATTCTTGGCACACAAATCTGGTTCATGCACTTTAGGCTGACAGATTGACTTTGAAGAAATCTATTGGCATGTCACCTTTCCAGCTTGTGTATGGTACTGATGCAATTTTTCCAAACAGCCTTGGTGTACTAGTTATGAAGTTGATTCAAGAGTTTCAAAATGAAGAAAATGACATGATCAGAAGAATAAATCAGACCATTCATCTTCAGCAAACCAGAGAGGAGGTTTATAGCAAAGCATTACAAAAGCAGGACAACATTAAAAAGCTTTTTGACAGAAGGAAAAAGGCCAGCAACTTGAAGATTGGGGACAGAGTTTTAAAGTGGGACTCAAGGAGGGAAGACAAGGGAAAGAATGGAAAATTTGACAACTTTTGGCTTGGCCCTTACTCTTCTCATTCAACATCTAGTAACAATGCCTATTTCTTACAAGAATTGAATGGAGCAGAATTGTTTGGGGGTCCTGTCAATGGCAGGATGCTTAAGAATTACTTCTCTTGATAAATTTCATGTTCTGAAAGCCTTTTTATCTCTTTCTCATTGTAAAAATCTCACCCATCTTTGCATTCAAAGTTAGAAAAAATCAAAATACAAAAACAAAGAAAGAAAGAAAAGAGGGCAAATTGTGAAAACAAGAAAGATATAGCCCCATACTGAAAAAGAGAAAAAAATCTGAAAGTGTGCAAGCTTAAATGTCACTCCTGAAAAACACACTCCTAGTTAGTCAAACAGTTTAATCTTGACTAATTAGCTTTAAATTTTCTGCTGATAGGATAGTGAATTCGATTTGCCAAACTATTTAATCTTGGCTTTTCAGTAGGTAGTTTAGGCTAGAAATTAAAGGTTCAAACATGTTCAAAATCTGAACCTAAGTTTCAAAAGAGAGTGACTCAAATCTGTTTCAAATTTTGAGTCAAGAAAGATGTAAATCTGGTTCCAATTAGCTCGAAATCTGAACCAGTTGAAAAATGAAAGACAACTCAAAGCAAGAGTCAAAACAGAGCTGTAAAAAGGGTGAAGGAAATGCTTTGAATTTTCAGATCTCAAGCCTTCCATTTTGTTTTAAATTTTGTGCAAAATAATGTCTATGTGCAGCTTGTTTTTATGCCATAGACCAAAGACAGAAGTTAGACTGCTCAATCCCCGAATTCGTATGTTTTTTAAATTTCTGTTGTAGAATTTAGTAAAAGTCTGCTGTCGCCTTAACTTCAACGTACAATAGATTAGGTAGAGAATCATATGTGCTCCTAACTCTGCTTAATTATAGCCCATGGAGAAATAAGGAGTAGAAATAGATTATATTTCCTACTTTCAAAAGAATAAAATGTTGTAAAAAAAATTCCAATCCAAGTGCACTTAAAGAAGAAAATGTTAGATCAGAGGATTGGGTAGGTAGAAAGCTTGTTGTTGAAGGGTCCATTGTTTTTATGGCTGCTAATATGTTTTCGTAGCAAAATAAAAATATAAATCATCACGTAAAGGAAAGGTAGCCCAATGGAGGAGGTGACAAAAGTCGCTCCCGCAGAAGCAACCGAAGTTCTTGATGCCCTAAAAAAGGCACCATCCCCAAGTGGAGCCATTGTTATCCACCTATGAAATTTGTTATGCCAAAAGGTGGCTAAATCATTTTTGGAACCTTCAAGGAACAAATTTTATTGCAAAAAGTGTTGGCTCTTGAAGACTCTTCAAAGGCCCCATGCCTCTTTCCAAATCTTCACTGTTGTCCTCATTTTACATTCAGAAATCCTGCTGATTTCAAAGACATAATACTGCTACAAACATCATTTTCCCCTTCCTTCCACTTCCAAAACTAACCTCATTTTCCACTTTCCCTTCATCAAAATCCCTTTGATAAGGTTTAAGACCCCTTCTTGGCTTTATCGAAACCCACAAAACCTCTAAAAAACATTGAAAACTCCATAAAAATACATATTTTTGTGTTAAAGTTTAAGCCCCTTAGGCTAAGTCCTTAACCATTTTCCCTCCATATGCCCTGGTGTTGGAACCAGGCGCTAAGCCATTTGGGTGCTTATCGCATCGGGGGAAACGCAGTGCACAAGTATTTTCTCTTTATTGAAATCTCCGATGCCGATTAGCCCTTTATACTATAACCCCCCAATCATGTCGTATTCCATATAACCCATGGCCCCGCAGACAGGCACCAGGCTGTATTGTAAATAAATATTTCGCCCCCCGAAGTATAAAATTTTGTCTGTACTAATTTGTCAGTTTTTATTATATCATAACATTTTTCGCCGATGCAAAGTTCCATTCGCTCTCCACCTTCGATCTAATCTGCAGATCGACGGCATACAATCTATTGCCCCGTGGTTTTTTCCATTTGGCAGTAATACCATTCACCAGCCAACACGTGGCCTTGAGAAAATTTCAAATACCGCCCTCATCACGCATTAAAATTTAGATATGGGCCTGGTGCGATATTAGCGTCTACCATCCGATCTGAGGCCATCTCATCGGACGGTGATCATGCTCTGGAGAAGCCCGTGTGTTAGTCCAACGTATGGCGCGTTTCATTGAACTTCTCCACCGTCGATTTGATTTGCAGATCGACGACCCAAGCTCGATCGCTCTATTTCCTCGCCCAGTCTGCAGTTACAAACCCGGGGGTTTTATTCATCCTAATTTTATTAGAGGCTTGAAATCTGGTCGTATTTTGTAAAGTTTTTTGGCGCTCGTTCTCTGCCGTCCATCACGTAGGCCGATCTCATCCAATGGCCCGCATTTCTCCCAATCCCCAAACTTTATTTTGTGACCATTTTTATCTTAAACAAAGGTTTTAATCCATTTTGTCCATTTTTCCAAAAAATGACTTATTCGCTTTGACTTTTTGTCTCCGCTCTCGACCGTTGATCTCTACGCGATCGACGGCTCTGATTTAATTACTCCTCTGTTTCCTTTTGACCCCTTCTAATTAATCTTGACCGTTGTATGATGCCATCCAACGACCAGGCTCTCCCCACATGTCCTTTGAAGCAGTAAACCTATATATGCAGGATTTTATAATGTTTTTTGTATTTTGCAGGGTTTAAATGATTTTTCCACCATGCCGAAGAAAATTCAAAGGTTGAGGGTGACGACCCTCTTGAATTCGATTCATCAAAGAGAATCATTTTCAGGGTTTAAACTCCAAGTTTCATCGGTGTTTCATGAGGCATTAATTCCATTCGATCCCTTTGCAGCCCTGTACACCAACAAACTAGTGAGTTAGGCATAAATAAAAGAGTATCAGTGTCGAAGACAAGAATATACCAAAACAGAAGATTGAAAATAGATCTGTGGGGATTACGTCTAAGATGGTTTATCAAAAGCCTAACCTCCAATTAAGACACATTTTAAAGGTAAATCATAAAGTTTCATCAAACAGAAAGCCTCCACTGCCACATTTGAGGAAAATTGATTCCTCCCAGCTACCACAGGGCCACCTGTGCCTCAAAGAATTGAAACAGAGGCCGAATTTATTGATCAAGATTAGGTATTTTCCTCAGCACAGCCAGAGAAGTTAATTCTACAAATAAACTTAATGACAAAATATCAGCAGAGTTACTTTAACACAACACTGAGCCTCAAAAGGTCAAAAAGAGCTCCCACCGAGCTTAAATCTTTATGTAAATCATTTAATACAGAGGAAACCTATGTAAGCTTCTTCATTTAGCCCCCCAAAGGCTGAGAATCCATTAAGTTTGTATTAATTATCTTTAGAGATCTTTTATCAGATCTCACCTCCTCATTCTTCTATAAATACTACTGCAGAAGATGAGAGAGGGGTTGGTTGATTTGGCTACTGAACATTGAAATGTAATTGAGCTTGAGACTTCTACCTGTAAATAGTGTTCATTGGCCCTTGGAGCTCTGCTTGTGATACATAAGTTAGGCTGAGATGTGTAGATGATTTCTAAACAAAAGCATTGGACTTAAAGATGTAACTGGTTTGGAGCATCAATACAAGCTGATTTATGGGATCCTGGTCTATGTTGATGGTGATGTTTTTCTCGTTTTGACTTGTTATTTTGTTTCTATTTTCACTGTGTTCATCTTCTCTTATAAATAAAAACATGCATAGAGTTAGGACCTGCTGTATATCAGTACCCTTCTCTGACTGAAAATCTTTATCTGAATGTTTTCTTCCAAACTATGTTATTTAGGAATGATTTAATTCAGTTTAAGCATAGGATTGATGGCGTTCCCTCGTCTTATTGTCTTAGCTGAATATTGTTCTTGGACGTTACTTTCATTTCATGTTATGTATATATGAACTAAGGTGGATATGGTGTGCCCTGGTCCTATTTTTATCCCCAAAGATTGTCTAAATGTTTCTCGTGGAATGTGTTAAAAGCTGGCTAGTTTAGAAGTACTTACCAGATCTTAGACCATCCTTTGTTATCATATGTGTTTCTCTCTTTTTTTATATGTTTTCTATTGAAAGTTTATCAAAGGCTAGCTATTTTCAAATTACTTACCAGATCCTATTTTACTTTCATGTCTTTTGTAAGTGTTTGTCAAAGGCTGGCTAGTTTCAAAGTAGTTACCAAATCCTAGGCTACTCTTTGTTCTTCATCTTTTTAATTCCCCTTCTTTTTGTATCATTTCATTCCATAAATCAAATCTCAAATAGATCCTTAGAAATAGATTACTTTCCCCATGGACCACTCTGTCTCCTCCTATTTCAATTAAATCCTATTATGACTCTATAGCCCAATGGACTAAAACTTGCAATTATCTATCTTCCTGGCCAAAGCTTGTTCTATTTGCTTGCAAATTCTCACCTTTGAAACTCTTTGCACTTAGAACTTTCCACCTCAAACAGTAATCATGCTCAACCGTCCAAAAACAAAACAAACCCTTGGCCTTCATAACTAGCCTAATATCATTACCCAAAACATTAAAGTTAAATCCATATTTGCACTTATTAGAGAGATCCCTCTCCGGATTCAGGAGGGCTAGATCCTAGAATCCCAAAGTGGTTGAAATAATGTTCTCCTTGTAGTTAGACTTTTTCCAATATTGCTAATTACACGGTGCTAACACCAGGAGAGATAGCTTCTTTTTATAGAGGAAAAGGAGGAGGTTAGGATCCTTACAAAGGCGGGCAAGAGCCCTATCCTTTAGGAGGTTCTCATGGGAGGTGGAAACCATAAAATAAAGGAGGGAGTATATGGTTATTCAGTGTAACCACTCCTAATGACTCATCCCCGAAGTTGTTGAAGTGGAATCTTTTCCTCTATTTTTAAAAAACATTCCATAAACAGTTTGGTGTGTGTGGCTAACTGAGACAGAGCACCAACTCTCACAGGACCCAGTGTTAATCTTTCCCTTCAATGCAAGGGCATAACTGACTACTTGCGCCAAGGAAAAAACAAGGGTTTTTGAGTCTCTGCTCAGGGAATTGTTAACAGAAGGAATATTACTCTCATGTAAAGGGATACAATGATGTTCTTTGCAAGGCATGACACTGCTTATTGATCAGGGAAATGACCCTCCAATGGGCAAGATGGAGATTGCAAGGATAGTGAAAAAATCTTGTGTAACAGATGCGCCCTAAAGCATGAGGTCCGAGGGAGAGGGAGGGGTGAAATGCTTTATGAGAATGCGTTCAAACTAAACACTGTTGTCGAAAAACCTGTAATTACAAATACAACTGATATCTCTAATACATGAACATGAGGTATGGGCACAACCATCCATAATAATGTGCATAAAAATTGAGATCCGAGGTATGGATCCAGCCATCGAGTAGTAAGGATAAAATAAATAGACTCAGGTATGGTCGCAGCTATCCAACCAAAAGAGTCATGTAATAAGTCATGATAAGCCACACAAATCTATAGCCTGGATTTTATGAGACAAAAACCAGGGTCTTGCAGTCCATCTAGACCCAAACAAGTACAAATTCAATCATGTGAATATATGAACTGAAGTCAAACATGCAATAAAATCGCCTGATTACCAGCCAATGATGAAAGTTGTTAACATGCACGAGAGAAAACACCAATAATAGAAATGTCTCTGAAGGTACAACAATTACAATCCATGAAATGTGAACAGTAATATGGTGTTTAATATTTGCAAAATCACTCGATTGAAGGCCAATGATGTGGAACTTGCATCAAATTCAAAAAACCTTCCATTAAGGCATGCAGGCTCCAAGGTACCAGAAGGGAGTCTCTAGATCAAATTCCTAGATAATGAGCTGAAGTTGATAGGAAGGGACCTGATAGAAGGTGGGCCATAATGTTTCCCACACCATCGACATGAGACAGAGGAATATGATGATAGTGAATCAAGACTAATAGAGAATCAAAGGGAGGTTGACAACTACAGAGGCAAACTTCTCTTGAACATATCAATGACACGACACTCGATTTGCTAGTATTTGACATCAAGGGATCTGAGGTCATGATGACGTGGTAAAGAGAAAATGAGAGGTCAAAAGAGATTACCAAAACCCATGGAGGTAAAAATGACAAAATTAGATGTCCCCAAACTGACACAAACATGGACAAGTGTCACGTTCAAGAGTGACATACTGCCAACATAAATAAAACTTGGTTCCATTTCCCCCCACCATTTCTGGCAAGTACACCAATTATTTTTTAAAAAAATATTGAAGGGGATAACATATGCTTGTGCTGTAATTTTTTCCTTCAGAAAAATCCAACCTAGTACATTTTATGATCCCTAGGAAGGAGTAACTCGAATAATGTCATGGCGACGAAGTCCAATGTCATCTGGTTTAACGAGTCTGACAAAGGGAGAACTCAGCATCTTTTCATGCTTAGAGAGTTTGAAAAGAAGGTAGAAAATAAAAATCCATCATGACCCTTTTTTTGAATAGTCCCTTAGATCCAAAAATTTATAAAACAATATCTGAAAGAGCCTCTTAGTCGCGATAGGCTAAGGTATTCCTTTTTCGTAAATAATATATCCCAGCCTGAAAAAGGGGTAAACATATATTGGGTAGATATCGCTTCGCAACCATTTAACGAGTTTTAAATGACAAGAGTCTTGGAAATCTTTTCAATTTTAGAGAGTCAGAAAAGAACTGAAAGATGACTCTAATAGTGACTTTTTTTATTTTTTTACTGAGTCCGAAAAAGTATAACATTTAACTTGTTAATTCATCACTATGACCTGAAAACCTATTGCTACACAAGCGACACATGTAAAACCCATTGCTCAAAAATAATATAATAAAATAATCAAAAAACATGTTTTAAAACCTAATTAGGGTTATGAAAAGTCATAAAAAGCGAAAAATGGTAAAAATAATTAATTTTCACTTTTTACCTCTTGTGGAGCAATAGTTACCCATTTTATAGTGTGATATTGCAGCGATGATAGTGGACAATTTAGCAGACCAATCTCAAATCCGTCAGTTCCAGGTAAGAGCCAATATCTCTTCCTTAATTTTAAGTCATTATGTACTGCCTGCAACTTCCAATTTTGATTTTTGGGGGAGGAAATAAAAATATTAAGGCACGACAGTTGGCGCGAGTTTCAGGCACGAACTCGCGCCAATGTCCCATTTTTCTAAACTACGGCGCACCCAGCACGCAGACCATTTTTGTGAAAAAATGCAAGTTAAATACCCAATTTTTTACAAATCCAAGTTTCCAAAATGGCTAATATGATCCATATGACAATGTTTGTAGGTAGAAAGTAGCAAAATGGTAATCGAATGGAAAGAATGGGAACACAGCAAAGAGGACGAGCTTGCCATGGAAAATGAGAGATGCATGGAAGCTCTCAGAGACTGTGGAATGAAAAATTTCTTGTTGACACCGTGTCTTCGAGCTTAACTAGAGTTGTTACAGTATTTGATTAGCATATGGGATGAGAATCGGGAAAACTTCATCCTTCGAGATCAGGAACTTGATATTGATGTTTCTGATGTCTATTTTAAAACAGGATTATCACGGAGGGGAGCAACACTGATCCTAACCGGCACGCAACCTTTCATGGAGATAATTTCCATGGTTATTGACAGGTATTTCAAGGGACATGGAAGGGAATAGGAAGTGGGAAAGTTTATATCTAGACTATCCCAAACTTGGCACTAAAAGTAGTGCTACATACCATCACATGATATTTGGGATCACAAGCACCGAAGCAACAAAAACAGAGTTTCTTCTTACTATAGAGTTGTTGACACTGACCATCTATAATTTGGCAGAGGTTGTGAAAATAAACATGGAACGCTAGCTAAAAAAATGCAAGAAGGCCAAATTGAAGAAATTTGGTTATGGGTATATCCTGGTATTGTTCTTCCTAGAACGACTACCAATTTTCCACCATTAGGAGGTCATAGTCCCAACACCTCCAGCGAGGGAAGAACGGATGGCCTGATGGGCAGCTCGATGCCAAGGGCAGGGGACAGTCAATAGATGTCCTAGAGACCAAAGTTTTTTTATTGGCTCCATTGATAGTTGACCATCGTGGAGGGCTGGCCCTACTCTGGTACAAATTTTACTAGTGATCTAAACCTCCCACTCCCGGAGGGAGAAGATTGGGTTGAAGATTTAGGTAATATTAATTTTTAATTTTCATGAGTGTTATGATTTTTTAATTATGTATGTTCTGACATTAAATCCATGCATTTAAAAATGTTGGCCCAGAGATACCTGCGGGCATATCTTTGGTAGCAAGGCGAATCCCTCACGATTTCGACCCTCATGGCGAGGGAGGCGAGGAGGAGGAGATTGTACGGAACCTAGAGGGGATCACACATGGAGTCCTAGACTATGCACGATTTGATGATGTTCCCAGTGCCTAACAGAGATATACTGTAGGGGTGCCAAGACACATTCACCAATTTCTAAGGCAGCTCGTACGGGAAGTGAGATGCTACCATGAGAATCATGCAGATTAGACACCTAGGA
This sequence comes from Pinus albicaulis, assembly GCA_034641835.2. Taxonomy (NCBI): domain Eukaryota; kingdom Viridiplantae; phylum Streptophyta; class Pinopsida; order Pinales; family Pinaceae; genus Pinus; species Pinus albicaulis. The sequence goes on from CM076581.1 coordinate 1,307,656,746, forward strand.
TTTATATCTGCATATTTGAGAGACATGGTGTCTTAGGATGTAACAGAAACACACATATTTTTTGAATTTATGATGCACATTGATGTAAACACACGATATATATATATATATATATATATATACATATATTTTCCTACATGGATCTTTTACATATGATGATGATTTTACAAAATGTGCAGAACACACAAAAGGTACGCATTTCAACTTTACATTTAGAAAAAATTACATTTGTATGGTATCGATGGCTTTGCTTCCGTAAAAAAATTGTCACTTGGTCAATTTTTACGAAGAAAATGATAGCACATTATGAGGATAGAAAGAGAAACACCTTCTTTAGCCAATTGATAAATCTCAAACAAAAGGGTTTAATGGGGGAGCACATTGAGGACTTCCAAAAATTGAATATAAGGGTAACTGATATTCTAGAGGAACACATGATTGATCTCTTCATAGGTACTTTAAAGGATAACATCCAACATGAATTTCGTGTTTTGGAACCTGATTCATTGGAGAAGGCATTTAGGTTGGCAAGAAAAATTGAATGTAAAATTATGGCGACAAGGAAGCCTACCACTCACTTATATAAAGAGGGAAGTCTCGCTGCTCCTAGATTTCCACAACCTACAAGGTTGACACCACAACAATTGGAAGAACAAAGAGCAAAAGGGCTTTGCTACAATTGTGATATCAAATACACTAAAGGTCATAAGTGTGCTGAGAAGAAATTATTTTACATAGATTGTGAAGAGGAAGAAGAAAATGAACTAGAAGAGGATATACACCAGGAACCAACCTAAGAAGAGGAAGAAATGAGTCCGACCATATCGTTTAATGCATTGGCAGGAATTACCACTCAAACTCTCAAGATAGAAGGACATATCAAGAAGAAAAAGGTAATAGTGTTGATTGATTCAGGTAGTACCCATAATTTTATTCATTGTAAGGTAGCCAAGGAAATGAATTGTTTCCTATACCTAGCACCAGAATGTCAAGTGATGGTTTCAAATGGAGGAACTATAAATTGCTCTAGAAAATGCCATAATATCAAGATAACCATGGGGGAATATGTATTGAATAGTCCAATTCTTTCCATTCCTATGGGAGATGCTAATGTTTTACTTGGAGTACAATGGTTACAATCATTGGAGATGGTAGCTTTTAATTTTCAAGAACTTTTCTAGAAATTTTTTTCAGAAGGAAAGGAAGTCGAATTACTGGGTATTGCAGGGAAGCTGGGAAAGATAATAAGCTATAATGTCATGACAAAGATTCTAAATAAATAACAACGAGGCATAATTGCACAATTATGCTCACTAGAAGTTCCAACATCAAAATCATGTATTTCTGTAGATCTCCAAAAAGTCTTGGACAATCATTCCAAGGTTTTTGAAACTCCAAAAGGACTCCCACCTATTCATGATCATGATCATGATATTCATTTGATTCCAGGAAGTGTTCCTCGAAACATCAGGCCTTATAGATATCCTTATGTCCAAAAGAGAGAAATTGAACGTATGATTGCATAAATGTTAGAGGCGGGTATAATTAAACCTAGTCAAAGTTCTTTCTCTACTCCTGTAGTATTGGTACACAAGAAGGATGGATCATGGCGCATGTGTCCGGATTATAGGGAGCTCAATAAGCTCACCATTAAATATAAATTTCCCATTCATGTGATTGATGAATTATTGGATGAATTACATGGAGAAATTTATTCTACCAAATTGGATCTTCATTCAGGGTATCATCAAATCAGAATGAAGATTGAAGATATTCCGAAAACAGCATTTCGAACTCATGAGGGTCATTATGAATTTTTGGTCATGCCTTTTGGCCTTACTAATGCACCTTCTACATTTCAAGGGTTAATGAATTCCATCTTCAAACCCTTCCTTAGAAAATTTGTGCTAGTATTTTTTGATGATATACTAATCTACAACAAGTCTTGGAAGGATCATGTTCAACATGTTGACAGGGTGCTCAAACTATTTCAGGAGAAACAATTATATGCAAAAACATCCAAATTTTTCTTTGGAGTACAAGAGGTGGAATATCTAGGTCAAATTGTACCTCATGAGGGTGTTAAGGTAGACCCTAACAAAATTAAAGCCATTAAGGAATGGAAATTCCCCACAACCATAAAGCAGTTGCGAGGATTTCTTGGGTTAATAGGGTATTATCGAAATTTTGTTAATGATTATGGGAGAATAGTAGCACCTCTAACAACATTATTGAAGAAAGATGCATTCTCATGGACTCCTAAAGCAACTAAGGCCTTTGAACATCTTAAAGAGGCAATGTGCCTAGCTCTAGTCTTAGCTACGCCAGACTTCACAAAAAGCTTTATTATGGAATGTGATACCTCAGGAAATGGAAACGGTGCTGTTTTAATGCAACAAGGAAGACCCATTGCTTTTGAAAGTCGTCCCATCAAAGGAAATTATTTAAAGAAACCCATTTATGAGAAGGGAATGTTAGTAATACTGCATGCACTAAAGAAATGGAGAACTTACCTAATGGGAAGACACTTCAATGTAAAAAATGATGATGATAGTCTTAAACACTTTTTGGAACAAAGAATATCTTCAAAAGAGTAGCAAAAATGGGTCACAAAGATGTTGGGTTATGACTTTGAAATAATATAAAAAAAAGGGGAAGCTAAATGCTGTTGCAGATGCACTCTTAAGAAAGAATGAAGAGGTGGAAGCATTGCTTTGTGCCATTTCTATTATCCAACCAGAAAGGATAACTGAAGCAAGAGATGAATGGAAGAAGGATGAAGAAGTGTGGACACTCATTCAAAAGTTGCAGCAAGATCCTAGTGCATCTGATACATTTAGTTGGAAAAATGATTCCTTATGGTATAAATATTGCTTATATATTTGTAAGAATTCCCAACTAAAGCAAAATATTCTTTTGGAATTGCACACTTCTCCTTTAGGAGGACACTCAAGATTTTTAAAAACTTACCACAGGGTGAAGAAAGAATTTTTTTGGGATGGCCTTAAATCTGATATTCAAAATTTTGTGGCAGAATTTTTGGTTTTCTAGCAGAATAAAGTTGAGACAATTGAGACCCTGGGTCTTCTACAACCTTTATCCATTCCAAGTCAATGTTGGGAGGAGATTTCAATGGATTTTATCATAAGTTTACCTAAGTCCGAAGGAAAGAGTGTCATCATGGTGGTAGTTGATAGATTTACCAAGTATGCACACCTTTTTGCATTATCTCATCCATTTAAAGAAAGTACAATTGCTACTACATTTATGGACACAATTCAAAAGCTATGTGGAAACCCAAGGGTTATTGTGAGCGAAAAAGATCCCATTTTTATTGGAAATTTTTGGACGGAGTTATTTTCTTGTTGGGGTACTCAATCAACTCATAGCTCATCTTATCATCCTCACTCCGATGGTCAAACTAAGATGGTAAATAAATGTTTGGAAAGATATATTCATTTTTTTGTATATGATAAACAAACAAAATGGGTCAAGTGGTTACCTCTAGCTGAACGGTGGTATAACACTTCCTTCCATACTACAGCAAAAATGACCCCATTTATGGCACTTTATGGATATCATCCACCATCGATCACATCATCTTTAAGAGAAAATTTGAAGGTTCAAGTAGTGAAAAATCACATAGAGCATCAACAAGAAGTTCTCCAACTCTTAAAGGAAAACCTGAATTTGGCACAAAATCGAATGAAGCAACAGGTATATCAACATCGTAGCGAGAGAAGTTTTGATGTTGGAGACTGGGTATTTTTATGGCTACAACCATAAAAACAAATGTCCCTCAAGAAAGCTAAGAAAGATAATAAATTATCACCAGAGTACTATGGTCCTTACAAGGTGTTGCAAAATATTGGTACTATGGCATACAAACTACAGCTTCCTGCTTCTTCATGAGTGCATCCAATTTTCCATGTTTCATGTTTAAAGAAGGTTATAGGTGAAAATATTCTATTTCAAACAATATTTCTAGAACTTGAAGAGGAAGGAAAAATCATTTTGGAACCTCAAGCGGTCACGGAAACAAGAACTCGACAACTATGGAATCAATCAATTTTAGAGTATCTCATCAAGTGGAAGAACTTACCCACTAAATATTCTACATGGGAGGATGGGAATTTTATACAGAAGCACCCAAAGCTACTCAAGCATTGAAGACAACACTTTTTTGAAGGAGAGGGGCATGTTAGGTCCCTATATTACTATTATAACCCCTTATTTTTGTTAGTGTAACCCCCTTATTGTTATTGTTGTACCCTTGTAACCCCCATATTGTTATTATTGTGCCCTTAAATTATTATTGTTAGGTCGGCTAGGATTACATTGTGGCCCCACTAGGATTACATTATGGCCCCATGGACTCCTATATATAGAAAGGAGGTTTTTTAATTTTAATCATCCAAGAATTGTTCATTCATGTAATGTATTGGAGGTTGCCCCCTCAAAGTGGCTTATTTATAAGGCATTGATATCTCTTTTCTTCTCTTTTTGGAGCTAGTTTCACAACAGCTTCTTCTTTTGTCGATGCCTTCACTGAATCCCTTATTTCTTTTTTTCTTTATTTGATCATTTTACTGATCTCATGCTCCATTTTCTTTATCTGCTCAGTTTGTTCAAAAATTAATTGCAACATTTCTTCCTTCTGTGTTTCTATTGCTTCTATCTCCTTTGCCATAGGGTCTTCTGTCACTGGCATCGTAAGTTGCCTCCTAAAAGTATCTATGTCTTCATTCTTCTACCTCACAAGGGTTTGGGCCACTGCTATGTTTGATGGATTATACCCGAGCCATATCACTAAATCCTCCAGATATTTTATCTTCAAATCTTTGACCGTGGCAGAACCTTTTCCAACTTTAACTATGATTGTGCATTGGACAAAGTCACCTGTAGTTTTGAGAGGCTCATGGATTTTTTAGTGAGGGTGGAGGAGATCATTTCCCCAATCTAGTTGTGCATCTCGATCTAGTCTATTGTATGGATGTTCTTTGCATTGAACTCAAAAGATTTCTTCTTATAGTCTGCTGCACCTTTGGGCTGAGGAACTTGTGCCTCCAAGAATGCCATCCTCATTCTTCCCTTCTCAAAGTCAAAGGTTGATAGGAGTCTACTCTAGGAGCTGCTTGTATGTTTCCAAAATTGATTGTAGGTGTTGGCCTTGAGAACCTCATTCATTCTCTTGATTTCCCTGAATGTGTCATAGATGTCTTACTTAGCTTGTTCTACAGTGGAAGTAGATGTGGGAGTTTTCATATTCTGCCGTTGGAATGGGATGGTGGAAGAGGATGTGGATAAGATCGGGTGGCCACCTGGTAAATTTGAACTTGGTGAACCCCTAATCGTGATGATAGTTTGCTGGTTTTTCTCATTTCCTTGGTTAAGGCCAATACTAACCCGAAATCTCTTCCTATATTTAATTTTGAACTCCTTAGTGGAGGAATTGATGTCCATGTCTGTTGTATCCTCCCTGGTCCTCTTACTTCCTATTTCCCTTTCAGACTGCTTTCCTTTTTCATCTTCAACTCTTGCTGGTTTCTTCTCTGGTGGAGTTGGTGTATGGATTCTTGAAGTAGAGATGACTTTCTCTTCAGCCTCCTGGAGTGTGTCTTCCACCCATTATTATTGGTTCATGTAATTCTCTATCTTTAGTCTGTGGGTGTGGGTGTAGGGTGTGCACCTTTTTCCACTGTGTTCTTGGAGATGATCTCCATTGGATCATAGGACCAAGTGAAACTATGTGTGAATTACATCTATTTCAGTATTTTATCTGCCTCTCCCCCTGTTGCCCCGTTGTTGCAGAATAATGGACCGATTTCGGATTTGATACTGAATTGTGACTTCTTCTTGGTCGAAACTGAATGCACCTCCTCAACATCTATCATTTTCCAGATATAATCAAGGGCAAAGGCCCTCATGGAGAGGTATTTGGGTACTTTATAGGGGGGCCATTCACTGCCATAAACCCTAATATCTGTGTAGTTCTGGTAGAGAAACCAGTCCGTTGTCTTGACCTGCTTAGTCAATTACATCACTTTCCTAATTTCCTCACTGACCCTGGGCTTTGTGATGCTGTTGAGTGCACTCGTTGCTAGATGATAAAATAGGTCTAAAAATCTCTTATATGAATAGTCTTCCTGCTCCTTTCTCAATAGAGTTGTCCAAAAAATGACATATTGGGATTGAGAGTCTTCACCTTGATTTATCATGTCGAATTCAAACTTGCTGAATTGAAAATAGGAAAACATGTACACCAACACAAAGGTGTATTTGAAAACCCATTCTATTTTAAAATTCAAGAACTGATCATGAATTGCATCAGTAAGGCACTGAGCATAGTTGAACATAATAGTGAGCTTGGCATCTGCAGAGAGGATAGAAAGGAAACCAATTTTGGCTTCACCTATGAACTGATCATTATGATAACCTAACAAATAAGATAGGGTGGTGACAATGTGCTAGGTCCTTTCTGGGAAGGTGGATGATGGATATGGGGGATTTGTTGTAGGAATTGGTGCATTGGGGGCCATTAAAAGCTCCAAGGTTTTGGCCTTGCTGGAAAAATCTAATCCCCAGTATAGTCCTATAAGGGCTTCCTATGAAAAAAGGACAATGTTCTCAACAATGAGGGCCTGTAACATCTCTTGAATGGATGGGTCATTTACATGAAAAAAATCTCGCATGTAGAGTTCACTATGCCTCTTTGCTTAATGTCATAGCAAGACTGAAATTTCCTAATTAGCGAGCAACTATGGGTTCTATGGGAGATGTAATGTGGGAACTTGGTCTTCCATAGTCTGATACCATCTACTTTGTCAAGGAGATTATCCTCGAGCCAGCAGTAGCCATTGAACATAACGAGGTCTGACTCTGTCTCATGGATCTTATAATGGATATCAGCCAAGGGAATATGGTCCATGTCTACCGGAGGGTAGACCATGGGATTGAAAGGTTGTTGATCTATCTTGGGAGGCATGATTTACTTTTTCACTCTCCCTTTGACCTGCAATAGAGAATGGGCTGCAAGAGAAGGGGAATAGAGAAGGAAGAAACAATATGAATTGACACTGGGGGAGAGGTAAAAATGAAGGGGATCAGGATTGGAAAAGAAAACGTTGAAATGAGACTGTAACCAGGCTTACTGAGTATTGGGTTTTCCTTATTTGATGTGTAATTAACCCTTCGGTAAAGGTAGTTGGTTGTGATCTCTTCTACATATGTCTGTGAATATCACAATCTGTGACAATTTAGTGGTAACAATAATGTGAATGTCTGTGAATATCACAAATTTTGGCATCACGGTGATTTCAGGTTTCAACACATGGCTAGAGGGTAACCATTGAGTTGGCGTGGGTTTGTTGGATAACGGCCCGACCATTCATGGTGCAACGATGCTATTGGTTAGAGGGGATGTGACATGGTGAAGTGGATAGGTGATGGAAGACATGGAGTGGCAACAGTGGCAACGGTCGCAGGTGCCAGTGGTTTGGGGGACAACAGAAACAACTTTTTGGATGGTGGCTTGGGTGGTAAGCAGTAATAGGGATGGGGGGTGTGAAATTTCAGGAGTGAGACACATGGAGGAGGGGGCGGCAATGGATACTTCCCATTTCAGACCCCCCGCCTTGTCAATGTCTGACAGCTGAAGGGGGCCCGAAATAAATTGAGGGCCACCGATGGCCAGGTGAGGGGAAGAGATGGAGGGTAAGGAGGGGGATGTTTATCATTGATGCAATGGGGTGACGGGGCTATGGTCCCGGGTCTGGGAATGAGCACATGGGGGATTGCATGACCTATCGGGGAGGTGGGACCTGACGAATATCGTACATGAGAGGATTTAGCCATGTGCGGTAGAGGTAAACCTTAAATATTGCGAAGTGTGGGGTGCCGGGGAGAGGGAGGTGACATGGCAAGGAGGGCTCCATGGCTTTCAAAAATCACACTTAAGGGGATTTAGTTATTAGCATTAGGGGTAAACCTTTAAACTTTATGATGCAGGGGCATTAGGCACAGTAAAATACTTTGTATCTAAGTAGACATAGGGGGGTCTCATGTTTTTAAATTCTCATGTAATTATTAGTGTTTTAAATAAAATAGTGAGGAATTGTAAATGTTCTCTAACTGCTAGAGAACATGAGGGAAGTGATTAAGCTAGGGATGTGAAGAGTCAGTTTAGTTAATTTAGGGATTTTGTCTAAATTTAGGAAATCTGGAATCTTAAGAGTTTGTTGAGCTGTTAGAGGAGATGAAGTGATTCATTATCTTCTTAAGCCAAAAGGGAATTAATTATACAGGTCATTAGAGAGTAGTTCAAAGACAGAAGAGTGAGGAAAAAGGGCCATTGATCTGAATATCCAGCCAGAAGTGAGAAGGCCTTGTATTTTATTTCATAGTTATATATGAAGGGATTTATGTTGAGTCATGTATGTGTCGATTATTGAATTTTGTATGTGTAAGCTCTGTGTGAATGGTTGAATTGGTGTCTCTGTGTGGAATCAAGGGTTTTTTTAGTGTCAGTCTAGTCATACTACCATCAGTGATCAAACTTACTCTTTTGCATTTTCATATTAGGAGTCTCATACCATAAATTTTCATCATTCCATTAGGAAATGGATGCATTGATGGTAGTGGTATTTCATCAGTTTTCCCTCATGTAAAACTTCTTGATTCTCCTCTCTATGGTCTTTAGCCATAATTCACTTTCATTCCAAATTCATACTATCAGGTCATAGGGTTGGTCTCATTAGGTCCTAGGGTCTCATCATAGTCAAATTAATGAGTCAAGTGTCAATAAATACCAGCAAGGTCATGAGGAGGTCAAATAAAGTCAAAGGCACAATATCTGGAAAGATCAAAGAATTGTTCTATTGAGATTGATGTAATTTTCACCTCAAGACCATGTTTGAGGTTAAAACATGGTACTTTTCTTTTATTATCATCTTTTATGTAATTTTATGTCTTCATATGTAATAAGTTTCACTTCAGAAGCTACTATCTCCATACAGCCACCACCCTGATTTTTGAAGAGGATTTCCACAGTATTTTGAGTGCAAAATCATGTTCTAAGTGGGTCCATCAGAAAGATCCCATAGAGAGATTTCCAATGGTATATTATACTCCCCAAACTGACTTCTGGATTGGAAAATATGCCTAAGTGAATAAAAATCCCCAAAGCCTAACTTTAGCCCCCCTTCTTCTCATTTGGTCCCTTAAACTTTATAATATAATCTTAAAGTTTTTCAATTGCAAGTCCCCTCCCCCGATCCGATCGCACCATTTAAATCCAAACTCTCGATTGAATTACCCTCGATTGAGTTACTCCCGACTGAGCCAACTCCCAATTGAGTCACCTCCAATTGACCCACCTTCGATGTGATCGCATCACACCACCGATCCGATCACCCGATCGCCACATAATCTTGCTTTCCCTTTTTTTGATTTCTTGATGCAATTAGCGGCGTATCCCCAATCGCAATCAGCAAATCCCATTATGTAGCACTCCACTCTCCTTCCCGATTGTGATTGCAATTTACCCCTACGTCCCACCTAAAGGCCTTCCGCCCTTTCCAAACAAAAGGGGTTTTTCCTTTGTATTCGATTATTTTAATTTCATAAGTCATTTCTTCGCAAAGTCTTTATCGCATGTTTTCACTCTACCATTTCCAAACCTCCACGCTCCCTTCCCGATTGTGATTGCGATGTCCCCGGTCCCACTAAATTTTTTTCTGTCGATGTGATGAATCGCACATCGCAATCAGTAGTTCCCATGAGTACCCTGCCTCCGCTCCCCTTCCCGATTGTGATTGCAATTGGCCTGGGTCCCACCTCAAATTCCTTCAACCTTTTCAATAAAAATTGGTTTTACCCTTTGTAAAAGCGGAAAAATCATTTTTATTTGTTTTAAAGGGATTTTTCATTTACACAATCGGATATTGTTTTCCCTCGCTTATTCCCGTACCTCTATTGTATTTCTCCATCACACCTGCTTCCATCGCATCGTAAGTTATCAATACAATGCGCCCACTCCTCTCCCGTTGTGATTCCCGATTACGATTGTGATTTTCCCATGCGACTCCCTCTATACACTATCGCATCACAAAACTCCAATCGCATTTCCTCCGCTACGTGATACACCCCCTCCAATCCTTCGATTGTGATTTGCGATAGAAATTTGCGATCACAAATTGGGCCCACCATCCTTTCCTTTTTCTTTTTTCCACTAAAAAGGGGATTTTTCTTTGTTGAAGGGGAAAATGGGATTTTTATTAGTTTCAAAGGGAATTTCTCGGCATGAAAGAGATTTTCAACAAAGAAAAATAGTTAAGGCCAAGAACTAAATATAAACCAGAGACATCTATAGCAAATAATGACAATGGGATCTGTTCTTCAAACTTCCTATTTTCATTCATTCAGAGCAACTGCAAATCCTCCAGATGATCAAATGTATTGTTTCTCCTTCTTTTCAGGGGCATATTGTTGGTTTTTTTTTCTATGTTTAGATTTTGGTTTATGGGTTTGTGAAATAGCTCTTTTTTCTGTGGATCTACTCCCCTCAAATTCTGTATATTTAATGTAATTATTCATCATTGTAAAGGGGGAATAAGTGTGAAAATAAGTTGGAAATCACTGAGGACGCTCTGCGCTCCATTTGTAATAGTTTGGCAGGGAATTAATAAATATATGTAGCTCTGATTTGTGGGATCCCTGTGGTATGGAATTTAGCATTGTTTTTCCCTTTGTGTTCATCTGTTAATTGTTATTTTCACCATTCATTTATTCACATTTATGGTTGAATGCTTTCAAGATAGATAGGTAGAATCCATTGTATAATGCTCTGCCTTGGGAAATCATTCAATACTCTATGTTTTATGTTGTTTGAAAAGGATCCATCTCCTATGCCCTTTTCAGCTCCTCACTAGTCTTAAATATTCCATCATTATTTAAATTGAATTGTTAAAATCCCTTCCTACCTTGCCCCATGAAATACCCTGTATCTCTGATTTAATTCCCCAGTTTCAAACTACCCCATCTATTCCATACAACCCTGAAAATTTATAAAAACATTTCCAATTATTATACCTAGCCTAAAATTAGTTTACTCTTATATTTCATTGAACATTTTTCCCGGAGAGAGCCCTCTCTTGACCTTGTAGGGCTAGCTACAAGGCTGAGCGTGGTTTGAGGTTACCCTGATTTGCCTTCTTTCAGCCTAAGGTTCAAATTAGGTGCTAACATTTCTGGCGACCATACTGGGGAATACTATTTAGCATAAAAGACTGATCACCCCAATAATATCATCCATATAAATTCTTAGACTCTGGATGATGAGATTCAGAGTTTGATAGGCTGAAATAAAACATTATAAAGTAGAAATTTGACCACACTGGCTTCAAGGAGATACACAAGGGCCAATCCAGATCCAAATCCTCCCCCTATGTTTGAAAATCCAAATCTCATTCCAAGGATAGTCAGAAGACAAGAAGGATCACTAAGTCCTAGGCCTATTTTCAGATCTCATACTTGGTCCAGTGAGTGGTTGTTTGTAGAAGATATTTCTTTTGATGAGTATTTTGAGCTTTCTTTTTTTCAGAAGTAAATCTGAGACTACACTTGATGACACAGTTTTAGATCCAAAATTTCTTATAGATATCGAAATTCAAAGGGAAAACACATCAATTGATGATTATATTTCGAATTCCCCTCAAACATCTATCACCGTAACCAATATCCGTGAGCCTTCAGAGTTATTAGAAAAATCATTTTCTCCCGTTAATTCATCAGCATTCCCATCAGTTTCAGAAGTCAATTCTCAACTTTAGAGTCCTCTATCAACACCTCCCTTGAATCCTAGTATCGCAAACGCTGTTATTAATCCACCTCGATTCATGGTTACCCGGTATGCACCCTTGGTTTTACCTAAGAACCTAAATGATATGCCTACTGATTATCAAAGTAAAATACCTATATTTGATGCCACTCAAAGCATTACAGCCCAACAACATGTTGATAAGATGAATGACTTCTTTGACCTTCATGAGGTAGAGGCAGAAAATGTAACCACAATATTGTTTGTACAAAGATTTGGAGGTGAAGTTAGAAAATGGTTTAGAGCCTTACCAACAGGCTCTATCCACACTTTGCAAGAGTTACATAGACAATTCTTAGGCTGGTGGGAGGTAAAGAGAAACCCACTTTAAATATTGTCTGAATATGAAAATATTAAAAGCATTATGGGTGAAACTGTACAGGATTATTATGTGAGATTTAATGTTGTATATAATGCTATTCCGGCCAATCTGAAGCCCCCCATGGGATTAGCTTTGCTGAAGCTTCCAGATGGATTCGATGCTGATATGGCGTATCAACTACAAGAAAGAGATCTTACCACACTTGAAGACATGCAGAAGATAGTTGTGAGAGTTGAAACAAATTTGCTGGCCAAAAGAGCGCAGACAAAAGCAGAAAGGAGAGTAACTATGAAATAATATGGATCCCCTTCAGACATTAAGATGGACACTTTGATCCGGACAGTGGAGAAAATGGTTGTTCGGTTGGCTATTTCAGATAGACCTGAAGCAAAGATCAGGAATCCGAACTTCAGAGGACATTAGTAGCCACAATTCCGAATTAAGTAGAGAGAACATAGAACGCAGGACCAAGCTATGCCACAACAGTAGATCAGAAATCCTTTGCAGCAAAATTATGTTCAGAGAATCGAAACAGATGATGATGACGATCCAGTGGTTGAAGCCAACTATTTCTTCACTGTTGATGGTGCGCCCATCTTTCTCACAAAACATGAAGAATATATAGTGATCACAGACATTCAAAAATATGAAGATTTCATATTGCCTAATGATGCAGTGTTAGAGGAAGAGTCCAATGATTATCAAAGAGGATACATGAATTTTTATCAGCGCAACAGAAGAAGTATTCTTTTAGGAGCAGAGATGTGCCAATCAATCCCATTCAGAAAAGAAAATATTTGCAATCAAAATATGACCCCTCAAATACTCAAAGAAAAGGGAAAGAGTCTACTGATCCTTCTCCTAGCAAGGCATCCTCAGTGACTAATGTTGCAAATGAAAAGAACCAGCATAGCGCAACAAAGGAGCAAGTGGAGAAGAAAGATCCTCCCGTCAAAGAGATAGAAAAATTCCCATATTTTAATTTGGAAAATGAAATTTCTAAGCTAAAGGTGTCCATGCCCTTGACTGAGTTGGTGAAAAATAGTACTTACAAACATTAGGTGCCTAGAATTTTGCAAATAGACTCTGTATCAAATATGATAAATGTTGAAGATGATTATCTTAAACTCATTTTTGGTCCAGCTATAGAAGGTCAGTCAGAAGAAAGTGAAGTCCCTCCCTTCTACCTGAGTCTTAGATTACATGAGTTCATTTTACATAATGCCATGTTGGACTCCAAAGCCTCGCATAACTTGATGGCTAAGGCCATTATGGAGAATTTGGGTCTTGATATTACCCGCAAATACGATGATTTGTATTCCTTTGACTCCGGTAGGGTCCATTGTATTCATCTTATCAAAGACTTGGTAGCATCTTTAGACTAAATCCTAGCCAAAAATGTTTTGATGGATGTAGTTGTTGCCAACGTTCCACCATGGTTTGGAATGCTTTTGTCCAGGTCATGGGGTGCAAAACCTAAAGGAACCATACAGCTTGATTTCTCTTATGCCACCATTCCCGTGTTCGGTCAGTTGAGAAAATTATATAGGGAGAAGAAAATGAAATACATGATCACCAGCAAAGAGAAAATAGTAAATCATCCCATTAATGCAGTCCACACAGATCTAGAGTCATTTGTATTATATTCATAGGGTGGTTTGAATGATGAAAATGTCCAGTTGGTAGAAGTAGATGAGATGCCTAAAATTTCAAAAAAAATTAGGGAAGTCCTTAAACAGGAAAAAGATAAAGTAGCAAGCATTTCTGAGCTTCCTGCCTGCTAGCAGCAAAGGGACAGTGAACATTAGAAATATGCATAAATCAGTCTAGATAAATTAGAGAAAGAAGCAAAATTTCAGCATCTAGTAGAAGAAGAAGAAGGTCTTTGGAGCATGGATTTTGATGGAGCTGTTGGTAAGGACGGTGCTGGTATAGGAATATGGATTTGGAGCCCTGTTTTCCAGCCTAAAAAATTTCCTAGTAACGTTAGAGTATGTGCTTATAAGTTGGCTTTTGACTGCTCTAACAATGAAGCAGAGTATGAAGCTTTGATTGCAGGATTGAAAATTCTGAAGAAGCTAAAGGCAAAGAGGATTTCTGTCTATGGAGATTCGGAGTTGATAATCAAAAAGGTAAAATGAGAGTATCAAGCAAAGCATCCATGATTGAGGGCCTATAGAAATGTAGTCCTAGACATTTTGAGGACATTTTCTGAGTACACTTTGACTGTAGTACCTCAAATGTAGAATCTTATTGCAGATTCCCTTGCCACTACTACAAGCAATTTGAAGATTCTAATGAACTCCAACAACAAGTTTGAAATTTATGTCAAACATCGGCCCATTGTTCCGGATAATTTAGGGTATTTTCAAGTGTTTTGGGATGACAATGAAATCAATTCTTTTTTGCAGAGTGAAGGAAAATTCAAGGATACTCCCATAGAAGGTGATTATAATGTTGATGATCAAGAAATCGAAGCAAATCATATGGACATATTGCAGCTGAAAGATAATATGATTCCTATAGGTCTCATACCTTTGGAGGAGATTTTTGATCAAGATTATGTTGCAAAGAAACCAAGCTTGGTGCCTACTAATAAAGGAGTTGAAGATGTTAATCTTGGAACAGTTGACAAGCCTAAGCTTGTGAAGTTATCAAATGCATTGTCGCCTGAGGTAGAGGAACAGTATGTTAAATTACTTTCTAAATTCTCTGATGTGTTTGCGTGGGATTATTCAGATTTGAAGGTGTATGAAAAAAATATAATTCAACATACTATTCCCATCAAGCCGGATCAAAATCCATTTAGATAGAAGCTAAGAAGGATCAACCCAAAGCTGCTGCCATCTATTGAAAAAGAGGTAAAAATATTATATAAAGCTAATATCATTGTCCCCATTATATTTTTTGATTGGATTTCGAATTTGGTCCCAGTACGTAAAAAGACAGGAGAGATAAGGTTGTGTATAGATTTCTAGAATCTGAATAAATCCTCCTTAAAGGATAACTATCCACTTCCGAAGATGGACCATATTCTGCAGAGAGTAGTTGGAGCATTAACATTGTGACTACTCGATGGCTACTTAGGCTATAATCAGATCTTGGTGCATGAGAGAGACCAAGACAAAACTACTTTCACAACACCCTGGGGAACTTTCCAATATGCCAAAATGCCATTTGGACTGAAGAACGCTGGAGCTAATTTCCAGGGAGCAATGGATATTGCTTTTGCCAATGAAAAGGATGTTTTTATCATTGTTTATTTGGATGATCTGACAGTTTTTTTTGGTTCTGATGATGAACATTTGCACCAATTGAGGATTGTATTTCAGCGATGCAGGAAGTTTGTGATTTATCTCAATTCGAACAAAATTTTGTTTGCTATGGATGAAGGCAAGCTGCTGGGGCATATCATCTCTAAAGATGGTATCTGCATTGATCCTTCAAGATTCGAAGCAATCCAGCACATAGACCTCCCACTAAAAAAATGGAGATTTAGGCATTTAATGGTAAGATGAACTTCCTACGCATATTTATACCCAGTTTTGCTATAAATTTAAGATAAATGAGTAACATGTTGAAGAAGGATAGCACTGTCAAATGGAGTGAGGAGGCCATAAAGTCATTTAATCTGGTAAAGTTTTCTCTATCCAATGCCCCAGTCTTGATTAGTCTTGATTACACTCAAGATTTCATTATATTTTCATTTGCATCGGAGCATACTATGGCTGCGGTATTGATGCAAAGGAGAGATCAGATAGAACAACCCATTGCATTTTTCAGTAGGACCATTCGAGATGTTGCTTTGCGGTATAATATCATTGAGAAAAAAGCATTGGCCTTTATAAAAGCATTGAAGGACTTTAGAGTATACATTCTGCATTCACATACTATAACATATGTTCCTAATGCAGCAGTGAAGGATGTGTTGATGAAAACTGATCTAGAGGGAAGAAGAGGTAAGTGGATAGCAGCAATGTTGGAATATGATTTGGAGATCAAACCCACAAAGTTGATCAAAGGTCAATTCTTGGAAAAACTAATGGCCCAATCAAACCTACATGCTTTGGATATAAATCTCATGGCAGCAATGTTAGAAGATGAGGATGAAGGTTTTCTTGTTCCAGTTTCAAACATTTTTCTACAATCCCCATGGTATTCAAACATAGTCTATGTTCTTCAGCACCTTTCACCACCTCCCAGGATGTCTAGAAGAAAAGGTAGATCACTGCAACTCAAGTCTGCTAAATTTTGTATTTTAAACAGTGCTCTTTATTAGAAAGATCAAGGAGGTATCCTTCTTAATTGTTTGGTTGAAGATGAGGCTCAGTAGGTAATGCGTGACTTTGGCAAAGGTGATTGTGGTGGTCATTTGTTTTGGAAAACAACAGCTAACAAAGTGTTGAGAGCAGGATATTATTGTCCCACTTTATTTTCATATTTGTATAAAACAGTTATGAGCTACCATGAGTGTCAAGTTTTCCAAGGGAAAAGGAAACTACTTCCTCTTCCTTTGAAACCAGTTTCAGTAAACGCTCCTTTTCACTTGTGGGGACCTGATTTCATAGGGGAAATCCATCCTGCATCATCAGCATAGCATCGATGGATCTTAACAGGTACCTATTACTTCACCAAATGGATCAAGGCCATTCCAGCACGGTAGGCCACTGATATGGTAATCATTCAATTTTTAGAATCAAATATCTTGTCTCGTTTTGGCTACCCGCACAAAATCATAACAGATAACGCAACAACATTTAGGTCTAAAAATATGGTGGAGTTCTGTGAAAAATACAATATTGTGTTGGGCCATTCAACAACATACTACCCACAAGGCAACGACCTGGAAGAATCATCGAATAAATCTATGATAAACATAATCAAGAAAATGTTGGAAGTGAACAAGAGGAACTGGCATTGAAAGCTCATCAACGCGTTATCGGAAGATAGATTCAGTAGTAAGAAATCCATAGGTATGTCACCGTTTGAATTGGTTTATGGTATTGATGCTGCTTTTCCCACGTCACTTACAGTTTCGGTCATGAGATTATTACAAGAGGTTGGCAGTGAGAAAGATGATAACTAGCGAAGGATCAATCAAATGATTCACTTTCAGCAGACAAGAGAGGAAGTTTCTCATAATGCTATTCAGTTGCAGGAGAAGATAAAGAAAATCTATGACTGTAAGACCAAAGCAGAAAATTTTCAGTTGGACGATGTGGTGCTGAGATGGGATGCACGAAATGAGGAAAAAGGGAAGCGTGGTAAGTTTGATAACCTATGTAAAGGACCATACAAGATTTCAGCATACAGGGGAAAAAATACTTTCTTGCTCTCAGATATGGATGGCCAAGATTTCCCTGGAGGACCACTGAATGGTAGGCTTTTGAAGCACTACCACTTTTGAAGATAATGGATCGAAAACTATGTCACAATCATTGTATATACCATGTTATTTTTGGTCAGATTTCAGTTACACAGTCATTGAAGTTTGGGGCCTGAGGTGAAGTCTATAAAACTTGAATGATATGTGTAATGTTTGCTGGTTTTATTTAAGTTTTAAGTCATAGTTCTAGTCAGATTCAGTCTGCATTGTGTCATTTTTCAGTATTTTGATCATATTTCCCAATGGATAAGGCTATTTGGTCTACGGTGTTCTTAGCACCTCCAAGGAGCTACCATCCCCATTGGAGCCAATTTTAGTGTCAGCCTGGTCATACTGCCATCAGTGATCAAATTTACTCTTTTGCATTTGCATATTAAGAGTCTCATACCATAAATTTTAATCATTCCATTATGACATGGATTCATTGATGGTACTGGTCTTTCATCAATTTTCCCTCATGTAAAACTTATTGATTCTCCTGTCTATGGTATTTATTCATAATTAAATTTCATTCCCAATTCATATTATCAGGTCATAGGGTTGGTCTCATTATGTCCTAGGGTCTCATCATAGTCAAATTAATGAGTCAAGTGTCAATAAATACTAGCAAGGTCATGAGGAGGTAAAATAAAATCAAAGGCACAATATCTGGAAAGATCAAGGAATTTTTATATTGAGCTTGATGTAATTTTCACCTCAAGACCATTTTTGAGGTGAAAAAATGGTACTTTTCTTTTATTATAATATTTTATGTAATTTTATGTCTTCATATGTAATAAGTTGCACTTCAGAAACTGTTATCTCCATACAGCCACCACCCTACTTTTTGAAGAGGATTTCCATAGTATTTTCAGTGTAAAATCATGTTCTAAGTGTGTCCATTACAAAGAGCCTAGAAAGAGCTTTCCAACGGTATATTATACTCCCCAAATTGACTTCTGGTTTGGAAAATATGCCTAAGTGAATAAAAATTCCCAAAGCCTAAATTTACCCCCCCTTCTTCTCATTTGGTCCCTTAAACTTTATAATATAATCTTAAAGTTTTTCAATCGCAAGTCCCCTCCCCCAATCTGATCACACCATTTAAATTTCAACTCCCGATTGAGTTACCCCTGATTGAGTTACTCCCGATTGAGCCAACTCCCAATTGAGTCACCTCCGATTGACCCACCTACGATGTGATCGCATCGCATCACCGGTATGATCACTCGATCGCCACATAACCCCACTTTCCCTTTTTTAGATTTCCTGATGTGATTAATGGCTTATCCCCAATCACAATCAGAAAATCCAATTATGTAGCACTCTGCTCTCCTTCTCGATTTCGATTGCGATTTACCCCCGGGCCCCACCTAAAGGCCTTTCACCCTTTCCAAACAAAAGGGGGTTTTCCTTTGTATTCGATTATTTTAATTTCATAAGTCATTTCTTCTCAAATTATTTATTGCATGTTCTCACTCTACCATGTCCAAACCTCTGCGCTCCCTTCCTGATTGCGATTCTGATTGTCCCTAGTCCCACTAAAGTTTTTCTTGCCGATGTGATGAATCGCAGATCGCAATCGGCAGTTCCCATGAGTACTCTCCCTCAGCTCCCCTTCCCAATTGCGATTGCGATTGGCCTGGGTCCCACCTCAAATCCCTTCCACCTTTTCAATAAAAATTGGTTTTACCCTTTGTAAAAGAGGAAAAATCATTTTTATTTGTTTTAAAGGGATTTTTCTTTTACACCATTGGACATTGCTTTCCCTCTCTTATTCCCGCACCTCTATTGTATTGCTCCATCGCACCCACTTTTTTCACATCACAAGTTATCAATATGATGCGCCCACTCCTGTCCTGCTGCGATTCCCTATTGCGATTGCAATTTTCCAATGCAACTCCCCCTATACACTATCGCATCATAGAATTCCAATCACATTTCCTCCGCTATGTGATACACCCCCTCCCCTCCTCCGATTGTGATTTGCGATAAAAAATCGGGCCCACCATCCTTTCCTTTTCTTTTTTCCACTCAAAAGGGGATTTTTCTTCGTTAAAGGGGAAAATGTGATTTTTATTAGTTTTGAAGGGCATTTCTCGACATGAAAGAGATTTTCAACAAAGAAAAACAGTCAAGGCCGAGAACTAAATATAAACCAGAGACATCTACAGAAAATGATGAAAAGGGGATATGTTCTTCAGACTTGCTATTTTCATTCATTCAGAGCAACTGTAAATCTTCCAGATGATCAAATGTATTGTTTCTCCTTCTTTTCAGGGAAACATTGTTGGTTTTTTTCCTATGTTTAGATTTTGATTTCTGGGCTGGTGAAACAACTCCTTTTTCTGTGGATCTACTCCCCTCAAATTCTATATTTTTAATGTAATTCTTCATCATTGTAAAGGGGGAATAAGTGTGGAAATAAGTTGGAAATAACTGAGGATGCTCTGCACTCCATTTGTAATAGTTTGGCAGGGAATTAATAAAGATATGCAGCTCTGATTTGTGGGATCCCTGTGGTATGGAATTTAGCATTTTTTTTCCTTTGTGTTCATCTGTTAATTGTTATGTTCACCATTCATTTATTCACACTTCTGGTTGAATTATTTCAAGATAGATAGGTAGAATCCATTGTATAATGCTCTACCTTGGGAAATCATTCAATACTCTATGTTTTCTGTTGTTTGAAAAGGATCCATCTCCTATGCCCTTTTCAACTCCTCACCAGTCTTAAACATTCCATCATTATTTAAATTGAATTTTTAAAATCCCTTCCTACCTTGCCCCATGTAATACCCTATATCTCTGATTTAATTCCCTAGTTTCAAACTGCCCCATCTATTCCATACAACCCTGAAAATTTATAAAAACATTTCCAATTATTATAACTAGCCTAAAATCAGTTTACTCTTATATTTCATTGAATATTTTTCCTGGAGAGAGCCCTCTCTTGACCATGTAGTGCTAGCTACAAGGATGAGCGTGGTTTGAGGTTACCCTGATTTTCCTTCTTTCAGCCTAAGGTTGAAATTATGTGCTAACAGGTTTGATATAATTTTTCATACATGTTACATGAGAAAGATCGATCGCTGTAAGGATCGATCATGGTTAAGAGAAGCTTAATTGAATTTTGGCATTTGGGTGTGTTGAACTTGATTAAATCTGGTGGAGCTCATTCCTATTTGAAGAAGAAGGATTCGGGAGCTATTAACCCAAGAGAATCCTGGTTCGAGAGTCATAAGATGAAACCAAGCGAAGGACTGTGCGAAGATCCGACCCTGACTGTATTTAACCCTGAGCCACGTTGAAATAAGGGGAAGTGAAGTGTGAAGAGATTACGAAACCATAGAAAAAGGAAGAAACAAGAGTGAGGGCAGAGTTTATATAAACAAAGGCGTTGAAGAATTAGAAGCAGAACCTGGAGTGAAGACGTAACAGAACCTTGAGCAATTGAACAGTGAAGCGGTTTCGAGATCCTATACCGATGGTTTTTGCATTGTTTAAAAGTGGTAAGCGGAATCACAAGAAAAAACGCAATATGTGTCAGCGTGTGACACGCTCCCTTGAGTGGTATTGACATACCATCCATTTCGCATTTTTTTTTAACATTAAAGCTCGGAGGTAAAAAAACCATGATACGCGCAACATCCGTCCGATGGTCAGTGCTGGATGATCAATGGTGTTCACAATTCAAGTTGCGAGGGAGTTAAACCAAGGTACTTTTGTATAGGGCTGTGGGACCCGCGCGGACCTTCAATTTTGTTGGGGTTTGTTTTAATTTAAAATCAATGTTTGTAAAGGTTTAATGCATAAGGCTGGTTAGTGGAATGCGGCGGGAGTGTGAAGTAATGTGACCATCGCTAACATGGTCGATACATATAAGTGTGGGCCTGAATATATTGTGTGGAGGTTTAAATGTTAAATGGGATCGAATTATAGCTGTGGAAAGACTTAATGTTATGTGGGTTTATAGTTTTATATTCCAATTTAAATATTTGCCGAATAGTGGAAAGGTGAAGTGAGGGTCAAAGGTTAATATGGGTTTAGTATAATGGTTGAATATTAATTTGACATATTATAAGAAGGGGTTAGATTATGGTTTTGAAAAAGGTAAAGCTACCCCATATATGAAGGTTGATGGGTTGTTATCAAAGGTTTTTAGACCAAAAATTATGAAAAGCTCCCGCATAGGACTTTGGTCTAGGATGCAGGTTTTTATACCTATTTTTTAGAGAGTAAAACTTCCACTTATAAAGGAAATTGAAGATTGTGGGGTTTAAATTGAAATTGAAATTTTATAGATGCTTGAGAGGTTAGCCTGGGCATCATGTGGTATCATAGCATCAGGAATAGCTTTGTTTGAAGTAAAGGATTTTTTTGTAATTAAATCTTATATGCAGCAAAGTACACAGAATTGTAGTGAACAGGATTTGTAGAATTGAATGAAGAACAAGATCATGCAGGGATCTTGCAGGTAAAATAATTTTAAATCTGTCTTGAAATTACGAGGACAAAATTGTGGTTGCAGAGAGGTGAAGACAGAGTTTTGATAATGATGGCAGTGAACCTGATATTCAACTAAAGGTTGAATAGGGAGGACAATTACAGTGTTCTCAAGAGAAGGTGAGTTGATGAGCAGTGTTTAACTCTGGTTTGAAGAATTGTTTACAGAATTCATATTGAAGGCAATTGAAGAAATCTCAACAAAGCAGATCACAACTTTGAGAGTAGTGATGAAAGAGTCCAACAGAGGATTCTAAAGAGAAGAAGAAAGTGTGGAAAAACCTATAAATTCTCAACAGAGGTCGGATGAAAGAAGAACAGATGTGTTCTTGGAAATTTGGAGAGTGAAGCCTAGAGAGAGCAGAAGAGAGTGCTCAAAAGGTTCCAGTAGATAGGGGACCAATACTTGCCAAAAGCCCAGATCTAGAGGAAAGGATTGGTGAGGTAAGTGGCAGCAGGAGAGATTGCTATTGCAGAGGCTTAGTGCAGCTTGTGAGTGAAGAAATCATGGAGAAGAGGATGGCTACTGATTGTCATAGCAAATATTGCAGAGGTTCTAAGAGAGGCCACAGCAGAAGAGAGAAAGTAGATGCCAAGGAAAATGGCATAAGGTAGCAGTTGACTGATGCAGAATATTGGAGAGAGATAGTTGAGATCATTGAGTAGTTTAATAAACTAGAAAAGGGTATAGAGGAAATCCAGAGAGTTGGTTGGCTCATGAAGAAGAGAGTAAAATGGCAACCATTATAGTTTAGGTTTAGGAAAAAGGAGATTGCCTTATTGAAAGAGGAACTCAAAGCAACTAACTTGAAAAATAATTTTCTGTTTGTGAAGCAGAACAGAGTACATATGAGGAATGGATATCTGTAAGAGATCTTGTGAGACATGGTGAAGGTTTAAGGTAGCAAGAATTTTGTCTTGCTGAAGAGGATATAATTGATGATTTCCTGAGTTATTGGACAAGTCTAGATCAGTTGGATGATGCAAAGACTTGTATTTTGAGTCTGAAAATTGTGAAGTGATTACAAGTTCTACAGAGAAAGAGGAACTTAGAGTTCTTGAGTCAAGGATGGAATTTGAAGATTCCACATGCAGATCTGTTCAAAGGGAGGTGCTTGAGAAAGTAGCCAAGACTGAAAATTCTTGCGGTCTTAAAGCTAAAGAGTTGTGTATGCTTGCAGGTACATCACATGGAAATGAACAAACTTTAAAGTTTGTTGAGGTGGATAAATTGAATCAGAAATCTATTCTGATCAATGCTAAGATAGCAAGATCTCAGGAGGAATTGAAAACAAAGGAGTCTGATGAGAATATTCAGCAGAATATTGAAGCAAAGAGAGAAGCAGCAGCAGAAGATTGGTCAAGAGTAAGAAAATGTATAAAAGGTTGTGTGAGGTTCCCAAAATCTACTCCAATTGAAGTTGTAGAATTGTATAGAAGGTTTGATTTTCAAAGAAGAGAGTTGGAGAAACAGAGGACCTATGCACAGGATGAATTGATGAAGAAGCAAGCCAAAGGAATTGTCATGAATGACAATCACAGAATAGAGGATAAGAAAATTATTCAACAAAATGAAGGAGTTCATTTTGGTGAATCACAACAGAAGGACATTCATGAAGTAGATGATGGAAAAAGGCAGAGACTAGCTTACAGTCTCATGGAGGATGAGAATCAGCATACTGATGTGCTGACAGAGGAATTGGAAGGAACATTAGAACAACATACTAATGTGTTGTCAGAGGAGGAAGAGGCATTGAGACCTTATAGTTTTAGTGCTGAAGGCTCATGTGTTAATCACGTAGGCAAGGAAGAACAACAAATGAAAATTTTCAGAGAATTGAATGAAAGAGAAACTATGTTGGCTGAAAACATAGTGAAAGGTCATCATTTTAACATGGCGATTGGAACAGTGGAGATAAATCTAGAAGCTGAGGAGAAAGATAGTGAAGAATTTCTGAGTCTTGAAACGAACTTGGAACTGCAGAAAGAAGAATTGGTGACTGGGTCATCAATTGAGGCCATTGGGTCTTGTGAATTTGAAACTGACAATTTGATTGTGCTTACAGGTATTACAGGAGACAATCCATCTCTTGGGATTGTCTTGAAGGAAGATGAAACCGTCATGCAGAAACTTGTTACTGTTGGTGACAAAGAATATTTTTCTTGTATGATGGGCCAAGAGAATACCGGAGGACAGATTTTTAAAGTTGCTACAGTAAGGGAAAATCAAAATTCTATTCTGATAGAAGATGAGAATGTAGTAGTTGAAGAACTTGATTTGATTTTTAGAATCAATCAAGATGATGATGGAAAATTACTGAAGATTTTCAAGGAAGAAGAAGAAGATGCTGAATTTAATTTGCAGCATACTGATGTTGTGAGACAAATACAAAAGAGAGGGCTGAAATGTTTGTTGGAAACATTTGAAGAAGAGAAGGAGATTGTAGACACTAGAGTGAAATTTCCTGAAGCTGTGAAAAGAAGAGTAGTAGATATTATTTTGCAAAATCTGATTATGTTTACTAGTATACTGAATGAGTATGTTATTGCAGGAAGAAAATTAATTGATGATTTACTTGCTAAAAGTAAATTTGCAGGTGATGAGAAAATTAAAAGTGTTGCAGAGGGAGATATCTTAAGAGATACTCAGGAAGATTTTTTCTGTAGCAAAAGACAAGAGGGCATGGATGATAGGGTGGATGCAAGGGCTCAACAATTAAGAGCAAGAGACCAAGTAAAAGCAGCAAAATTCTTGAAGACAGTAACAACATCAGTACTAGCGGTTACAATAGTAGAAATTGGAAGCAGCAGCAGTGGATAGAGGAATTTATAGCTAAAAGATAAGCTGGACATGGAGACTGAAAACATCAAAGAACTAATGATGAATTTGTCTCAGAAGCAACAGACAAAACAAGAAAGTAGAAGGCTCTTACCAAAGGAAAGACAAGAAGAAATTGTGAAAGAAGAGATGAAGGAAATTTTCATAACAAGATATGGAGACCTAGAGAAGTGCAGTTGAAAAGTAATGTAGTTGCTGGACAACAGCAAAACAAATTATGGGATCCAGGAGGAAGAGATTAAAGACACATGATCAGGAGATCGTGAACAATTTGAACCTTGGGAGTCTGATGCAGAGGCATTAGGCACAATAAAATACTTTGTATCTAAGTAGACATAGGGGGGTCTCATGTTTTTAAATTCTCATGTAATTATTAGTGTTTTAAATAAAATAGTGAGGAATTGTAAATGTTCTCTAACTGCTAGAGAACATGAGGGAAGTGATTAAGCTAGGGATGTGAAGAGTCGTTTTAGTTAATTTAGGGATTTTGTCTAAATTTAGGAAATCTGGAATCTTAAGAGTTTGTTGAACTGTTAGAGGAGATGAAGCGATTCATTATCTTCTTAAGCCAAAAGGGCATTAAGGATACAGGTCAGTAGAGAGTAGTCTAGAGATAGAGTAGTGAGGAAAAAGGGCCATTGATCTGAATATCTAGCCAGAAGCAAGAAGGCTTTGTATTTGATTTCATAGTTATATATGAAGGGATTGATGTTGAGTCACGTATGTGTTGATTATTGAATTCTATATGTGTAAGCTCTGTGTAAATGGTTGAATTGGTGTATCTGTGTGGAATCAAGGGTTTGATATAATTTTTCATACAAGTTACCTGAGAAAGATCAATCACTATAAGGATAGATCACGGTTAAGAGTGTTGGGTATGTGTTATATTCTTTCCACGAATAAGCACGCACGGGGGGGTAAGAGGGGGGGCAATAGCCCCCCCTTTGTACTGGGCACAGCGGGGGGGGGTCACAAGGGGGTTGGTAACCCCTACCTGTTAGGGTCCAAGGCAGTGCCCCTGCGAAAATTTTTTCGTCCTTAATTTCGAGTGGGTAGTCCGTGCCCATGGTTTTGTGCATGGTTTTTCACATGGTTTTGGGGTACGATGGTTTTCGGCCCCTGGTATTTTTGTAGATCCAGTCAAGAGAACTATGCTTATGTTCTAATCCAAGGTTAATGGATTAGAGTTCATGTATTCTTCGGCATGTATATATATGTGTTGTAACACTAAAAGGAAAATAATGAAAAATCAAGCTGTTCGTCCCGATTTGGGATCTAGGGGAAATCTTTGTGTTTATC
The DNA here is from genome assembly GCA_034641835.2 of Pinus albicaulis. NCBI lineage: Eukaryota > Viridiplantae > Streptophyta > Pinopsida > Pinales > Pinaceae > Pinus > Pinus albicaulis. Next base: position 1,307,682,952 of record CM076581.1, read on the forward strand.
TATTTTATGTTTTATGCTCTCGCTATTGTTTATTTTCTATTATAAGATTTGTGTGTAGATAATTTCTATTTAGGGTTAAAACCTACATGTGGTATCAGAGCAATTTCAGCTTCAAGGGGATGCCTTTGCTGCTGAGGGTTTTTTTGCTCGGGCCTGCAGCAGACCCTGTTCAGTGGGAGATCTGTGGGATTGATTCTTGCGGTGAAAGAAGATGGCGAGCGGTGGAAAGATAGAGATTGAGAAATTTAATGGTCAGAGTTTTGAGTTGTGGAAGCTCAAGATGGAGGATATTTTGGTGGATAAATATCAGTGGATCGTGGTAGATCCGGGTACTAAACCAACAACAATGTCAGATGAAGACTAGAAGAAACTAGATCAGAAAGCTAAGAGCACAATACGTTTGTGTGTCTCAGATTCAGTATTGTTGAATGTATCTGGGGAAGCTACGGTGAAGACCCTGTGGGAAAAGCTAGGGACTTTGTACCAATCTAAGTCCCTGGTGAATAAATTGTTCCTAAGGAAAAATCTGTATAACCTGAGGATGAAGGATGGAGACTCAGTGACAGAGCATCTGAACACCTTCAATACTTTGGTAAGTAAGCTATCATCTACTGATATTAAAATCTCAGATGAAGATAAGTGCATTATTTTGTTCTGTTCTCTACCAGACTCATGGGACAGTCTGGTTATTGCATTAGGTAGCAATACAACTACCTTGAATTCTGATGACATTGTCTCAGCCTTGCTGTCGAAGGAAATGAGACGGAGAAATATGGAGAGTGAGAATGGAGATGCCTTATCTGTACAAGGAGGGTCCCAAAATAGAAACAAGAATAAGGTTTTGAGTGGGAGATCTAAATCTAGAGGGAGATATAAATCTCCTGGAAAGTTTGTAAAGGTGTGCTGGAAATGCAGAAACGAAGGGCACTACCAAAAGGACTACATATCTAAAGCTCCTAAGAAAGGAAAGGGATCTGATGATGCTCCTTCTGCAAAGGCAAAAACCACCTCAGATGAAGGTGGGGATGTGTATTTGGCTTCTTCTTCAAATACACATGTAGATCATGAGTCATGGTTGATTGAATGAGGTGCATCATTTCACTTCACTCCCCATAGGGACTGGTTCTACGAGTATGAGAAATATGATGGTCATGATGTCTTCCTAGGGGATGATAGGAAGGCCAAAATCTTCGGACGTGGAAAGTTCAAGATGAAGCTGCAAGGTGGAAGGATTAGAACACTTCCTGGTGTTCTACATATTCCTGCATTGGCCAGAAATCTGATTTTTGTAAGCAAGATGGATGTTGCAGGTGTAAAAATAGTGTTCGATAAAGATGCCTGCAAGATGGTTCGGGGGGCACTGGTATTAATGCAGGGAGTTCGGACTGGAACTCTGTACAAGCTACAAGGTAGCACTGTTATTGATGGGTGTAATAGTTCTATGGTTCCTAAAAGTGGAGCAAAAAGCCTAGTTGTCTTTGGAGAAAAGACCATGCTATGGCATCAAAGGCTTGCACATATTGGAGAGAAGGGCCTTCAAATACTTCATAGAAATGGTATGGTAGAAGGTATGTCTAATTTCTCTCTGGATTTTGATTTCTGTGAACATTTTGTATATGGGAAGCAGAATCAGGTGAGTTTTCCTTCTGGTGCTAAGAGGGCGAACAAGATATTAGAACTTGTGCACAGTGATGTGTTTGGACCTGTGTCAGTTCCATCACTGGGAAAGTCTGTGTACTATGTTTCATTCATATATGACTTCTCAAGGAATACATGGATATATTTCTTGAGGAAGAAATATGAATTCTTTGACAAATTTAAAGAATTTAAGGCTCTGGTGGAAAACCAGACAGAGAAGAAGATAAAGGCATTGAGGACAGATAATGGTGGGGAGTTCTGCAAGAAGGAATTTGAAGAGTTCTGTAAGAAGTGTGGTATAGCACGACAGAAGACTACTCCATACACACCTTAGCAAAATGGAGTTGCAGAAAGAATGAATAGAACACTGATGGAAAAGGAAAGAAGCATGCTCAGTGGTATCGGGTTAGGACAAGAATTCTGGGCAGAGGCAGTGGAGACTGCATGTTACTTAGTTAACAGATCACCTTCATCAGCGTTGGAGGATAAGACTCCACAGAGGTATGGACTGGTAAGAAACCCTCTCCTTCACATCTAAGGGTATTTGGATGTGATGCATATGTACATGTTCCAAAGGAGAAAAGGACCAAGTTGGATAATAAATCTGAAAGGTGCATCTTTATTGGGTATAAGGATGGTTTAAAGTGTTACAAGCTTTGGAACCCAGAAACAAGGAAGGTTGTGTACAGCCGAGATGTGGTGTTTAGAGAAGTGAAATATATTGTTAAACATGAAGTCCTACCAAAGGAACCTGAGAAGATAGAGTTTGAGCTAAAGGAGGATGAATCAGACTCTACAATAGAAGAAGACTCAGAAGATGAAGAGCCACAAACTCCAGCTTTGAGAAGATCAGTTCGGGAAAGAAGGCAACTAGAAAGGTATAGTCCATCTGCTTTCTGTTCAGGTTTTGCCTTAACTATAACTGATGATGACCCCAGAACTGTCAGGGAGGCAGTAGATTCAGAGGATGGAAAACTCTGGAAGGAGGCCATGGTTGATGAAATGGCATCCTTGCACAAAAATGAGGCATTGGGATCTGGTGGAGTTGCCAGCTGGAAGGAAGCCCATCGACAGCAAATGGGTGTTTAATAAGAAGATGAATGTAGAAGGAAAGGTGGAGAAATACAAAGCTCGGTTGGTAGCAAAAGGTTATTCCTAGGTGCTGGGAATTGATTTTCGCGATATTTTTTCTCATATTGCCAAGGTTACTTCTATTATATTACTTTTCTCTGTTGTTGTTGCATTTGATTTTGAGATAGAAAAGATGGATGTGAAGAAAAAATTTCTTCACGGGGATCTAGAAGAGGAGATCTACATGAAGTAACCTAAAGGTTTTATGGTGAAGGGTAAGAAAGAGCTGGTATGCAGGTTGAAGAAGTCTCTGTATGGGTTAAAACAGTCACCAAGGATGTGGTATCAGAAATTTGATACCTATATACGGGGACTTGGCTTCACCAGAAGCAAGGAGGATCACTGTGTTTATTTTAAATTAATTGGTGACCATGTTATTTATTTTGTCTTGTATGTGGATGATATGTTGTTGATTGGAAATGACAAAGAAATTATGCAAGATTTGAAGACCCAACTGTTCTCCAAATTCGACATGAAGGATCTTGGTGCTGCAAACTATATTTTGGGCATGGAAATTAAGAGAGATCGGGCAAAGAGGAAGCTCTGGTTAAACCAGAGGAAGTATGTCGAGACTATATTGCAGAGGTTCAATATGCATGATAGTAAACCGGTGAATGTTCCGATTCCTGTAGGTACAAAGCTATCTGCTGAACAGTGTCCCAAGACACAAGAAGAAGAGGAGGATATGTCCCGTGTTCCATATGCAAGTGCAGTGGGTAGCCTGATGTATGCAATGGTCTGTACTAGACCAGACATTTCACATGTAGTGGGAGTATTGAGCAGGTTTATGTCAAACCCAGGGAAGGAGCATTGGACAGTAGTGAAGCGGGTTTTCAGATATTTACGTGGCACTAGTGATTATGGATTGTGCTACCAGGGAAGACCAGGATTGGAAAGAATGTTGGACATTCATGGTTTTTTTGATGCAGACTGGGCTGGAGATCTGGACCAAAGAAGATCTACAAGTGGGTATGTGTTTAGCCTATTTGGAGGCGCAGTCATTTGGATGAGTAAAAGACAATCTGTAGTGGCTCTTTCAACTACAGAGGCAGAATACATAGCAGCCACTCATGCAAGCAAGGAAGCAGTTTGGTTGCAGAGATTGTGTTCAAGTATGGGGTTGGTACAACGAGCTATAAGGATAGACTGTGATAGCCAAAGTGCAATTTTCTTGGCTAAGAACCCTGCTTATCATTCAAAGACAAAGCACATTGATGTTCAATATCACTTTGTTAGAGATATGGTTGAGGCTAAAAGGGTGTTGCTGGTAAAGGTGGACACTTTGAAGAATGTTGTAGATGCATTGATGAAGTCTGTGAGCACTCAAAAGTTCTCTTGCTATAGAGAAATAATGGGTGTTGAAGAATTGGGCCAATGACTAAGCTCTCCTATGGTCCCCTGTGGAAAGAAAACAACAAGTGGGAGAATGTTGGGTATGTGTTATATTATTTCCATGACTAAGCATGCACGGGGGGGCGATAGCCCCTGCTTTGCACTGGGAGTAATGGGGGGGTCACAAGGGGGGCAGTAGCCCCCCCTGTTGAAGAAAATTTTTTGGTCCTTAATTTCCGATGGGTAGTCCGCGCCCATGGTTTTGTGCATGGTTTTGCACATGGTTTTGGGGTATGATGGTTTTTGGCCCCTGGTATTTCTGTAGATCTGGTTAAGGGAAATACGGTTATGTTCTAATCCAGGTTTAATGAATTAGGGTTCATGTATGCTTTGGAATGTATATATATGTGTTGTAACACTAAAAGGAAAATAATGAAAAATCAAGCTGGTCGTCCCGATTTGGGATCCAGGGGAAAATCTTTGTGTTTATCTATTTTATGTTTTATGCTCTTGCTATTGTTTATTTTTTGTTATAATACTCGTGTGTAGATAATTTCTGTTCAGGGTTGAAACCTCCAAAGAGAAGTTGAATTGAATTTCGGCATTTGGGTGCGTCAAACTTGATTAAATTTGGTGGAGGTCATTCCTATTTGAAGAAGAAGGATTTGAGAGCTATTAACCCAAGAGAATCCTGGTTCAGGAGTCACAAGATGAAACCAGGTGAAGGATTGTGCGAAGATCCGACCCTGACTGTATTTAACCCTGAGCCACGTTGAAATAAGGGGAAGTGAAGTGCAAAGAGACTATAGAACCATAAATAAAAGAACAAACAAGAGCGAGGGTGAATTTTATATAAACAAAGGCACTGAAGAATTAGAAGTGGAACCTGGAGTGAAGACGTAACAGAACCTTGAGAAATTGAACAGTGAAGAGGTTTTGAGATCCTATACCGGTGGTTTTTGCATTGTTTAAAATTGGTAAGCGGAATCACAAGAAAAAACACGATATGCATCGGTGTGTGACACGTGCCCTTGAGTGGTATTGAAATACCAACCATTTCGCCTTTTTTTTTAGCATTAAAGCTCGGAGGTAAAAAAAGTGCGATACGCACAAGATTCGTCCGATGGTCAGTGCTGGATGATCAACAGTGTTTGCAATTCAAGTTGCGAGGGAGTTAAACCAAGGTACATTTATATAGAACTATGGGACACGCGCGGACACTCAAGTTTGTTGGGGTTTGTTTTAATTTAAAATCAAGGTTTGTAAAGGTTGAATGCATAAGGTTGGTTAGTGGAATGCAGCGGGAGTGTGAAGTAATGTGACCATCGCTAACATGGTCGATACATATAAGTGTGGGCCCAAATATATTGTGTTGAGGTTTAAATGTTAAATGGGATCGAATTATAGTTGTGGCAAGACTTAATGTTATGTGGGTTTATGGTTTTATATCCCAATTTAAATATTTACCAAATAGTGGAAAGGTGAAGTGAGGGTCAAATATTAATATGGGTTTAGTATAATGGCTGAATATTAATTCGACAAATTATAAGAAGGGGTTAGATTATGGTTTTGAAAAAGGTAAAGCTACCCCATATATGAAGGTTGATGGGTTCTTATCAAAGGGTTTTAAACCAAAAATTATGAAAAGCTTCTGCATAGCAATGTGGTCTAGGATGCAGTTTTTTATACCTATTGTTTAGAGAGTAAAACTTCCACTTATAAAGGAAATTGAAGATTGCGGGGTTTAAATTGAAATTTAAATTTTATGGATGGCTTGAGAGGTTAGCCCGGGCATCACTTTCGAAGTGTGAAGCATGGGCAGGAGGAGTGATGTGGAAGGGGAGAGTGGGACCGACTGCATCACAAATCACACATCTTAGGTTTTTGTTATAAGCAGCGGGGGTTAAACTATAAAACTTGTGAAGTGCGGGGATAGGGAAAGTGACATGGCATGGAGCATGGGACCGCCCACAAGCTATCACACATCGCACTTTGGAGGATTTAGCTGTGCGTGGTAGAGGTAAACCTTAAATATTGCAAAGTGTGGGGTGCAGGGGAGAGGGAGGTGACGTGGCAGGCAGGGCCCCACAGCTATCGCAAATCGCACTTTGGCGAATTTAGTTATTAGCAATAGGGGTAAACCTTGAAACTTGTGAAGTGGGAAGCATGGGGAGGAGGAGTGACGTGCAGGGGAAAGTGGGACCTAATGCATCAAAAATCGTAGATCTTAGGTTTTTATTATAAGAAGGTGGGGTTAAACTCAAAAACGTGCGAAGTGCGAGGAGAGGGAAAGTGACGTGGCATGGAACGTGGGACCGCACGCAACCTGTGGATCACAAAATTTACCAATTTCTTTAGCATTTTCCTTTTTAACTTGTGAAGTTTGATTTGGTGCTTGGAAAGACTTGCACATACTTCAGATGAACTAGACTTCCCCTCACAGGACTTTGAAGTCACCATTTCATTTTTTCCATTTGTTTCTCCCTCCTTTTCATATCTACCTACTCGAACTACTCATATAAAAAAAAATTCTTCCTTTGTAGGGTGCATTTAGACTTGTAGGCCCTAAACATTTTATTTTAACATTCTAACCTAAACCCTATCCCTTATTTCTCCTATTGGTTCATATTAAGCTATTGTACCAATCTCATTTTCTATTTATCTACTAATAAGCCAAGGTTACTCAGTTTGGAAAATCTTTATTTTCTAACCTGTCAAGAAAAATTGAAAATTTTCCGATCATGATTAAACTATATGACTGCGCAGAGCTATCTAAAAGAGTAGTGGCATTTGAACTTGAAGAAATTTTAGTTTTATTTCTTTTTTGGGGTTCTTTTTTTTTTCATTTTTATTTGAAATCATTTTAATTTTGAAAAGCCTTTCAATAATGAAAATCTTGCATGAAATATGAATTACCCAGTCACCTTAAGATCCTATAATTTATAGGGTACTAACAATGGCTCTAGCTGGGGATGGCGCTTCTTGAAAAGACGTGTCAATAAATTGAGACCAGTAGCCTTTGATTCTCCCTTTTCTGCAAATCTTTAACTTCTTTCCTTTATTTTTCAACTGAGTTCCTTTCTATTTTTATATATTCTCATCGAACTAGGCTTAGGGCCTTCTCTCCAGGCTTCAACCTCGTCCAATGAATTATTGAAAACTATAAGACTGTGGTGTTTACAATGATAACAATTTAACCTGAGTTTAGAAGAAATAATGTTTTAGCATCCTACCATTGACAGGACCTCCAAATACTTTGCTACCATTCAACTCTCTAAGAAAGTAAGCGTTTTTCCCCTAAAAGCATGAACGATGTATGGTCTTTGAAAAATATTATCAAACTTCCCATGTTTGCCTTTACCCTCTCTCCTGGAATCCCATTTCAGAACCTTGTCACCTAAACTGAAATCATTTTTCTTGGTTCTCTTGTCAAAGATATTTTTGATATTCTCTTACATCACTTGGGTTCCGTTGTAAACCTCTTCTCTAGAATACTATAGCTAGATGGTGTCATTTATCCCTTTTAATGTCATTTGGTTCGGCTTGGATCTCTTGTATTATCTTCATTACTAGAAATCCCAAGGAAGAAGGAAACATTGCATCCATTCCATAAACCAATTGGTATGGTGACATGCCGATTGATTTCTTTGTGGTGAGCCTATCAACCCACAGAGCATTGATCAAATTATTGTGCTATGATTTCTTGTTCTCCTTGAGGAGGTTTTTGATGATGTTCACCAGGCTTTTATTTGAAGATTGAGCCAATCCCCACTGGTGTAAAGGGCTTTCTATAGAAATAGGTTTCAGGGGTAAGGGCAGTAGATTCCTCTTTCCTTCAAATATTTGACATTTATTGTAGGCAATAACCATCTTATGGACATTAGGAAAAATAGTGGGCCAATAAAACCCAACTCTCATGATTTTGTTAGCAGTGGTTTTCCAGTAGAGATGGCCACCAGAGTCGCCTTCATGGAACTCCTGCATTGTTCTATCTTCATCATTCTTTGATAAAAATTTAAGCAAGATGCCTCCAATATCTTTCCAATACAAAACATTTTCAAAAGTGTAGCACTTAACAACTTTGATTTTTAGGAACGTAGCCTTTGTTTTGGATAAACAAGGAGGAGCATTAAAATTAGACAGTACATACAAAATATCAGCATACCACGGAGAATTCAGGAATTCCTCGTGAATCGTTGGAGTCGCTAGTTCCTCTTCATCATCTAATGTGTGTACCATGTTGATGTATAGTGCGTGAAAATTAGATTCGGCCATCAATTCAGCTAGTCTTTTTCCTTTGATCAACTTGGTAGGTTTGATTTCCAAATCATACTCTAGGATCATTGCAATCCATTTCCCTCTTTTTCCATCAAGGCCGTTTTGTGTTTGAATGTATTTGACCATAGCATTTGGAACACAAGCAATGATATGTGAATGTAAAATATAGACTCTAAAATCTTTTAGTGCTTGAACCAATGAAAAGGCCTACTTTTCCATGATATTATATTTCAGAGATGCATCTCTTAATGCCTTGACAAAAAAGGATATTTTTTTTCTTGTCATTCACCATTTCTCTATAACAAAATAGTAGCAATAGTATGTTCAGAGGAAAAAGAAAAAATCATGAAATCTTCAGTGAAATCTGGACTGATTAGTACTGGGGCCTTTTTCAATGATAGCTTGACCAATTCCAAATATTGTTTTGCTTCTATGGTCCACTTTATTTTTTATCCCTTATTTAGCATGTTAGTGATGTTACTTAAAAGTTCTGCCAAGTTAGGTATAAATCTCCTTAGGAAGTTGATTTTAACAATGAAGAATTGGAGTTCTTTAAAATTTCCAGGATGGATGATTTTCAATATTCCTTCAGTTCTGATAGGGTCAATTTTGAGTCCATATTTAGAGATAATATGGCCTAATAGTTTTCCTTCTTCTAAGACAAACATTTTCTTCTTAGGATTCAGGGAGAGTCGAAATTTTTTGCATTTTTTGAAAACCCTTCTCAAGTGTGTTAAAAGTTCTTCATCGGTTTTAGAAAACACAGTGATGTCATCCAAATAAATCACAATAAAGTGGCCAATGTCATCAGGATATGAAATGTCCATGGCCCTTTGAAAGGTAGCTCCAAAATTCATTAGTCCAAAGTGCATTTTCACATACATGAAAGTCCCCTAAGGAGTTGTAAAGGTTGTCTTATCTTGGTCATCAGGGTGTACTAACACTTGATTAACCAGAGAAACCATCTAACAAAGATATCCTACTGGAACCCACTACCCTTTGTAATATGTGATCCATCTTAGGTAAAGAGTAGTTATCCTTAAGAGATACCTTATTAAGGTTTCTGAAGTCAATGCAAAGTCTAATCTTGCATGTTTTCTTCCTAGTTGAGACAATATTGTAAACCCATTTGGAGTACCTGAGTGGCACTATGATTTTTGCTTCATACATATTTTTAATCTCTTTCTCAACTAAAGGCATTAACACAGGATTTATTCTTCACAATTTTTGTCTGGATGGCTTTTGATTTTCTTTAATTGAAATCTTGTGCTGAATGATGCTAGCATCATAGGATTTCAAATCCTCATTACTCCATGCAAACACATCAATAATTTCTTTGAATAAGTCTATGTATTTTTTCTTTGTAATAGTAGGCAAAGATTTAGATAGTTTGATGATTTTGGGGTTCTGCTCTATGCATTATTACATTCATCAATGTCTGTTTCAGTTGGCTCTATTTTGGGTTTTTTGGCCACATCATTAAAGTCAAATAAATCTTCTAAATGGACTAGCCCCCTAGGTAGATTATTCTCTTTAAGCTGGAGTATTTCAAATTCCTCTTTTTTTAGGCCTTTTTGTTTATTGGTATTATATACAGTGTTGTGAGCGCGAGTATTTACATCTGGAAAAATGTTTTCCAGAACATCGGCTTGTGTTTCCTTAGTATTTTGTACCTTGATAAGATTGTCTCCTTCACAATCCATATCCACATTACTGTCTTCAAATTCATCTCTATATTGCAGGAAGCTCTCAATTTGTTTATCATTGCATAAAAATTTCTAGTATCTGATTCTTTCTGGCACTCCAGGATGGTGTTCGACCTCAATTGTATGCTGCTTGTTTGGGTGAGGTAGTTTATAGGTGTTTTCTGAAACAGCTACGCCATTGGCTAGGACATTTTTTTTTCTGGGAATGACTGCCAAATAATATTCCTCGAAGATCCTCAAAAAATCAACGAAAACATTTCTATAATCTCTTAGTATATGGTTTTTGGCCGCATATAGCCCTTTAATCTGTTTAATGACTAGCTCGGAATCACCCTACATAGCTATCCTCCTTGCTCCCAATGTTCTCAACATTTTTCAATCCCAACATCAAGGCTTCATACTCGGCAATGTTGTTTGTGCACTGGAATTTTAATTTGTATGAATGACCCTATGCACTATTATCTCCTATATTATACACCCGGATTCCTATCCCAAAGCCATCTTGGACACATGAGCCATCAAAACTCATGTTCCAAAGGGTTTCATGGGCATGGTCTGGTTGCTTTGTTTGGGTTTGAATGTCATTGCTTTTTGTGGGATGATTTTCTACTTGGGAAATATGTAAATCAGTTATTCCATCATTATATAAAATGAAAGAATCTAGGTTAGTGTGAAAAGTGTAGAGAGGATAGCTATGAGGCTTTTCTTGGCTACTTACCATGTACTTCATCAATGTTTCTCTATAAAGCTTCCTAGATTGACCAAACACTGGAATGGTATCATAAATCATGTGTAATCGAAGAGTTCCCTGTAATTCACCCCCCCCCCCAATGACTGAGATAAAAACATTCCATATTTTTGGGGGAATGTCTGCCACAACAATATCCATCACTAAACTCTTCGCAGGTATTTTAGCTAGAGTGACACAGAGGTCCTTGATCAGGCCTAGGCACTTAAATTTTCTAGAATCAAAAAAGTATAAATCCATGTAGGGTCTTGTTAGCTCCCTGTAATTTGTAAAATTGACAAGAACAAGTAGTAGAGAGCAACATCAAACCACTTTGGAGTCCAGGACCTAGCCTTCCTAGGCTCAAAGAGTGATCTCTCTGTATTTATGATTAACTGATTTAGCTTTATTATTTTATTTTCTAATTTTAGGCTTGTTATAAAGATTGAAGTCGTTTGTTTGATTGTTTGTTTGGTTGGATAGATAGAAATGTGGTAATATTAATCCATTAAGCTATGGAGTCATATAGGGTTTATTTTTACATCAACTTTCCAAGGTTTTTCAGAGGGCAAGCTAACTATATCAAATGGATCTCTTTGGCAAGATGAATATGAGATGGCAAAAATATTGTGAGTTTAGAAAAAGCTAAAGGGAAATTAAGAATCATTTAACTATACTTCAACATAAATGTAGAGCAGACAATCTTCGAATTTTGCATTTAGGTCCTTTAGAGGAGAAACATTCAAGATAAAAATTTAGTGACATTAAAGTGCGGTTAAGAATTATTTAACTAAACCTCAGAGAAAAGCCTTAAGATAATAGTTTGGTAAAACTAAAGAGCATTTAAGAATTCCTTAGCTATACTTTATAAAGAAAACCTCAAGACAATAATCCAGCAATACTAAAGAGCATTTAAGAATTATTTAGTTATACTTTCAGAGGAAAAAATTAAGATAACAGTAACATATAGAGTTAAGGGGTTTAAGTAGCATATATTAATCTAAATTTTTTTTTTTTCTATCAGAGAAATTGATGAACAGTATGGAAAAACAAAGGGAAAACATTAACGTAGAAGGGATAACATCACCATTAACGTAGCTGAAGGATCTTGTGAAAGTGCTTGTATTACTAATGTCCAGCTCAAAAAAAGTTATAGTGCTCCAATCCAATAATATTTGAAACTCAGAGTCTAAACAAAGTCCAACCAAGAAAAGCAACCCTGATAATGAAAATACATGTAGTATTTAACTGCAACTGAGGAGGTTGCCCTAATATAGGGTGATAGACTGAATTTACTATAGAGGAAATGAGGTTTTGACAATTGAGACCATGCCAGGCCCAAGCCAAAAATATCTCTGACAAATCTATTCTAACAATAACATTCACATTAAATGTTAAGCTAACTTTAAAATATATTTGACCAACTGCCTGTAACATTAAATTTTACAATAACTTCTAAATTTGATGCTAAAATATCTCTGACTGTAATATTAACTATGGTAGCTTTCATTAAATCAAAATTTAAGCTAGAGGTGGCCAATGTGATTGACAAGAAGTAAAAGTTGAGTGGCCTTGACATATGGTTTTGTCTTCCTTATTTATTTACTCTCTGGTTTGTCCTTTAAATCTAACCCGTATTTATTTTCACATCCTTTTACTGCCTATGTTGTTACTTGTAATTTATTCTTTTACCTCCTTATATGCCTTTTATCTTTTTGCACCTTTACCCTTGACTGCTTTTCTTACCTCTTTTACCTTTCAATGTCACAGTGAAACTCTTAACTTTCACTATATTTTTCTTAACTCTGTTCTTTAACTCTATCTTTCACTTTTTAACCTATCTGCTCCTTTACCCTGACTGCTTCATCTTCTTCTTATACTTTTCACTGTCCTTATAGTTTGGATAAACTTTGTTGTTATTGGAGAAAATGTATAATCACTGATAATCATTACTTTCCTTTTTAATTCTTCTGCTCACACTCTTATGTCGAATAAAGCTTTTGAATTGAAATCCAAAAGGTTTGGATTAAACATGTCTTTGGGAACTAGAAACTAGAGTTGTTTATCCTATTCATCTATTATGATAATCACCTGAAAAAATTAAAAATAATTAATTAATTCAAAACACAGGTCTGCAAGGATGGCGATGTGGTTTGAAAGAATTTGGGAAGACTGCAGAAGGAGTCCGAATAGAGGAGGTTTTTCAATTTCTACATCGAGAAATGGCTTTGAGGTCCTTTAGAAATTTCGTAGGTGTTATCACCATAGTTCGAGAGCTTGTGGCAATAGCACAATTTTTCAACATATTTTTAAATGGTCATTAGTTTCATCTCATGGCGCAGAGGTGGTTTTCGGTTTATCACACAGTGCATAAGCAGTTAGGCAGTTATATTTGAGGGGATGCGATGAAGTGCAAGGGCGACACATGGTGGATGGGAGGGGTTGCAAAAGCACCCATTTCACAACCCCTCAAAGGTCCTAACCATCAAGCAGTTGGGTTTGCAAAAAGGTGTGAAGGCTGTCAGATTAGATGGCGGGGATCAGACAGTGGTCGAGCACCAGCTTAATAGCGGGTCAGGTTGATAGGTGGGGTTAGGATTCAAATTTAAGGGGAGGGTTAAATATATTAATTTGGGTTTTTAATACGTTCAATGGATGGTAACATAGAGTGGGGCTCGGGTTAAACGTAATGAGAGTGGAAAATAAGGTGAAAGCAGGGTTTCAATAAGTATGGCGGGTAGTGACGTATAGTGGGGCTCGGGGGTATATTAGAGTGGAGGGTAAGTTTTTTAAATTAGAGGCTTTAATATAAAAAGGAATTGGGGTTTTAATATAGCACGGTCGGGGACATAATCAGAGTTTATTTAAAGTGGGACCCAAGGGATGAAAATTATTTAAACAAAAAAATGTAAAAGTGGGTTTTACATTGTTTTTAATGAAAGAAGGGGAATGAGTGAAGGGGAAGGGATATTAGCAATGGGAACAGAGTTTTAGCTATGGAAAGGGTGTTTAATAAGGGGAAAAGGTTAAAATGAGGGGACTAGGGTTAAAAACGATATTTTAGAGTATGGGGGTGTCAGAAAAAGCTGAAATAAAAGGCAATAGAGAGGGTAAATGTAAATAATGAAAGCAGTGAGATTTGTATTTCCATTACACTTAATCAAAAAAAATTTCCTCTTTTAGCTAAATGAAATGATAGATGGACTTATTTGACCTATTTGTCACCGAGGATCTCCTTTCCTTTTTGAAAATAAATTATGGTCATGGAATAATATTTTTAGCATGAAAAATATAGGGAATAAGCAATCATCTGGTGATACTACAAAAATACAGAAGTCTTAACAGTGGTTCCAACTAGGGAGGGAAGCTCCTTTAGGTGGTGTCAGGAACTTTGTAGACCAGTAACCTGATTTATTTGTCTGATTTCCACTGTGTCATCCCGATCTGCTCAAATTTTGTGACTGTGACCTTCAAAACTGAAATCCATGCTTACTGTAAACATGAGGTTTGAAATACACTTGTTCTTGGGTCTGAATAAACAACCCAAAATTGAAAACTTTGAAACATGCTCAAGCATTAAGAGCTCTTCTGCATAAATACCTACTCAATCTATGATTCAAATAATTTTTCTTCCTTGTAGGGTGCATTTAGATTTGCAAACCTTAACATCATTTTTTCTTTTGAACCTCTAACTTACCACCTATCCCTTATTTCTCCTACTGGCTCAGAGTAGGCTTTTGAAGCAATGTCATTTTCTACCTACCTATTGATAGGTAAAGAATAAATGGTTTGGAAAATCTTCATTTCTAACTTATCAGCAAACATTCAAAACATGAATGAATCAAGATTAAACAGTTTGATCATCATCACTTGTGGCATTCTTTGAACAAGCTGCACACAATATTATTAGCAAAAAGTAAACTAAACTAAATATAGTGCCATTTAAAAGTGAAAAAAATTTATAAACATTCATTTTTTGTATGGGGCTTACCTTTTTATTTTTATCTGCCCTCTTTTTTTCTTTTTCTTTCTTTCTTTTTGTTTTATTAGACTAGGCGGATGTCGTTTACTTCGGGCCTCAACCTGGTCTGATTTTTCTGTTTTAAATTTGTTTATGCAATGTTATATACAATGAAGAAACTTCAAGCTAATATTCTTAACTAAAATAATGTTTTAGCATCCTTTCATTTACAGGACCTCCAAACAACTCTGTTCCATCCATTTCTTGTAAAAAGAATGCATTGTTACCCCTTGCAGAATGAATGATGAATGGAACTTTCCATAGGTTATCAAACTTTCCATTATTTCCTTTGTCCTCTCTTCTAGAATTCCACTTCATCACTTTGGCTCCAATGTTGAAATAATTTTCTTTGGTCCTTTTTTTAAAGATTTTCTTGATGTTTTCTTGTACCAGATGTGTTCTGATGTATACTCCTTCTTTGGATTGTTGTAACTTAATGGTTTGGTTTATTCTTTTTTGTATATCATTCTCCTCAGACTGCACCTATTGAATGAGTTTCATTACTGGCACCCCCAGAGTTATTGGGAAGACTGCATCCATTCC
The DNA here is from genome assembly GCA_034641835.2 of Pinus albicaulis. Taxonomy (NCBI): domain Eukaryota; kingdom Viridiplantae; phylum Streptophyta; class Pinopsida; order Pinales; family Pinaceae; genus Pinus; species Pinus albicaulis. The sequence goes on from CM076581.1 coordinate 1,307,698,328, forward strand.
ATAGACTAGCTGACAGGGTGACATATCAATTGATTTCTTATTTTGTAGCCTATCTTCCCATAGAGCATGCACCAATTTTTTGTGCCATGATTTCTTATTTTCCTCCAACAACTTTTTAATGATGTTCACCAAGCTCGTATTTGAGTATTAAACCAACCCATTACCTTAAGGGTAATAAGTTGTATAATGCCCCAAAGTAATGTGATATCCGTGGCAAAAATCCACCATTTTCTTGGATTTAAAGGCAACAACATTATTAGTAATGATTTTCCTAAGACAACCAAATCTATATAGAATGTTGATTTCAAGAAATTTGATAATTACCGAGTCTGTGGCAGTCCTGGAAGGAATGGCTTCTATCCACTTGGTAAAATAGTCAGTTATAGTAAGGATCCATTTATGCTGGGAAGAGGAGGAAAGGTGGATTTCTCCAATGAAATCTAAACCCCATTATTGAAAAGGAGCGTCAATAGAGATGGGTTGTAATGGAAAAGGTAGAAGATTTATTTTTCCCTCAAAAATTTGGCATTTATGACAGGTAACTACCATTTTGTGGATGTCTTAGAAGAGGGTAGGCCAATAAAAATCAGCCCTAATGATCTTATTAACAGTGGTCTTCCAATAGAGGTGGCCTCCACGATCCCCTTCATGAAATTCATGCATAATGCTATCTGTGTCTTCTTTAGGAAAAAATTTAAGCAATACACCACTAGAATTTTTCCAATATGAACATTTTTCCAGAATGCAGAAATTTACAGCCTTTAGTTTCATGAATCTGCCCTTTGTTTTGGACAAACCAAGAGGAGAATTTAAATTAAGAAGCACATACATTATATCCATGTACTAAGGATAATTTAGGAGTACTTCCTCAATAGCTAGATCCGTCGTCTCCTCTTGTTCATCCAGTGAGTGAATCATATTGATGTCTAGTGCTTGAAAATTTGTTTCAGCCATTAGTTTAGCCAGTCCTTGTCCTTTGATTAATTTGGTGGGTTTGATTTCTAAATCACATTCTAAGATGACAACAATCCAGCTGCCTCTTTTTCCATCAGGATCTTGTGTTAGGATGTATTTAACCACTGCATGGGGCACAAATGCAATGATGTGTGAATGAAGAATGTAGACTATGAGATCCTTTAGTGCTTTGATTAAGGAAAAATCCTACTTTTCCATGATATTATATTTCAAAGGTGCATCTCTTAAATCTTGGCTGTAGAATGCTATGGGTTGCTCTTGTCCCTTTGTATTTTTTTGCAGTAATACAACAACAACTGTGTGTTCTGATGAAAAGGAAAATATAAAGAAATCTTTGGTGAAGTTAGGGTTGATTAGAACTAGTGCTTGTGTAAGTTATTACTTCACTAGGTCAAAAGACTGCTTTGCTTCCTTGATCCAGTTGACTCCTGGCTCTCTTTTAAGCATGTTGGTGATGTTCCTCAGGAGCTTTGCAAGGTTTGGTATAAAAATTCTTAGAAAATTTATCTTCCCAATGAAATATTGCATATCTTTGATATTTCCTGGGTGACTAATTTGCAATATTACCGCAATCCTATTTGGGTCAATCTTGATTCCTTCTTCAGATATGATGTTTCCTAGGAGCCTTCCTTCTTGAAGGCCAAATAAGGATTTCTTGGGATTCAAAGACAGGTCATACTTTCTACATTTCTCAGATACCTTTCTCAAATGAGCTAGATGTTCTTCATCAGTTTTTGAGTAGACTGTGATACCATCAATATATATTACAACGAGGAAGCCTATTTCTTCTGAGAAAGAAATATCCATTTCTCTTTGAAAAGTGTCTCTAGCATTCATTAACCAAAAATGAATTTTTACATACATAAAGGTGCTCCAAGGAGTAGTGAAAGCTATTTTGTGTTGATCATATGGATGCAGCAGCACTTGATTGTACTCTAAAAATCCTTCAAGCATAAAGATCCTTTTGGAGCCTACTGCCCTTTGCAATATGTGGTCCATATTTGGTAAAGGTTAGTTGTCCTTCATGGATGTTTTATTTAGATTTCTGAAGTCAATGTAGAGTCTAATATCTCTTGTCTTCTTTCTCACAGATACAATATTTGAAACCCATTCTGAGTACCTGAGTGGGACTATTATTTCAGCATCGTACATTTTCTTTATCTATTTCTCAACTAGTGGAATTTGGACAGTATTTATTCTGGGTAATTTCTGTTTAAAGGGCTTTTGGATTTCTTTGAGTGGAATTTTGTGCTGAATGATATCAATATCATAGGACTTCAAGTCTTCATAACTCCAGGAAAAAAAATTAGTAAATTCTTTGAATAACTCAATATATTTCTACTTTATAGTTGTTGGAAATGGCTTTGACGGTTTTACCATCTTGGGTTCTTGCTCACTGCCTATATTGCATTCCTCTACATTTTCTTCAGTGGATTCCATTTTTTGCTTTATAGAAACATCATTGAAATTAAAAAGTTCTTCCAAAGGGACAAGTCCTCTTGGAAAGGTATTATCTCTTAACTATAACACTTCGAAGTCTTCTTTTTTTGGATCTTCACACATTTATGTCCAATGTGGGCCTTTATTTGTTAATATATTTATATCAGCATCACGAGGGGACTCTTATTTGTATATTTTTTTCTCAGTAGAGCGGTCCTCTTCATGATCTAAGTCCAAATTTGGAATTTCAAACTCATTTTTGGACTGTAGGAAGTCTTCAATCTGTTGGTTACCTTCAAAAACTTGGCAATATCTCATATTATCAGGGACTGTTGGTCTGTATTTAACTTGTACTTTGTATTGTTTGTTATAATGAGTTATTTGACAAGTGTTGGATGCAAATGCTAGTCCAATGGCAAGGATATTTTGATTTCTTGGGATAGAGGCAAGGTCATATTATTTGAATGTTTTTAGGAGGTCAAGGTTAGCATTACTTTATGCTATTAATCTAGGATGCTTAGCTAAATATTCCCCCTTGATCTGCCTAATGACTATCTCATAATCTCCATGGACAGAGGTCATTTTGGCCTCTAATTTCTTTAGTAATTGTAACCCTAGAAGGAGTGCCTCATATTCTGCTATATTATTTTTACACTGAAATTTAAGTTTGTAAGAGTGACCCTATGTGTGGTTGTTCTTAGTGTTGTGCACCCAAACACCTGCTCCATATCTAGGTTTGCCACAAGAACCATCAAAACTCATGCTCCAAAGAGGTTTAGGTTCAGACTTGTGTTGTTCATTTTCTATTTGATCTGGTTGTTCTTCCTTCTCTTCTTCTTTTTCATATGTTTGTTCATTAACTACTACTTGTTCATTAATTTTTTCATCATTGTAAAGGATAAATGAATCAAGGTCTGAGTGGACAGAGTAGAGAGGGGAGTTATCAGGCTTTTCTTGACTTTTATTTCATATGAGTTTCCCTATAAAATCTTCCTGGTTGGCTAAAAACTAGTATGGTAGCATAGGTCATATCCATTTAGAGGGTGCCTTGAAGCTTGGATCCCCATGAGCATGATAGAAGCATGCCATATATAGGGGGAATGTCAGCCACTACAATATCCATTACTAGAATTTTGGCTAGTATTTGTGCTAAAGTAACATAGAGGTATTTGATCAGGCCTAGACATTTAACTCTACTAGAGTCAAAAGAGTATAGGTATTTGTATGGTCTGGTTATCTCAAGGCCAAGTTTTTCCATAATTACCTTTGGCATGAGGTTATGAGATTCTCCTGAATCTAACATGGCATTATGGAGGATTTTATCATGAATATTGAAACTGACATAAAATGGGGGCACACCTCCCTCTTGGAATTTACCTTCTACTTCAGGACCAAACAAAAGCTCAGGTTTGTCATCATTCAAATTTACAGTATCAACATTTTCTCTAATGTTCAATGCCTTTAAAACTTGGGATCTATATACATCTTGGCCTAACAATTCAGTGAGAGGTATGGAAATATTTATTTTGGCAATTTCATTCTCAATACTAAATGGTGTCTATGTTTTTGGTAGGTTTGAATTAGTTTTATCAGACGTTGTTTTTGCAGTAACTTCAGATTGCTGATTTGAATTAGAGATATCAGTTGGATCAGTTTGTTAGGGCTGATATTTGATTTACTAGAATTGATTTCTAGGTTGTTTTTGTTTTTATTTTTATCATAAATTTTAACCATTTTCTTTGAATTTTCTGTTGTCTTTTTAGGATTACTGTCAGGGGTCTTTCTAGTAGAATTTTCAGAATTAATTCTCTTGGGAATGTTTTGAGCTTTCTTGCTTGTGAGGTCATATTGTCAATGCACCTCCATGATATAATTTTTGAATCCTTGTCTATAGTCCTCAGATTCTTGGCATTCTTCTTCAATTTGAGTTGGAGAAAATATTCCTTGCTCTTCCTCAGTGAGGAAAACAATATCCTCATCATTGACTCTCATTATACTACCTTGACTTTCTTCTGGCTCTTCAATCACCTTGTCATCCTCATCAGCACATTTTTCTTAGAAAGGAGGCCTGATTTGTTGGTCAGGTCCTCTCTGTTCCCTCTGTCTTATTTGAGGGGGGTTTCTCCTAAATTTTTGGTTTTGGTTCTGGTTTCTATTCTAAGGATCTTCTTGGTTTTCTCTGGGGAAATTTCTCTAATTTAGGTTAATTCTCTCCATCATCCTCTCCATGGTTCTAACAAGGTTATCAATCTTAGTATTAGATGTAGAGGCTACAACCTGTTCCCTATATGTGTCTCTCTTTTCATTTTTCATTCTAGCCCTTTTGTCAATAATATTTTCCTCTACACTTACTGCACCCCTCTGCATGTCTTCTAATGCAGGAGGGTCTATTTCTCTTAGTTGATAAGCCATCTCTGGGTCAAAAAAATCTGGAAATTTCATTAGGGCTAAACCTTGTGGGGGTTTCATGTGAGGATGGAGGGTGTTATATACACTATTGAACTTAGTGCAATAATCCTGGACACTCTCTCCAATGTTTCCCTTGATGTTTTGGTATTATGGCAAGATTTGGAGTGGATTTTTCTTGACTTCCCATTTATTTAGGAACAATTGGTGAAAAGCAGGGAGGTCATGTATACTATTAGGGTTCAGGCCTTTAAACCACATTCTTGCTTCTCCCCCTAAGCTTTGGGAAAACATTATTATCTTAGTAGTTTCATCATCTATCTCTTGTCGATCAAAAGAATCATGCATTCTATCCACATGTTGTTGAGCAGTTGTAGAACTACTTTCATCAAATAGGAGGATTTTTTACTGATATTCCTGTGGTAGAGGTACTAAAGGCAATGGTAGGAACAAGGGGGCATACCAGGCTTCCATGGCTAGTGGTTGGGGAACCCAAGGGGGGTTGATAAATGGAGGTGGAGGGTTGAATGGAAGAAGGTGAACAATGGGTGTATGAGTAGGGGTTGAGGCTTCTACAATAGGGATTTTCTATAATATGGATGAGTCCAAGACTATATGGGTTATCTAATTGTTGGATTTAGTCCTAAAAAATCTTTGTTCAAAGTGTCAGTCAAATTGGATATCCTGTAATTTTTTAAGGTTTTCAGGTAGGGAACTTTCCTTGTGAATAGGCTTGATAACAGTTTAACTCTCAGATCTATGGGTTTTCCTCGGGATTTTCTCTGGATTGTCAACTATTGTAGGAGGGTTTGGGTTAAGATGGGGTCTGGTATATATTCTTCAAGAAGCCATAATTTAGACACAAGGCTCAAAGAGGTTGAAAGATTTATAATTGCTGAAAAACAAACCAATCTATGAAAAATAATACTTAATTCACACAGTATTTTGACTGGGTTTTTATTTGAGTTTTGATAATATTAGGTTTCCTCAATAAATCCCCAGTATGGTCGCCATTATGTTAGCTCCATGTAATTTGTAAGATTGGCAAGAACAAGTAGCGGAGAGCAACATAAAACCACTTTGGATTCCAGGACCTAGCCTTCATGGGCTCAGAGAGGGCTCTCTCTGTATTTATGATTAACTAATTTAATTTTATGATTATATTTTCTAATTTAAGGCTAGTTATAAAGATTGAATTTGTTTGTTTGACTCTTTGTTCGGTTGGATAGATAGAAATGTAGAAATGTTAATCCATTGGGCTATGGAGTCATAACGGGTTGACTTGTACATCAACTTTCCAAGGGTTTTCACAAGGCAAGCTAACTATATCAAATGGATTTCTTTGTCAAGATGAATATGAGATGGCAGAAAACTTGTGAGTTCAGCAAAAGCTAAAGGGAAATTAAGAATCCTTTGACTATACTTCAACATAAATTCAGAGCAGACAATCTCTAAAATTCTGCATTCAGGTCCTTTAAATAAGAAACATTCAAGATAAAAATTCAGTGAAATTAAAGAGAAGTTAAGAATTCTTTAACTAAACCTCAGATAAAAGCCTTAAGATAACGATTTGGTAAAACTAAAGAGAATTTAAGAATTCCTTAGTTATACTTTACAAAGAAAACCTCAAGACAACAATCCAGCAATACTAAACAACATTTAAGAATTCTTTAGTTATACTTTCATAGGAAAACATGAAGATAATAGTAACATACAGAGTTAAGGGGCTCAAGCAACATATCTTAATCTAAAATTTTTGTTTTTCTATCAGAGAAATTGATGTACAGTATGGAAAAACAAAGGGAAAATATTAACATAAAAGTGATAACATCACCATTAACAGAGCTCAAGGATCCTATGAAAGTGCTTGTATTACTAATGTCCAACCCAAAAACAGTTACAATTCTCCAATACAATCATCTTTGCAACTCAGAGTCTAAACAAAATCCAACCAAGACAAGCAACCCTAATAATGAAAATGCATGCAATATTTAACTACAACTAAAGAGATTACCATAATCTAGGGTGACAGACTACATTTACTACAAATTAAATGAATTTTTGACAATTGAGACCATGCAAAGCCCAAGCCAAAAATATATCTGATAGATCTATTGTAATAATAACTTTTACATTAACTATTGAGCTAACTTTAAAATATCTTTGACCAACTTCCTGTAACATTTACTTTTACAATAACTTCTAAATTTGATGCTAAAATATCTTTAACTATAATACTAACTGTTGTAGCTTTCATTAAATCAAAATTAAGCTAGAGGTGGCCAATGTGATTGAGAAGAAGTAAATGTTGAGTGGCCTTGACATCTGGCTTTGTCTTCCTCATTGATTTACTCTTTGATTTGTCCTTTAACTCTAACCCATCTTTATCTGCACATCCTTTTACTGCCTATGCTATTACTTGTAATTTATTATTTTACCTCTTTATCTTCCTTTTATCTTTTTTCACATTTACCCTTGAGTGCTTTGCTTACCTCTTTTCCCTTTCACTATCACAGTGAAAATTTTACCTTTCACTGTCTTTTTCTTAACTCTGTTCTTTAACTCTGTATTTCATTTTTTAACCTGTCTACTCCTTTACCATGAATGCTTCATCTTCTTCTTATACTTTTCGCTGTCCTTCTAGTTTGGATAAAATTTGTTGTTATTGGAGCGAATGTATAATCACTCATAATAATTACTGCCCTTGTTAATTCTTCTGCTCATACTCTTCTGTCAAATAAGGATTTTGAATTGAAATCTAGAAGGTATGGATTAAACACATCTTTGGGAACTAGAAACAAGATTTTTTTATCCTATTCATCTGTTATGCTAATAACCTAGAAAATTTAAAAAAAATTCGTTAATTCAAAACATAGGTCCACAGAGAGGGTGATATGGCTTGAAGGAACTTGGGAAGACTACGGAAGGAGTCCAGATAGAGGAGGTTTTTCAATTTCTACATCCATCAATGGCTTCCAGATCCTTTATAAATGTTGCAGGGGTTATCACAGTTGTTCAGGAGCTCATCTCAATTTCACAGAGTTTCAACATATTTTTAAATGGTCAGTGGTTTTGTCTCATGGTGCGGAGGTGGTTTTCGGTTTATCACATGGTGCATAAGCAGTTAGGCAGTTTTAGTTGAGGGGATGCAATGAAGAGTAGGGGCGACGCATGGCAGATAGGAGGGGTTGCAAAACCGCCCATTTCACAACCCCTCAAGGGTTATAACCATTAAGTAGTTGGGTTTTTGAAAAGGTACGAGGGCATTCGGATTAGATGGTGGGGATAGGACGGTGGTCAGGCATTGACTTAATAGTGGGTCGGGTTGATAGGTGGGGCCAGGATTCAAATTTAAGTGGAGAGTTAAATATATTAATGTGGGTTTTTAATACGTTCAGTGGGTGATAACGTAGAGTGGAGCCCGAGTTAAACGTAACAAGAGGTGTAAATAAGGTGAAAGCAGGGTTTCAATAAGTATGGCGGGTAGTGATGTATAGTGGGGCCTAGGGGTATGTTAGAGTGGAGGGTAAGGTTTTTAAAGCAGAGGATTTAATATAAAAAGGATTCGAGGTTTTAATATAACAGGGTCAGGGAAATAAATAGATTTTATTTAAAGTAGGACCCGAGGGATGAAAATTATTTAGATAAAAAACAATGTAAAAGTGAGTTTTACATTGTTTTAATGAAATAAGGGGAATGAATGAAGGGGAAGGGATATTAGCAATGGGAATGGGGTTTTAGCTAGGGAAAGGGGGTTTAAGAAGGGGAAGAGGTTAAAATTAGGGGACCAGGGATAAAAATAGGATTTTAGAGTATGGGGGTATCAGAAAAAGGTGAAATGAAAGGCAATACAGAGGGTAAATGAAAATAATGAAGGTAGTGAGCTTTGGTTTTCCATTACACTTAATCAATAAAAATTTCCTCTTTTAACTGAATCAACTAATAGATTGAATTATTTGATCTCTTTTTCACCTAGGATCTCCTTTCCTTTCTGAAAATAAATTATGGTCATGGAATATTATTTTCAGCATGAAAAATATAGGGAATAAGCAGTCATTTAGTGATACTGTAAAAATACACGAGTCTAACAGGTCTAGTGATTTCAAGGCTGAGTTTCTCCATGACAGCTTGGAGTATAAGGTTGTGTGAGGCACCAGAAGCTAACATGGAATTATGAATTATTTTATCATGAACATTTAAACTGACACTAAAAGGGGGAACCCCTCCTTCTTGTGCTCTGCCATCAATCTCTAGCCCAAACAAGAGTTGAGGCTGGTCATCACTCAAATTGACAGTTTCTGTAATATCCCGTATATTTAACACTTTCAGGACCTGATATCTGTAGAAAATTTTGTTGAAAAATTTAGTGAGAGGGATAGAAATCTTTACCTTCGCAATTTTGCTCTCAATACTGAAGGGAGTTTGATTTCTCAGTGGGTTTGACATATCAATCCTTTCAACGTCTATTATTTGGGTAACTTTAGTCTGTTTTCTTGTATTGGTTATGTCCTTCTGAGGATTTCTCGTAGGAACATCTACGAGTTTCTTGGCATTGTTATTTATGTTTTTCTTTTATGAATTATTTAAAATTTTCTTAGTGTTTTCAGTCGTTTTTTTAGCTTTGGATTTAGATACTTTCTTGTTAGAGTTCTCTGAATTCCCTTTATTTAAAATTTCCACATAATTTTTCCTCCTTAAGTTGTACTATCTGTGGAATTCCATAATGGCATCCTAAAAACCTAGTTTGTATTCATCAGATTCTCCAGGCCTAAGGTCAACTTGGGCTAGTGGGAGAAATTCCTTCACTTCTTTAGTGAAGAAGACATTATCCTCTTCATTAATTCCCATCATATTTATATTAATTTCCTCATATTCCTTCATTATCCCTTCATTATCATTAGCATAATTTTATTGAAAGGGAGGCATGATTTGGTGATCAGGACCCTTCTGCTCTCTCTGCCTAATTTGTGGAGGGTTTCTTCTCAGGTTATGATTATGTTTTTGGGTGCCAGTTGGTGGTCTCTGGGTATTTCTCTTTCATTCAAACTCATCTTCTCCATCATAATTTCCATAGTCCTTACCAAGTTATCAATCTTGTTATCGGATGTGGAAGCTATAGGCTCTTCTCTTATGGTGACTCTCCTCTCGGTCCTGATCCTAGCCCTTTTAGCTAACAAGTTAGCCTCTACACTTAGAGAATTCTTCTGCATTTCCTCTAAGGTTGATGAGTCTCATTCCCTGAGTTGATAGGCTAGGTCCAGATCAAATCCGTCTGGGAATTTAAGCAGGACTATCCCCTAAGGTGGTCTCATATTGGCAGGGAGTGTGTTGTATAGGTTTTTGAACCTAGTATAGTAGTCTTGCACACTCTCTTCTATGAATCTTTTGATAGTCCCGTACTTTGATAGGATCTACAGCGAGTTTTATTAACTTCCCACCTATTGTTAAAATTTTGGTGAAAATCAGGGAGATCATGGGTACTATAAGGAGTTAGATCCTTAAACCATTTCCTGACCCCACCAACCAAACTCTAGGAAAAATTTCTCAACTGGATAGTGTCATCATCAATTTATTGCAAGTCAAAATTATCATTCATCTTATAAATGTGTTTTTGGGTTGTCGTAGGACCAGTGCTATCAAATTGGAGAATATTGGACTGGTAGTCTTGGGGTATAGGGGGTAAAGGGACTGGTAGCACCAATGGAGCATATCTGGATGCCATGATTGGTGGAGGTGGTGGAGGGAGACAAATGGTGGGTGAATATGGATGGATAGTGGTGCAGAATATGGAGGGGTTGAAAACTATGAGGTCAGTCTAATTCTGAGATTTGGTCCTGAAGAGACTTTGTTCGAATTGTAAATCAAATTGAACGTCTTACAAAGTAACAAAGTTACTGGGCAAGGAGCTAGACCTATAAAGAGTCCTGTCACTGGTGGGACTGTCTATTTTGGGAAATTTCATTAATATTTTCTCGGGATTATCTATGATAGGTGGAGGATTCATATCTGGATGGGGTCTGGTGGATATTATTTTGGGAGCTAGAATTAATTCCAAGATCACAAACAACTGATTATTGAATATTGGAAGAAACCAATATTTAAATGAAAGTTGTATCATATAATGTTTTTTAGTTGGGGTTTTTGAATTCGAGTGAAAATTTAAAATTTTCAGCTTTCGTCCCCAGTATGGTCGTGAATATGTTATCAATCTATAATTTATGATATTGGAAAAACTAAAGTATAAATCACAACATCAAAACTGCTTAAAGCCTAGGCTCTAGCCATCCTCGACTCAGAGAGGGATCTCTCTAGTAGATTTATATTTGTTTGAGTTTACTGATATTATGCTAGATAAATTGATTGTAAGAGGTTTTCGTTTGATTTTTCTTGGCTGAATAGAAGGGGTCTTTCTTAAACAATTTCCATTGGGCTATGGAGTCCACATGGGCTAGGAGTACGCATCAAATCCCAGAGCGAATGCAAGGCAAGCTAGTTGTGAATACTGGTGTTTATATCTGAGTGGAATTATGGGATGGAGAAGAGTGCTTTTAGTGATGACTTAAGAGCAACTAAAAATTATTAAATCATACATCAGAAGAAAACATTGAAATTGTAAAGACAGTTAGAACTAAGGTACTCTGAAATGACAAATATTAATCTAACCTTCCCTCTTTACAAAGAGACTTATAAATGAAACACCTGAAGAGATTACAGTGGGAAAACATTAAAAATGAATGAGGAAAAACATCACCAGGACACCAACATATGAATCTTGCATAATTCTATCTTTATTGATGCTCCAGCATGAAAATTATGAATACTTGCAATGAAAAGTGTTTACAAAACTAGGGTCTAACCCTTGTTACAGAATGAAAACTTGTATTTAAACTATTTGCACCGGATTGTCATTACCAAGAGGGCAATCAGTTCATTTACTATAAGAGTAACTAAAAATGGGTATGTGCATCTCATCCATGTACGCATTGTGACTGTTTCTAGATAGATGTCTGAAGTGGAAGTAGAACTGCCCCTTCATTGTAACAAACCTATTGGCAGGTACATGTCCTTGTGGAGCTGTTATCTAACATTGTGGCAGTCTGCTGGGCTGGCAGATCTGATACACTAGATGTGCTGAAACTAAAAAATTACTAGGCTATCAGCTTCATCACTGAACTAAGTTGTCACTATTCTTGGAGCCTGCATAGATTTTCCCAACTCTCTGGAGTTAGGATCTTGGTCCTGTTCAACTTCCTGTAGACTTCATCAGTCTCAATGTACTTTACGAACTTTGGTTTTAGCTAAAAAATGTGATTCACCTCATTCTGTAAGAAGATATCATTGTTCATGAATTCATATAATTCTTTCCCAATCATGGTTTTCTTTAGATTTGCGAGCTTGGATGTGTCCTCGGAGATCTTTGTGAGCTTCTTTACATAATGAGTCTTGGGCATCAATTTATTGTTGATGACACACAAGGAAGGAAAACTTAATTTGTTCAGTGGCTCCATCATGTCAAAAACCCTACTCACCCCAATCTCCAACTGATGGCATCTTTCTTCTAGTTGTGTGACCAGAATATTCTTATTCAATACCCTTTTAACTTCAAGAACAAAGGTTGTTCTGTCAGCCACTTCTAGTTGCTCCAACTCATGGCTGCTCTTGGAATTAAAAAATATGATGATATTTTTGGTAGTTTGGGGCTTATCTCCAAGTTCCCCATTTGTTTTCTCAATGTAAATACTCATTACCTCATTTAGATCCCTTTGTTAAAAAATTATCTAAATTTAAGGCCATATATCATTTACGGACTAAATTATATCCAACCATATGATTTGTTTCAGCCTTCCAATCATGCATCCAATTGAGGACTCCTGAAAAGACTTTTGCAAGCTCTCATTTAGATTTTTATTGATCTGCAGCTCTGTGGCATGGGTATAGTCTTTCCCTTTAAGTTTCTGCAATAGGTCCTTGAGTTGATTTTTCAACCTTTTGATCACTTTCAACTATAGATACATGTTCTCCATCACCTTGGCTAGCTCTCAGTACTTTCCCTTGGTGCTCCTGTGGATGTTGTAGCTGTGGGGATCACTGTGAGAGGAACCGCTTGTAGGGGAGTGTGGCCTTAGCTGCTTCTTTTTCTGCTGCCTTCACTACATCCCTTATTGTTTTTTGTCTTTATTTGATCATTTTACTCATCTCATCCTCCATTCACTTGATCTGCTCAGATTTTTCAACAATCAATTTCAACATTTCTGTATTTTATGTTTTTGTTGCTTCTATCTCCTTCCCCATAGGGTCTTTTGTCACTAGAATCTTAAGTTGCCTCCTCAAAGAAGATGTATCTGCATTCTCCTGCCTAAGAAGGGTTTAGGCCACGATTATGTTTGATGGATTGTACCTGAGTTGTATCACTAAATCCTCTAGATATTTTATCTTCGAATCTTTGGCCATGGCGAAGACTTTTTCCAACTTTAGCTATGACTATGCATTGGAAAAAGTCACCTGTGTTTTTGAGAGGCTCATGGATGTGTTAGTGAGGGTGGAGGAGATAATTTCCCCATTCTTCTTGTGCATCTCCATCTAGTCTATTGGGTGGATGTTCTTTGCATTGAACTCGAAAGATGTCTTCTTGTAGTCTATTGTAGCTTTGGGCTAAGGAACTGGTACCTCTAAGAATGTCATCCTTATTCTTCCCTTCTTAGAGTCAAAGGCTATTATGAGTCTACTCGGGGAGCTGCTTGTTTGTTTCCAAAATTGATTGTAGGTATTAGTCTTGAGAACCTCATTCCTTCTCTTAATTTCTTGAATGTGTCATAGATGTCTTCCTCCTCTTGTGCTGCAATGGAAGTAGATGTGGGGGTTTGCACATTCTCTTGTTGGAAGGGATGGTGGCAGAGGATGTGGAGAAGATTAGGTGGCCACCTACTGAGGATGAACTTGGTGAACCCCCAATTATGATGACAGTTTGCTGTTTTTTCCCATTTCCTTGATCAAGTCCCATGTTGACCCTGGCTCTCCTCCTATAGTTCATTTTTAACTCCTTAGTGGAGGAATCAATGTCCATGTCCATTGGATCCTCCCTGGTCCTCTTACCTCCTATTTACCTTTCAGGCTCCTTTCCTTTTTCATCTTGAACTTTTGCTTCTTTCTTCTATGGTGGAGTTGGTGTTGGATTTCTAAAGTAGATATGACTTGCTCTTCAGCCTCCTGGAGTGTGTCTGCCACCCATTCTTCTTGGTTCATTTACTTTGTTATGTCCTATCTGTGGGTATGGATGTAGGGTGTGGACTTGTTTTCCACCCTCTTGCAGATGATCCCCATTGGATCATATGACCAGGTGAAACTGAGTGTGAACTTCATCTCTTTCAATATTTTATCTGCCTCTCCCCCTAGTTCACTGTTGTTGCAAATGAATGGGTTGATTTGGGATTTGATCCTGAATTTTGACTTCTTTTTCACCAAAACAAAATTCACCTCATCAGAATCTATTTTCCTGATATACTCAATGGAAAAGATCCTCATGGAGAGATATTTGGGTAGTTTATAGGGGGCCCTTTCACTTCCATAAACCCTAACCTCCATGTAGTTCTATTAGAGATATCAGTCTATTGTCCTGACATGCTTTGTCAACTGCATCACTTTATTGATTTCCTCAGTGACCCTAGGCTTTGTGGTGATGATGAGTCCACTGATTGCTATATGAGAAAATAGGTCCACAAAGATCTTGTTTGATTAGTCTTCCTACTCCTTTCTCAATAGAGTTGTCCGAAAAATGACAGATTGGGATTGAGTGCCTTCACCTTGCTTTATGATATCGAATTCAAACTTTTTGAATTGAAAATAGATAAACATGTACACCAACACAGAGGTGTACATGAATACCTCTTCTGTTTGAAAATTCAAGAACTGATCATGGATTGCATAAGCAAGGAACTGAGCATAGTTGAACATAATAGTGAGCTTGGAATCTGCAGAGAGGATAGACAAGAAACCAGCTGTGGCTTCATCTATGCACTGATCATTATGATAAACTAAAAAATAAGAAAGGGCAGTGATAATGTGTTGGGTCCTTTCTGGGAAGGTGGATGATGGATTGGGGGATTTTTTGTAGGCATTGGTGCATTGGGGGCAATGAAAAGGTCTAAGGTTTTGGCCCTTTTGGCAAAATCTAATCCCTGGTATAGTCCTATAAGGGCTTCATATGAAAAAGGGATAGTGTTCTCAACAATGGTGGTATGTAACATCTCTTGAATGGATGGGGCATTTGCATGAAACAAAATCTCTCTGACAGAGTTCACTATGGCTCTTTTCTTAATGTCATAGCAAGACTGACATTTCCTAATTATCTTAAGGTAGTTATGGGTTATAGGGAAGATGTAATATGGGAGCTTTTTCCTCCACAAGCTAATACCATCTGCTTCATCAAGGAGATTATCCTCGAGCCAGCAGTAGACATCGAACATGTCAAGGTATGACTGTTTCTCATGGATCTTGTAATCGCTGTCAGTCAAGGGAATATGGTTCAAGTCTACCTTGGGATAGACCATGGGATTGAAAGGTTGTTGGTCTACCTTGGGAGGCATGATTTGATTTTTCACTCTCTTTTTCACTTGTAATGGAGAATGGGCTGCAAGAGAAGGGGGAATAGAGAAGGGAGAAACGTTCTGAATTGACACTAGGGAAGGGGTAAGACCAAAGGGGATCGGGATCAAAAATAAAAAATTTGAAATGAGACTGTGTTACACCATTTTTTTGGTCATCTAACCTATTATCATTAGATGAACCCAAGTACACCATGTAAGACCAATTTTACCCTAAGTAAAATTGCTTTCACCATATGAAATAACATTTGTCTATATTTCCTGGTCATATTTAACCCAAAACAAGGAAATTAATTAAATAAATCATTATTTATTTAATTATTTCCTAGGAATAAGTTATTTAAATCATTATTTAAATAATATTCCTAGTTAAATTTGACTAAATCATTTTAAAATAATTAAATAAATCATTATTTATTTAATTATATTCCCACCATCTCCCTAAAATAATAAATAAATCATTTATTTATTTATTGTTTATAAATAAAGGAATTGACCCAAGTCAAAAGACCTTTTCCTTCCAACAAATATAATAAAATATTCCTAAAGGGTGATTCTAGAATTTGATTAATAATATTTTATTCATGCACCGAGTTCTAGAACACCCCAATATTTTGTTATAAATAGAAGGGTTTTCCCCATTCATTAGTGACCTCCATTGCATTAGATCACTCTAGATCTAATCTTGGTCACCATTTTTCCATTTTTATCTTGTGAGCTCCCATTGAGTTCTATGTTTGTCTAGGTTTTCTACACCAATAAGAGAGAGAAATTTTAGATCTGAAACGTTGAGGACTTTCAAGAACCCATCCCATTGAGGAGAATCAGAAAAAACCTTTCTTTTTTTCCTCTCAGGTGCCCCCTTTTAATATAATACAAAAATTCTTTCAAATACACTGTTCTTGTCTTGTCTATTGGATGCATGGAGCCATATTTTACTTTATCTGCTTAATGTCTTTCATGCTTAGATATGGATTTCTGCAGCATTATTTCGATCATCTAATTGCAGATTTAAAGATGTTTGGCAACCATAATTGATGTTAGGGCTATTTTTTATGCATAGCTAAAGTGATATTTTACGACGAAAGATTCATACTAACAGACTGTACCCAGGTTTGTCGAGTGTTGGTTGTTCCTTATTTGACATGAAATTCACCCTTCAGCCAAGGTAGCTGGTCACGATCTCTTCTGCAGATGCCTGTGAATATCCCAACCTGTGGCAATTCAGTATTAATAGGAGTGTAAAAATTGGTGTCGTGGTGAGTTCATATTTTAACACATGGTTGGAGGGTAATCGTTGAGTTGGCACGTGTCCATTGGATAACGACCAGACCATTTATGGTGCAACAATGTTATTGGTGGGAGGGGATGTGATGGGGTGGAGTGGACAGGTCATGGAAGATGTGGTGCAGCGGCAGTGGCAATGATCACAGACGGCATCGTTTTGGGGGACAGCGTAAACAAATTTTTGGAGGGGGGATCATGTGGTAAGCAGTAATAGGGAGGGGGGGTGCAAAATTGCGGGAGTGTGACATGTGGAGGAGGGGATACTAATGGATACCGCCCATTTCGGACCCCCCCCCCCCCATTAACGTCCAATGGCTGCCGTTATCACTCTAATAATTCTCAAGTTGTGATATTTTAGTTTATAGTCGAAGAACATTAGAGGTAACCGAAAACCTACTTTTAAACTCTAGGATCTTGCCTTCCTAGGGTTCAAAGAGGGCTCTCTATTTAAGATTTAACTTTATTATTATTATAAGATATTAGGCTATTTATGATTGTGCAAATTGGTTTTGATTTGGTTTGGTTTGGTGAGAAAAAATCACTTAGTGAGATGGATAGTGATATATCTGTTTGTCCATTGGGCTAAGGAGTCAAAATTCAAGTAGAAAGAACTAGGATCAAGGTCAAAAAGTCAAATATTTTCAGGGCAAGATAGAAAAGTCATTGAAGATCTTGGAAGGTTGTTTGGTGAAGTGGTTTGATCGGGATAAAGAGCAATGAAGGATTATTTGATCTAGATAAAGAAGGAGTAGACATAGGTCATTCGAAAGAGGGAGAAATTAAGGGTTCCCTACTCTAAAAATTAGCAGAAAACATAGAAATGATAAATAGTAAAGACAGGGTGCTTTTAAGAAATCCTGAAATAATACTCCTATTTTATCATTCAAATTTAGAATACATAATGGATGCATGAAAACATGAGAAGATAAACAATGACAAGTAGAAAGTACTTCACTTCAATAGCTCATCACATCAAGACTGAAATATGATGCTAGATGATTTGATCCAGTTTGCTACTTGAACTTGCAACACAAAGCCTTCAAGTACAAAAATATTGACTATAGAAACCTTCAGCAATTTATTCCACAATAATAATTCAAAGAGTGAAGTATTTATACAAAAATGTTTACAAAATATCCTAGAATGCTTCTAGGAATTATCTAAGGAAAAATAAAATATATTTACAACAAAATAGTGACAACTGCTTAACAAATCAACAAGTTGTCCTATTTATCCAAATAAAATAGAAAATTGTCTGTGGATTAGGTGCAGCTAGCAGCCTTGGTGTCTTCTTTGCTGGCAAAGATATTTCAAATCTATTTTGAAATATTATCTTCTGATCTTATACTCTTTCATATGATACTCTTTATCTCAGATACTCTTTAAACTCTGTCAAAATTTCTTTACTGTTGTAATTTTCTGTTTTGACTATAAAATCAGCAAATTGTTTTTATCTTTTTCTCTGCAATTTGAATTTCATAGTAAGTCAGTGAGTGATTCCCAAGATTCCTTATCAATAATTTTATCTTTTTCAGCTTCCTAAAATTCTCATCTTCCTCAATGTATTTGAAAAATGTTGGTTTTATGACAAATAAGTGTTTTATCTCATGTTGCAGATAAAACATGTCTTCAAAACTTCTGTGTAACACCTTCCCTATAGGAATACCTTGTCCTTCTGTCTTGTCCACCTACTCTTTTGCATAATCTATGATTTTTTTGTTGTAGTCCTCCTGTGGCATAAGTTTATCATTAATGACCAGAATATTACGCAAACCTCTTTCCCTCAAATTTTCAAACTTAACCATAAACTTGGTTATGGCTATGTTCATGTTTTCACATTTCTCTTCAAGTTGTTTCATTAGATTCTTCATTGAAATGACTTTCCTTATTTCAAGGATTGTCTCTTTCCTATCAGTGGTTTGAATTTCTTCCAACTCTTGCTTGTTTTTACTGTTGAGAAACTTGATCAATTCTAGGGCCTGTTCAGGTTTGGCACCTAGTTCATCTTTGGTTTTCTTAATCTCTTCTTGTGTTGCCTTTAGTAAATCTCTCTACTCATAGATTACCTGAATTTATGGCCAAACATCATTGATGGCTTCAATGATTTTACTCCATAACTGATTCTTTATATAAGAAATTGGCTCTTTCATGGTTATATATTTTTGTAGATTCTTCAATTCCACATTTAACCTGTTAGCCCTTTGCTCATGATTTTTGGCATTGATTTGGGCTAGTTTATTTATATCTTCAAGATTTTCAATTACTTTTTTCAATTTGTTAATCTCATTTGTTTGAAGTGACATTTCTTCCATGGCTTTTACTAGTTTACTAGCCTCATCTAAATGTTGAACTATTGTAGTAGATGATTCTATGGCTGAAGTTGTGGATGATGTCACTCGCACTATAGTAGCCAGTGGTACTTTTGGTGCCAACTCTTGTGCTAGAGTTGAAGGCACAATTGTAGTAACCATGGGAATTACTGTAGGAGTTTCCTGTGGTTTTTTTATTTCTATTTCATGGACAAGCTTTTCCATTTGTATTTCCATTTCTTTTATCTATCCTGTTAACTGTAAAATTATGTTCATCATATCATTTCTTTGGCTTTCCTCTTGCACCATTTCTTTGGCCTGTGGATGTTCAGTTGGTGGAAGCATGAGCTATTTCTTCAATGCTGCAATATCAACATTCTTTTTCATCACTAACTCTTATGCGGCTTTGACATTTGCAAGATCATATCCAACTTGAATAACCAACTCTTATAAAGACTTAATCCTAAGATCTTTAGCATATGAGGAAGCTTTGTCAAAATTCATTTGATCTCTCATGTTTATGATTGTATTCTAATGTTTTTGGACACTCATAGCCTTGGTAGTTATGGTAGAACACAACATCTCTAAACTTTGCCTATGAAACTCAGTCTGTTCTAGTGCATGAATACTTTCTGTTGGCACTTCAAGATCAAATTTCTTGTAATCTGCAACTGTCTTAGGAGTCTTGACTGTTGGTTGAAGCACTGCCATAACAAAATTTTTGTTTGAGTAATCAAAAGCTAATAAAATTATGTTCTGGACACCTAGTGTTTGTTTCAAATATTGAGAATAAATCTCATTCATAATTTCTTCATTCTTTGCCTTAACTTGCTTATATTTTTCCCTGATATCAAGATTTTTTTCTTCTATTGTCTGTGAGGAGGATGCCTCCATACTCTATTCTTTCTCTACGACATGTGTATTGGAATTATCAAGTTGTTCTTCATTTATAATTTTTGTACCTAGTTCATTTGTAATGACTATAGTAGCATCTGTATTTGTCATTGGAACATCTATGTCTTCTACTTCAATGGTCACTTTTCCTTTATCAACTAGATTGATCTTAGGCTTTTTATTTTATTTGAGTTTAAACCTATTTTCAGTTGTTGTCTTAGCAATGTAAATACCTTCTTCTCTAACTCTTTTAGTAGCTTTTTCTCCTTGATTTGCAGTTTGTAAGGTGTGACTAGTATCACCCTATTTAACTGCATCTACCAAAGTGTTTTCTAGCCACTCAATTTGATTGACATATTGTTCAATCTATATTTTTTTCTCATGAATATAAGGTGTTAGTTTACACTTAACCCTCATTTTTCTTAATATTCTTTGTGGATCATAGTTCTATGAGAAGCTTTCTTCAAATATGTACTCAAGTAACTATTTGGCTACTTCTTTTCCTGCATCTCTCTGATTACAAATAAAAGGTCCCACTTGATTCTTCAACTTAAACTGGGTCTTCTTTTTAGCTGCTAGAAAGTTGATAGAATCAGAATTTAGGATTTGCTTGATATACTCCAAGGAAAAGACTCTCATTGGTACATATTTAGGTAGTTTGTAAGGTAATATATTGGACCCAAAAACTCTGATTTCTTTATGTTTCTCATATAAGTACCAATCTCCAGTTCTAGTCTACTCTGATAGCTGTAAAATTTTCTTCATTTCATCAATGTTTCTTGGTTGTATTGTATTTGTCAACATATTTATCAATGGGTGGACAAAATTATCTGCAAACTCTGCAAAAGTGAACTATGTGGACTCTTTTCTGATCAAATATGTCCAAAAGATGATTGAAAGTGGATTTTATTCTATATCAAGCTTCTGGAGGGTTATAGGAAACATGTCTGATTGGCAGTATAAGAACATATGGAGCAAAAAGAATGTATATCTAAATACTCCTTCAGTTGGCAATTTGACAAGCTGATCATGGATATTATCAGCTATGTATTTAGCGTAATTGAAAATTACAAAGGGAGGTTGTCCTAGTGTAAAAGTAGATAGGAAAGCTAGGATTGATTCATCTGTATGCTCATCTACAAAATACCCTAGGATAAATTACAATATGGATATGACATGCCTTGACCCTTCTGGAAATTTTGAAGTAGAATATGGAGGGTTGATTTGTGGAATTTCAACATGTAAAGGCATGAAAACTTGGAAGATCTAAAACATTTTCGGAAAATCAAGACCAACGTATAACTTTGTAAGAGCTTCTATTGAAAAAGGAACTTCTTTGGGATCAGGTTTGAGTTGTAACATCTAGTTTATGGACTCAGCAGTAATTGTAAACGGTACTTCTTTGTTTTCATTCACCATTTCTCTTTGTTCAGGTGAATAATAGTTTTGACACAACCTAATAACCTCTGGGCATTGATGAGTGAGTGGGACAACATATTTGGGTAGGTTTGATTCCCAAATTTGGACTTCTTCAACCTAATCTAATGAATTTTCATAACTCTAGCAGTGGAGGTCTAACAAATTGAATTCTACTATTGGATCTGCTATTTTATAGTCCACATCTGCTAAATTTGTATGTTCAATGTATAAAATAGGAGGTTTTAGAGGTTTTACAATGATTGAAGTCTTGGAGTACATGGCTGGATTTGATTTTGACACTTTTTAGGCTTTCTCGATAACTGAAACTATGTATTTGGACTTTTTGGACTCTTCTGTAAGATTAGATTGTTTAAAAAAGTGTTTTTTGACTTTGAAAAAGGTTCTTGGATGAAAAATAAACACAACTTGGTTTTCTTCAGACTATTTTACAAGTTTAGAAATAAGAAACAAGGGTTTCTTTTGCTTCTTTTAGTAAATACTAGATTGAATATGGTTTAAATTGGGCGCAGAAAGGTTAGGGTTACCTGCAAACGATTTCTGGAGAAATTCAAGTTAAATGAGGTCTGCAAAGGCTAAAATAAATTCATTTTTTTTCCTTAAAAACTAGTTTTCAGTATTGAAAACATAGGTTTTATCAAATTTTGACAAGGAATTAGCTCTTTTTCTGGATACTACAAGTCTTCTTTGGGAAAATGGGCTTTACTAGGCTTAATGCTTTCAGAAGTTCCTTTCCAAATGATAACAGGTTTGTTTTTATCAGAAAATACCTGTTTGCGCAGGGATTTGGGTCTTTAATTGGTCATGAGGTGTTTGAACAGGTTTTTGGTATCTT
Organism: Pinus albicaulis; assembly: GCA_034641835.2. NCBI lineage: Eukaryota > Viridiplantae > Streptophyta > Pinopsida > Pinales > Pinaceae > Pinus > Pinus albicaulis. Next base: position 1,307,720,512 of record CM076581.1, read on the forward strand.
TGAAGGTCTCTTGCAACAATCTGGAACTTCCAACAGTCTTTGACAGTAAATGTGGGGCTTTTGCAGGTTCTATAGATGTAAAAGAGTGTACAGGCTTCTTTCTTCAGTCAAGAGGATGAATACAGGAAAATAGTGCAGAAGAGGCTTTGATTAGCGCAATATGGAGGTTTATTTGACGTTTTAGGTTTAAAAGAGCCTGCATTTAATGACAGTCACGTCGAAAAAGAGGGTCATTTTTGTCTTCAAAGGTGAGAACCATAAGCGTTTATAGCATAGGTTTGGCTGGTAATTGGTTTTGGTTGGATTAAATGCGATCCAATAAGATTTGGCCTCATGGAGGAGGGAGAAAGGTGGAAAACCACCCATTTCAAATAGTCTGAAATGGGTTATGGTTGCGCAGTTAAAAGTGCAATATGGATTGGTGTTCTTCGGATCTAGGAGTCTAGATGAAAACGACTAATATTGAGTTTTAAAGTTGCTCGATAGTAAGAGGTGGGGTCCAAGCTTTGTTTTATTCAGTGGGATAGTTTTAAACGTTACAAATATATATTTATAATGTAAAAACATTGTATTATATTGATTGGTGTGGCTTATATTATATCATAAATAAAACATTTATACACGTTTTAAAACCATTGGGGGCAGGATTAGTTCATAAGATATGTTTAAACCTATGGGGAAAAGGGTGGGGATTTATTTTCAGCACATGGGATATATAACCATAGGTTAAAGTTTAAATAAGTGGGCTTTGGGAATATTTATATAAATAAATTAATAATATATGAGAAGGGATATTTTTGAATAATTTCATACTTTATGTTAGAAATTAATATGAAATGAAAATATAATGAATGCAAATACATAGAATTTAAACTAAGTGTAAATAGGCATTTTTAGCTTAAAGTTGTGCCATTTTGATTTATACACATAAACTTAGGATAAAATATATTTTGTGGGTTTTTGAGTGTTTTCTTTAATGAAAATGAAATTATTTAAGGGGGATTTTAATTTTCTAAGAAAAGAAGTATTTTACTTAGGAAAAGGTTTTTTTTTTGAAAAAGGGTTAATATGCTAGTAAAATGGGTTTTCATATAGGGAATCCAATATTTTTAACCAATCAGTTACTAAGCCTTGGGTCCGGTCCCAACGGAATTCAGAGAAATTCTCTAAGCCTCTTTAACTAAAGGTTTAGAATATTTGATCATTGTGGGGGAGGGGAAATTAGTAATTTTTTCCTAATGATGCTTTATTACATGTATTTCCAAAACTGTTTTCTACCTACCCACCATTATTCTAACATTTTTTACTTCATTTGCATAGGTGCATTTAAGCATGCATCCCTAAATTCATTTTTCTTTCAAAGCATAAAAAATATCTAAGTCTAACCTTATTTCATCCAAGGGTTTAGATTAAACTATTGAGCTCCTCATTTATCCTCTAACTATCTACTGATTTGTCAAGTTTAAACTATTTGAAAGATGTTTATTTTCTATCTATAAACATGAAATTTAAAGCATGAAAAAGTTAAGAATAAATTATTTTAACTTTTCATGGATTATGTAATTTTGAACAAGATTCACATAATCATTATTTTTGTAGTAAAAGTAAATAGTAGTGGCATTTTGACTTTCTCACATTCATGTCTTATTTTCATCTCTTTTTTCTTTTGGGGTCCATTTTTTATTCTTTTTGATCTTTTCTTTTCGAAGTCCTTTGATATTTCTTTTAGGACTTTTACCTTCTTTTAATTTTTTTATTTATTTTCAAAATATGGGAAAACAACTTGTAGAAAGAAAGGTATGTACATATCTACAAGACTAATCATAGTCAATTCAAAAATTATGAATCCTATTATTATAGGACCCTAATAGGTTTAAGGGGGGCCAAAATTAATTGAGGGTCGTCGATGGCAAGGTGAGGGGCGGATATGGAGGGTAAGGATGGGGATGTTTAACGCTAATCCGACAGGGTGACAAGACTATGGGCTTGGGTCCGGGAATGAGAACCGAGGGGAATGTGTGACATGGCGGGGAGGTGGGGCCCAATGGTTATCACATCTCACACATCGGAGGATTTAGTTATGTGCGGTAGAAGTAAATCTTAAATATTGCGAAGTGCGGGGTGTAAGGGAGAGGGAGGTGACATGGCAGGGAGGGCCCCATGGCTATCGAAAATCACACTTTGGGGGATTTAGTTATTAGCAGTAGGGGTAAACCTTTAAACTTGCAAAGTGCGAAGCGTAGGGGAGGAGTGACATGGCAGGGGAAAGTGGGATTGACTTCATCGCAAATCGCAGATCTCAGGTTTTTGTTATAAGAAGTGGGGGTTATACTCTAAATATTGTGAAGTGCAGGGAGAGGGAAAGTGATGTGGTAGGGAATGTGGGACCGCCCGTAGGCTATCTCACATCACACATCGAAGGATTTATCTATCAGCGATAGAGGTAAACCTTAAATATTGCGAAGTGCGGGGTGCGGGGGAGAGGGAGGTGACGTGGCAGGGAGGGCCACATGGCTATCACAAATTTCACTTCGAGGGATTTAGTTATTAGCAGTAGGGGTAAACCTTTAAACTTGAAAAGTGAAAAGCTCAGGGAGGAGGAGTGACGTGGCAAGGGAAAGTGGGACTGACTACATCGCAAATTGCAGATCTTAGGTTTTTTTTATAAACAGTGTGGGTTAAAATCTAAAACTTGGGAAGTGCAGGGAGAGGGAAAGTGATATGGCAGGGAACGTGGGAACACTCATAGCTCGCAGATCGCAAAATTTACCAATTTATTTAGCATTATTCTTTCGAACTTGCGAAGCACAATTTGATGCTTGGCGGTACTTTCACATCGCTTTATACGCGCTAGACTTCCCCTCACAAGATTTTTAAGTCACCATTTAATTTTTTCCTTTCGTTTCTACCTCCTTTGCATATCTACCTACCCGAACTACTCATCTAACAATTTTTTCTTCCTTTGTAGGGTGCATTTAGACTTGCAGACCCTAAAAATTTTCTTTTAACATTCTAACCTAACCCCTATCCCTTATTTCTCATATTGGTTCAAATTAAGCTGTTGAACCAATCTCATTTTATACATATCTACTGATAAGCCAAGATTAAACAGTTCGAAAAATATTTAATTTCTAACCTATCAATAGAAATTGAAAATTGTCCAATCATGATTAAATTGTATGACTGGGTAGACCTATCTAAAAGAGTAGTGGCACTTGAACTTGCAGCACTTTCAATTTTATTTCTTTTTTAGGGTTTTTATTTTTTTTCTTTTTTATTTGAAATCATTTGAATTTTGAAAATAATTTCAATAATGAAAACCTTGAATGAAATATGAAGTACCCAGTCACCTTGAGATCCTATAATTTATAGGGCACTAACATCCACAACTCAAAAATTCTTACGTGTCGGTTATTTCTGGCCCACCATGTTTCAAGATTGCATTCAAACAGTCAAAAGGTGCGAGTGATGCCAACTCTACACTCACAAGGCAAGATCTCTTCCAGCTCCCCTACACCCCGTCATTGTAGCAAACCCCTTTTTCCAATGGGGAATCAACTTCATGACTTTCAACCCCACGTCTTTAGGCAACCATAAGTATATCATAGTGGATTTTGACTATTACACTAAATGGGAAGAATCCATGCCCACTTACAACAACAACGTAGAAACCACGACATCGTTTTTATTCAACCATGTAATCACACGGTTCGATGTACCCAAGGATTTATTATCCGACAATGGAAAAAATTTCGAGAATTAAATATTCCAGGAGCTATCAAAACACCTTGGTTTCTCGCACGAGTTTGCATCACCATACTACCACTATTCCAACTGCCAGGTAGAAGGTGTAAAAAAATTACTCAAAACGATGTTACAATGCATGGTGAACAACCACAAAACGAAATGGCACCATATGGTGTTTTTAGCCTTATGGGAATACCACACAGCGCTCAATTCCTCAATAGGATTCACACCCTTCCAGTTAGTATCATGCATAGAGGTCATGCTTCCCATTGAATGTGAAATCCCCACCTTACATTCAGCGATTGAACTTCTCACTGATACTCAACCTTTAAAGCAATGGTTAGTATAGCTAGAACTCGTCGACAAAAGCTGGTGAGAGTCTCTCCAACATAACGAAGCCATCAAGAAAAGGGTGAAAGCATCATTTGACCACAACATCACCTCGCGGTCATTTACTAAAGGGGAACTAATCCTCCGCTATGATGTTGCAAAATAAGCCTTAGGACCTAAGAAATTCAAAACATTATGGAAGGTTCCTTACATTGTCAAACATCGTCTCCTCAAAGGAGCTTACATTTTGTCAGAGCCTGACAATACATGCCTAAAAAAACCCATCAATGGGCTCTACCTCAAAAAATTTCACCCATAAGGAGGAAATCCTCAGTACCATAGAATAAATATGTATGTACCATGAATTTTTTATTATGATCTCAATCATCGTGGGATTATTCTGAAAGTCACCCTCTTGTGTCGTAGATGGATTGTAATCCCATATACTATTTTGGATTCACTGATGGAGCCTCTCGATGGTGATAAAATTTGGTTTTTTTTGACTGGGCCATATATTCTCCCAACTAGTCACCGTACCTCACTAAAAAAGTGTGTATTGGGTCATCCCTAAACAATCAAGAAGAATATGATTCAGTCATCGGACCATTAAGTGATGCTTATATCCAAGGAATCAACCATTTACATGTCTTTCATGATTCCTAGTTAGTGGTATCGTAGTTAAACCAAACCTTTCAAGTATGGGATTCATGCCTCTTTTGGAAGTACCTGCATGCACGAAGTTTGACCCACAATTTTGATCACATTACATTTACACATATACCAAGAGATAAAAATCATGTATTTGATCACATACCTAACCATTTGCTAGACTGGAATGCATCTCATATATACCATCAACCATGAGAAAAATATGATCAGAAAAAATATTCCATCAGAAACATATAAAACATCATGAAAATAACCATAAACACATCGAAAGAGCCATCAAAATAAATCTCACATATATACATCAAAAGATATGTGCCCCAGTGTACAATGAATAAGTCCACTGGCTCCCAACCAGGCAAAAAATACATGTCATACAAAAATGGGGAAGCATCCTAATTAGGGGTGCTTCCCCTAGGTCATTGGGCCGAGAGGCGCTCTACAGCCTAGTATATAGGGATGTGTAGATGTAATGTGTGTAATTTAAACTTTCGATATGTCTGAGTGTATATATATGTGTAGATGTCATGTGAGTAATGTAAACTTTTGATATGTCGGAGTGTATAGAGATGTGTAGATGTCATGTGAGTAATGTAAACTTTTGATATATCGGAGTGTTAGAAATGTACCACTTTAATACCATGGACCAAATACCATATTTATAAAAGAGGTATGGTAAATAAATAAAATATAAATAAAACATAGATATGGTAAATAAATAAAATGTCTTTTTATATTTAATCCATAATCCTATTTATATTTAGGAACAGTGAAAAAGTGGTTTTATTTAGGTGAATCTTGAGCTAAATATCATGTACCAAATTATTATTAATACCATGCCAAAAAAAACATTATTAACCCTAATATTAATATTAATATTATTATTAATTATAATATTCACATTATTATTATAATATTGATATTATTAAATTTAATTAATGTAAACTTTTGATATGTCAGAGTGTATAGAAATGTACCTCTTTAATACCATGGCCTAAATACCATGGGACAAATACCATATTTATAAAAGAGGTATGGTAAATAAATAGAATATAAATAAACCATAGGTATGGTAAATAAATAAAACTTCTTTTTATATTTACTCCATAGTCCTATTTATATATAGGAACACTCAAAAAGTGGTTTTATTTAGGTGAATCCTAATCTAAATACCATGGGCCAAATTATTATTAATACGATGCCAAAAAAATATTAGTAACCCTAATATTAATATTAATATTGTTATTAATTCTAATATTCATATTATTATATTATAATAATATTATTATTAAATTTAATAATTTTGGATCACTTAGGTTGGTATTTGAGTACACTATATGCATTCCCATAATAAACATGTAAATGTAAATGTAAAAATAACGTTTAATATTTTACATTTAAAATTTAATGTAATTAATCTAATGTAGGCCCTAATGAAAAATTACTTCTCTCCCTACATATATAAACTTAATACAAACGAAGTATCAAATTTTGCTTGTGAGGAAGCATCTCTGTGATTTTGCTAATAGTGAAATAATATTTGTGAGAAATATTTCGGGTGTTGTTTGAAAGTGGTAGTAATAATATTTGCGGGAAATCATTTTAGCATCAACGAACTTATTTGGATTGAATTGGAAAATAATATTTGTGGGTAGGATTTCAGTGTCAACGAGATGCAATTGATTTTTAGGTTTGATTTCTATTGCTCCTTTATATTATTTTATTTTAGGAGAGGAAGGGGGAGAGAGGAAGGAATAGAAAGAGTAGGATAGAGTGAGGGAGATAGGAGGGGAGGGATAAAGAGATGGAGTTGGAGGGTGAGAGAGGGAGGGAAGAAGAAATACATAGAGAGCGAGAAGTGGAGCGAGAGAGGGAGTGAAAAGGGAGAAATAGAGACTGTGTGTATGTTTGGGGGTGAGATAAAGAGAAAAATAAGGATAGATGGAGGGAATGGGGGGAGAAGGAGAGAAGGAGGGATATGGTAACATATTTGGAGGGTGAAGAGAGGGAGAGAGAGGGAGATAGAGAGACAGATAGACGTGGGAGAGAAAGGGATAGATGGGAAGTAAGAGAGAGAGAATGTGAGAGAGTGGAGAGAGGGAGGGAAAAAAATATGGATTTGGAGGTGGAAGAGAGGGAAGATTATTTCTTGCACTCGATGCATTGATTTCAGAGTGGATGGTGATTTATAATCCTATTTGATTTCTTTCACTATATGCATTGATTTTAGTGTAGATGTTGAGAGAGAGCGAGAGTATGTGTATGTATGGGGGTGAGATAAAGAGAAAAATAAGGAGATGGAGGGAATGAAGGGAGAAGGAGAGAGGGAGGGATATAATAGAATAGTTTGAGGGTGAAGAGAGGGAGAGAGAGGGAGATAGAGATCGAGATAAATGTGGGAGAGAATGAGATAGAGGAGAAGGAAGAGAGAGAGGCTTTAAGAAAGTGGAGAGAGGGAGGGAAAGATAGATGGAGTTGGATGGGGGGGGGAGAGGGAGGGAAAGAGAGATGGACTTGGAGGGGGGAGAGAGGGAAGATGATTTCTTTCACTCGATTAATTGATTTCATTATGGATGGAGATTTCTAATCCTATTTTTTTTCAGTGTAAGAACAAAAAATTTATTTACCGTCAATGAGGAGGAAAAGATAGAGGAAGGTAGGAGAGAAAGGGAGAGAGAGGAAGGAAAAGAGAGAGGAAGAGACTGATGGGGGAAGAGAAAAAATTGAAGGGCAAGGAAAAATATATATATATATATATATATATATATATATATATATATATATATATAGAGAGAGAGAGAGAGAGAGAGAGAGAGAGGGAGGGAGATAGAAGGAGAGATGGAGTTGGAGGGGGAGAGAGGGAGGGAAGAAGGAATACATAGAGAGTGAGAAGTGGAGAGCGAGATGAAGTGACAAGGGAGATATGGAGAGAGTTTTTGTATGTTTTGGGGTGAGATAAAGAGATAAAGAAGGATATATGGAGAAAAGGGAGGATAGAAGGAGAGAGGGAGGGATATAGTAACATAGTTTGAGGGTGAAGAGAGAGAGAGAGAGATAGATGTGGGAAAGAAATGGAGAGAGAGGAAGGAAGAGGGAGGATGTGAGAGAGTGCAGAGATGGAGGGAAATAGGAATATAGTTCTTGGGGGGAGATAGGGAAGAAGATTTATTGCACTAGATGAATTGATTTTAGTGTAAATGTGATTTATAATCCATTTTAATTGTTTTCACTAGATGCATTGATTTTAGTGTAGATGTTGATTTCTATTTATATTTAATTTCTTGCACTAGATGCATTGATTTAAATGCAGATGATTTCTATTCCTATATGATTGCTCGCACTAAACGCATTGATTTCAATGTAGATAGTGATTTCATATGCTATTTGTTTTCTTGCACTAGATGCATTAATTTCAGTGTATATGTTGATTTCTAATTATATTTTACTGCTTTCACTAGATGCATTGACTTCAATGTAGATGATTCCTCATCCTATTTGATTGCTTGCACTAAATGCATTGATTTTAGTGTAGATGGTGATTTCTAATCCTATTTGATTGCTATCACTAGATCCATTGATATCAATGTAGATGTTGGTTGTTAATCTTATTTGCTTACTTGCACTAGATGCAAGTATTTCAGTGTAGATGTTGATTTCTAATCCTATTTGATTACCTACATTAGATGCATTGATTTCAGTGTAGATGTTGTTTTATAATTTTATTTGATTGTTTGCATTAGGTGCATTGATTTTAGTGTAGACGTTTATTTATAATTTGATGTGATTGGATGTACATTTATGGTAAATTAATTTTAAAGTGACTGGTTTAACATTGTGCATTGATTTTAGCATAAGAACACAAAATTATTGACAATGTACATTAATATTTGTGTTATAGTAAATAAACCAATTAATATTGAAGAGAAAGAGAGACAATGTATGATGTTTAGTAAAATAGTTCAAGCTAAATATTTAAACGATTTATGATTTCAACTGTCATTTTCATATAATCGATAAGAAAAGATGACAAAACTAACAAGGGTGACAATAAGAATAGTAAAAGAAAATAATTTAAGATTGATCACAATCAAGACTATTTGTAATTGACTGCATTCTTCTTATTTTCATTTTCTATCATTCAACAATATTACATTGTTACTTTGCATTTAAAATTTTTATTTCATCATTAAAGTTATTAACAATATTTATCATCTCAAAAAACTGAGGAAACTAAGAAAATTTTAAAATTAAAATTATCAGAAAAATATCAGACATATTTAGCATATATAAAATGATTATATTTATATTATTTGTATTTACATATTATTGATAAAATTATTCATATGTTCGATACATTTTCCTTGGCCGCACATGACTGAAACTAGCCTAGATCAATCTTAACTTTGGATCTATCAAGCGCTGAGAGGGATTAAATCTCTCGAGGTGCAAACCTTTCCTCAAGTTTTTCACTCAAAAAAGAGGTTTTCACCTCGAGAGATTTGATCCCTCTCGGTGCTTGATAGATCCATAGTTAAGATGGATCTATGCTGGCACATCAAAAAATCTAGGAATGAGCCCCTCTAGCTGGGTCCTATGGACCCTCATCTACACCTGGAGCAATAATCGGAGCAGCAACAGCCACCATAAGTGCTATCTAGTGCAATGTCGGGCGATGAGCCCGCTCATGGCCCATCGTTGTCTCCAGCCAGATATCAACATATTCATCAAAGCCCCTATTGGGAAGACCCTAAGTAAGGCTCTCTAGTATGCTCCGAGGATCCTCAAAGTCATGCAACTGAGAACCCATTGTCTCAGTACGAGCCTCGACATCTACAACTCGAGCCTCAATGTAATATTCCCAAATGGGAAAAGCAAGAATATAGTGCATAAAGCTAGAAATATGCATAAAATAAATAGATCACAACATGAGACAACAGTATATCCATTAAATTATGAATATAACAACAAAATAGGTACAATTTCTTGAGGAAAAGGTCACTCAAGTTGGGCAAGCAAGCCTCCCATGAAAGCATACACCTAGATCTAGAATGTTGTTATTACATGAAGTACAGGAATGTAGAAAATTGCACTGTCTAAGAGAGAATAGCAACTGAAGGATATAAAAATATATTGGTGCTGGTATAATACTCCAAAAATTCTAAGGCTAGAGATCCATGCTCCTAAACAGATTTCCAAGATAATCTGGAAAAGGTTTCTGGAAATACACATTATGCAAAATATAGTAGATTTGGCCTTAGGGCTGAATAATCTCTGAAATTGAATCACTGATATGAGATGGCTCATCTGATATACAATATGGTTGATCCTCCTCCAACAGATATCCTAAATGAAGGGTTGATCCCCACATAAGAAACCCAAACACTCCAAATAGGGAAATAAACCCACTGCTACAACTACTCTCCAAATTAACGCAATCCTTGCAGGAAACTGTGTTGTAGCTAATGAATGCTACTTGGCTTGGTGCCAAGATATGTAATGAAGCCCTGAGAACTTCCTCACAAGCTTCTCAGTGAAAGGATGATCCCTCCAATCCAATGGAAAACTAACTCAGAAAATGGATATCTCTCTCCTCCAGTGCTACACCCCTGCAGCACAACTCAACTCTAAATGGAACTGTGTGGTACGTGAGACTAAAGCTTGGCCAAATTCCTAAATTTGGAAGTATAGTGCAATAATCCTCCAAGGACTTCTCAATGGAAGAGGTGGGATTCCCGATCAGGAACACCCGGTGCTAAACAACACATGAAATTTTAGCTAAACAACTGAAGAAAGCTATATGTATAAATAGACCATATATCAAAATATCAAATATCTCAAGATGAATATTATGGCTACCAATCTCTTCCTTTTATAAGATATGAGCTTCCAAACCCTAAGCCCCATCCATTAATGACACTACTTCCATGCAATGTCTCTCCATCTAAAACTACGTTGTCTCTCCCTTAATGTCCACTCCTCCATGACAACGATGTTGATTTGGTCAAAGTTTACCCAGCCAAGGTGATCCAACCCCTGTTCACACCTTAGGGTGCTTTATTAAGCTAAAAATATGATCCACTTTCACGTGAGAAGTGGTTTTATTCTTCATAAATAGATTTATGGGTCTACCTACCCACTTATTCACCTATCTAAGTGAAAAAACAAAACTTTAATATTCCAATTAGCTGCTAGCTAATTTAGGAATATTACACTCCTCCCCTCCAAAATGTTGCTTGTCCTTAAGCAATTGTAAGGATACTGTAAAATACCCAATGGATATGGCTCCTCCCAAGAATACAAGCCTACCTTTGGTGGATAAACCAAATAACCCTCATCATGAAAAATTTGGAGACATATGGAAACAGTTATATGCTGTCCATTGGTCTCCTCAAGGCATGAGAGACGATAAATGTTGGGTGCCTCAACCCCAATGAGAAACTCCAATCTCCATGCTATCATCCAAACAAAGTGAGTCGTCCTTGGTAGTTCATAGAACAACTCACCAATCCCCTGCTATCGCAATGTATAGGGGCTGCATGGCTGAAAATGAGAGATAAATTTGTTCACCTCACGTTGTCTCTCTCTCCATTTATGATAGATATGGAACTGATGATCTTGGGCTGAAATAATGTGGTCATTAAGAAGCCAAAATGAACTTGGACTCTCATGATCCCACTCCTTGGTTCCAAGAATCACTCTTGCCCAATCCATCCTACATATAGTGAATAGAGTGTTATCACCCTATGGGATCCAAAATAAAAATGGACTATGCATCATATAGCATGCTGGATGGTGATAATAGTCCCTCAAGTGAGACAAACATTGTTCTTCCTTTTTCTCTCTCAAAATTTGATATGATAAGTGGCCATCCAACCACTTTCTTACTGCCATAAGCTTCTAAAAAGTTTCAAAATAGTGAAGGATATTAGCTTTTTATTGAATATGAGCCAAGAAAAACATGTCTTTCCCAAGGTCCTCTATAAAGTGGCCTTCCCCATCACTGAATATAACCCCAGTAGGACCATGAAATCCAAAGAGAGACTTGCTCTCTTGTGGAGCAATGTGTTGCAATTGTATGGTAAAGAAATGTACATACATTGTTAGTTTATCAATAAGCATCAAAACAAAATCTTTACCATATATTGTAGACAAGTTGGTGAAGAGGTCCATAGATGAGCCTTCCCATTTCTTTATTAAAATGGGAAGTGACTGAAACAACCTTGCAAGGTGGTTTCTTTCCTCCTCATACATAAAACAAGCTACATATCTCCCGATATGTTGGTGCACATCTTATTTGAGATCCTCCTAATAGAATCCCTCCATGATGGTGTAATAAGGCTCAATGAAGTCTACATGTCTTGAAGAGAGTGCCTGATATGCTTCATGTAGAATCTCCTTCTTGAGCTTGGAGACTCTAGTCAAGTAGATCTGATCATGGAAATAAATGACTCCATCAGCCACTCAATACCTCCCATCTATCACTTTCCCATAAAGAACCTTACATCTGAAGAGGTTCTTGGAATATTCCACCAATAGTTGGGACTCCCAATATGGATCTAGGCTCAACAATGACAATGTTTTTGAAATATGAAATGAAGCACTTGTCATATCACCACTCTCCTCTTTCACATTCTCAATGTCGAAGCCACATGTTGGAGTAATGTTACCCCTCTTTTTCTACCTCCCTTGCAACTGATCTTTCCCAACACAAGATTGAAGTGCATGGAGGTCAACCTCCTCTTGGAAGGCATTTCCCATCAAAAACTTCCATAGTTTTTCCAATGCATGCAAGAGTGTTAATAACCTCTTTTCATATTGAGAAATATTCCTCATGTGTGGAAGTAACATTTGCTACTCCAAGGCTATGGAGTACCCATTTGACACCATGCTCATGCCATTATAGATTTTTGAATCATCATATTTCAGTGCAAATAGTTGAGTGGGAGATGTAAATGTCCATATCAGGAAATTTCTCACCCCTCCTTTGAACCCATCAAAGGTTCTCTGCGCTATGCCAGCTCCTCCCAAGGCTCCTTCCTTAGCCAAAAATATCAATGATACACCATGTTGAGAGAACTCTGATCATTTTCCAATCACGGGGTCTCCCTGGTGGAATGCCTCCATGTAATGAAACAACAAGGCCTATAGTAGGCTGTATATGTGAGTGGAGTGATTTTTCCCTACCCTCACTACGTAAATCATCCTCCTGCTTCTGTGCCTATACCTCCTGAAAAGAATGGGTGTGTATGTTCCCAATCACTTGATCCAGGCCATCCTTCTCATGTTATCCTACCACCTGCAAGATCTCACAGTATAAGGCATCCTTCCCCAATGTAATCAATTGATGCACACCCAACATCTCATTGGTGTCAGAAGTTTTGATCACAAGGGAATGATCTATCATGGTGTATGTACCCAAAAATGTGGTCAATGTTGGAACACACTTCCTCCATTGTTTTATCTCATTTCCTATCAACATTGACAAATCCTCCTCATGATCTTCATATGTAAGTTCCTTTCGAACGTTTTGCAAAGATACAAAAGCTCCTCTAATTGAAGCAATTTATTCACTTCCATCTCCAAATGGTTGTGGATCTCCCTATGCTTGTATAGCATTGGAGTCTCTTTCCAACTCTTCTTCGTCCTTCTCCTCATCATTGGAGAATACCTCATCATTAAAAGATCATTTGTCTTGATCTCCTCTTGAAGGAGGAATCCTCAAGTCTTCTTCTTGAGAAGAAATTTCTTACTAAAGTGGGGCCTTTGCCCTTGGAGAATAATGTGGAAAATATTTAACCCCCTCAACAATGTTTTGAGATGGATTTGGTTTCATGGATCCTTCCAAATCATGAAATTTTTTTGATTTCTTGGGTTTGGCTAGCTCACCCAAGGAAGTTTCAGAATATTTTTGATCAAATATTTTAACTATCCTTCTAGAGAACTTTGCATAAGTAGATATATTTGCATTATTCAATTAAAAGGATTCAAATAAGCACCATGCATAATCCTTACCTTCAAGATGTAGTGTTGCTACTCTAATGGCCTCCTGTTTTGAAACTTGATGCAGTTGAAAATATGTGTCTAGTTCCCTGGCCCAAGCCTTCACTATGCTCTTGGGAGACCCATAAAAAGTAGGTAGAAAGAATCTACCCCAAGTGTGTTGCATGCACCCTCTTCTTCTATTGTATTTACTGGGTCTTCTCTCTTCTTTGAGTTGACAAAACCCTTGGAAGCTTAGATGCTCCTTGAATCTTCTAGGCTGAGGTTCATATTCTTGAAGATAGTCACCAAGAGTCTCCTCCTTTGGTGTTTCTCCTTCTTCTTCTTCTTTTGGAAAGAATGTAGGCTTGGTGCCAAGTTGTAGATCTGATGGTATCTCTGAATTCTCACACCCAAAATGTGAAAATATAGAGCTTTTTTCATGTACAAACCCTGTTGGTGAATCTCTACATCTCTCCCTTCTCATTTCTTTGATGCCTCTATTAATGTCCTGCATAGTTTGAAGAAGAAGTTTTGAGAACTCATTCCCTCTTGATAATGAATTTTTACCTTTATCTCTTCTTCATACCTTCTATTTTCTATGAGAAGCCTCCTTAGATGACATAATGGCATAAGTACACATGTTGAGCCAAGATTATGCTCTGATACCACTGTAATATTCCCAAATGGGAAAAGTAGGAATATAGTGCATAAAGCTGGAAATATGCAGAAAATAAATAGATCACAACATAAGACAAAAATATATCCATTCCATTATGAATATAATACAAAAATAGATTCAAGTTCTTGAGGAAAATATCGCTCAAGTTGGGCAAACAAGCCTCCCATGAAAGCATACAGCTAGATCTAGAATGTTGTTATTACATGAAGTACATGAATGCAGAAAAATGTGCTCATGTCTAAGAGAGAATAGTCGCTGAAGGATATAAAAATATATTGGTGTTTTTATAATACTCCAAAAATTATAAGGCTAGAGATCCATGCTCCAAAACAGATTTCCAGGACAACCCAGAAAAGGTTTCCGGAAATACACATTATACAAAATATAGTAGAATTTTCCCTAGGGTTGAATAATCTCTTAAATTGAATCACTAATAGGAGATGGCTGATATGATATAAAACATGGTTGATCCTCTTCCAACAGATCTCCTAAATGAAGGGCTGATCCCCAGAAAGGAAACTCAAACACTCCAAATAGGGAAATAAACCCACTGCTGCAGCTGCTCTCCAAAATAACACAGTCCTTGTAGGAAACTGCATTGTAGCTGATGAATGCTACTTGGATTGGTGCCAAGATATGTAATGAAGCCCTAATAAATTCCTCATAAGCTTCTAAATGAAAGGATGATCCCTCCAATGGAAACATTTCTCAGAAAATGGAGATCTCTATCCTCCACTGCTACACCCGTGCAACACATCCCAACTCTAAACAAAATTGCATTGTACATGAGACTGAAGCTTGGCCAAATGCTTGAATGTGGAAGTATAGTGCAAGAATCCTCCAAGAGATTCTCAATGGAAGAGGTGGGATTCCCGATCAGGAACACCCAGTGCCAAATAACACATGCAATCTTAGCTAAACAACTGAAGAATGCTATATGTCTAAACAGACCATATATCAAAATATCAAATATCTCAAGATGAATATTATGGCTTCCATCCTCTTCCTTTTATAAGATATGAAATTCCAAACCCTAAGCGCCATCCATTAATGACACTACTTCCATGTAATGTGTATCCATATAAAACTGCGTTGTCCCTCCATTATTGTCCACTCCATGACAACGTTGTTGATTTGCTCAAAGTTGACCCAGTCAAGGTCCTCCAGCCCCTATTCACACCTTAGAGTGCTTTATTAAGCTGAAAAGATGATCCACTTTCACATGAGAAGCGATTTTTATTCTTCATAAAGAGATTTATGGGTCTCCCTACCCATTGATTCACCTATCTAAGTGACAAAACAAAAATTTAATATTCCCAATAGCTACAAGCTAATTTAGGAATATAACACTCAACATCCACAGCTCGAGCCTCAAAAGCCAATGCTTCAGCCTCAGCTACCTTAACGTGTGCCAATAATGATGGATCACCACCAAGAGCAGCAACGCTAGTACCCTCCCTTGAGGAGCCACCTTTACTGATTTGCACTCGCTGTTGAGACTACTCTACCCCTGGTGAACCCCTCCTTCAAGGAGCATGGCCAACCAGGAAGGTGAAGAGACGCCCCATCCACCCCGCATCCTCAAAGTAAAACAAGAATGATATCACCATAACTACTCATAAAAGTACCCATTCACATGCATGCCTTGGTGTGTAGGCCACTAGATGGTCCTAGTTGAATGAATTCGCATGTCGAGGGAGAAATTGAGGCTTTAATGCAGGAAAATTCTAGTTTGTCTTGGGGTTTGGTCAACTCGATGGGTTGGATGTCTCCTAGGGTTTTTGTTTGATGTGTAGAAGGTCAAGTTTTCCATGTTTCATTGGTTCCACTTCCTCAACTGATATATAGCGAGTTGAACTATATCATAGTAACTCTTCATCACATCTTTACTCTGGTTGGTTGATTACTTGGGTAGATATGGGAGGAGGTGTTATATTCGAATACTGCATGGTAATGGTATGGTATAAGTTATCTGTAATTTATCTATGGATTTCAACTTCTGTGAATATTATGTATATGGGAAGTAGAATCAGGTGAGTTTCCCCTTTAGTGCTAAGAGGGAGAAAGAGATATTAGAGCTTGTGCATAGTGATTGTTTGGAATTGTTCTAGTTCCATCACTGGATAAGTCTATGTAATATGTATCATTTATAGATGACTTCTCAGGGAATACATGGATATATTTCCTCAGGAATAAATTTGAAGTTTTTGACAGGTTTAAACAATTTAAGGCTCTACTAGAAAACCAGACAGAGAAGAAGATAAACATGTTGAGGATGTTAGTGTCTACCAGTCCTGCTAGTCAAAAATGATTAAATATGCTCTTACAAGGTTTTGTTAGGGCCTTAAGTCAATTTTGTATGGTTTTAGTAGGTCTTCAAATAAAAATTTGGTCATTGGCTAGTGTGTCTAGGTGTGTTACTACTCCTTTAAGTCTATGTTTTAGTCTTACCACCATTCATTTTGATGAGTTATCACTAAAATTTCTCCATTACCATCTCAGTCACATCACCATGGTCATCATTCAGCTCATTTCATGTATTCTCACCATTTGGTCTTAAGGTCAAAATCATAAACCATTTATTTCACCAATAGATTCAGCATTGAAGGAGTAGTAATAATTAAAAATGCTCAAAAAGGGTTTTAAATGTGTAATTTAATTTTTATTATCATGTAGTATTTTTCATAAGGTTATAAAGCTACAATTTTTAATCAAAAATTGAAAAATGCTTCGTGGGGCCGCTTAACCACCAAAGAAGAAAATGGATTTCCAAAGCTACAAAAGACAAAAAGAGATTTTATTTTCTCATTTCATCTTCAAGAAACCTCTCTCCACCAAGAATGATCACTCTTACCCTCAGAGAAGCCATTTATTGCCTCAAGAAATCCGATCTCTCCACTGTGTTGTGCTTGTGATGTGCATTCGCTACACATGTGTTGTGCTACGCTTTTGTTGCACTTTTTCCATAGTGTTGTGTTTTCTTCAAGAAGGAGCCAAAAATTCATTGCATAGGAATTCTTCATCAACAGTAGGTTCCAGTGTATTAGTTACAAGTAATTGGGCCTCCAAATCACTTCTTGTGTCTTCATTTCATTCTTGGAAAGAGAAATTCCCTTTTCTAGGGTTTTCAGTGCATTAGCTTGTTTTCAAGTTCTCATTGGTAAATTTATAAGTAAAGGCCTAATTTTGAAGCTCAATCTCCTTCCCCCACCTGTTATACACTCTCCAAATTATTTCCCATCACTCCTATCATTCATTTACCCTATTTTCCTACAATCCTAGCCTAAACCAGAATTTTCTAGGTTAGGACTGTTTTTTTCCTTTTTGGACCTCTTCCCCTCACCCATTCCCTCCAAATTCACTTTCCCCTGGTCCCTAACATCTCTACCTACCCCCCTAAATTTTCCCAAGAATATAGGAGGCCCAAAATCCATTCATCTCCCTTCATTCCCAAAAGCTGCCCAAATCCCTAGCTTTTCCCTTCACTAAACCCTAAATCCCTTTCCCATTGAGCTAGGGTTAGCAATGGATTCTGAAATTGCTAAGTAGAGGAGGCACAAGGGAGGTAAAGTCAGTCAGTATGAGGCCACTTCATCACATGAGATCATGTCTTCTCCTTTCCTTAAGAAATCATTTCAGGATGATGGTTGTGTTTCCTTTTGCCAAAAGGTTGAGGAACTTGGATTTCATGACAAACTTACCGGTACTTTTTCCCCCAAATTAAGGAGAGATAAGGTGAATACTGTAGGGATGGTGTTCACTCTTTCAATAGATACCATTTCCAAAACCACAAGGATTAAAAACAGTGGATAAAATTGGTTCAAGAGTAGAGACCTTGACCTTGACAACTATAAATGTAGTTGAAGCCAACATACAAAGCAGCTCCAACAAACATATTTCCATTTAGACAATTTCTGGACAAGTATGAACCTCTCATTTCATCATGAGATATTTCATATGTGACTCCTGATTTATTTCACCAGTGTAAGAACCCTAAACTTGCCTCATTACCTTTACAAAAGCAAGATAAAAATGGAAGAGAAGGTAAGAAGATTGGGAGAAAATCATCATGCTAGTTTGTTTCACCATGGCTTGCTAAAGATCATGGTTTCCCATTATCTCACACTGATAAATTTTTCATGGGATGGTTTTATATATTCCGCTTCTCTTTTTTCTTCACCAGATCAGTCTAGCAATCACTCAACACCCTTACCTTCACCTGAATATCAAGAGGTTTCTTCCAAAAGCAAACCTACAAAAAGAGTTCCTAGGGAAGATGTGACACAAAAATATGTCAGAGGTAAGAGGCTTGTGTTCGCCCAAGATATTGTTGAAAGGGCCAAGCCTACATCAAGTGAGAAAGGATCATCATCACATCATGAGGCACCACTGCAGGATGAGGAACCATTCCATCATGACATTGATATGGCAGATTGTTGAAGTCCAACAAGAAATTGTAGCACACACACTAGTGTGGAACCAATAGGTCCTAGTGATACATTAGTGTGACGGTAAAATTAATTAATTAATTTGGTGTAGTGTCTAATTTTATTTTCCCTTAATTAAATTAGACAATAAAATGTAATCTTATCTCATGATCACTTGTAATAGTTAATTGAGTGTGATAAACTTAGTTAGCTCACGTATTTCGAGTTGAGGGTGGTTGGTGAGGCATGTAGAGTAATTATATTAGTTATGGAGTTTGAATTGTAGTTGGTGCATTATTTTAATGCATGTGTAATTAGTTAACGAAGTTAGGTGATTTAGATTTAGTTGAACTAGTTGTAACTATTTTTTGCACTAGTGAGAGAATAAGTGAAATAAATATTATTTAATTCATAGTCAGTGATATGACATGCAACTAATGATTTACAATTAATAGCTGCATGCATGTCAGCTCCAGTGGACACCCAGTTGAGACAAATGTTAAAAGGAGGTTAACTTTTAGTTGTGTGATTAGTAGGTTTCTTGCATGCAACCATAAATCCATTCGAGTTCCCATGATCCTTGCACAGTTTTGGAAGGCCAAAAATTCCTAAAGAATAAGGATTTACATTCATCAGGAATTGTGCAAGAAAGGCAGGTTGTTTAGAGGCCGATAATTGGCTAAGTGTTCATCAGTTTTGTCCAGGACAGTGTGAGATAGTTTTGGGAGTGATGAAGACTCTTGTGAGAAGAGTGAATTGTATTTGTTTCATGATTCCATAGTGAATATAAAATATAATATAGAGGAGTTTTGAGCAGCAATATTTCCCTAGGAAATTATCTATGTTGTGGTTTGATTTGATTCTTTCTTTACTTCATGTGATTGGCGATTGTGTTTAATTTCTGCAATTGATTTGTAGAAGGATTCAACATCTAGCTTTAGTCCATTGTTATATCGTATTGAATCGATTGCTATACATATGTTTTTATAATTAATACAAGGTATCAAAGCACATTAAATCACTATAGTGGATGAGAAGTTGAGTTTGTGACTAAATAGAATTCGAATTTGTAGAAGACATTCTTGGTGCAACCCACAATTCAGGATCAAAATGGCTTTCAATGGCTTGAGATTGGAGTATGCACTTGAGGGAAGATATAACTATATTTCTTGGAAATAAAAGATGGAGGAAGTACTAGAGGACAATGGGTTAAAAGAATTCATTGATAATGATGTTCCCAAACCCACTGTAGCAGATGCTGCAAATATTGATGCCTGGGAAAAGAAGGTTGCAAAGTAGAAGAGGATATTATTGGAGGGAGTATGAGACCACATTTTTTCAAGTATCCATGGAAAATTGACACCATATGCAATGTGGAAAGCTTTGACAGATCTATTGCAGAGTAGTAGTGATCAAGAAAATTTGCATTGAAGGATAAACTCAGGAAAATCAAAATGGAGATAGGAGACACCATGCCGAAATATTTAACAACGTTTGTCCAATGTTAGGATGAGTTTGGGAGCATTGGAATTGCTACCAATGATGATGAATTTGTGAGGCTAGATCTTCTAGGACTTCCCAAGAGTTGGCATAGTTATTAGGACGTTGTTAATGGAAGGGAAAAGTTGCCAGATTGGGAACGACTTTGGTCAGATTTGGTGCAAGAAGAATTCAGGCGGAATACCAGGGATCGATCTTCATCTAAGAATGATGATGAAGAATATTTTTCTTTGGCTTCAAAGGAGAATAAGGAGAAAGGAAATAAAATCCATTCCAAATCTGAGTCCGGTAAAGATGGAAATAAGTGCGACATGTCCAGAGTGAAGTGTTTTCACTGTCACGAGCATGGAAATTATTCCAATAATTGTCCACAAAAGAAGAAGAAACATAAGGCTTCAGGATCTACATTTATTAAGGTTTTGGCCTCACAATTTTATCTTGAATTATCACTCATTTCATGCATGGTGTCAAGTGCAATGGGATTGATGTGGTATTTTGATAGTGGTGCATCCTTTCACATGACGGGAGACATAACTTTTCAGTAGCTTGTAGGAGAAGGACCTCGAGATGCATATCAAAATGGGTGATGATGGGCAGTACATTGCTACTAGGATTGGTACAGTTACCTTCCAGAGTGAATCAGGTAAACCCTTTAAATTAAAATATGTAGTGCAGGTACTAGGCTTGAAGAAAAATTTGGTCTCAGTCACAATGTTGGTGGATAGAGGCTATGATGCTGTTTTGAGTGAGGGAAAAGCTTTCCTTCAAGACAAGACAACAGGAAAATCCAAGAATATTGGGATTCAAGTTAAGAATATTTATAAACTTGATGTATTTTGTTGCACAACATTGATGGGTAAGGCAGACAAAGTGGTGAGCCGGGATGAGGGTGAGTTATGGCATAGGAAATTGTGCCATCTTCACCATGGAGCATTGAAGGTCATGCATCAGATTTCTACGTGTGTTCCCAAGGGTACTCTTGCACAGTCACACACATGCAAGGGATGTATTGTGGGGAAGTATGCAAAGGCCACTTTTCATGAGAAGGAGAACCAAGCCTTGTATATCCTTGAGAGAGTTCGCACAGACATGTGTGGACCATTATCTACTCGTTCAAAAACGAATCATAAGTACTATATGATATTTGTTGATGAATTTTCTAGAAATTGTTGGATCTACTTCATGCAGAAGAAAGAGCATACGTTCTCAAAATCTCTTGAGTTCAAAGCACTGGTGGAGAAAGACACGAGGAAGCATGTGAAGTATATTAGAAGCTACAATGGTGGTGAGTACCTCTCCAATGAATTAAAGAACTTATGCAACAATGAAGGAATTCAGAGAGATTTGATTACGCCTAATAACCCACAACAGAATGGGGTCGTAGAAAGAACTAATATTAAATTTGTGGGTGTAGCACGAGCGATGTTGCATGATCAAGGCCTATCATTGCATCTATGGGTAGAGGCATGCAACACCGATGTATTTGTAGAAAACCGTTGTCCTCATTGAATACTTGGCATGAGTACACGAGAAGAGGCTTTTACTTGTAAGAAACCTGATGTTTCATATTTTAAGAATTTTGGCTCATCTGATTATGTGCATGTGAGAAAATATGCCAAGAATAAGTTGGAACCAACAAATAATATTGGGATATTTGTGGGGTGAAATAAAACTCCTCACAACTATCGGATGTATTTTCCAAACAACAGAATGATTTTTGTGCGACGGGATATAAAATTTGATGAGGATAAATCCATGTCATTGTCCCTTGAGAGAGAGCTATATTTGCATACAGGGGAGGCACTCTTGGTTCCAAAGGATGAACCTCTAGATGTGGAGTAGCCAATTAAGAAGGACCATGGAGTGGAAAAAAATACTCATGTAGAGCCACTAACTAGAAATGGCAGAAGGCACACCACAGAAAATGATAGATTGAGACTTGATGCAGTAGAGAATGTAGGAGCCCCTACTTCACTTTGCAGATAGAGGCAATATCTAGACATGTTTAGTAGAGACATGGCTCTTATGAGAAAGTGTATTATGACAGAAGTATCTTCCTTTCAGGAAGCAGTGAAGCAACCAATTTGGGTTGATGCTATGGTAGAGGATTATGAATTCATTGTCAAGAATACTGCATGGGAAATTGTCCCAAGACCGGTTGCAAAATTAATGGTTGTATCTAGATGGATCTATAAGGTGAAGCAAGCCGCTGATGGGAGTGTGGAGAAGTACAAGCCTAGATTTGTGGTTCAGGGATTCTCACAAGATGAGGGGATCAACTATGAAGAGAATTTCGCACTAGTCATGAGGTACTCTTCCATTAGATCTATCCTTGCACTCTCAGCATATATGGGGTGGCACATTCATCAGATGGATGTGAAAACTATGTTTCTCAATGGAGTTATTGAGGAGGAGGTGTACATAGAGTACCCAAAAGATTTCTAGATCTTTGACAGTGAGTCACATGTGTGTCGACTCAAGAGAGCAGTGTATGGGCTGAAGCAAGCACCTCATGCTTGGTACACTCAGATTGACATCTATTTCACCAGGGTGGGCTTCACCAAAAGTGAAATAGATGAAAACCTGTACCAGACTTTTGTTGATGGTAAGCTCTTGATTATCGTACTCTATGTTGATGATCTAATTTTGACAAGTGATGAGTAGCTAATAAACTCATGCAAGGAGTATCACTTAAGGGAGTTCTAAATGAAGGACATGGGACTCCTTCACTATTTACATGGTTTGGAAATATGGCAACAAGATGGTGAAATTTTTGTTTCTCAAGGAAAGTATGTCAAAGAGATACTAGGTAAGTTTTACATGGAGATTTGTAAACCCATGGACACTCCTCTTCCTGGAAATTGGAGGAAAGAGGATGCTACTTCTAGAGAAGTAGTGGACGCTATTGTCTACAAGAAATTAGTGGGTTCACTGATGTACTTGGTTAACACTAGACCAGATATTTTCTACGCAGTTAACTAGTTGAGTCAATCTATGGTTAAGCCGACCAAGATCTTTTGGAAGGTGGGGAAGCATGTCTTGAGATATCCTAGGGGCACTATAGTGTATGGATTATGGTACAGACGGACAGAGGGAGTGAAGCTTCAAGACTTCACAAATGCAGATTGGGTCGGCAGTCCATCAGACAAAAAGATCACATCATGAGGGATCTTCAGCATAGGATCGACATAATTTTCTTGGTACAACAACAAGCAGTGATATGTGGCATTCAATTCAGCTGAAGCAGAGTATATGGCAAAAATTCAAGCTGCATGTGAGGCCATCTGGATGAGAAAGATCCTGGTTTGTTTGTTTGGTTCTTAGATGGATCCGAAATTGATACATTGTGATAACCAGAGTTGCATTAAAATATTGGTTAATCCAGTGTTTCATGATAGGTCCAAGCACATAGAAATCTGGTAACACCATCTCAGATATTGTGTTCTGAGGTGCATTATGTTACTTCAATAATATCCCACTAAAGATTAGGATGCATATATTCTAACGAAGGTGCTCAAGAGGAGAAAATTTGAATAGCATAGAGGCAGGATCAAGGTGGCAGATAATCCCTTTCTTGTTGAGAGGGAGTGTTGAAGTCCAACAAGAAATTGTAGCACACAGAGTAGTGTGGGACCAATAGGTCCTAGCGATACATTAGTTTCATGGAAAAATTAATTAATTAATTTGGTGTAGTGTCTAATTTATTTTTCCCTTAATTAAATTGGATAATAAAATGTAATCTTATCTCATGATCACTTATAAAAGTTAACTAAGTGTGATATACTCAGTTAGTTCATGTATTTCAATTTAAATGTAGTTGGTGAGGCATGTAGAGTAATTCTATTTATTATAAAGTTTTAATTGCAATTGGTGCATTAGCTTGATGCATGTGTAATCAGTGAACTTAGTTAGGTGAGTTTGAGTTAGTTGAACTAGTTGTAACTGTTTTTTGCACTAGTGAGAGATCAAGTGAATCAAATATTATTTAATTCACAGTCAATGATCTTCCATGCAACTGATGATTTAGAATTAATAGCTTCATGCATGTCAGTTCCAGTGGAGACCCAGTTGAGACAAAGGTTACAGGGAGGTTAACTATTAGTTGTGTGATTAGTAGGCTGCTTGCATGCAACCAGAAATACATTGGAGTGTCCATGACCCTTCTGCAGTTTAGGAAGGCCAAAAATTTCTAAATAATAGGGATTTCATTTGTCAAGAATTCTGCAAGCAAGGCAGGATGTTCACAAGCTGAGAATTGGCTAAGTGTTGGTCATTTTTGTCTAGGACAGTGTGAGACAGTTGTGAGAAGAGTGAATTATAATTATTTCATGATTCCATGGTTAATATACAATATAATATACAGGGGTTTTGAGCAGAAAGCTTTCCCCAGGAAATTATTTGTTTTGTGGTTTGATTTGATTCTTTCTTTGCTTCATGTGATTGGTGATTCTGTTTAATTTCCGCAATTGATTTATAGAAGGATTCAATATCTAGATTTAGTACATTGTTAGATCGGATTGAATCCATTGATATACATATGTTTGTATAATTTCTACATCATATCAGAGCATAGGAAATCACTATAGTGGAGGAGAAGCTGAGTTTATGACTGAATAGAGTTCGAATTTGCAGAAGACATTCTTGGTGCGACATGTGATTTAGGATCGAAATGGATTTCAATTTCTTGAGATTGGAGTATGGACTAAAGGGAAGCTCTAACTATATTTCTTGGAAAGAGAGGATGGAGGTAGTACTAGAGGACAATGGGTTGAAAGAATTAATTGACAATGATGTTCCCAAACCTGCTGTAGTAGATGCTGCAAATCTTGATGCCTGACAAAATAAGGTTGCAAAGGTGAGAAGGATATTATTGGAGGGAGTATGAGGCCACATTGTCTCAAGTCTCCATGGAAATTGACAACATAGGCAATGTGGAAAGCTTTGACAGATCTATTTTAGAGCAGAAGTGATCATAGAAAATTGGCACTAAAGGATAAACTCAAGAAAGTCAAAATGGACAAAGGTGACACAATGCCGAAATATTTAACAACATTTGTCCAATTTCAAGATGAGCTTGGGAGTGTCGGCATTACTACCGTTGATTATGACTTGGTGAGCCTAGCTCTTCTATGACTTCCCAAGAGTAGGCATATTTAACGAGACTCTGTCAATGGAAGGGAAACACTGCCAGATTGGGAATGACTTTGGTCAGATTTAGTGCAACAAGAATTCAAGCGGAATACCAAGGATGGATCTTCATCTAAGAATGATGATGAAGAAGAGTTTTCTTTGGCTGCCATGGTGAAGAAAGGGAAAGGAATGAAATTAAATTCCAAATCTGAGTCCGCTAAAGATGGCAAGAAGCGTGACATGTCCAGAGTGAAGTTTTTTTACTATCACGAGCATGGAAATTATGCCACTAATTGTCCACAAAAGAAGAAGAACAAGAAGGATTAAGGATATGTAGCTAGTGAGGCTTTGGCCTCACAATTTGAGTTTGAATTCTCACTCATTTCATGCATGGTGTCAAGTGTAATGGGATCGGTGTGGTACTTGGATAGTGTTGCATCATTTCACATGATAGGAGACAAAGAATTTTTTAGTAGCTTGGAGGAGAAGGACCTCCAGATGCATATCGAAATGGGTGATGATGGGCGGTACAGTGCTACCGGGATTGGTATGGTTACCTTCTAGACATAGTCAGGTAAAACATTTCAATTAAAAGATGTAATGCATGTACTAGGCTTGAGGAAAAATTTGGTCTCAGTCTCAATGTCTGAGGATAGAGGCTATGATGTTGTTTTCAGTGAGGGAAAATATTTCCTTTGACACAAGATAGGACAAGCCAATAAGAGTGGGATTTGAGTTAAGAATATCTATAAACTTGATGTAAATAGCTACGTATCATTGATGGGTAAGGAAGAAAAAGTGGTGAGCCAGGATGAGGGTGAGTTATGTCATAGAAGATTGGGCCATCTTCAGCAGAGAGCCTTGAAGGTCATGCAACATATTTCTACAAGTCTTTCCAAGGGTACTCTTGTGCAGTCAGACACATGCAAGGGATGTACTATGGGGAAGTATGCAAAGGTTGATTTTCATGAGTAGGAGAACCGAGCCTCATATATCCTTGAGAGAGTTCAATAAGATGTGAGTAGACCATTCTCTACTGCTTCAAAAGAAAATCATAAGTACTATGTGATATTTGTTGATGACTTTTCTAGAAAGTGTTGAATCTACTCCATGCAGAAGAAGGATCATATGTTCTCAAAATTTCTGGAGTTCAAATCACTGGTGGAGAAAGACATGTGGAAGCATGTGAAGGATCTTAGGTGTGGAAATGGTGGTGAGTACATCTCTAGTAAATTCAATAATGTTTGTAGCATGATCAGGGCCTACCATTGCATCTATGGGCAGATGCATGCAACACAACTATATTTGTGCAAAGCCATTTTCCTCATTAGATACTTGGCATGAGTACACAAAAAGAGGTTTTTACTGGTAATAAACTTGATGTTTCATATTTTAAGAGATTTGGCTCATCTTTTTATGTGCATGTGAGCAAAGATGTCAGGAACAAGATTGAACCAACAACTAATATTGGGATATTTTTGGGATACACTGAAACTCCCTACAACTATCGAGTGTATTTTCCAAACAATAGAATGAATATTGTGCGATGAGATATAAAATTTTATGAGGAGAAAGACATGTGATTGTCCCTTGATAGGGGGCTGGATTTCCATGTGGAGGAGGAACTCTTGGTTCCAAAGAATGAACCTGAAGATGTGGAGAAACCACATGCAGAGGATCATGGAGTGGAAAAAAACACTCATTCAGATCCATCCACCAGAAATGGTAGAAGGTGCACCATAGAACCTGATAGATTGAGACTTGATGCAGTAGAGAATGTAGGAGCCCCTACTTCACTGCGCAAACATAGACAGTCTCCAGATAGGTTTACTAGATACACGGCTCTTATGAGAAAGTGTATTGTGATAGAACCATATTCCTTTTAGGAAGTAGTGAAGTAAATAATTTGGGTTTATGCTATGGTAAACAAGTATGAATCCATAGTCAAGAAAAGTGCATGGGAGATTGTCCCAAGACCGGTCAGAAAATCAGTGGTTGGATCTAGTTGGATCTATAAGGTGAAGCAAGCTACTGATGGGAGCGTGGAGAAGTACAAGGCTAGATTTGTGGCACAGGTATTCTCAAAAGCTGAGGGGATTGATTATGAAGATACTTTCGCACCAGTTGCGATGTACTCTTCCATTAGATCTATCCTTACACTCTCGGTGCAGATGGGGTGGTGCATTAATCATATGGATGTGAAATATTTTTTTCTAAATTGAGTTATTGAGGAGGAAGTGTACATAGATCAGCCATAATGTTTTGAGATATTTGACAGTCATTCACATGTGTGTCGACTCAAGAGAGCACTGTATGGGCTGAAGCAAGCACCTCGTGCTTGGTACACTCAGATTGACATTTATTTCACCGAGTTTGGCCTCACCAAATGTGAAGTAGATGTAAACATGTAGCAGATTGTGGTTGATGGTAAGCTCTTGATTATCATACATTATGTTGATGATCTAATTTTTATAGGTGATGAGCAACTAATAAACTCATTGGACAGGAAGTCCATTAGACAGAAAGAGAACATTAGGAGGGATCTTCAGCATAGGATCGACAACAGTTTCTTGGTACAACAAGAAGCAGCGATCTGTGGAACTCATTTAATCTGAGGTAGAGTACTTGGCAGCAAGTCAAGCTACATGTGAGGCCATCTGGATGAGAAAGATCATGGTTGGTTTGTTTGGTTCTCATATGGATCTGACTGTGATACATTGTGATAACTAGAGTTGCATTAAACTCTTGGTTAATATGGTGTTTCATGATATGTCCAAGCACATACACATATGGTACCACCATCTCAAATATTGTGCTCAGAGGTGCATTATATTACTTCAGTACATTCCCACGGAAGATCACGATGCAGATATTCTTACGAAGGTGCTCACCAGGAGAAAATTTGTATAGCATAGAGGCAGGATCGAGGTGGCAAATAATTCGTTTCTTGTCGAGAGGGAGTGGTGAAGTCCAACATGAAATTGCAGCACACACACTAGTGTGGGACCAATAGGTCCTAAAGATACATTATTGTGATGGAAAAATTAATTAATTAATTTGGTGCAGTGTCTAATTAAATTTTCCCTTGATTAAATTGGACAATAAAATGTAATCTTATCTCATGATCACTTGTAACAATTAATTGTGGGTGATAAACTCAGTTAGCTCATTTATTTTGAGTTGAAGGTGGTTTGTGAGGCATGCAAAGTAATTATATTAGTTATGGTATTCGAATTGTAGTTGGTGCATTAGTTTAATGCATGTGTAATCAGTTAACTCAGTTAGGTGAGTTAGAGTTAGTTGAACTAGTTGTAACTCTTTGTTGCACTAGTGAGAGATCAAGTGAATTAAATATTATTTTATTCACAATCATTGATATACCATGCAACTGATGATTTACTATTAATATCTGCATGCATTTCAGTTCCAGTGGAGATCCACTTGGGACAAAGGTTAAAGGGAGGTTAACTATCAGTTGTGTGATTAGTAGGTTTCTTACATGCAACTAGACATCCATTGGAGTAACCATGATCCTTTCGCAGTTTAGGAAGGCCAAAAATTCCTACAAAATAGGTATTGCATTCATCAGGAATTGTGAAAGCAAGGAAGGTTTTTTAGAGGCTGAGAATTGGTTAAATGTTCGTCGGTTTTGTCGAGAACAGTGTGAGACAGTTGTGAGCATGCAAGTGACTATTGTGAGAAGAGTGCATTGTAATTGTTTCATGATTCCATGGTTAATATATAATAAAATATAGAGGGGTTTTGAGCAGTAATATTTCCCTAGGAAATTATCTGTGTTGTGTTTTCATTTGATTCTTTATTTGCTTCATGTGATTGGTGATTGTGTTTAATTTATGCAATTGATTTGTAGAAGGATTTAGTATCTAGGTTTAGTAAATTGTTAGATCAGATTGAATCCATTGATATACATATGTTTGTATAATTTCTACATGGTATTAGAGCATAGGAAATCACTATAGTAGATGATAATTTGAGTTTGTGAATGAATATAATTCGAATTTGTAGAGGACATTCTTGGTACGATAGACGATTAAGGATAAAAATGGCTTTCAATGGATTGAGATTGGAGTATGAACTCAAGGGCATATCTAACTATATTTCTTGGAAAGATAGGATGAAGGTAGTACTGGAGGACAATGGGTTGAAATAATTCATTGAAAATGATGTTCCCAAACCCATTGTAGTAGATGCTGCAAATCTTGATGCTTAGAAAAAGAAGGTTGAAAGGGCGAGGAATATATTATTGGAGGGAGTAAGAGACCATATTGTCTCAAGTATCCATGGAAAATAAACATGATATGCAATGTGGAAAGCTTTGAAATATCTATTTCAGAGCATCAATGATCATAAAAAATTGGCACTGAATGATAAACTCAGGAAAATCAAAATGGAGAAAGGCGACATCAAGCCGAAATATTTAACAACGTTTTTCCAATGTCAGGATGAGCTCGGGAGCATCATCATTAATTCTAATGATGATGGCTTGGTGAGCGTAGATCTTATAGGACTTCCAAAGATATGGCATTATTATCAGGACTCTATTAATGGAAGGGAAAATTTTCCATACTGGGAATGACTTTGGTGCTATTTGGTGCAAGAAGAATTCAGGAAGAATACCAGGGATGGATCTTCATCTAAGAATGATGATGAAGAAGATTGTTCTTTGGCTACCAAGGAAAATAAGGGGAAAGGATAGAAATTCCATTCCAAATATGAGTAAGGTAAATATGAAAAGAAGAAAGACATGTCCAGAGTGAAGTGTTTTCACTATCACGAGCATGGACATTATGCCACTAATTGTCCACAAAAGAAGAAGACCAATAAGGCTTTAGGATATGCAGCTAGTGAGGGTTTGGCATCACAATTTGAGCTTGAAAGTTTGCTCATTGCATGCATGGAGTCAAGTGCAATGGGATCGGTTTGGTACTTGGATAGTGGTGCATCCTTTGACATGATGGGAGACAAAGAAATTTTCAGTAGCTTGGAGGAGAAGGACCTACATATGCATATCGAAATGGGTGATGATGGGCGGTACTATGCTACCAGGATTGGTACAGTTACCTTCCAGAGATATTTAGGTAGTCCCTTTCAATCAGAATATGTAATGCATGTACCAAGCTTGAAGAAAAATTTGGTATTAGTTGCAATGTTGGAGGATAGAGGTTATGATGTTATTTTATGTAAGGGAAAATCTTTCCTTTGATACAAGACAATAGGAGAAGCCAAGAATATTGGGAATCAAGTTAATAATCTCTATAAACTTGATGTCGATGCTTGCACAACATTTATCGGTAAGGAGGAAAAAGTGGTGAGTTATGGTAGAGGAGATTGTGTCATCCTTACCATGGAGCCTTGAAGGGCATGCAGTAAATTTCTACGGGTCTTCCCAAGGGTACTATTGCACAGTCAGACACATGAAAGGGATGTACTATGGGGAAGTATGCAATGGCCACTTTTCACGAGAAGGAGAACCAAGCCTCGTATATCCTTGAGAGAGTTCACTCAAATGTGTGTGGACCATTCTCTATTTCTTCGACAGTAAAGCATAAGTACTATGTGATATTTGTTGATGAATTTTCTATAAATTTTTGTATCTACTTCATGTAGAAGAAAGATCAGACATTCTCAAAATTTCTTCACTTCAAATAATTGTTGGAGAATGATCAGATTTGGATTAAGGACATAAGTGCAAAGCTATAAAAAGGGTCTCTTTCACCTCTAATTACCTCACATTAATATGTCAATCCGGGAGTGTTTTGTTATTCCAAAGAGTGTCTTAGTCTGAGGCTATCACTTGTCAGAGTAATGCTAGTAGTACAGTGTTTAAGAAATACAAGAGTAAACGGATGCTTGTCTGTAACTAAATTACTTCAAAAGAATAAATCACACATTCAGAAAACTAGGCAGCTTATCAGTCAAGGGTTCGGCAACGATAACCCATCCCTTGGGAAACTGATGGAAAGGAAATTAGAGCATAGACCACAGGTCTGGGAGCTAGACAGTGAATGCCAAAGCTCACTACAGCCTTAGATCATCTCGCACACCAATACAACAAATGCGAGTAAATGGAACAGAAAATAAAGAATTGAACAACAAATAAAGAATTGAACAGTAATTCTAAAATGGAACAGCAATCGAACAACTAAGTCTCACGAGTCGTAACCAAACTTAATCTCTTAACCCAAATGCACTCTTCGCAATCAATCAATCTTTCACTTTTAAGGCAAATCAAGCAAAACACACTAATGGAACAACAATAACTATTGATAAATTATGGAACAGCTCTAGTAAATCATATACGCACACAACACGCTGAAATAGTAATCTTAATTAACAGGGATACGACTGTGCTCCCAAATAGAACAGCATTATCTCTGAATCCAATAATCATGAAGAACACTACTTCAAATGAATCTATGACATGAATGTTCAATATAAAAGCTCTGTAACAGAACAATAAGAATATTCGGTTAAGACTAATAACATGCAATTAACTCTGAAAGGATTAATAACTTGATGCAGAGTCAATACACGATTCTATCTGTAAAACCCTCAATGATTTAATCTTAACAGAGCATGTAATATCAACTTATAAAGCATATCAGATTACCAAATAACAACGATAAACAAACCACGCAGAAATCAAATCGTAGTGATACAGAAGCAAGTGTCCTCCGGGGCCGGGCCCTTAGCCTCCAAGGGTACACCGCCTTAAGTTAATCCAGACGTAGAGATGAGAGAATCACCAAGCTTATATTAATGCATCGGAAAAAAGTACAATGAACCAGTTCTCAACGAGACTCAATGATCAGAGTTGATTTTTAACAGAAAATTACATAAAACGTATATCTCCCAAGCTAACAGTGTTGTCCCTTTATATAAAGGTGACGGCGGAGATGTCCAAGTAACAAGATAAATAAAGCAGCGATCCCTCAGGATCAAAGATCCTGAGGGATTCGCCAAACTGTTAATCCTTTATCCTTTCTTTTCTTTTGTGCCGAGCTGGTGTCTTCTCCTCCTTTTCCAGGCCGATTTTCTTTGATCTGTTTAGCCTTGTTTGCATTCAGTTCTCCTTCAGAGGGACAGCAGTTATCTCGACTTTGTCCTTTCCTTTGGAACGACAACTCCTCGTTTTCTCCTTTTCCTGAACGGAAAATAACCATTATCAGCGGTTAAGTCTTGCATATCAATTCTCACATGTTTTGTTATAATTCCTTATTATTTTCCAAATTCATGATGCAAAAAGGTTTACAAATTCTACTAAAAATCCACTGAAATAATCATCAAAAGCATACCTTTTTAGTACTCCACACACCCCCCTGCTTACCTTGTTTCATGTCCTCATGAAAACATTGTAGTTGACATGCAAGGCAGTAAGAGAATATGCTGGAGAAGCAGTCTCATGCGGAGGCCTACAGCCATGATGAGTGATTAGATAGTCAAAGAACTGACCTGTTTGCCCCTCAGGCATCTCATACAGGGCCTGGTATCCGGGTGCAGGGTGCCAAATAATTGGAGTGTGAAATCTATATCCTAACCAGAATGGCCCTGCTTTCAAAATGCTCTCGCCATAGAGGTTCAAACGGTTGGCAGCTAATTCAAAATTCTCATGCTTAAATGGTTCCCTGAGCTGGATGTTTGGATTAGAGATTCGGTACCGAAATTTGGCCGCATCAATGGCGAGGTATTTGATGGAAAGAAAATATTCTAAAATCTGTCGAATGAGTGCCTCATGCATGGGTCCTAACGTTTCAATGACACCCGGAGTCCTTATGAGGTTTCTATGAGCTTTCCACAACTGCACTGGGTTCCTAGGCTCAGCCCTTACCCGTAAATCTAGGCCATTTTCCTGACTCTGAAAAGTATCATAGGCTTTGAGCCACTTAATCTGATTAACCCCAAATGAAATGAATGCTTGTAATTGGATGTCTCCAACGAAAGGGCCAGGGTTCAACTCAGTCTCCTGATCTAGCACAAGGTCATGCAAATAAAGTTCACACAGCAATCTCTGGACCTTCACTCCATAATGTTTACAGCAGTCTATAAAGTCATTGACAGCATTGATTTGTATGGGGGCGCCTGCTTTAACAGCTTTTATTTTTAATTGTAAATACCGTTCTAATAAAAACAGAGCATAGTTTTTAGCAGGGGCCCTACATGCTAAAACGTCATTGTATAAAGAACACAAGGTATTCATCTGCTTGATAACAGTATCTAGTCTATGGGTTACCTGTGCAACTTCCTCTTGTTCCTTTCGCCACCCTTCAAAGGCCTAGCTTTTGGATTGATTGACGTCCTTTAGTTGCTGCTGTAACTCTTCATATTTTTTTCGGGAGACCGTTTGCTCTCTAAGTTGTTCGGCTTCTTGCTGGGCTTGCTTCATCATCTTATGCAAGGTTTTTGTCTTCGGATCTTTTTTCCATAGGTTAGTGGAGGCCGGGAGTTTTACCTGAACTTTCTTATTATGCTGTTTGGAGTTCAGAACCCTTATTACCCCTGAGGGTGGTGCCTCTGTCTGGATTTTCTTGTCGCTGGTCCTCATATCATCCCTTTCTATTTTAACGCGAATATCAGTCTGTTGCTGTTCCTCAACATCGTTTGGAACGGCAGCTGGATTTTCAGTAGGGTTTTGAACAGCAGGGCGATTGTTGGCCCTCTTTTTCTTCCCTCCGGTCTTTCTTACCCTCTGGTTTGCTTTCAGAATTCTAATTTTCTATCTGAGCTGGGTTATTGTATTCAATAATTTATGTCGTTCCATTCGCAATTTCTTAATTTCCAGCGTTTCATTAGAAGGAACAGCAGGCTGTCTGCTGCGGTTTGGACCATGACTAGTTTCTGGATCTTTCTCTTGGGGTGCTTCCTCGCGGTTCTGCTCTGGCTGTTCTGGGGTAGGAACCTTGACTGGTTCTGTCTCTTCCTGGGCAACTGCTTTTTCTGCTCCTACTCCCTCCGGAATTTCCTCTGGTGTCTTGGGAACAGATTGTTCCCGTTCAGTATCTCTTATCTCCTCTTCATCATGAATAGGCAGATTTCCTTTTTCTGCTTCTACTGCATGTGATTTTTCAGATGTGTTTTCTTCTTGGGGTTTTTCGTGGAGGTCTACTGGACTAAAAGGTTGGCCATACTTACCCATATTGGCCAAGACTGTGGCCAATTCATCTTCTCCCACTGGGTCTTGTAGTGGGCTACCTCCCTGCTGTCCCATTTCCTCCTCCTGTTCAGCTTCTGCTTCTATTTCTGTTTCCGAATGCTCGGCTGCTTCCTCATTTTCCTCTTCGGATTGCTCGTCCTCAATTACCACTGGTTGGCTGGTGCCTTCCTGGAGCTTTTCCAGCCTTCCTCGCATCCGAGCTAATCGGGCTGATTTTCTGGGCTTTTCTATCCTTCCTCGCATCCTAGGTAACCGGGCTCATTTTCTGGGCTTCTCTAGCCTTCCTCGCATCCGAGCTAACCGGGCTGATTTTCTGGGCTTCTCTGGCTGTTCGGGTGGATCGATGGCATGCTTGCGCTTTGCCGATTCCTGGTGTATCTCTGGTCGTTCTGATGCACTAGCAACATGTTTTTTTTTTACTAATTCTCTGCATTTTGCCGGACATTCTGGTGTGCTTGTAGAATGTTTACGTTTTGGGGATGGTGCTGTCAATCCCCCCTTAATCATTACAATCAGCTCTTCCCAGCTGCTCTGCTGCTGGGTGAGACCATGACTAACTACTAATCGTATTAACCCATGGTGACTAACGACTGACTCTACATGTTGTGCCTTTTTTATGCTTCGTGCAGCATCATGCAGTAATGAATTCAGAAGTGCAGGTAGATTTACAGAGCATTTCTGCTTTAAAACAGCTAAGAGTTTAAGATGTCGTGGTCTTACCACGTCTTTCCTCCCTTCGCAGGTGATGTAGCTCTGCACTGTTCTTGCTAATTCCGTCCAGGGTTCTCCTAGGGTTGCTGGCAGAACTCCCTTCCCCTTAATTGTCAAGCTCTGGCCTTCGTCCTGAAAAATTTCCATGATCTTCTGTAATCTTTCCTTCTTTAATGTCCATACTGGTCCGGTGGCTGGTAGTCCCGAAACTTCTGCAATTATATCTTCGGTGACCTCTATCCGCTTCCCCCTTACTGTGGAGTGATCATCCTGCAGGTTCTGCAAAAATTCCATCGCTACTGTTTCATTGGACTCCTGCAGGCGACTGAGATAATTCAACCATCCTGCTCTTTCCAGGATCTCCCGGGCAGCAGCGGATATTGTCAACTTCTGAGGTTCGCTTCGAATTTCCCTTCCTCCCATGGTTTCACTGTGGATTCTTAATGGAACAGCAACTACTTGTGCTGTTTGAAACATAGAGAGGGTAATAATCGCAAGATTTCAAGAAAAAAACACAGAGTATGCAACAATGCAACAGAAATGGATTATGAACAGCAACTTGTGTAAAAATAGAAATGCCATGCCGTTAAGCCATGCAAAACCGTCGTACACTATCTTTCTCGAATGGTGAGCTGACACGTAATTCAGGGAATAATGAGGTTAACCTCCCCCCCCGTAATGTGATAGGCTATCCCAGCCGGAAAATAAAGGAGCGGCACCCGATCTGCAACCGAGTCAGAAAGGAACAACATATGGAATTATGCCATGTTTAGAAGGACAACGAATTACCGAAATCGAGGCAGAGAGTTGATCGCGTATTACGTAAGAGGCTGCTGTTTTATGATATGAGGCTGGAGGGTAGGACATCTATCGTACTTGCCAAATCTCAAGTGGTCATGGTCACTTCCTTTGCCATGATTGGTGATCATAAATGTTCATGCAATGTATAAATCGGGAAATAATATATGATTAGTTCCTAGGATATAAGAAACAAAAGAGTATTAGTATCTTACCCATTGGTGTAACCAAGGTGACTTCAATACCATTAACAGTGCTCTGCTGCCGACAGGTGTCCATAACCTTGGCAGAGTTGTTTTTTCACCCTTGGAACCATGATCCTTTGTGTATACTTAGGACTGTTGTTATGTCAAAGTGTAGACCATTATGCTGGCTTGGTGACCAGTTAACCATAATGCCATTCACGAGGAAGGAGCGAAAAGTGGGCAGGCCGGCTCGTGATGAGACCTCCTGTTCCAAGGTTCGATTATTTGATATACCTTTTGGACCATATCCTTGGTGTGGTGGCCATAGTGGGAATGCCACTTCACTTCCATCCTCATGATCATGGTAGGCTGGCTCTTGATGAGACCCCCTATCCCGCATTTGACATCTCACATATCATGTTCACATATTTTTTTTCTTTTTCATAGAGTACTTTTCCTTATTTATACACAAAGGGTGGTTCAACACTCCTTAAGAGTAGGAATGGTGGAAGAAGTCTTATCATCTCAATAGGAAGATATAAGCCCTTTGCTCTTATTCCTAAATAATAATCAAAGAGGGTTAAAGGGATCAGCATGATAAAGATAACCAATTAGGGCAAAATTAGTAAAACAATGACAACAAAAGATAAGAAATAAGTATGTCCTTCCTTTTTGTCCTCTTACTAATGCAGAGCCTTATAGATATAGCGATTTATGGTTTGCGGATTTCGGTATGTTGTGATGTTATATTCATTGCACAAGTACATAGCTGTATCTTAAAGACTTGAAAGAAGACGGGCAAGAAGCATCCTCAATTTAGATCAGCAAAAGGAATAAGCTGTTTCACAAGGAGAGCAAAAGTATGCTAGTGGTGTTCCTTTTGAAAAAGAAACAACGACAGACGATAGATCGCAAAAATGCAAATGCCGTTCCTTTGAAAAAGGAACAGCAAAAATAAAAATACTATAAAAACACTCAAAATGCCGTTCCTTTGAAAAAGGAACAAGCAACAACAAAAGAATACTGTTTCTTTGAAAAAAAAGGAACAGTAGTAACCAAAAATGCTGTTCCTTGGAAAAGGAACAGCAAAAGACGTAAAAATGTCGTTCCTTTGGAAAAGGAACAGCAGAGATCCAGAATGATGTTCCTTTAGAAAAGGAACAGCAAAACAAGCAAAGCCAACAGCATAAAAAAACACGCAAATGCCATTTTTTTAGAACGGAAAAAATCGAAACTTTGAGAAAGAAAAAGAACAGCAAAAAAATGACAAGAAAACATTTATTTCAAACATATGTACAAGAACGACTCAAAGACAAGAACTTATGTACAAATTGTAAAAAGAAATGAATTCCTTAATGAATTAAAGGTGAGGAAGATTTCTCTTCCTCTCCTAAAATCTCCATATCAGTGTCTCGGCGTAGCTGCTGGCAGAAGGATTCCCGAGTGAGTGGTTTGTGATAGAGACGAACTCGGTGGCCATTTACTTTGAATGCATATCCAGAACCGTCAATGGTAATTAGAGTAAGGGTTCCGTTGTCATGCACCTTCTGGATTTCGTATGGTCCCAACCATCGAGTCTGAATTTTCCCAGGGAAGTCCTGAAACCGAGAGTCGTATAACAGAGCTCAGTCTCCCTCATGGAAGACTTTGTTCTTGATGAGTGCATCATGCCATTTAGCTCGCTGCTGTTGAATCAATGCTGTATTTTGTAGTGCAGAGAGCCTAATTTCGTCTAATTCATTGATCTGCTGTAGTCGATTGATTTGTGCCTCACTTAGATCTAGGCCAACTTCCTGTGCTGTCCGTAATGTTTGGATTTCGAATTCTATGGGAAAAATGGGTTGTTTTCCAAACACTAATTGATAAGGTGAGTAACCGGTGGTGCTCCTCCATGTGGTTCTATAGGCCCAAAGTGCTTCAGGTAGTCGGGTAGCCCAATCACGCCTATGTGACGCAATGGTTTTCGTTAGGATTGATTCTATTATCTTATTGCTACTTTCTACCTGCCCATTCGCCAGTGGGTGATATGGAGTAGTGATTTTATGCTGGACGTGATAATTGTTGAGTGTTGCAGCTAATTTATGCCCAACAAATTGTGGTCCTCCATCTGTAATTATTTCCCTGGGAAGGCCATAACGTACAAATAGATGGAACAGGAACTGTATGACAGAGTCCTCTGTGGCTCTTGGCAATGCTTCTGCCTCAACCCATTTGGTGACATATTCTGTTGCCACCAAGATATATGTTTTCTGATTTGACGAGGGGCTGATGGGTCCAACGAAATCAAGAGCCCATCGCTCGAATGGTTCGATGACTAACTGTGGTTTCAGAGGCATCTCATTAGCTTGACCAGGTCGTCCTACTCGCTGGCAGCTGTCACAGGCTTGGACAAATTTCTTTGCATCTTTGAAAATCGTAGGCCAGTAATATCCTCTCTGCAATACTTTGTGTCCAGTTCTTTGCTCAGCGAAGTGTCCACCACACGGTCCATCGTGACAGGCTTTTAGGATGTCAAAGATTTCATCCTCTCGAACACATCGCCTGATATGCATGTTTGCCCCTGTGTGAAACAAATAGCCCCCAATCCACTAGAATCGAGAACTCTTCTGAACAATCTGCTTGCGCTCATTAGGGGTTAAATGTTTTGGTAGTTTACCTACTGCGAGGTAGTTGGCAACATCAGCATACCAGGGTGTTTGAACGGCAACAGCAAATAGGTGCTCATCCGGAAATTGATCTTCAACTGCTGCTGCATCGATTGGTTTCGGTATTCTCGAAAGAAAATCGGCTACAGGATTTTCTTTTCCAGGCCGATCCTTGATTGTGATATCAAATTCCTGCAATAAAATCAACCATCTAGTTACTCTGGCATTTGTGACAGGCTTATTTGCTAAATATTTTATGGCAGAATGGTCTGTATACAAGATAACAGGATAGCCTGTAATATAATGTCTAAACTTATTGACAGCATGTATTACAGCTAGGAATTCTTTTTCAGTAACAGTGTAATTTAATTCAGCAGGGGATAAATTTTTGCTGATGTAATAGATAGCATATGGTTTTTTATCCTCTTCCTGCCAAGGACTGCGCCAATAGCTGTATCTGAGGCATCAGATGATATCTGGAATGGTAGGTCCCAGTTTGGTCCTGAAAGGACTAGGGCTGTGGATACGAGCTTCTTTAAATCCTCGAAAGCACAGTCACATTTTTCTGTCCAAAGAAAATCAACGTTACCAGTTAGTGCATATAAAGGAGCAGCAATGTGTGAATAATGTTCTATAAATCGTCTATAATAACCAGAAAATCCAAGAAAGCTACGTACCTCTGTTTGAGTAGTAGGAGTGGGAATGAGAAAAAGTATTTGGATTTTGGCCGGGTCTACCTGAATGCCGGCTGCTGAAACATAATGTCCTAGGATAAGTCCTTTAGTCATCATCATGAAACATTTTTCATGGCTTAAGAAAAGCCTGGTAACAATGCAACATTGTAGGACTTCTTCTAGGGTGTCTAGAGCTGGATCAAAATCATCTCCATATGGTGTAAAGTCATCCATGTAAACTTCAAGTCCATCATTTATTAAATCTGCAAAAATGCTAAGGATAGCCCTTTGGAATGTGGCAGGAGCATTACATAGGCAAAAAGGTAGAACTCGATAGGCAAATGTTCCCCAGGGACAAGTAAAAGTAGTTTTATCCTGGTCTTCAGGGGCAATCTGAATCTGATTGTATCCACTGAAGCCATCCAGGAAAGAAAATAATTTCTTCCCTGCTAAAGTATCTAATACTTGGTCTATGAATGGGAGAGGAAAATGATCTTTCTGTGTTGCCTTATTTAGTTCCCTATAATCCACACAGATTCTCCATTTTCCATTCTTTTTTGGTACCACCACAAGCAGAGAGACCCATTTACTATCAGAAATAGGATAGATAAAATTGACATCTAAAATTTTCTGAAGTTTAGCTTTTACCACATCCTTTAGATGAGGATTAAGCAGGGATAATTTTAATGATGGAAAATTATCTTGAAGTTTAAAAAATTGGCGAATCTCACTAATCCCTAATATGTAAACTATAAAATGTTTATTGATGTATTTGTAAAATTATTCAAATTTATAATGATATTATATATATTGTCAATATAATCTTGGCTGTTTTTAACGTAAAATAATTTTATATTGTAAAACTTAGGCGAATTATTTTTATAAAAAAATGGAAATTGGCGAATCTTTTTTTTGGAAAAACCATGGAAAATTAGCCCACCTACGAATATTAGCCCCTAAAATTTTCCATGGGATTAAGTCTCCTTTGCGGCTGACGAACAGGTCTGGCATCTTTTCCTATATAAATGTGGTGTGTACATAACTGGGGATCGATTCCTTTCATATCAGGGTAATCCCATGCAAATGCTTCTTGATATTTCGTTAACAGAAGGATGAGCTTAGTTTCTTGTTCAGGTGTGAGATTAGCATTGATGTTTAAAGTTTTTCCCGGTCCAATTTCCACAGTTTTACTATTTGCAACAGAAGTAATAGGTATCGTTTGGTCATGCGTATCTTTCAGAGGATCTTCCTCTAATTCATTATCAAATGTTGCTTCTATCATGTGACACTGTGTGCGAGGTTCAGTTTGACTAATGAAATTATTAATGGCATCATCTTCTGTTTGGTCTTTAAAATCAAGTGCCTCTTGTATCGTTAATGGAGATTTGATGTTATCAGTAAGGTATGATAGA
This sequence comes from Pinus albicaulis, assembly GCA_034641835.2. Taxonomy (NCBI): domain Eukaryota; kingdom Viridiplantae; phylum Streptophyta; class Pinopsida; order Pinales; family Pinaceae; genus Pinus; species Pinus albicaulis. Next base: position 1,307,761,570 of record CM076581.1, read on the forward strand.
GGGTGCTTATTAGTTTTGATTATTGCGACACTTGGCTGCGCTGGAGGATATAGAACTAAATTTTTGCTATTCGGTCCTCTGGTTATGGTAATATTTCCCTGTCGGCAGCCAATGTAGGCATCGGCAGTGGCAAGCCAAGGTCTACCTAAAATTAGCGGGTGTCCATCAAGTCGGGTTTTTGGATTAATTATCAGGAAATCAGTTGGATACTCCCAGGAATCAACAGAGACCATGACATCCTGTAGAATACCCTCTGGTCTAACCACAGATCGGTCAGCCAATTCTAACAAAGTAGAGGTGGGTTATACTAATGTAATGCCGAGATTTTGGCAAGTAGTGGTTGTTAAAATATTAATTGCAGCTCCTAGATCAACTAAGGCATTAGACAGGGTCTAACCATAAATTTGAACAGTTATAATTGGATTCCCTGGGTCTTCATATTTGATGGGTGTTTCTCTCCCAGATAATAGATCAGATAAAGTAACGACTACTTGGACTCTTGGATTATTTGTTATATTCCTCCTTGGTTTCTTTATGCACAACTCTTTGATAGTTTTTGCGTATATGGGAATGTCTTGAATGGCTTGGAGGAATGGAATTTTTATGTACAGATTTTGTAATTCCCCCAGAATGTCAAAGTCAGGATATTGTATGGGTCGAGGTATGACTAATCGTTCTGGGAACGGAGGAGAGGATGTGGTTGCTTGATTATGATTCTGCTGCTTATTTACATCCTCTTGTTGTAACTGATGTTCTCTTGGTAACTGATCTTCAATATGAACTGTTTTATCTCCCTCTGTTTCAATTATGCGTCCAGATCTTAACTGAAGATCATTGCACTCCCTCAGGTCGGGTCCTATTTCTGGTGATTCTATGATTTGGATAGATTGGACCTGTCTGTTATTTGGATTGGGATTGGGTTGGGCTGGGAGTTGTGGTCTCAGGTTAGACTGGGGATTTTGTTGTAAGGCTGGCAGAGTAGGTTGAGGGAGCGGAATAGTTCCAGCTGGCTGGTACATCGGTCTTTGCCAGCTTGTCTTCCAGGGTGAACTTTGTGAAGTAGGGGGAGTCCATTGTGAAGGATATGGGCCATTTTTCCAATATGGTGGAGTGTAAGGGAAATTCGGCCAACCAGATTGGCTTGTTTGATTCAGCCATGGATTTGAAGAAGGAAACGATTGTGGTGACCAATTTGAAAATGGGGGTTGAGATTGATTTTGCCACATACCATATTGTTGAGCATTATACTGTGGGGGTTGAAAAAAAGAGGTTGAGTCCGGAAACATACCAGATTGTCTCGGCTGCCACTGGCGACGCTGGTTGATCGAGTTCACCGATTCTGGTTCTTCTTCTGCTTCCTTATATACCACTTTCAATCCAGGAAGTGAGGGGCAGCTCTCCGTAAGGTGATCTTTTGTACAGATGGCGCACGTTTGGACTTTATCCAGTGGACATTCCTTGTGGCTATGTTTTTTTCTGCATCGGGGGCAGAAGATCGCCAAATTCTGTTCTGCCTCCATCTGCTTCTGTTTAGCCCGCACAATATCAAGTTGTGTAGTTAGTGTCCCCAGAATATCAGTTTTAAAATTTTCTAATAAATTTCCAATTTCTGCACGTGTTACTCCTTCTGTTGATACTTTGTTATCTCTTGCAAACCGATCATATTCTGTCGGTTTTATTCTTGTGCTGCCTCTCGAACTCCCGATACATAAATCAATGATGTCAGCAAAATTCTCTTGATAAATATCCCCTTTTCCCATGATGTTTAATGTTTCAATCCATTGTTCCTTCATGCCCCTTATTAATGCAGTTTTTAACACATTATTAGGTAAAGGTAGCGATGCATAAGGAGATATTTGTAGATTGTACTGAAAACGTTCCACATACTCCTCCAATGTTTCATTCGGTCTGGCTGTCATTTGGAATATTTCATCTTTTAATTCTCTAGACCTACAATAATCCTGATATTTTTTTAAGAAGGATTCTTTCATTTGATCCCAATTGTTGATAGCCCCGCCACCTAGTCCCATAAACCATCTTAAAGCAGCCCCTTTTAATGTAGAGGGGAATAATTTCAATTTCTGGGGATCGGTGGTGTAATCATACCCCCTGCATAACACATCGAATTCGAATAAAAATGCATCCGGATCTTCTGATGTGAGACCGTGAAATGTAGGGATATACTGAAGAGGGATAGCTTTCATGGGTGCATTTGCTGCAGAATCCACTATAGGATATTGTAATGTAGAGGTTTGAGCATTTGGCTGGTTCTGAGCCATGGGATCGAATATATGCCAATAACCTTCTGGGATATCTAGGAGAGTATTCCTAGGTTGAGAGGGAATGGTTTTGACAGGAATAGTTTTAAAAGCACTTCCCTTATCTGGAATAATGAGAATACCAGATGTCTGAGGAGATTGGATTCCTTCAACAATGATTTTCACAGCACTCCCCTTATCTGGGCTATCTAATGGCTGATTTGTTCCAATAGGAGATTTTGGTTCCTTGGTTTCCCCTGTTTCTCCTTCTCCTTCACAAAAGTTGTTGGAATTCCCTTCCTGCAATAGTTCTGGAGTAGAATTTTCGATTTCTTGAAAGTCCTGCTCTTCAGTTTGACTATGCACCTCAGCACAGGCTACAGATGGTGATCCTGTGGCCTGAAGGGAACTAGTAGGCTGTATAGAAATGTTTTTCCTGGGGCCTACTGAGGGCTGAGATTCTGTTTTCTTATAGATTTCGTCTATGAAGGTCGTTCGGCCAAGGGTCACTAGCCCCTTAGATTTTTCAGGCTTGGATGGGGGTTTGATATTCTTTTCTGGTCTTTTCTGCTTAGTCATGCACTCAAATGAACTACCAACTTCTATTCAAACAAAACAAAAACAAATCTGTTAGGAAAGCGGACAGTGGAGCATGGCTTTTACATGCTCCGCACGTAGGTTCTTACCTTCCATTTTTAAGATCCAACTCCTCCCTAGCAGGTTCGTACACTACTCTGAAAAAGACAAATGGCTGCACTCTTTCCCCGGCAACGGCGCCAAAATGTAGAGCTATAAAAAGGGTCTCTTTCACCTCTAATTACCTCACATTAATATGTCAATCCGGGAGCATTTTTTTATTCCAAAGAGTGTCTCAGTCTGAGGCTATCACTTGTCAGAGTAATGCTAGTAGTACAGTGTTTAAGAGATACAAGAGTAAACGGATTCTTGTCTGTAACTAAATTACTTCAAAAGAATAAATCACACATTCAGAAAACTAGGCAGCTTATCAGTCAAGGGTTCGGCAGCGATAACCCATCCCTTGGGAAACTGATGGAAAGGAAATTAGAGCATAGACCACAGGTCTGGGAGCTAGACAGTGAATTCCAAAGCTCACTACAGCCTTAGATCATCTTACACACCAAAACAACAAATGCGAGTAAATGGAACAACAAATAAAGAATTGAACAGTAATTCTAAAATGGAACAGCAATCGAACAACTAAGTCTCGCGAGTCGTAACCAAACTTAATCTCTTAACCCAAATGCACTCTTCGCAATCAATCAATCTTTCACTTTTAAGGCAAATCAAGCAAAACACACTAATGGAACAACAATAACTATTGATAAATTATGGAACAGCTCTAGTAAATCATATACGCACACAACACGCTGAAATAGTAATCTTAATTAACAGGGATTCAACTGTGCTCCCAAACAGAACAGTATTATCTCTGAATCCAATAATCATGAAGAAAACTGCTTCAAACGAATCTATGACATGAATGTTCAGTATAAAAGCTCTGTAACAGAACAATAAGAATATTCGGTTAAGACTAATAACATGCAATTAACTCTGAAAGGATTAATAACATAATGCAGAGTCAATACACGATTTTATCTGTAAAAACCTCAATGATTTAATCTTAACAGAGCATGTAATATCAACTTATAAAGCATGTCAGATTACCAAATAACAACGATAAACAAACCACGCAGAAATAAAATCGTAGTGATACAGAAGCAAGTGTCCTCCAGGGCCGGGCCCTTAGCCTCCAAGGATACACCGCCTTAAGTTAATCCAGACACAGAAATGAGAGAATCACCAAGCTTATATTAACGCATCGGACAAAAGTACAATGAACCAGTTCTCAACGAGACTCAATAATCAGAGCTGATGTTTAACAGAAAATTACATAAAACGTATATCATTCTTCCTATCCCAAGCTAACAGTGCTGTCCCTTTATATAAAGGTGACGGCAGAGATGTCCAAGTAACAAGATAAATAAAGCAGCGATCCCTCAGGATCAAAGATCCTGAGGGATTCGCCAAACTGTTAATCCTTTATCCTTTCTTTTATTTTGCACCGAGCTGGTGTCTTCTCCTCCTTTTCCGGGCCGATTTGATTTGATCTGTTTAGCCTTGTTTGCATTCGGTTCTCCTTCAGAGGGACAGCAGTTATCTCGACTTTGTCCTTTCCTTTGGAACGACAACTCCTCGTTTTCTCCTTTTCCTGCACAGAAAATAACCATTATCAGCGGTTAAGTCTTGCATATCAATTCTCACATGTTTTGTTATAATTCCTTATTATTTTCCAAATTCATGATGCAAAAAGGTTTACAAATTCTACTAAAAAGCCACTAAAATAATCATCAAAAGCATACCTTTTTAGTACTCCACACTAAGTGATAGCTCAAATTAAAAGTCTTAGAAAGTGTGCTGAAATTGAGTGACTAGATAGATCTCATCTTCCTGATTCTAGCGCCGTGAATGGTTCAAAAAACCAACACTGTATGAAGAAGTTATTGCAATTTGAAAAGTCCAGTAAACTTCAATTTTTGGCTTTTAACCAAGTTTGACTGGATTTTGGGAAATTCAAAAGAAGAATATTATAGGGCATATTCTTGGATCAAGGACCTAAGTGATAGCTCAAAATTCAAAGTATTCAGAAGTGTGCCAAACTTGAGTGAGCGGATAGATTTCATCTTACTTATTTCAGCACCGTGAATGGTTCAAAAAACCGACACCATATTTAGAAGTTATTGCGATTTGAAAAGTCCAGTAAAATGCAATTTTTGGATTTTGGGAAATTAATAAAAGAGAATATTCTAGGGAATATTCTTGGAATTTTCCTTGAAATTTTCCCAAAAATATTCCTTCTCGACTAGTCATTTTGTGACACGTGTCGTATTTTTATTGCATGGGTTGGAGTTCGGCCAATCACAATTTACCACGTGGTAGGCCCAGAAGCCACCACGTAGCCCATGAACAACAGTTTAAATTTTTTTGGGACTCTACCAGAGTTGACCACATGACCTCGGGCATACACACAAAGGTCTTGACCAACCATGTTGCAATTTTTTCTTACCATCTTATGGTTAACGTATATACCTGAAGTTTAACATAATGTTATGCAGGGGTTGGGGACTGCTGCCGACCCTGTGGACTGGTCACATGTTACGATCATAGACCATCATAGAAAATGTTAACCAACTATTTACAAAAAATTTAACCTCTGCAGTTTCCATTTCAAGCACATTTCGACAATTACTCTGCATCGTTACCACCTTTAGTTACGTTAACCATCTGACCTAACCGCCATCTGCAACGGTCACTGCGAAGATTCTAGGACATGTGTCAATCCCTCAACCCATCCATTAAATGTTATGGTTAGCTTGGTGGAAAATTTTCAAGGCACACTTAAAGTGGTGGATTTCCCAAATTTAACTGGAGTTATGTGTAGTTCCTCCACATTTAGTGGAGCTTTTTAGGGGTGACTGGACAAAAATTGAATAGGCTCTATCTTGAGCTAGATTCATCCATTCTGAGGGTGCCAATAGTCAATTTAGACTATCTCAGACATTCCAAACTCTTTGGCGATGGTTTGAGAGCCATCATAGGACTTTTGAGCAGGATATGTCTTCAAATAAGTTTAAGGGGCCACTAGGGCCACCAGGGGCCAGTAGGAGTTTGAGGCCTAGCCAGTGCAACTAGAGGCCTTTTTAAGGAAGCCAAAAGTCAATTTTGGATGTTTCAGAAATTCTAAAACTAATGGTGTGGTTTGAAGAGCCTATAGAGAAATTTTGAAGGTTGATATTCTTTAGAGAATTTCCAGGGACCACCAAGGCCACCAAGTGCTACCAGGAGAATGAGGCATATCTAGGGTAGCCAATATCCATTCTCAGCAAACCAATAGTAATTTATGACTGTTTTGATACTTCTAAATCCATTGATGGATTTTTCATAAGCGTTTGAGGACTAATGAATGTTGAGATACTTTATAGAAGTTTTCAATGAACCTTGAGGCATGGGGTTCGACAAGGTGTTGGAGGCGAAACTGGAGCAGTCGTAGGCCAATTGATGAAAGGGAATAGTATATACTGACTATTTTTTACAATTTAAATCCATTGCAAGTATTTTTAGAGACATTTGGAGAATTTTTAAGGTCTAGAAGCCATAGGAAATTTTCAGGCAGCCTAGGGCCATCAATGGATGGAGGCCTAGATTGGGAATCCTATGTTGATTTTGAGCAAAATGATCAACCCATTTTGGATGTATGATGTGTGCTAGAGATAGTAGGTGAGGATTCAGGGATAGAAAAGGAATTCTAGGGATTTTGTGCCAAATATAAGCTTAGGGAAGCTTAAGGGCACCGAGAGATGAGGTCAAGTCAAAGGAAGCCTAATTCTATCTTCAAAGTGATGATGGGGTATGATGGTATTCTAAACCCCATGGTATAGCATAAATAACCATTGGAGTTATGTATTTACTTTTAAAATAATTTATACATCATAATCCCAACGAGCCAAGTCAAGTTGACAAGAGCTCAACGAGACGTAGCCCACAAAATTTGAGTGAAATCCTATATTAATTTTGTCGATTATGTGTTGATGATTATTTTATACATTATATGGTTTCTGTACATGCTTAATATTACCAAAAAGAAATGTTCTTAAAGCACTTAAACATCTAAAAAACATACACTTGTTTCAATTATAAATTTCCGCAGGAGTCAAGTATAAGCTATATCTTTTATTTGTTTAACTGAGTGGGAGCTTCTTGAAAAGCATAGCAAATTATCCAACCCTTTTTCAGATCATGTTGGAATTAGAGCATAGTTTCTTGCTTGATAGAGCACGATTTTTCTTGTTTGACTTGAAAGGTGTTTAACAGTGCAAATAATCTGATTGTTTGCACACTGATTGTTGCTTACAATTTCTAGTTTTCTAGAGGTGAAGGGAAAGCTACTGCTAGCTAAGTCTAGAAGAGGACAAGAAGGAAGAAGGTATAAAGGCATATTCCTTACCCAAAAGACCTCAAGGAAACCCTTGAAGCACAAGAGGGTGTTTGCAAAAGGCTTCTTGAGGAAGAGCTTGACTCTACAGTCATTTTGTTCAGAAGCTTTTTCAATTGTTTTTTTAAATCTTTGTGAATTTTTGTTGAAGTTATTTAGTTCAATTTCATAAGATGACAACTTCTTCAAGTGAGGTTTCAAAATTCTCCTCCTTCACAAAATTCTTCAATGAATAGATGAAGCGAAGCTTCTACATCCTGAAGGATATGGTGCAAATTATATTTGGATATAGAAGAGAAAGCACTAGACTTCATGATAAATTGGTTGCTATGAAGCAAGAGAAGGAAATAATTCTTCAAATAATGCATGAGATGGAGATGAAACTCCATCATGCCCAAGAGGCCTTAACCAAACACATGCTTGAAGAAGATGTAATTCATCAAATTTGTCTTCAATTTCCTCTTCAGAAATATGTGTTGGCTCATTTGAAAATCACACTAGAGGTATAGGGTCCAAGTTGATGTTAAAAATGGGCTATGAAGGCAAGGTGTTACACCATTTTTTGGTCATCTAACCCATTTTTATTAGATGGACCAAGTACACCATGTAAGACCAATTTTAACCTAAGTAAAATCGCATTCACTATGAAAAATAACTTATTAGACCACCTTTATTAAGGTTTTTATGGTCTAGACAGGAAACCCCATGAGGAAATATTAAATAAATCTATATTTGTTTGATTTTCCTCAAGGAATAATTAGTTAAACATCAGTTTAATTAATATTCCTGGTTATATTTAACCCAAAACAAGGAAATTAATTAGATAAATCATTATTTATCTTATTATTTTCTAAAGAATAGTTATTTAAACCTTATTTAAATAGTATTCTTTGTTAAATATGACTAAATCACCCATAAATAGTTAAATAAAAAATTATTTATTTGATTATTACTCAACCACATCTTTATAATGATAAATAAATCATTTATTTATTTATTATTTACAAATAAAGGGATTTGACCCAAGACAAATTCCTTTTCCCTCCAACAAATATAATAAAATATTCCATAAAAGTTGGATCTTGATTCGGTTAATAATATTTTAATTATGCACCAATATCTAAACTAACTCAATATTTTATTATAAATAGAAGGGTTTTCCCATTCATTTACTACGTTTTTTTGCCTAAAGATCACTCTGGATCTACACTTTTGGTCTGAATATTGATCCACCATCATAGTCATATTTTGCTACCATTTTTGTCTAGGTTTTCTACACCATGAAGAGAGAGGAATTTAAGATCTAAAGTGTTGAGGACTTAGAAGAACCCATCCCATTAAGGAGAACTGAGAACACCCTCCTGTTTTTTCTTCCCAGGTGCCCCTAATACAAAATTAATTCAACATATTCTTGTCTTGTCTATTGGATGCATGGAGTAAATCTTGTTGTTTCTACTGTTTAATGTCTTCTAATGCATAGATCTAGATTTTTGCAGCGTCTATCTTGATCACCTAACTGCGGAAATGAAGATATTGGGAGTCATCTCTGTTGTTAGGGTTGTTGGTTATGCACAACTAAAGTGGTTTTTTTTTTGTATGCTTGGAATTAAGATTCATACTAACAACTGGAAACTCCACATGGGTTTACGATTACGACCAATGTCATTTTTCTGATCCTTCCATATTCATCTGCTTCAAACCCTAGGATTTCTCTTCAACCCCTTGTTTTTTCTTTTATTGATGTTGTTTTTAACCTATAAAAGCTAAAAACAATAAAAATTTTAACTTCTGCGTGTTTTCGGACCTATTGCGTAGGTAACAGACATCAGCCGTAGCTGAGACGACACTTTTTTTTGAAATCTGTCGCCGAGAGTGCCAGAAGTGCAGGTCACACTTTTTGGCCCAAAATATATGATCTAGACCTTCAGGATGCACCTTTCGGCCTAAAAACTGCGATCGATGCTCAAAACAGGTCAGAAACTGCGACCTGGACTTTTTGCAAGGATTTTTTTGAAAGTTTTCTGGGTTTGTCTGAGCCTCTACTCAGGGTTGTCTGACCTCCATCTCCACCCATTTTAGAATTGTACTTGTTTTTTTTTCTCAACTAAGTGGGAACCTAGCCTCCTTGGGCTTCAGTGCCCTCCACCTTTTGTGGAAGATTTTTTGCTGTTGCAGGTTGTCTGAAATTTCAGTGTTCAGCCATTTTTTCAGATCTGATACCTCACCTTCAGATCTGCTTCAGATTGGCTTGTTATCCATCCAAATCACCTCATTTATCTTTTTTGGGGATTTCCTCTAGGTTTCACTCTATTTCCCTCCAGGAGATAGCCTTTTGCCACCTCATTTATAGCAATTTTTCCTCTGATTTGTTGTTGTTTTCTGCACCACTTTCCAGCAGATTTGTCCTATAGATCCCTATCCCTCCTGACCTTAGATCTATTGGCTATTTTAGTTTGTTTTGATTAATTTTTTACTCACCTATAGACTAGTTTTTGAGAGGCCTGCCTCCTTGGTTTTATATTATTGCATCATTAGCTGTTTATTTTCTATTTTTGCAGGCTTATATACTGTCATCTACAGGTTTATTTATAGCTATACAACACACTTTTTCTTTTTTCTCTACAAACGTCTAGGTTTAAAAATTAAAATTTACACAATTCACACACAAACCCTAAGAAAAAAAGGGCTTGGTTAACACCGCCAAGAAAAGACTCTAAAACATTGAAATCAATTGATCCTGCACCTCTTTCCCCTTGTTGTGACATTGTAATCAGCTGATCCTGCACCTCCCTATCCTTATCGGTCTCTTTTTCCTTTGTGTTGTGTTTATATCATCATCATTGCGCCACCAAGGAATTTATCCTGGAGACTTCTTGGCCATCATCCTCAGTTTCCGGTAGGAAGACTTACTCCTCTGCGTAGGATTCAAGTTAGTCCTCCATTGAGTTCACACTCTAACTCTTCTTTTGGTCCATTGGGTTCTCCTTCTCGTTCCACACTCAGTTCTCCCCCTGTCACCTTGACCATGTCTAGTGCAGGACCTAATGCTGGTGGTAACCCCGGCCCTCATGCTGGGAATCCCACTAGTGGGGCCGCAACAGAAACTACCCCAATTGTGCCATTTCTTTCCTTCATGGCAGGCCTCAGCCTCCTTGATTTTGACTAGTTGATAAATGACCTTATACAGCATGATGATATTTGGCCTGCTATGCCGATGAAGCTCCCTTCCGACATCCCAAAGTTTGAATGCCTTGCTGGAGAAGATCCTTCAAATCATGTGCGATCTTTCCACATGTGGTGTTTGTCTAACTCCATTACCAATGACTCTGTCCATCTTCTGTTGTTCCAACATACGCTTACAGGTAAAGCTTCTAAGTGGTATGTCGATCAAGCCCCTTCCTCTCATACCACCTTTGCGACTCTTACCCAAGCTTTTTTGTCTTACTTCCAGTTTCCCCTTCATTATGACACTAGTACTGAACTCTTGAATTATTTCTGTCAATCGTCTGTGACCCGCCTTTCTGATCATGTCCAGGAATGGCAAAGAATAAAGAGCCTATGTGGAGCTCGTACCTTCGAAGACCGTGTCTACATGGACTAGTTCCTTAGATCTCTTTTTCCACCTATCGGAAAAGATGTCGCATTGCACTTTCCTCAAACCAAACAAGCCACTCTCCAAGTCGCGTTAAAATGACTTGATCTATGCTCAGTTGGGTTATGTTTATACCGTTCTACCTGATATTCCCAGACCCGGTGGTGCCAACCCACCAAGGGTATCTCACGCCGCCGATGATATCATTGGAGCAATCTCTAATTCGTATGCTCAACATCCCATGGGCTATGGCTTTCCTCAGGGTGGGGCCAGCACCTCCTGCACTTTCCCCCTCTTAGTAGCACATATCTAGGATACGACATGCCTCCTAATTTTTCCCAACCTCCTTATTATCCGTATCCATAACATGGTGCTCTAGCTCCACCAACATTAGCACCTCCTCCTCTCTTGTCTTCTCAACCCCCACAATAGTAGCCACTGCCCCCTAAGGGGTAGGTGTATGCACAGCATGGTGCGAATAATCCTCCTCCCTCTAAAAATAAGAGGAAAGGCACTCAATATTAGTCTGCCCCTGGTAATACTGGACCTAATCATGGTAATGCTTCTAACACTATGAACCAACAACAGGTCACTCAGCCCAAGTAGGACAGGCTTGTTCGCATGAACAAACCCTATTCTTGATGTGGTGTTTATGGTCATTACACGCATGATTGTCCTCTTTTGCCACATATGCGGTAGTTGTGGGAGTCTCAAGAAAATTTGAGAGGACAACAAGTCGTCCCTTCCGTTCCTCCTAGTCCTGCACCTAGTCAACCGGCTGTGCTTACTGATCCTCTCCCTCAACAAGGATTTGTGCATACCCAATCACTTGAAGGTCAGGTGACCACTCAACCTCTTCCATATGGTACCTCCGATTACCAGATTCTCATGATGAACTCTGATCAACCTCCAATCATAAACATTAATCTTCAGACTCGGCCCCGTCAGCACAACAAACCTCACGCTACTTCTATCCCCAAGCCACTTCCTTTGGTCTCTACGGAGCCTATTTCGACACCTAATGGCCCCTTGAAGATCCCTTGGCCTAAGGCAGAGGTTCATCCCAAGATCCCTAAGGGACCACTATGCCGAAATGCTGCTTTTGGAAAAGCTTCCCATTCATATAGCATAGTGGATGATCTGGCACAATCTTCTACTGCCATTTCAACACTGGAACTCCTCCAGTCATGCCCCTCACAAAAAAAATCTCTACTATCTGCCGTGGGCACTGTAGATCCTTCCGACGATCGATTGATTGTCTTTGATGTTGACCGGTCAGAGCATCCTCCTCTCCCAGCTTCTGTCGCTTTCCAAATCCCATTCATGATCCAGAACACCAACGTTCCCCGATGCATTATTGATGAGGGGGCATCCATCTGTGTGATTTCCGCTTCAATTTGGAAGCAACTTGGATCACTTGAGTTAGCTCCTTCCATGATCACTCTCCGAGCGTGGGATGGCCATGCCTCCTAGCCCATTGGCTTATTCCGCAATTGTCCTATTACAATTGCGGGCAAGAATATTTGTGTCGACGTAGAAGTCATAGATGCCCCGTTAGATTACAGAATTCTATTGGGTCGTAGCTACACTTATGCGATGTTAGCTATCTCTTACGAGGTTCACCGTAAGATGTATTTCCCTCATAACAGAAAGATAGTCACCATTGACCAGTTGACATATTACAAACCGAAGTCTTAGACCTCCCCTAAGTCCACTATCTCTTCGGTGGCCAACAAGAAAACCATCAATCCTTGGACCACTGTTTCACCCAGAGTCTACAAATATTCCTCATTGCTTGGTACATTCCCTGGTCTTCCTCCTCTTGTCTTTGATCCCAACTCATTGAACATTTGCATGATGGAATCGTCTCGGGCTTCTCTGAAGAAGCCTGGCTTGGCTAGTCAGGAGTCCCTCACCCTTCGTAGCCTTCTCCTAGCCCTTCGGTTCAGCCCTTTGGACCTCCTCCTCTTGGCCCTTTAGCTGGAACTCACGAGCCTCCTTACCCTCCTGGAATGGTTCCTCCAGGCCTCAACCATTTAGGGGCCATCCCGCCTGGCCATTACCCCTCCGGTCAGATACCATTCCTAGCTTCATCACTAGGAGTCTATATAGCACCTGTCATGACCACCCTCTCTCTTCCTAACTTTACCCTTGGGATTCCCATCTGGTACCTTGATCCTCCAGCTGCTACCTCCCCAGGTCAACCTAAACCTTATCTTTATTTGACCCTGGTTCAATCGGTCCCCATGACTTCTCTCGCTGCAACAGTGCCTCAACCACCTCAACATGAACCACCTCATGTTGCAACCGCTTCGGGTAAGATGGGAAAAGCTCACAAAAGGGCCTCAAAGGACAAGACTTCCCCGAACGAACCTACACCTCCTCTGCCTCCAAAGCCCTGTGCTTTGTGTGATGTCGTCGGTCATGCCACCCATACTTGTCCCGAGTTTCCCTGCATCAAGCACATGGTTAAAGTTGCGTTCCCTAAGTATACGGTCCCTGAAACCTCTGATTCTTCCTCGACTGTAGCCAAGAACACCAAGAATATTCACACCAACCAACCTTGTACGTTGTGTTATCTCCATGGCCATTACTCTCATCATTGTCCCCACCTTACACATTACTGTGCATCTTTAGAGGTAGTTTAGGAGTACGAGATTGAACAGAACCAATCAGTTTCTCCCATACTTGCACAATATGCTGTAAGCTAGATTGAGGATTTACCTACTCCTATTGAAATTCCTCCTCCCGATGTCGAGATGATGGATCATGCAGCCACCATCCTCTACCTATCATCATCCATGAGACCCTCGGCAGAAGCTCCCTCTGAATCTTCTCCTATTGTTTTGCTTGACCTCCCTTCAACGATCACCCTAGGCTCAACATCAGTATATCCCTTATCTATTTGTTCTTACGTTAGCCCCCATGATGATGCGCATGTGAACCTTTCTTCTCATGATGATGAGTCAGGTAGCTTCGTCGCGTCAGGTGGTCTCCCTTCCTCCAGTGATTCCGCCTTCTGTTGTGATGACGACATTATGGAAGCCATGTCTACCCCTAACTTCATCTTTCCCGCCCATAAACGAATTGCCATCATCTGCACCTATGGGGACTTACGAGACCTGAGCACAAGCTATACCTCCGGTAGCTCCCACACACCACCTCACCGTCAGCATGTGAGTAGTAGATATCCTACCCAAATCATTCCCTCCCGCGGAGTGCGTTCGATTTCTACTTTGTGATAAGGTTACCAACATTGCTCATCATTCTCCCATTTATTGTTTTGCAGCACCTTTTAGATAGACCCCCCATCCACACCTTATATCGGTTTCGCCAATGGTGCAAGTCGTTACTCCCAGAATCTAGCCTCAGCAGGTTGGGCCATTTTTACCCCCTTGCATTCACTTTTTCTCTCAAATGGTGTATACATTGGTACTGCTACCAATAATTAGGCTGAATATGATGCATTGCAGGGTTTATTAGCCAATTCCCTTTCACATTGCATCCTCCACCTTAATATTCATTTAGATTCCCTGCTTCTTGTCGTGAAATTGAATGGTGTCTATCGTGTGCATAATCCTATCCTTTTTAGAAGATATTTACGAGTGAAGCTTTTGATGCGTGAATTTGAAATCATTACTTTCAGTCATGTACCTAGAGCACAAAATCACTATGTAGATAGCATTGCAAACCATATTCTAGATTGGCATTTAGCACACGCATTTAACACAAGACAATAACATTAAAATATCACAACGATGCATGTGCATAATATGTGTCGTATAAAATGTTTTCGAGTCCATCTACTCAGATACATATGACATGCCCATAGCATGTTACATAAGCACAAAACTGGGGGCAGCACCTGCCCCTAGACACTAATCACTATCTGGAGGATCCTGAGCCAATGGCTCTACTCCCACAACTCGTAGATCACAAATACCCTATCCAGCCATCGTCATGTGCTACATGACCCCTCTCCATTCAGAGGGTAGACCAATACATGGCTCTATGTACTAGTCATATAAGTCCTTCCAACCGTGCTCAGAAAGACTACTCAGAAGCCTCTCACATCTATGACAGATGTACTCCAAGAGGGCTGCTGCATCCTCAGTTTGCTACGCCCTCACTCCACTAGGTCCTATGGTCCCCAATACTGCAGGTCGTCCCATATATTCAGCCAGTTTTACCAGTGCTGTATCTGCATACCAAAAGTGAAAGAATCAGTATCACACACAATATTCTAGAGATTTACATGCACATAAGAGATTATAAATTTGTCACTTACCATCAGGTCCCCATATTCGACCAGGCAGCAATGGCAGATTTGGGTCCCTACAATAACTCATCCCACTATAGGGATAGTCATCTATATACAATGGCATATGATCCCAATGAGAAACGAACTCAGGTCAGAACACCCGTCCAACCGCCCCACCTCCTCCTCTGTATAGTAGTCACCCCCACCAGTGCATCTTGGGCTCTCTTGGGCCCCCATCTTGGAGTTTTATGCGAGGTCAAAGGGTCGGAATCTTATCAAAGAAGAATGAGCATAAAAATGTACCGTATGCACAGTCATGGTTCACTTGCTGCTTGCATAGTGACAACTGTAGTTTCAATAATGACAACATCATCTGGGCCCACCCATAGTAGGTCCCATTCAAAATACTCTCCACAAGCATCATCTTCCCTCCAGTGATGTGATGGAGTGCCTGGTTTCCTAGGATCTGCAACACCACTATGGCCACAGCACGGGTCTCTAACCTCTCCAAATCCTCGATGGGTATCTGAGTCCCCTTGACTTGGAGACCTGATCAACAATGGCACTCTACAAGCTCTATCATGTTCCACCCCCACGGTAATATTGGCTGAGTGTTTCCTACCATCCCAAGTGGTGGGAGACCAGTCAAGAAATATATATCCTGGACCATCAACTCGATCTGGTGTCCCTGTACTATAAATATTTCATGGACTGGGTCCCAATAGCTGACAATCCGGGCCAATAAGGGCTCTCCAGCTCTCATAAAAGGGTTCTCCACAAACTTCAGAACCCCAAACCTAGCCAGTGCACTGCAGACACCCTGATCCCCCAAAATATCCAACTGTAATGTGCCCAAGTCTTTCTCTCCAGTTGATCCATAATTTTTCCATATCTGCACAAAACCATCATATTTGTCAGTATACAGATAGGAAAGACTATATCTCATCATAAAAACTTAGTGCTCAGCCAAAAAATAGCACAGAAAAACCCCTCCCTGACAGGTCGTACTTTTCAGGCCCAAACCTGGGACAGGTCACAGTATTTTTCTCAAAACCTGCTACCCAGGTAGCACTTTTTTCGCAAAAAGTGTGACCCGACCGTGAAGAGGAGCAGGGGTTTGTTCGTAAGCCCCGGGGACCTAATCTAAAATTTCATTCCACTAAAAATAAAGAGTAGGTTTAGGCCTCTTACCTACAACTGACGGATCTCGATTCCAACAGTCGGTTTGTCCGCTACGATCATCACAAGATTTAGGGCCTTCTCTCCTCTCTAGATTCACCACAACTCCACATGAAAATGAGTGAATTTGGAGGGAAAATGCCTTATTAAAAGAGAAACCCTTGCTTTTTCTTTTACCTACTGCAACCCAACCATAGATCTATTTACCAAATTGTTTAGACTGTTGGAAATCTCTCACTGAGCCCTCAAATGGGTATTTGTTAGTTTTTAGTGATTTGACACTTCATCGGGACAATTTTTTTCCAAGAAGCATCACTTCACCCCTCCTCAAAATCTAATTTCTTCACTTGCAACACTCGTACTGGGGACACCACTTTCCCTCCATACATGTCCATGTTCATGTCGACTTTCATCGTGAGGTACCATCTTGTACTCATGCTTTTATGGTCCCCATTGGAACTCTTTTGTGTGGCATCACCATCAAGCAATCCTTGTTTAGAGCATCCGAGTTGAGTCATCATTGCATTCATGGAGTCTATTCTGAATCCCTTTGCATCCCACTATAGTCCTCCATCCTTTAATGCTTGGTCCCTCTCTCCTGTTTCTTATTATGGAATTCAGTCCCATTGTCCCCTATGCCTCATGATGTTGTGTCAGTCACTGCTAGGTCATCCATGGCCTTTATGCTCTAACAAGGGAAGTCGTTTGTTTGCTACTCAGTACCCTCCATTTCATCATCATCGTTAGTGTTAGTCTTTCAGTCGCTCTACTATTTTCTCTCGTGCCTTAGTTGAGGATCCCTTATCGCCTCACCTACATCATACCTTCTTCTGTTGACATCATCTCATTCATTCCAGAAGACAGGTCTAGAGGGTGGTGTACCTTGGTTCTAGCTTCCACTCTTGTTCGGTGCCATGGATCAAGCAAAGGGACTCCTTATTTCACTTTGACTTGATTGTTTCTCAGCTCCAGCTCCTTTAAGCATGATCGAGATCTTTATAATTTATGGTTTAGTGATACAATAGCTAATATCAGTTATTCCCAAGTGTGTGTGAGATGTTCCAACCCTCATGAGGGGGTGGCCTTACAGGTAGCCCACCACATACTCGGATGGATTCTTCACTTCATCCTTCGATGCAGCTCCATATATTTGATGATGTCGGCCTCAGCCGCTTGCAGCGACTTCTTGATTGCATATATCAATCAGATTTTTAGAGCCCTTTCCTATTTACAGGGGCATCTAGGTTGTATTTATATCTCAATTAGTCTGATATTATTGTACAAGTCCTGGATGTTATCCCAGGCACAATATGTATGTGGGATTCATTATCATATTATTTATCTGGCTCATGTTTATGCTAGCATATACTATATTTTTCAGTCCCATGGCTTTCCGGACGCCTCATTTTTTGTACTTTGCCTCAACGGGCATAGGTATGCCTCCCCTGCCGCCTATAGCATAGGTACTCACTCATCAAAGAGACTAGTCACACCTATAAGTCTTGCCTCCTTAGGGTCTAGCTATTTTATCACTTTGGTCTACCTTATACTCCTCTCTCTTTGACTTCCCCTTCGACGTCTAGTGATTGAGTTCTTATAACGTACTTCGGTCATACAATTAGCTCCTCACGCTCGCATGCTAGGGGGAAATATGTTACACCATTTTTTGGTCATCTAACTCATTGCTATTAGATGGACCCAAGTACACCATGTAAGACCAATTTCACCCTAAGTAAAATCGCATTCACTATGAAAAATAACTTATTAAACCACCTTTATTAAGTTATTTATGGTCTAAACAGGAAACCCCATGAGGAAATATTAAATAAATTTACATTTGTTTGGTTTTCCTCAAGGAATAATTAGTTAAAAAATAGTTTAATTAATATTCCTGCTTATATTTAATGCAAAAAAAGGAAGTTAATTAGATAAATCATTATTTATCTTATTATTTTCTAAAGAATAGTTATTTAAACCTTATTTATATAATATTATTTGTTAAATATGACTAAATCACCCATAAATAATTAAATAAATCATTATTTATTTGATTATTACTCAACCACATCCTTAAAATGATAAATAAATCATTTATTTATTTATTATTTACAAATAAAGGGATTTGACCCAAGACAAATTCCTTTTCCCTCTAACAAATATAATAAAATATTCCATAAATGTTGGATCTTGATCTGGTTAATAATATTTTAATTATACACCAATATCTAGACTAACTCAATATTTTGTTATAAATAGAAGGGTTTTCCCATTAATTTACCACCTTTTGTTGCCTAAAGATCACTCTGGATCTATACTTTTGGCCTGACTATTGATCCACCATCATAGTCATATTTTGCCACCATTTTTTTTTGGGTTTTCTACACCATCAAGAGAGAGGAATTTTAGATTTGAAGTGTTGAGGACTTACAAGAACCCGTCCCATTGAAGAGAACTGGGAACACCCTCTTGTGTTTTCCTTCGAGGTGCCCCTAATACAAAATTCATTCAACACATTCTTGTCTTGTCTATTCGATGCATGGAATAAATCTTGTTTTTTCTACTGTTTAATGTCTTCTAAAGCATAGATCTAGATTTTTGTAGCATTTATCTTGATCACCTAACTGCAGATCTGAAGATATTGGGAGTCATCTCTGTTGTTAGGGTTGTTGGTTATGCACAGCTAAAGTGGTATTTTTTCGTATGCTTGGAATTAAGATTCATACTAACACAAGGGTTTAGGAAAACATGCACAAGGCATAATTGATCCTATTTTGGTTGAGGAAATACCTAAGAAATTTGGTCTAGGTGATGTTCAATCTTATGGACAAAAATTTACAGCCATGAAGGCATTTGAGACAACTTCAAAAAGAACCTTTGTTCCATGTTCTAAACCACAAACATGTCAAGCTTGTTTTCAAGTTTATTTCCATTGTTTTAAGCATACGTTGTAGTAAGATGTGTGTAGAAATGCAGCTTATGGCGAGCATGATAGTTCAGACAGCTATCAATACATGAAAACTGATGTTACTTTTCAAAGGAAAGTTGGAACCTATACAAGTTTATCTCCTCATGAAGGTAAAAAAGATGGAAATGAAAAGAAACATTTGAGGTATAATTCTTCCCATAGTCAAGTTGATTATGTTTATGATAAGCATGGAAAATATGCATGCTTGAATGGAAGAAAGAGTTGTTGTTCTTTTTGTGGTCTATGTAACCATGTTGTTTCAAAATGATAGAAGAGGATGAAGGCATATAAGAAATAGTTGAAGCAAAGGCAACTTGCAAAGAAGGTGCATAAGACTTGCACACATTGCCAAAAGAAGGGACATTTTGTTTCCCAATGTTGGACATTGCATCCAATTAATCATCCCAAGAACATGAGGCAAGAGGATAGAAATACTAGTGAAAGTGGAACCAAATATTCCATCATTGATGTGAGAACATATGTTTCACATAAAGAATATTTTCAGCAGCAAAAGTTGTTGTGGAAGTGGCTTGGTAAGAAGTGGTTTGACTTCTTAACTCAGTAAGACATACATTCATTTGTACATATGATAATTTAAGTTATGTATGCATGTATTTTGTTGGAAATTATGTTTTTTTGAGCCAAATTGGATCGATGATTAAGGAAATGGTGTTCAACTATCTCCTATAAATTTCTCACCAAATTTTTTTGAGTGAGTTCAAGGAAGAAAATTCTTGACAAGAGGACAAGCATTCAGGAAGGGAAGTATTGACTACCTTCGAGTTGTGGTTCAAAGGCACTAAGCCATGCAAGGAAAAGTGTATGGAGGCTTAAATGTGAGGGTGTTGTACTCTCATCTACTGAACAGATCAGGTAATCAGTCTTTTGGGGTCCAAAATATTCCCAATGGGGAGGTGTGATCAGATTTGGATCAAGGACCTAAATGATAGCTCAAAATTCAAAGTGCTCGGAAGTGTGCCAAACTTGAGTGACTAGATATATCTCGTCTTCCTAATTCCAGTTCCACAAACGGTTCGAAAACTAGACACCATATGAAGAAGTTATCGCAATTTGAAAAGTTCAGTAAACTGCAATTTCTGGCTTTTGACCAAGTTTGATTGGATTTTGGGAAATTCAAAAAGAGAATATTCCAAGGAATATTCCTAGAATATCCCTCAAAATATTCCCTGAAATATTCCTTCTAGACCAATCATTTTGTGACATGTGTTGTAGTTTTATTGCATGGGTTGGATTTCGGTCAAACACAGTCTACCACATTGCATGCCCAGAGGCCACCACGTGTCCGATGAATAGTGGTTTAAGTTTTTTTTGGACTCCACTGGATTTTATCGCATGTCCTTGGGCACGCACACAAAGTTCTTAACCATCCATGCTGTAATTTTTTCTTAACATCTTATGGTTAACGGCTATACTTGAAGTTTAACATGATGTTATGTGGGGGTTGGGGACTGCCGACAGTGCCAACCTGCCGACAGCCCTATGGACTCGTCACATGTTATGATCATAAAAAAAGATAGAAAATGTTAACCAGTGGTTTACAAAAACATTAACCTCTACAATTGCAATTGTAGTCACATGCCGATTGTTACTCTGTGTCGTTATCCCCTTCAGTTACATTAACCATCTGACCTAACTGCCATCTGCAACGGTCACCGTGAGGATTCCAGGACAAGTGTCCATCCCTTAACTTGCCCATTAAATGCTACAGTTAGCCTGGCAGAAATTTTTCAAGGCATGCCTAAAGTGGTATATTTTCCAAATTTAACTGGAGTTACGTGCAGTTTGTCCACATTTAGTGAGCTTTTTAGGGATCACCAGACAAAAATTGAATAGGCTCTATCTTGAGCTAGATTTGTCCATTATGAGGGTGAAAATTGTCAATTTCGACTATCTAAGTCAACAAAAACTCTTTGGTGAGGTTTTTAGAGCTCTCGGAGTGCTTTTAAGAAGATTTTGCTTCAGATAAGTTCAAGGGGCCACCAAGCCCGCCAACAGCAGTTTGAGGCCTATCCAGTGCAGCTAAAAGTCTTTTTAAGGAATCCAATAGTCAATTTTGGATGTTTCAGACATTATGGAACTAATGGTGTTGTTTTTAGAGCCTATAGAGGAATTTTGAAAGCCGATATTCTTCAAAGAAGTTCCAGGGGCCACCAAGGCCACCAAGTGCTAGTAGGAGAATAAGGCTTATCCAAGGTAGCCAGTATCCATTCTTAGCAAACCAATAGTAATTTATGACTATTTTGATACCTATGAATCCTTTGATGGATTTTTTAGAAGATTTTGGGGACTTCTGAAATTTGAGATTCTTCAGAGAATTTTTTAGTGAACCGTGAGCCAGGGGGTGCCACAATGTGTTGGGCAGCCAAAGGCCAATTTATGTAAGTGAATAGTTTATCATAACTATTTTGGATGTTATGAATCCATTGAAGGGATTTTTGGAGCCATTTGGAGACTTATCAAGGTCAAAAATCCATAGGGAATTTTCGGGCAGCCTAGGGCCATCTATGGATGGAGGCCTAGATTGGGAGGGCTATGCTCATTTTGAGAAAATGATTAGCCTATTTTTTATGTATGATGTCTGTTGGAGAAAATAGGTGAGATTTGAAGGAAAATAAATTACTTCTAGGGATTGTTTTCCAAATATAAGCTCAGGGAAGCTTAAGGGCACCAAAAGACGAGGTCAAGTCAAAGGAATCCTAGTTCTATCCTCAGAGTGATGATAGCCATGATCAGGGGTATGATGTTATTCTAAACTAAATGGTATAGTAGAAATAACCATTGGAGTTAGGTATTTACTTGTAAAATAATTTAAGCATCATAATCCCAAAGAGCCAAGTCAAGTTGACAAGAGTTCAAGGAGACACATCCCACGATATTCGGGTGAACTCCTATATTAAATTTGTTGATTATGTGTTGATGTTTTTTTGCTTCATTATATGGTTTATGTACATGGTTAATATCAGAAAAAAAAAATGTTCTTAAAGAACTTAAACAGTTAAAAGACATACACTTATTTCAAGTATAAATTTCCACACAAGTCAAGTATAAGCTAGATCTTTGAAATCATTACTTTCAGTCATGTACCTAGAGCACAAAATCACTATGTAGATAGCATTGCAAACCGTATTCTATATTGGAATTTAGCACATGCATTTAACACAAGACAATAACATCAAAATATCACAACAATGCATGTCCATAATATGTGTCGTATAAAATGTTTTCGAGTCCCTCTACTTAGATACATATGACATGCCCATAGCATGTTACAAAAAATCAAAACTGGGGGCACCACCTGCCCCTACACACTAATCACTATCTATAGGATCCTGACCCAATGGATCTGCTCGCACAACTCATAGATCACACATAACCTATCCAGCCATCACCATGTTGCATGACCCCTCTCCATTTGGAGGGTAGATCAATACATTTCTCTATGTACTGGTCATCTAAGTCCCGCCAACCATGTTCTGAAACACTGGTTAAAATACTCTCACATATATGACGAATGTCCTTCAGGAGGGCTGCTGCATCCTCAATTTGCTACGCCCTCACTCCACTAGGTCCTGCGGTCCCCAATACAGCAAGTCGTCCCATATATCTGGCCAGTTTTACCGGTGCTGTATCTGCATACCAAAATTGAAAGAATCAGTATCATACACAATATTCTATACCTTTACATGCACATAAAATATTATCAATTTTTCACTTACCATCAAGTCCCCATATTCGACCAGGCAGCTGTGGCAGATTCGGGTCCCCCCAATAACTCATCCAACTACAGGGATAGTCGTCTATATAAAGTGGCATTTGATCCCAATGAGAAACGAAATCAGGTTAGAACACTTATCCAACTGCCCCACCTCCTCCTATGCACAGTACTCACCCCCACTGGCACATCCTAGGCTCTCTCAGGCCCCCATATTGGAGCTATATGCGAGGTCAAAGGTTCAGAATATTCTCAAAGAAGAACGAGCACAAAAATGTACCATATGCACAGTCATGGTTCACTTGCCACTTGCATAGCGACAATTGTCATTTCAATGACGACAACATCATTTGGGCCCACCCATAGTGGGTCCCATTCAAAACACTCTCCATAAGCATCATCTTCCCTCCAGTGATGTGATGGAGTGCGTGGTTGCCTAGGATCCACAACACCGCCGTGGCCACAGCACAGGTCTCTAACCTCTCCAAATCCCTGATGGGTATCCGAGTCCCCTTGACTTGGAGACCTGGTCGGCAATGGCACTCTACAAACTCTATGATGTTATGCCCCTGCGGTAATACTAGCTGAATATTTCCTACCATCCCAAGTGGTGGGAGACCAGTCAAGAAATATATATCTTGGACCGTCAACTTGATCCGGTGCCCCTGAAATATAAAGAGCTCATGGTCCAGGTCCCAATAGCTGACAATCCAGGCCAATAAGGGTTCTCTATCTCTCATAAAATGGTTCTCCACAAACTTCAGAACCCCAAAACTGGCCAGTGCATTGCGGACACCGTGATCCCCTCGGATCTCCAACCGCAATGCACCTAGGTCTCTCTCTCTCTAGTTGATCCATAATTCTGCCATATCTGCACAAAACCATCATATTTGACAGTATACAGATAGGAAATATTGTATCTCATCACCAAAACCAAGTACTTAGCCAAAAAATAGCACAGGAAAACCCCTCCCTAACAGGTTGTACTTTTCAGGCCCAAACCTAGGACAGGTCACAGTATTTTGCTCAAAACCTGCTACCCAGGTCACACTTTTTACCCCAAAAAGTGTGAACTAGACGTGAAGAGGAGCAAGGGTTTATTCCTGAGCCCTGGGGACCTAATTTGAACTTTAAATCCACTAAAAAGAAAGAGCAGGGTTAGGCCTCTTACCTGCAACTAATGAATCTCGATCCCAATGGTCGGTTTGTCCGCTACAATCGCCGCAAGATTTAGGGCCTTCTCTCCTCTCTACATTCACCATAGCTCCACATGAAAATGAGTGAATTTGGAGGGAAAATTCCTTATTAAAAGAGAAACCCTTGTTTTTTCTTTCGCCTGCTGCGACCCAACCATAGCTCTGTTTACCAAACCATCCATATCATTGGAAAGCTCTCACCAAGCCATCAAATGGGTATCTGTTAGTTTTTAGTGATTTGACACTTCACTAGGACACAGTTTTTCCAAGAAGCGTCACTTCACCCCTCCTCAAAATCAAATTTCTTCACTTGCAACACTTGTACTCGGGGCACCACTTTGCCTCCATACTTTTCCAAGCTCATGTCAAATTTCTTCATGAGTTACCATCTTGTACTCATGCTTTTATGGTCCCCACTGGACCTTTTTTATGTGGTATCACCATCGAGTCATCCTTGTTTAGAGCATCCGAGTTGAGTCATCATTGCATTCATGGAGTCTATCCCGAATACCTTTGCATCCTGCTATAGTCTTCCATCCTTTATTGCTTGGTCCCTCTCTCATGTTGCGCATTATGGCCTTCAGTCTGACTGTCCCCTATCCCTCATGATGTTGTGTCAGTCGCTGCTAGGTCATCCATGCCCTTTATGCTCTAACAAGGGAAGTCGTCTGTTCGCTACTCGATACCCTCCATTTCATCATCATCGTTAGTGTCATTTTTTCAATCGCTCTACTATTTTCTCTTGTGCCTTAGTTGAGGATCCCTTATCACCTCACCTATGGAAGACCTCCTTCTGTCGACATCAGCTCATTCATTCTAGAAGACAAGTCTAGAGGGCGGTGTACCTTGGTTCTAACTTCCACTCTTGTTCGCTGCCTCAGATCAGGCAAAGGGACTCCTTATTTACCTTTCACTTGATTTTTTCTCAGCTCTAGCTCCTTTCAGCATGATCAAGATCCGTATAATTGATGGTTCAGTGATACAAAAACTGATATTAGTGATTCGCGGATGTGTGAGAAATGTCCCAAACCTCATGAGGGGGTGGCCTTACAGGTATCCCACCACATACCCGGACGACTTCTTCACTTCAGCGTTCGATACAGCTCAATATATTTGATGATTCCGACCTCAGTCGCTTGTAGCACCTTCTTGATTTCATATATCAGTCAGATTTTTAGAGCCCTTTCCTGTTTACAGGGGCATCTGGGTAGTATTTGTATCTCATGTACTCAGATATTATTGTACAAGTCCTGGCTATTATCCTAGGCACAATATGTATGTGGGATTCATTATCATGTTATTTATCTGGCTCATGTTTAGCCATCATATACTATATTTTTCCATCCCATGGTTTTCCGCATGCCTCATTGTTTGTACTTTTCCTCGAAGGGCATAGGTATGCCTCCCATGCTTCCTATAGCATAGGTACGCACTCATAAAAGAGACTTGTCACACATGTAAGTCTTGCCTCCTCAGGGTCTAGTTCTTTCAACACTCTGGCCTACCTTATACTCCTCTCTCTTTGACTTCCCCTTCGATGTCTAGTGATTGAGTTCTTACAAAGTACTTTGGTCATACGATTAGCTCCTAACGCTTGCAAGATGGGGGGCAATCTATTACACCATTTTTTGGTCATCTAACCCATTTTTATTAGATGGACCCAAGTACACCATGTAAGACCAATTTTACCCTAAGTAAAATTGCATTCACTATGAAAAACAACTTAGTAAACCACATTTATTAAGTTATTTATGGTCTAAATAGGAAACTGCATGAGGAAATATTAAATAAATCTACATTTGTTTGGTTTTCCTCAAGGAATAATTAGTTAAATAGTAGTTTAATTAATATTTCTGGTTATATTTAACCCAAAACAAGGAAATTAATTAGATAAATCATTATTTATCTTATTATTTTCTAAATAATAGTTATTTAAACCTTATTTAAATAATATTCTTTATTAAATATCACTAAATCATGCATAAATAATTAAATAAATCATTATTTATTTGATTATTACTCAACCAAATCCTTAAAATGATAAATAAATCATTTATTTATTTATTATTTACAAATAAAGGGATTTGACCCAAGACAAATTCCTTTTCCCTCCAACAAATATAATAAAATATTCCATAAAAGTTGGATCTTGATTTCGTTAATAATATTTTAATTATGTACCAATATCTAGACTAACTCAATATTTTGTTATAAATAGAAGGGTTTTCTCATTCATTTACCACCTTTTGTTGCCTAAATATCACTCTATATCTATACTTTTGGTCTAACTATTGATCCACGATCATAGTCATATATACTTTTGGTCTGACTATTGATCCACCATCATAGTCATATTTTTCTACCATTTTTGTTTGGGTTTTCTACACCATCAAGAGAGAGGAATTTTAGATTTGAAGTGCTGAGGACTTACAAGAACCCATCCCATTGAGGAGAACTAGGAACACCCTCCTGTGTTTTCCTTCCAGGTGCCCCTAATACAAAATTCATTCAACATGTTCTTGTCTTCTCTATTGGATGCATGGAGTAAATCTTGTTTTTTCTACTGTTTAATATTTTCTAAAGCATAGATCTACATTTTTGCAGCATTTATCTTGATCACCTAATTACAGATCTGAAGATATTGGCAGTCATCTATGCTATTAGGGTTGTTGGTTATGAACAACTAAAGTGGTATTTTTTCGTACGCTTAGAATTAAGATTCATACTAACACAAGGGTTTAGGAAAACATGCACAAGGCATGATTGATCCTATTTTGGTTGAGGAAATACCTAAGAAATTTGGTCTAGGCGATGTTCAATCTTATGGAGAAAACTCTATAGCAATGAAGGAATTTGAGATAACTTCAAAAAGAAATTTTGTTCCAAGTTCTAAACGACAAACATGTCAAGCTTGTTTTCAAGTTGATTTCCATTGTTTGAAGCCTATGTTGTAGCAAGATGTGTGTATAAATGCAGCTTATGGTGAGCATGATAGTTTGGACAATTATCAATACATGAACACTGATGTTAGTTTTCAAAGGAAAGCTAGAACCTCTACAATTTTATCTCGTCATGAAGGTAAAAAAGATGGAAATGAAAAGAAACATTTGAGGTATAGTTCTTCCCATAGTCAAGTTTATTATGTTTCTGATAAGCATGGAAAATATGCATGCTTGAATGGAAGAAAGAGTTGTTTTTATTTTTGTGGTTTGTGTAACCATGTTGTTTCAAAATGATAGAAGAGGATGAAGGCATACAAGAAATAGTTGAAGCAAAGGCAACTTGCAAAGAAGGTGCATAAGACCCTCACACATTGCCAGAAGAAGGGACATTTTGTCGCCCAATGTTAGACATTGCATCCAAATAATAATCCCAAGCACATGAGGCAAGGGGATAGAAATACTAGCGAAAGTGGAACCAAATATTCCATCATTGATGTGAGAACATATGTTTCACATGATGAATATTTTTAGCAGCAAAAGTTGTTGTGGAAGTGGCTTGGTAAGAAGTGGTTTGACTTCTTAACTCAGTAAGACATACATTCATTTGTACATATGAAAATTTCAGTTATGTATGCATTTATTTTGTTGGAAGCTTACGTTTGTTTGAGCCACCTTGGATCGATGATTAAGGAAATGATGTTCAACTACCTCCTATATATTTCTCGCCAGAAATTTCTGAGTGAGTTCAAGGAAGACAATTCTGGACAAGAGGATGGGCATTCAGGAAGGGAAGTGTTGACTACCTTCCATTTGTGGTTCAAAGGCACTAACCCATGCAAGGAAAAGTGTATGGAGGCTGAAATGTGAGGGTGTTGTACTCTCATCTACTAAACAGATAAGTTAATCAGTCTTTTGGGGTCTAAAAGATTCCCAATGGGGAGGTGTGATCAGATTTGGATCAAGGACCTAAGTGATAGCTCAAAATTCAAAGTGTTCGAAAGTGTGCCAAACTTGAATAACTAGATAGATCTCGTCTTCCTAATTCCGGTTCCACAAACGGTTCGAAAACCAGACACCGTATGAAGAAGTTATCACAATTTGAAAAGTTCAGTAAACTACAATTTCTGGTGTTTGACCAAGTTTGATTGGATTTTGGGAAATTCAAAAAAAGAATATTCTAGGGAATATTCCTAGAATATTCCTCAAAATATTACCTAAAATATTCCTTCTGGACTATTCATTTTGTGACATGTGTTGTAGTTTTATTGCATGGGTTGGATTTCAGCCAATCACAGTCTGCCACATTGCAGGCCCAGAGGCCACCACGTGTCCAATGAACGGTGGTTTAAATTTTTTTTGGACTCCACCAGAGTTGATTACATGTCCTCGGGAATGCACGCAAAGGTATTTACCAACCGCGCTGCAATTTTTTCTTAACATCTTATGGCTAAAAACTATACTTGAAGTTTAACGTGATGTTATGCGGGGGTTGGGGACTGTCGACAGTGCCAACCCACCAGCGGCCCTATGGACTGGTCACATGTTATGATCATAAAACACGATAGAAAATGTTAACTGATGGTTTACAAAATCATTAACCTCCACAATTTCAATTGCAGTCACATGTCGACTGTTACTCCATGGCGTTATCGCCTTCAGTTACATTAACCATCCAACCTAACTGCCATCTGCAACAGTCACCGCGAGGATTCTGGGACATATGTCCATCCCTCAACTCACCCATTAAATGCTACATTTATCCTAGTGGAAATTTTGGAAGGCATGCTTAAAGTGATAAATTTTCTAAATTTAACTGGAGTTATGTGCGGTTCCTCCACATTTAGTGAGCTTTTTAGGGATCACTAGACAAAATTTGGATAGGCTCTATCTTGAGCTAGTTTCGTCCATTCTGAGGGTGAAAATAGTCAATTTCGACTATCTCAGACATTCCAGACTCATTGGTGAGGTTTTTAGAGCTTTTATAGTACTTTTAAGAACATTTTTTCTTCGGATAAGTTCAAGGGGCCACTAGGCCCGCCAACAACAGTTTGAGGCCTATCCAGTGCAGCTAAAGGCCTTTTTGAGGAAGCCAATAGTCAATTTCTGATGTTTTAGACATTATGGAACTAATGGTGTGGTTTTTAGAGCCTTTAGAGGAATTTTTAAGGCCAATGTTCTTCAAAGAAGTTCCAGGGGCCACAAGGGCCACCAAGTGCCAGTAGGAGAATGAGGCTTATCCAAGGTAGCAAGTATCCATTCTCAGCAAACCAATAGTAATTTATGACTGTTTTCATACTTATGAATTCTTTGACATATTTTTTAGAATATTTTGAGGACTTCTGAAATTCAAGATTCTTCAGATAATTTTTCAGTGAATCGTGAGTGAGGGGGTGCCACGAGGTGTTGGAGGCGAAACCGGAGCAGTCGAAGGCCAATTTATGCAAGTGAATAGTCTATCCTAACTATTTTGGATGTTATGAATCCATTGAAGGGATTTTTGGAGCCATTTGGAGACTTTTGAAGGTCAAAAAGCCATATGGAAGTTTCGGGCAGCCTAGGGCCATCTCTGGATAGAGGCTTAGATTGGGAAGGCTGTGCTCATTTTGAGAAAATGGTCAGCCTATTTTGGATGTATGATGTATGCCGGAGAAAATAGGTGAGGCTTGAAGGATATTAAAGGAATTATAAGGATTTTTTTCCAAACATAAGCTCAGGGAAGCTTAAGGGCACTGAAAGATGAGGTCAAGTCAAAGGAAGCCTAGTTCTATCTTCAGAGTGATGAAAACCATGATCAGGGGTATGATGGTATTCTAAAATAAATGGTACAGTAGAAATAAAAATTGGAGTTAGTTATTTACTTGTAAAATAATTTATGCATCATAATCCCAAAGAGCCAAGTCAAGTTGTCAAGAGCTCAAGGAGACGCAACCCACGATATTCGGGTGAACTCCTATATTAAATTTGTTGATTATGTGTTGATGTTTTTTTTCTTCATTATATGTTTGATGTACATGCTTTATATTAGAAAAAAAAAATTTTCTTAAAGAACTTAAACAGTTAAAAAACATACACCTATTTCAAGAATAAATTTCCGCACAAGTCAAGTATAGGCTAGATCTTTTATTTGTTTAGATGAGTGGGAGGTTATTGAAAAGCATAACAAGTTATCCAACCCATTTTCAGATCAGAGAAAGACACGGGGGAGAATGTGAACAATATTATGAGCGAAAATGGTGGTGATTACATCTCCAATGAATTCAAGAACTTCTAAAACAAAGAATTAATTTAGAGATAGTTGATTGCGCCTCATAACCCACAGAAAAATGGGGTCGCGGAAAGAAAGAACACAAGAATTATTGTTGCCGCATGAGCAATGTTGCATGGTCAGGGCCTGCTGTTGCATCTATGGGTGGATGCATGCAACACAGTTTTATTTGTGTAAAACTGTTGTCCTCATCGGATACTTGGAATGAGTACATGAGAAGAGGATTTTCCTGGTAAGAAACCTGATGTTTCATATTTTAAGATGTTTGGCTCATCCGTTTATTTTCATGTGAGCAAAAACTTCAGGAAGAATCTTGAACCAACATATGAGATTGGGATATTGGAGGGGTACATTGAAACTCCCTACAACTATCAAGTGTATTGTCTAAACATCAGAATGACTTTTGTGCGACAGGATATAAAATTTGATGAGGAGAAAGCCATGAGATTGTCCCTTGAGAGGTAGCTATATTTTCATGCAGAGGAGGAAATCTTGGTTCCAAAGAAAGAAGCTCAAGATGTGGAGAAACCACATGGGGAGTATCATGGAATGGAAGAAAGCATTCATGCATAGCCATCCACCAGAAATGGTAGAAGGCGAACCACGAAAGTTGATAGATTGAGACTTGATGCAACAGAGACTGCAAGAGCCACTACTTCACTGTGTAGACAAAGATAGTCTCTAGAAATTTTTACTAGATACATGGCTCTTATGAGAAAGTGTACTGTGATAGAACCGTGTTCCTTTCAGGAAGCAGTGCAATAGCCAATTTGGGTTTATTCTGTGGTAGAGGAGTATGACTCCTCCATCAAGAACATTTCATGGGAGATTGTCCCAGGGCCGGTCAGAAAATCATTGGTTGGATCTAAATGGATCTATAAAGTGAAGCAAGTTGTTGATGGGATTTTGGAGAAGTACAAGGCGAAATTTGTGGCCTGGGGATTCTCACAAGCTGAGGGGATTGATTATGAAGATACTTTTTCACAAGTCACAAGGTACTCTTCTATTATATATATCCTTGCACTCTCAGTGAAGATGAGGTGGCACATTCATCAGATGGATTTTAAAACCATGTTTCTCAATGGCGTTATTGAGGAGGAAGTGTACATACAATAGCTAGAAGGTTTCTATATCTTTGAAAGTGAGTCAGATGTGTGTCGAATCAAGAGAGAAGTGTATGGGCTGAAGTAAGCACCTTGTGCTTGGTACACTCATATTGATAGCTATTTCACCAAGTTGGGCTTCACCAAAAGTGAAGTGGATGAAAACCTATACCATATTGTGGTTG
The DNA here is from genome assembly GCA_034641835.2 of Pinus albicaulis. Classification (NCBI taxonomy): domain Eukaryota; kingdom Viridiplantae; phylum Streptophyta; class Pinopsida; order Pinales; family Pinaceae; genus Pinus; species Pinus albicaulis. Next base: position 1,307,793,260 of record CM076581.1, read on the forward strand.
ATGGTAGGCTCTTCTTTATCATACTTTATGTTGATGATCTAATTTTGGCAGGTGATGAGTAGTTGATATAATCATGCAAGGAGGATCTTGCAAGGGAGTTCGAAATAAAGGACATGGGACTCCTTCACTATTTCCTTTGTTTGGAAATATGTCAATGGGATGGTGAAATTTTTGTTTCTCAAGGAAGGTATGCCAAAGAGATACTGGGTAAGTTTCACATGGAGAGCTGTAAACCCATGGACACTCCTCTTCCAGGAAATTGGAGGAAATAGGATGCTAATTCTAGAGAAGTAGTGGATGCTACTGTCTACAAGAATTTAGTGGGTTCAATGATGTACTTGGTGAACACTAGACCAAACATTTTCTATGCAGTTAACCAGCTGAGTCAAGCTATGGTTAAGCCGACCAAGTTCTTTTGGAAGGCGGGGAAGAATGTATTGAGATATCTCAAGTGTACTACAGAGTATGTATTTTTGTACAAAAATACAGAGGGAGTGAAGCTTCAAGGCTTCACGGGTGCAAATTGGAGAGGCAATCCATCAGACAGAAAGATCACATTAGGAGGGATCTTCAGCATAGGATCGACAACAATTTCTTGGTACAATAGGAAGCAGTGATCTATGGCACTCAGTTCAACCGAGGAAAAGTATGTGGTAGCAAGTCAAGATGCATATCAGGCCATCTAGTCTCTAGATGAGAAAGATCCTAGTTTGTTTGTTGCCTTCTCTGATGGATCTGACATTGATACATTGTGATAACCAGAGTTGCATTAAACTCTTGGTTAATCCTGTGTTTCATGAAAGGTCCAAGAAAACAAACATTTGGTACAACCATCTCAGATATTTTGTTCATAGGTTCATTATGTTGCTTCAATACATTCCCGTGAAAGATCAGGATGCAGATATTCTCACGAAGGTGCTAACCAGGAGAAAATTCAAAAAGCATAGAGGTGGGATCAGGGTGGCAGATAATCCCTTTCTTGTTGAGAGGGAGTGTTGAATTCCAACAAGAAATTGTAGCACACACAGTAGTGTGGGACCAATAGGTCCTAGTGATACATTAGTGTGATGGAAAAATTAATTAATTAATTTGGTGCAGTATCTAATTTAATTTTCCCTTAATTAAATTGGACAATAAAATGTAATCTCATCTCATGATCACTTGTAACAGTTAACTGAGTGTGATAAACTTAGTTAGCTCATGTATTTCGAGTTGAAGGTGGTTGGTGAGGCATGCAGAGTAATTATATTAGTTTTGGAGTTTGTATTGTAGTTGGTGCATTAGTTTAATGCATGTGTAATCAGTTAACTCAATTAGGCAAGTTAGAGTTAGTTGAACTAGTTGTAATTGTTTGTTGCACTAGTGAGAGATCAAGTGAATTAAATATTATTTAATTCACAATCAATGATCCACCATGAACTGATGATTTACTATTAATAGCTGCATTCATGTCAGTTCCAATGGAGACCCAGTTGAGAAAAAGGTTAAAGGGAGGTTAACTATCAATTGTGTGATTAGTAGGTCGCATGCATGCAACCAGACATCCATTGGAGTGCGCATGATCCTTTTGTAGTTTAGGAAGGCCAGAAATTCATAAAGAATAGGGATTGCATTCATCAAGAATTGTGCAAGAAAGGCAGGTTGTTTATAGGCGAAGAATTGGCTAAGTGTTGGTCAGTTTTGTCGAGGATAGTGTGAGACAATTTTGAGAGTGCAAGAGGCTCTTGTGAGAAGAATGCATTATAATTGTTTCATGATTCCATGGTTAATATACAATAAAATATAGAGGTTTCTTTAGCAGTAAGGTTTCCTCAGGAAATTATCTATGTTGTGGTTTGATTTTATTCTTTCTTTTCTTCTAGTGATTGGCGATTGTGTTTAATTTCTGCAATTAATTTGTAGAAGGATTCAGTATCTAGCTTTAGTACATTGTTAGATCGAATTGAATCCATTGATATAAATATGTTTGTATAATTTATATAGATATTTGGAGGTGAATGATGCGAACAAAACACTGGAGAATATCATCATGGAGAAGGAGGTTGGAATTAGAGAGCTCAAGGAAAATTTATCAAAGGCTAACTTCTTGGTTTCATTCTTCGAGCAGGAGAACATGCAACTAAATGTAAATCAACTTCTCTTAAGCAAGCCTAAATTTGATTTTACAAAGGATGATGCAACAGATAAGGTAGTGGTTGAGATTGATAATTTAGAGGATTGGGAAGAGAATATTAGAATAAAGAGACCAACAACAAGAGGCCTCAAGAGTGCACTTGAGCAGAAAAAGTAAATAACTCCACCAAAGACTCAAATGACAGTTGATGAAATTATATCGGTAGAAATTGAAAAAGACAAGGTAGGTTACTTTGATAGAGTGAATTTACACATGTAAATGCTTCTAAAAAATTCAAATAGGAACAAAAACCTACAAAGACACATGGCCATGCATTACGATATAATAAACTAGGTCTCCCAAGTAAGAATCAAACAGTTAAAGAAGAAGCTCAAGGAAACCCTAATGAGGAAAAAAGAGAAGGATAAGTTGTATTTACATGCCGACGCCTCTCTCATAGCATGAAACATCATATAAAGCCTTCATGGGACAATTTTGGAGAATGTTTGAAGAAATTTTGAATTTGTTTGGTTTTATGTGACTTTTGGCTAATTTGGAAATTACATTACAACCAAAAGCACAACGCCTTGGTGCTATGCTTTTTCCTCAGCCATAAAAATGCCAAAAGGTATACTTTTCTAGAAATATAATGACTTATACATCACATCTATCAACCTGGGGTGCCTTGTCACGAAACTGGTTGAGATGAAATGTCAAAAAATTGGTCAAAAACACACTTTCTGCCACCTTTCTCGACTAGGCGCTATGCTTTTGGGAGTAGTTGTGGGAAAATGAATTTTTCTCTCTCATGGAATGACCATTTTTCTTGCTTTAGGTGTCTAATGAGAACTCGGCATCCTCATATTTCCATAGAATCTTTCAAAACTATATTTGGAGCATGGTAAGGCCTTCAAAGGTTCCTCACAAGCTTGGTGCTACACTTTAGCAGAGATGCATTGCACTTTTTCCTGTTTGTGCAAATTTAAAGTTTTTTCTCAGACAACCTTAGTTTGATGATGTAATTTCTCTAGTTTTATGTTGAAATGATATAATACATGGTAAATGAGCTTTTTATGGTCATTTTTATGTAATTTTTGACCTCATTGATGAGGATCGGGGCAATCAAACTCTAAACGGAGGGTATTTTTTTTAACCTCCCTAATATTTAGGGTTTCATTGAGAGATTCTTGTGAGTTGTTCCTACATAGAGGGATTCAAACACTGAGAGAGGGGAAGTTTTTTTTGAGTCTATATGTATGTTTTTTTCAGTCATTTTGAGGGTTTGACATCAAAGGGTTAAAGTCTTGTAGCTTTTACTTCATCACTTTTTACAGAGAATCAAAGGACAATTACAACTATTCTTCAAGAATTCTTGTGTTGTGAATTTGTGATAATTTTTTCTCTCTCTCTCTTATAGTTTTCTATGAATGATATAGTTGTCTCCTTACCATATATTTTATCTTCAGTGATTTTCCTAAGAGGTTATAAGCAGAGTTATCCTAATTAAGGTATATTTTTGTTAGGATTCTAATTTTGCGTATTTCATCTTCTTGATTAATGAATTCATGTGCACAATCTTATAAAGATCTTATTGCTCTTTCAAATCCTACACTACACTGACCAATCCTTAATCCATCACAAGAGCATAGCTACCTTGCTCCTCTATATTTCTTGCAGGTGAAACCTTTGATACTTTGACCTAATTCCCTTATTTTCACTCCCGCTCCAACATAAAAACCCAAATATTTCAGAACCCTAGAGCTGAGCTATCTAGCCTAAAATCCATTCTTGTACAAGTCAAACCCTTGGCTATGTTTTTTACAAAGAGAACCCTCTCTTGTTTGGTAGGGCTAGCTACCAAACTAAAATCTTGGTTTGAGGTTACCTCCATCGATTTCATTTCATCCTTGGGACATTGTAGAGCCTAACATAAGATAGATAATGGTGGAGAGTGTTTCAAGAAGGGATTTGAAGAGTTTTGTAAGAATTGTGGTATAGAATTGAAAAATACTACTCCATACACACCTCAATAAAATGGATTTGCAGAAAGAATGAACAAAACGTTGATGGAAAAGGTAAGAATAATGATCAATTGTGTCATTTTAGGATAGGAATTCTAGGCAGAGGCAATCGTGACCCTATAATAGGTGGACGAACCTGGCTATTGTTTTGTTGATGCATTTTTCACATGGTTTTGGGCATGATGGTTTTCTGCCCATGGTATTTTGTATATCTGGTCAAGGGAACTACGATTATGTTATAATCCAGGGTTAATGGATTGGAGTTTATGAATGTTTCAACACACACACACACACACACACACACACAAACACAAATATGTGTGTGTGTGTGTGTGTGTGTGTAGCATTGAAAGGAATATAATGAAAATTCAATTTGGTAGTCTATGTTTTGGGATCTAGGATAAAATCTCTATGTCTATTTGTTTTATGTTCTAACCATTATTTATTTTCTATTTTTAAGAATTCCTTTGCAGGTAATTTATAAACATGTTTAAAACCAACACAAATCTAGTGCATGGAGAAACAAGCATGAGAATATTACACCTCAAGAAGCTAGTAGATCAACCATTATCTTTGATCATGAACATCATGCAGACATTAATTTTTCAGCATGTAGGAAAATGCCACCATATAGGAACATGTATGAAAACTCCTCACCTCTTCCTTTAATAATAAAATAGTTTGAAAATGTTTTGAATGCATGAGGAATGGGTTTTTTGTAGGCTGAAGGTGGAAATATTCGAAAAATTAAGTAGAGTTATCTCTCTTTAATCCCACATGGATCAAAGGACAAAAGTGAGGAGGTGATGATTAAAAGGAGTGGGAAAATGGGTCTACGAAGAGGTGCGAAGGTGGTCGATGGAAGCCAGCTAACACGATGCATTAACCCCACCACCAAACCAAAAAAGGAAAAAAGAGTAGGCCCAAGCCTCATTTGTACTAAGAAACTCATTCCTAAAATAGTAAGAAAGTTCAATTGCATCATCGAGTGTCAAGTTAGCTACCACCAGGGGTCCCATAGGCTCTCACAGAGAATCTACAAGGTTTAATACTAATTGCTACAAGATCGGGGCTTAGTGATATTAGATACATAACAAGTGTTACAAAATCATGACTGACTACTATAGGATTGGCCCAAGAGGTGGAAAAGGTCTCAATTTTGTGCAAGTTCTCATCCAAAAACCTAAATCCATGAAGTAGTATCCAAGGGAGGGGTAAGTTGTAAATTTTCCTAACCTACTATGCACAAAAGGTTCATGGAATTGACCATATTTTGTTTATATAGACATCTTGTAGCAAACCCCTCAAAGTTAAAAATTTTGAAATCTTGATTATTCTTATCTAAGAGAATTCTAGTAGAAGGGTGAATTTATTTTAAGTTGGGCACACAAATTTTCTTCCTCTCATCAACAAAAGAAGAACCATTCCTCTCATCTCTTCTCTAAAACCCAAGGCTACCCATAAAATGAGAACTGAAAGTAAAATTCCATGTAAAAACTGAGAAAGAGCTATGGTAGGGATCATGGGAGGAGGCAAGGGAAGAAGATGAGAAAAGGGTCATACCTAGAGAAAATAATGAGCCACTATGGGTCCTCATAGAGTTGATGTTCCTCAAACTTTTTAATTAACAATCACATGCTTATATTCAAGGATCTAAAATTAGCACCACGCTACATAAAAAGGCATGATCAAGCCATCCTTCACTTTGAAGACATTTTTAGACTAATAGGGACTAAGGGCTTGCAGGCTTGTTATAGGAGACAACAACCCTTACCCCATAGCTTAAAAATGAGAGAGTACCACTCTTTAGACAGATTGAGAAATTCCTGAGAGAAGACACCCTTGTATAAGAGAATATTTCAAAGAATAAAGATAAAATGGATTTGGCTTAAGCTTAGCCCTCCTTTGTTTCTAGGGATACCAGAAAGAAAAGATTATATGGGAGAGTAGCAAGAGTGGCCATAGATAGAGAAAAATGGAGGGTCCACCTTCCTGTTGGGTGTGTGTTATATTCTTTGCATGACTAGCCCTACACGCTGTACGTTGCATCGGGCACAGTAGGGCGGTCACAGGGGGGGCGGCAGCCCCCCCTGTCGGGGTTCGGGGCAGCGCCCCGATAAATTTTTTGTTGGTGTGTGGTCCCACTCATAGGCGGACCCACCCAATTTCTGTGCATGATGTTGCACATGCTTTTTTGGGGTACGATGGTTTTAGACCCCTAGTATTTTGTAGATCTGGTCAAGTGAACTACGGTTATGTTCTAATCCAGGGTTAATCGATTGGGGTTTATGTATGCTTCAGCATGTATATATATGTGTTGTAACACTAAAAGGAATATAATGAAAAATCAAGCTGGTCGTCCCGATTTGGGATCTAGGGGAAAATCTCTGTGTTTATCTATTTTATGTTTTATTCTCTCGCTATTGTTTATTTTCTGTTATAATATTCATGTGTAGATAATTTATGTTCAGGGTTAAAACCTACATTTGGTATCAAACTTGTTTCGGCTTTAAGGGGATGCCTTTGCTGCTGAGGGTTTTTTTTCTCGGGCCTGAGGTAGACCCTGTTCAGTGGGAGATCTGCGAGATTGATTCTTGTGGTGAAAGAAGATGGAGAGCGGTGGGAAGATAGAGATCGAGAAATTTAATGGTCATAGCTTTGAGTTATGGAAGCTCAAGATGGAGGATCTGCTGGTGGATAAAGATTAGTGGATCGCGGTAGATCCAGGTACTAAACCAATGGCAATGTCAGATGAATACTGGAAGAAACTAGATCGTAAGGCTAAGAGCACAATACCGTTATGTGTCTTAGATTCAGTATTGTTGAATGTATCTAGGGAAGCTACGGTGAAGAATTTGTGGGAAAAACTTGGGACTTTGTACCAATCTAAGTCTCTGGTGAATAAATTGTTCCTGCGGAAAAAGCTGTATAACCTGAGGATGAAGGATGGAGACTCGGTGACAGAGCATCTGAACTCCTTCAATACTGTGGTAAGTCAGCTGTCATCTGTTGATATTAAAATCTCAGATGAAGATAAGTGCATCAGTTTGTTGTGTTCTCTACCAGACTCGTGGGACAGTTTGGTTATTGCAATAGGTAGCAATACAACTACCTTGAATTTTGATGACATTGTCTCAGCCTTGCTGTCAGAAGAAATGAGACGGAGAAATATGGAGGGTCAGAATGGAGATGCCTTATCTGTACGAGGAAGGTCCCAGAACAGAAACAAGAATAAGGTTTCGAGTGGAAGATCTAAATCTAGAGGGAGATATAAATCTCCTGGAAAGTTTTTAAAGGTGTGCTGGAAATGCGGAAAGGAAGGGCACTACAAAAAGGAATGCAGATCTAAAGCTCCTGAGAAAGGAAAGGGATCTGATGAAGGTCCTTCTGCTGAGGCAAAAACCACCTCGGATGAAGGTGGGGATGTGTATTTGGCTTCTTCTTCAAATACACATGTAGATCATGAGTCATGGTTGATTGACTCAGGTGCATCCTTTCACTTTACTCCCCATAGGGAGTGGTTCTGCGAGTATGAGAAATATGATGGTGGTGATGTCTTCCTAGGGGATGATAGGAAGGCCAGAATCGTTGGACGTGGAAAAGTCAAAAAGTGGAAAATTGTGAGGTAGAAGGATTAAGAACACTCATAAGTGTTTTCATATTCTGTTATTTGATCTAATTTACATAGAAAAGATGAATAATGCGGTGTAAAAATAGTGTTCGAGAAGATGCTTGCAGAATGGTTCGAGGAGAACTGGTATTAATGCGGGGAGTTCAGATTGGAACTCTATACAAGCTACAAGGTAGCACTTTTATTGATGGGTGTAACAGTTCTGTGGTTCCTGAAAGTAGAGCGGAAAACCTAGCTATCTCTGGAGAAAAGACCATGCTATGGCATCAAAGGCTTGCACATATTGGAGAGACGGGCCTTCAGATACTGCATTGAAATGGTATGGTAGAAGGTATGTCTAATTTCTCTCTAGATTTTGATTTCTGCGAACATTTTGTATATGGGAAGTATAATCGGGTGAGTTTTCCTTCTGGTGCTAAGAGGGCGAACAAGATATTAGAACTTGTGCACGGTGATGTGTTTGGACCTGTGTCAGTTCCATCACTGGGAAAGTCTGTGTACTATGTTTCATTCATAGATGACTTCTCAAGGAATACATGGATATATTTCTTGAGGAAGAAATCTGAAATCTTTGACAAATTTAAAGAATTTAAGGCTCTGGTGGAAAACTAGACAGAGAAGAAGATAAAGGCACTGAGGACAGATAATGGTGGGCTATTACACATGAAAGAATTTGAAGAACACACAACAGGCACACACTGAGCTGTACCCGGCAAAACACTGCTCAATACACCTTGAAAAATGGTTGCGAAAGAATAGACACAACGGTGGTGTGACTGAGAAAAAACATGGGTGGTACCGGACTGGGACAACCAATTACCGAGGCGGGCGATGGAGGCTTCACTGTCTTAGTTAACGGATCTCCTTCATCAGTGTTGGAGGATAATACTCCACACGAGGTGTGGAATGGTAAGAAACCCTCTCTTTCACATCTAAGGGTATTTGGATGTGATGCATATGTACATGTTCCAAAGGAGAAAAGGACCAAGTTGGATAATAAATCTAAAAGGTGCATCTTTATTGGGTATATGGATGGTTTAAAGGGTTATAAGCTTTGGAGCCCAGAACAAGGAAGGTTGTGTACATCCGAGATGTGGTGTTTAGAGAGGTGAAAGATGTTGTTACACATGAATTCTTACCAAAGGAACCTGAGAAGATAGAGTTTGAGCTAAAGGAGTATGAATCAGACTCTACAATAGAAGAAGATTCAGAAAAGGACGAGCCACAAACCACATCTTTGAGAAGATCAGTTCGGGAAAGAAGGCAACCAAAAAGGTATATTCCATCTACTTTCTATTCAGGTTTTGCCTTAACTATAACTAATGATGATCCTAAAACTATCAGGGAGGTAGTAGATTCAGAGGATGAAAAAATCTAGAAGGAGGCCATGGTTGATGAAATGGCATCCTTGCATAAAAATGAGGCATGGGATTTGGTGGAGTTGCCGGCTAGAAGGAAGCCCATCAGGAGAAAATGGGTCTTTAAGAAGAAGATGAATGTAGAAGGCAAGGTGGAGAAATAAAAATCTTGGTTGGTAGCCAAAGGTTATTCCCAGGTGCTGGGAATTTATTTTGGTGATATTTTTTCTCCTGTTGCCAAAGTTACTTCTATTAGATTACTTTTATCTATTTCTGTTGGATTTTATTTTGAGATAGAATAGATGGATGTGAAGACAGCATTTCTTTACGGGGATCTAGAAGAGGAGATCTACATGAAGCAACCTGAAGGCTTTATGGTGAAGGGTAAGAAAGAACTGGTGTGCAGGTTGAAGAAGTCTCTGTATGGGTTAAAAGAGTCACCAAGGATGTGGTATCATAAATTTGATACCTATATACAGGGACTTGGCTTCACAAGAAGCAAGGAGGATCACTGTGTTTATTTTAAATTAATTGGTGACCGTGTTATTTATTTGGTCTTGTATGTGGATGATATGTTGTTGATTGGAAATGACAAAGAAATTATCCAAGATTTGAAGACTCAACTGTTCTCCAAATTTGACATGAAGGATCTTGGTGCTGCAAACTATATTTTGGGCATGGAAATTAAGAGAGATCGGGCAAAGAGGAAGCTCTGGTTAAACTAGAGGAAGCATGTCGAGACTATACTGTAGAGGTTCAATATGCAGGATAGTAAACCGGTGAGTGTTCCTATTCCTGTAGGTGCAAAGCTGTCTGCTGAATAGTGTCTCAAGACACAAGAAGAAGAGGAGGATATGTCTCGTGTTCCATATGCAAGTGTAGTGGGTAGCCTGATGTATGCAATGGTCTGTACTAGACTAGACATTGCACATGCAGTGGGAATATTGAGCAGGTTTATGTCAAACCTAGGGAAGGATCATTGGATAGCAGTGAAGCGGGTTTTTAGATATTTATGTGGCACTAGTGATTATGGCTTGTGCTACCAAGGAAGACCAGGATTAGAAAGAATGTTGGACATTCATGGTTTTTTTGATGCATACTAGGCTAGATATTTGGACCAAAGAAGATCTACAAGTGGGTATGTGTTTAGCCTATTTGGAGGTGTAGTCAGTTGGATGAGTAAAAGACAGTCTATAGTGGCGCTTTGAACTACAGAGGCAGAATACATAGCAGCCACTCATGCAAGCAAGGAAGCAGTTTGTTTGCAGAAATTGTGTTCAAGTATGGGGTTGGTATAACAAGCTATAAGGATAGACTGTGATAGCCAAAGTGCAATCTTCTTGGCTAAGAACCCTGCTTATCATTCAAAGAGAAAGGAAATTAATGTTCAATATCACTTTGTTAGAGATATGGTTGAGCCTAAAAGGGTGTTGCTGGTAAATTTGGACACTTTGAAGAATGTTGCAGATGCATTGACGAAGTCTGTAAGCACTCAGAAGTTCTCTTGGTGTAGAGAAACAATGGGTGTGGAAGAATTGGCCAAATGACTAAGCTCTTTTGTCACCCCCTGTGGAAAGAGAACAACAAGTGGGAGAATGTTGGGTGTGTGTTATATTCTTTCCACGACTAGCCCCATGCACTGTACGTTGCGACGAGTGCAGCAGGGGGGTCACAGGGGGGCGGCAGCGCCCCGGTGAAATTTTTTTTGGTGTGTTGTCCCACTCATAGGCAGACCCACCCATGTTTTGTGCATGAGTTTCCACATGTTTTTTTGGGGTACGATGGTTTTCGACCCCTGGTATTTTGTAGATCCGGTCAAGGGAACTACGATTATGTTCTAATCCAGGGTTAATGGATTGGGGTTTATGTATGCTTCGGCATGTATATATATGTGTTGTAACACTAAAAGGAATATAATGAAAAATCAAGCTGGTCATCCCAATTTGGGATCCAAGGGAAAATCTCTGTGTTTATCTATTTTATGTTTTCTGCTCTTGCTATTATTTATTTTCTATTATAAGATTCATCTGTAGATAATTTATGTTCAGGGTTAAAACCTACACTTCCAAAGGGCACTCCTTGAGATGTACTTTCGGATGTTGGGACAACCATAGGGATAGGCATGAGATGGAATTAAGAGGTTGAGTTGCTCATAGGGTGAGGAACACCTTTAGTAAGGGCGTGAATATGGGCCTGATTAATAGGTATATAATGAGGCTCATATATCCATCCTTCATCATATCGTTACCTCTCTCCTCACATTTGATAACATATTTTTTACTATAATGTTTTTATTAGGAAGACTAAAGGATGTTTATCATATCTTGTGGCCTAACATGATTAATGTGTAAGAAAATAGTGCATTTACTATGTATATATACTTTGGAGGAAACTAGAGAAGATGTAGGAGGTTTTTCCCCTACATTTACTCACCTAAAACTAGATTTTCGCCTTGTATTTACTCACCCATAGTTCGAGGATCAACTAACAATTGACGAGTTAAAGGATTCTAAGGATCTCAGGGAGATAGACCCATGTTCTAAGGGATTTTGGGGGCAAGCAACCCTATTTCCAAGGAGGCTACTACTCAATCATTTTTTTATAAATAAAGAAGTCAAAGAGCTCAATAGGATTCAAACTTTTGGAGAAGATATAGACTACTAAGAGCTAGTCACTCACATTTTTCATTCGTATTTCCTTTTATTATGTACTGGAGCACTATTTTGTGTTAAGGAGAAGCCTTCTATTTTCTTGTATCTAATTTTTTGTATAGGGCTAAGTCCCCTTGGGTTAGGGCCCAACCTAGAGGCTATATTATCTCTCTTATCTATTTTATTTATGCATTTTGTTTCCTAGAAGTATTTCCTTTCTTGTCTAGTAGAACTGTTTTATGAGAAAATTTATTATGAAGGTCTATCAATCACCTCTATTGTGGTAAATTTTCTTAGGGATATTGTGTTGGCATGCCAAAAAGATATAGTTAATTTATTTTTCTAATAGTTAGATCTCTAATTATCCTTCTTTTTACATATTTTTTTTCTACAATTAGGTAAGTGCATCAACAGTTTTATTTAACAATAGGAAGTATAACATATTTCGGCTAAAGATATTGTGCATACTACAAAATATATTACCTTTTAATATATTAGTTAGATCTCAAATAAAATTCAACTCATCCTTTCTTTATTATTTCAATTTTCTGTAATTTGCATTGTTAACATGCTCTAGGTGATTAGAAAAAATCGATAACTTTTGCAGTGTGGAGGTACTACTATTGGATTACAGGGTTAGAGGTTTCATTTACACCCCTCTTCATACAACCATATCATTTATTTGTAGCTCAACAAATCCTTCAAAGCAATGTTCACTAAGAGTTATTTTTTGGCTTGTTGAAGGCCACCATGTGCATTGTTCCTTATGCAAGATAGGCCCCTGAAGGGTAATACACTTGGAAATGGAATAATAAAACCTTATTCTTCCTCCCATTACCCTTTTCAACCTCTAGAGATCCTTTTTAGCCCTAAAAATCCTCACAAATTTAATCATGTAGTAAAATAGGGAAATCATGTAGCAATCTTGTAACATCGTGTAGGATCCCTCGAAACTTGACAAGAATTATCCTTAAAGCTTCATTTTTTAATCTTAACCCTTAATAATGTCTCTTAGGATTTTAAACAATGATGGATGAATACCAAATACCATTTATAAATTTCCTTTCCACCACTGCAATTCATCTATGAAATTAGGGTTAGTAAACAAGTTCATGCATTAAATGACATAAAGATGATTTACATGATTATTTTATGATGCACTTAATGAAATTTGTCACTAGGATATAATCTCTCTTGAATGTAGTGATTGAAGTTTGATTTCATGCTCTTTACCTTATGAAATTTAGATTATGTTTATTTCTTTGTTTTATGCTTCTTAAGCTAGGTTTTCCATTTCAAGCATTATCAATTCTTATGCATCTACTAGTTTTCCCTTTAATGAAACAATTACTTTCTACAAGTATATTAATGTTTACATTCTACGAGTAAAGTAGCATTTAGATTCCTCCAAGTAATTTAGAATTTAAATTTATGCAAATAATTTATCCTTTACATTTCCTGCAAAGTATAATAGAAGTTCAATTTCTGCAAGTACATTAACATTTCCATTGTTGCAAGTAGGTTAGAAATCTCCTTTTATGCAATCTAATTTTCTTGAAAATATATATTCATTTGATATAGTGGTCTCTATATGCCTTGGTTTGGCTGATTTCCCTATAGTAATTTGAGCATAAATTAGCCTACTTTTCATATAGCACTTCCACCTCTTTACTAACCATGGGTTGGTAATTAAAGTTGGTAGCCTTGGAAGTTGCAACACTCTTGTTGCAATACTAGGGCTTATCACTGGGGATTTATAGTGCTTCGTAGTTTAAATAATTTATATTTCCACATTTCATAGTTGAAGCACTTCATAAATTATTCACCACGTTGGCATAGCAAGTTGCAACATCCAACAACAGAATGGTGCAACACCAATATCTAAGCAATGAATTGTTGCAGTTATCCATGGTGACTTACAACACCTATGTCTTGATCCTATTTGAAAGTATTGTTGGACATTGGATAAAATAACTCTCTTTGTGTGTTTTACGACATGGAATAACCACCTCTCATAGATCGTTATCTCTGGCGATGTGATCATTGACTAACACCTGCGGGTTTTTATCTAACGACAATCCTCATTCCCAACAAGTGGTATCAAAGTGTAGGTCACAATTTCGATACACACCCAACTCACATTAGGGGGGTGATTTTAGAAATTGGATAAACCAACACTCCCTGTGTGTTTCGCAACATGGACTAACTCCTTGTGTGTTTCGCGACATGGACTAACCGCCTCTCGTGGATCCCTACCTCTAGTGATGTGATTATTGAATAACACCTGCGGGTTTTGGTCTAATGGAAATTGTGATTCCAAACAGGTACCTATGTAGCTCTACCTCTTAAATATCACTACTTAGAATCGAAATCTCATTATCTCCTTAAATGCATAACAATGAGCATTGAATTGGCATATTAATATGATAATTGTACCTTGACCAAAATGCATCTTCATGGAAAAAATGGTGTTTGGGATTATGTGAAAATGGGATAAATATGTGCAAAAAGGTATTAGGCGAGTGCTAAAAAGATAGTAGATTGGGCAGTTGTCAGTGGCATTCACACTTAGTTCTATGTTACATTATTGTTTGTGGTGAATATTATTGTCAATGTCATGTTACATACTGTAAGGAATTATTTTCCTTTTACCCTTCTTACCTCCATTGTAGTCATACTTCACTTCTTTCTTTGTGTTATTATTTCTTACATATTCTAACCAATTATAACCTACCACAGGAACTGCCATGATGAGTGGAGTTATCTTTCCAAATCAATTTTCCCTTGTTTTCTCACTTCATGGTCAGTTCCATCAATCTCAAAACAAGATATATATGGTCATGTGACTCATCTCTCCAAACAAGATTTATTTTGGTGGTTTTTTCATCCTCATTAAATAATGAAAATATTGAGATTCCTTTTGTTGATCTTTTTGTTCTCATTAAACCAATGAAATTGACAAGTTAATTTTAGATCTTCCCTCATTATCAAATATGAAATCTAGTGAGAAACATATTCGGTTTTCTCATTTTTTTTAAACAATTAAAAGGATATTGAGCAAAATTTGAACTCTTTTTCAAGATTTTCTAAAACCTCACAAAAAAGACACAATTTTAAGTACAATTTTACCTCTTTTTTTGGGCTCATTAAAACTAAATGAAAAAATGATTTCAAGATGACTTGTATTCTCTTTCATTATCATGAAATCATGGAAATAAAAAATACAAATTTGAGTGTTGGAGGTACATTGTTCACCTATATTACATTATGGAAATGATCAATCAACCTTGGAAATTATAAATTTTCCACTTCTGTATGTTGTTACAATCACTCTAGCCCAATTATTATCTTCGATTACCAATATTTCAAAAACATTTAATCTTCTAATGATCAATAGAATTTGAATATAGAATGGTAAATGCAATAGAAAATAAAGAGAAATAACAAGAGACACAAGAATTGGTCAAAGACCAAGGAAAAATCCCTTTCAAATTCCTCTTCTTATTATATTGTCATAAAATTTTCAGCAAAGAGAGTACATTAATCCAATTCACCAATCAAATTCAAGGTCAATACTTGGAATATCCAATAAATTCAACCAACCAATATCCAAGAGATGAGCCCAATACAAAAATATAATAAAATTCAATGTCTCCAAAACTAATCGAAGTTTGCGGTAAATAGTCAATAGAATTTTAGATCATAGCCATTGGGAGCTAGTGAAAGACAGTTTTGTTATAGTCCTCCATCTTCAAGGAGTATCCTATAAATGTAGTAGTTGGAGCCAAATTTTCCTTGATCAATCCCTGTGACTCTCGCTTAATTTATTCTCCTTGAACATGTGAGCTCAGACCCTGTAATTTCATACCTACATGAAACTATACAAAGAAGAGAGAGAAGACAATAATTGATGATGATATCCAAATTAGGTTGACTGGTGTTGTATTTATATGCTCTGAAGGGGTGCCTAATTTTTTCTTAAATTTGACCTATACTTTTGTGCTCATGTGGTATTTTACCTTAAAAATACATTTTTCTTTAACCAAATTAAATAATTTCAAGGGATATGAGGGACATTTCTTGATGAGGAAGGTTAACCAAAGGATGCAATTTATCCTAGAGCTTCAAATTAACAATCCCTCTCATATAGGGAGAAATTTTTTATTACATCATATGCGCCATCTCAAATATCTCATTGTCGTAAAGCCAAATCTCATCACTGCTCATCTCTACTCATCTCTACTCAACACTCTCAAATATAAAAGAAGAATAATTTAACATCATAGGGGAGCTAAGATACCACCCTTTATCAATAGGAGAAAAATAATTACCACAACGGAAAGGACCACATTATGTCCTATTGGCATGTGACAATAGTCGTGACCGAATTAAGGATCACACTCTATCCTATCATCTAGTGACAATAGGTGATATGGAATTAATGATCACATATTTCCTATTCTCTATTGATCCTCCCTCGAGACCCTTAAGAGTCAAGTGGTAGAACACTTGCATCTAAGACTTGAGTGATATCAACTTACCTAGTATGATAATGATCACACCCTATCTCAAGTCAACTCAACCCATTGGTAAAATGGGAAGGACCAATCGCAACAAGCCCAACCTATGGGTAGAATGCCAACTAGGGTATACTATGTTAAAGCAACAATAGGTGAGATCGACTTACCATAGGGTAAGGATCACACCCTATCCTAGTGTATAGAGGTCACTCAACCCTAGGATCCCTTCCTACTCCATTTGTTACCCTAGCAGCTCAATATGGGTGAGAAGCATGCTCAGTGTTCTCAATCAGTTGGGATCCTTACCCAGGAGGGTCATATCCATTAGTACAAGACATTCTCTGAAGACCAAGAACTAAATTTTTAAGAAATGCTTGGTGAGTATATCCATTATCTTTACATTAGTCGAAATGTGTTGGAACATTACTGCTCCTAACAGTACAATATATTTAATATAGTCATATATAATTGTTTCAGCGGGGTTGCCTGGGGTAAATTTTGGTAAAGTTTTTGTATATATTTTTGTTATGTGTGCTACGCAGAAGAGTCAAAGGGGGCTTGGGGTGGTTCAAAGTCCCTATTTTATGTAAATGGTTTTTAAGGGAAAGCTATGGGCCTCAAATGATGGTTTGAGACCATAGTATCCGCGCACTTAATTGATATAAATATAGATAGATCAAGTTAAGTAAAGTGGTGAATATGATGATTATGTTGATGAAAGTTTTTTAAATATTTTATTCTAAGTCTTGGTTTTGGGTAGAAACGCTCCTGCTCACTGTGTGCGTGGATACCTAGTCCCGACTGTATGTGGAATCCACTCATTGTGTGTGCGGAATGCTAATTTGTAAGGGAAGTCTAAATGTACTGAATTGATTAGATATATTAATGCAAAGGCTATTTTTGCGAAATCAAATTTGTTATATGATAGATGCGTTATCTATTTGATTACTACGAATCTGTTATGTTTATTCATTTAAGATTGGAATTAGCTTTGTGACTGCGCTTTTACTTTTGTTTATGACCAAATACATCTGCACGAATGAATTAAGTCTATTATGAATGAATAATATTGTTGATGAATATATATTATTAACTGTATCTGTTACTACGGGTGAATATATATATATATCTATATATATATATATATATATATACTACATGCTCGAATAATTTGTGAAGATCTATGATTTTGTCATCTGTTTATGTGCACTTTCCTAAATTTGTGATGAAGTTGATCTGATAGTTTATTTACCTATTTATGCGCGCCTCTACTTTTTATCTGTGATAAGTTTTGTTACAAGTTTTTTTAGGTCCACCCCATCAAATTATTCCTCAAGGTGTAGAAACATGGTTCTAGCACCCCCCCCCCCCCCATACTACTTCGGGTGAGACTTTTATTTGCGCAAGAAGGTCATTGTCGAAAGGTCAAGTATTTGGAGGGTTTTTTAGTTGTAGAATAAATCTGAACCTGGGTCAGGACCCCTCAAGCCAACAATTGGTTTCGTTGCTGGGACCAGGATCATTATGAGGGAGAGTTGATGTATTGGAATCCTATGCAGAATGAATTACAAGATTAGCTAGATAGAAAGATCCTTTAATTCATGATCCAAGAGAATAGAAGTTCTAAATTATCTGTTGAAGATTGGATTCAAAAGTAAATTCATACAGAAGTTCATGAGATATTCTTTACTTCCTTTGCGACTGAGATACATGAGCGGTTGTCGCGACTGATTGATTTTAACACCTGCGCAAAGGATGACGTAGTCACTCAATAGGCTCCAGAATTGGTACAAAAATCATAAAACACAGGAAATATGATTACCGACTTGATATATCATTGGATTGATCATGTTTTGGGAGGATTTTTAACTAAATTTTCTATTGATCAGTTTGTGTCTTATTCTAAAGCGGAAAGAATATTTTTCAAAGATCCCTGAGGTAAGTTTCTGTGCTCTTTGAAGTTGTGGATTAAGATGCTATTGTGCGAACATGGTTCTCTATGCGAGCATATTGCGTGAATGTCCCAAAGAGGCCCGACTATGTGCAGTGGAAGAATTTACCCCGCAGATATGGAAGAAGGGTTTATTTACAGTCCTCTCAAGGGTAAATTTGATAGTGACAACGAACTATAGAATAATAGCTCTAGTGAATCCGTGTACTCTGAAGAAGAAGAAGTCTCACAAGATCAGAATAATCAGGGAGTGTTGACCATAGTTCAGATCCCATCCACCCCAATTCCACACTCATCTCATAAGACATGCACTTCACCTCCACCTCCACCTCCACCAGTTGTAGATATGTCTGCATCAATGAAGCATCCTACTTTCAGAGGTATTGGAAATGAATATACAGAGAAATTTTATTTTGTCACTAATTTTGTATGGAGAGCACAGTAGGTTAATAGTGATGATGTTAAGAAATTGCAGTTAGCCGCTACTTTCCAATATCATGCACTAGACTGGTATATAAGATATGTATTAGCGAGCCCTAATGAAACTATGAATGGTCTAAAGGATGTTTTAAAAGGAAAAATCAAAAATCCAAAGTCGTATCCGCAATGTGTGATGGAGTTGAAAGAGATTCACCAGGAGGTGAATGAATCTATTTGGGATGTGGATCAAATATTGAAGCACACTATCAAAGACGATGGATTCACTATCGATGATACCCAGAACAAGGAGTGGTTTATTGTTATTCTGCTCCCACGTCTACCCCAACCCTTGAGTCAAAAAAATATTTCTACACAAGCTGAGTCTATAGAAATCACAATGAAACAAGAAGTTGTGCCAGTGCCTGTTGTGATTGGAACTCACCAGATTCAGAGTCAGTTAGAAGCAATGCATTTGGAGATTCAAAATCTGTTCAAATATAAGGGAAAGGAGGCATGTGCAGAGGTATGGTGCATATGATGTAAATTTTTTGGACATCATAAGGATCAATACCCTATGTTTAATGATTATCTGCATGCTAGAGGACCAATACCACTAAAGAGCATAGTGGGGCTAAGTGAGACACCTCTAGTATGGTGTGTAATTTGTCATTATATAGGTTTGCATGTGACAAATTTATGTCCAAGGATTGGAAAGTATATGCCTCAGTTGAAGAAGATGTTTTGTATATTTTTCTCATCACTTGGACATGATGAAAAAAAATGTCGAAGTTTTGATTTAATGATTAACAACGCAGAGATGTACAGAATGTTGGACAAACCTACCTCATCGGCATCCACATTTAGGCAGGGTGGATTCCAGAGTAGAGGACGAAGAAGAGGAGGAGGATCATCTCATCGAGGAAGGGGGCAAGTCATTTTCTACAGTTGTGGAGATGATGGTCATTATGCGCGTGGATGTCCAAATCGTGTGTGAAAATCATGAAGGTATTATAGGTATTTTGATTATATAATTAATTATTTTCCTATTTTATTTGCTAATATGGAGGAAAAAAAGACATAGACTCCAACACAGAATATTCAGATGGTCAGGGCGGAGCTGTGTGAAGAAGATCCTAGCGTGAATGTTGTCACTAGGAGTCATGCAACCATTGGTGAAGATAAGGGAAAGAAGTCAAATTCTGATCTTTGGATTCAAAAGAAACCATAGAAAAAGGATGGATTTGACTTGCAATTCAAAAAATACACTTTTATAGAAGAAAGGAAAGTGTTTTTGGAAGAAATTGCATCGACATCGGGTAGACCTATGAATGGGATAGGAGTATAGGAAGAAATAAAGCCATTTTCACAAGATTGCATTAAGTTACTGCGAAACAATAAGGAATTGGAGAATCTTCAAGCATTGATAGATAACTGCACATAAAATGAAGAACCTCAGATGGAACAGAAAGTTGTCAACAAAATCTATAAGAAAAATAACAAAAAAATAACTAGACGAGAGATGCGCTTGACTGCCTAAATCGGTGCCTATGATATGGATCAGGTTATTTTGGATCTAGGGTCTGCTGAAAATTTCTTACTTAAGAAAACTTGGCAGTGCATGGGGGTGTCTAATTTGGAGTGGTCTACTATTCAGCTGTGCATGGTGAACCAATAGAAAATTATTCCATTAGGAATATTGTCACAGGTGGTCATAGATATTGAAGGAATTAAGGTGCTTGCAAATTTTGAAGTGATACAAATTGTGGATGATACTAATCCTTATCCTGTGTTGTTGGGATTATATTGGGATATTGATATGGATGGCATCATAAACCTGAAGAGGAGAAGTATGGTATTTTGTAATATCCAAAAATTGGGAGAGCAACAATATAGCACATAAAAGTGGAAAACAAGAGTAAATATCAATAAATCATACATGAGACAAATATATTCATGGTATTAAGTATAAAAACAACAAATGTATACAATATCTTGGAGAACAAATCCCTCAAGCTAGGCAAGAGAAGCCGCCAATACCCAAAAAGCACTGAAACATGAAATGTTGTCGCTACACAAAATGCCTTAAGCCAATACAACGTAGTTTTAGTGAGTAACACTTCTGCTGGAAAATATGAGTACATGGATCTGATAATAAAATTCTCAAACAATGATGAGAATGGAGATCTATGCTCCCAAACACCTTTCCAAGACAATACAAAAGGGGTTTCTGGAAATATACAAAATACAAGATGGTGAACTACATCCCTAGGGTTGAAGATTCACTACAACTGAATAGCTGGGAGGATATGGTTGAAGCTGATGTAGAAATATGTGGCTCTCCTCCAGTGGATTCTCCAGGTGAAAGGTTGATCCCTTCATTGAAGATCTAACTCCCCAAATGATGCACTGAAACCACCCCTGCAACTGATCTTTGAAATAACGCAATCTATGACTAAAAATATGTTGCAGTGGATGGTAGTAGCTTGGCATAATGACAAAATATGAAATGATGCCCAAGGTCCTCCCATTTTGGCCTCCTAATGGAAAGAACACTTCCTCCACTGAAAACAATCTCATAAAATGACGCTACAAACTCTCCACAACTTCTGCACTATAACACAACACAAACCTGGAATAAAATGTGCTATATAGGAAGACTAAAGCTTTGGCCTGATGCCAGAATGTGGAAATGCAACTCAAAAGCCTCTCCTGATTTGGCACTCAAAGTCCCCTGAGGATGATGATGGTATTCCCGCTCAGGAACACCCTTGTTCTAAACAGCACTACAGTCTCCGCTAAACAGTTGAAGAGAGAAACAAGTCATAGCGGAGCATAAACAAAATAATACTCAACCTAATTTCCATGGCTTCCATCCCCTTCCTTATATTCTTGGTGAGCTTCCTCACCCTTTTCTCCACTCATTAATGATGATACTTCCATGCAAATATTCTCCCTCCGAAAATGCATTGTCCCTCATTGATTATCCACTCCCTCCATACCAACGCTGTTGATTTGGTAAAATTTTACCCCATCCACATGCTTCATCCCATATTCACACATAAGGGTGCTTTAACCAGCTACTCAGATGCTCCTTATTCAAATTAGGAGTGATTTTATTCCTACTAAGGAGATTTATGGGTCTCCCTACCCTCTTATTCTTCTAAATAAGAAGCAAAAACAAAATGTAATATTCCAACTAGCTGAAAGCTAATTGGGAATATTACAGTCCTCCCCTCCCAAATGTTGTTTGTCCTCAAGAAACTGTAAGGTGAGTGATACAAAGCTTCTCCTCCTTCCTTTGTGACACCTCCATGTGATAAGATCTCCTCATGAACCAAGTGTCCCCCAATCAATACATCCCTTAAATGCTCCTTCCAAGTGCTCATGAGATGCATCCCCCAAGTGCTCAAGTAAACCAAAAGGCTCATCTGATAAGGAAACAAGAGGCCTAGTGTAGCAATCATGTGTTGCCCAATTTTCTCTCTGAAGCATGAGGCATAAGGAATGTGGAGAATCTCATTCCCAATGGGCACATCCAATCCATGTGTTAACCCTCCAATCAAGCCCACAATAATGATAAGGACATCATCAACATATTGGATCATAATCAAAGTTATACTAGTTTCCATATGTAATACCAGAGGAGGATAATAGCCCCTCAAGTGGAACCAGTGCAATTTTTCTCCTAAATGCCTCATAATATGATATTATGAGTGGTTTACCAACCACTTTCTTGTTTCCCCAATCCTCTCATATGCTTGGAGAGGGTGAATGATGTTTGGTGCCAATTGAGCACACCCTGAATAAGATATCATCTCCCCAAAACCTCCTAGGGAGTGGCCATCATCATCATTGATTATGGCCCCAAATGGACCATGAAGTCTATAAGAAAGAGTGCCCCCTCTTGGAGAAATGAATTGCACATGGATGGAAAGGAAATACAAATACATAGTCAGTGAATCATGATGCACAGAAACACAACCCTTACCATGTACCTTAAACAAGCTAGTGAAATGGATCATAGATGGTCCTCCTCTCATTCCCAATGAGAAAGGAAGTGGTTGTGACAACTCAGCCAAGGAGTTATGTCTCTCCTCAATCTCCAAAAAATCCATGCATCTCCTAATATGTCTATGTATCTCCTCTTTTAATCCTTCCCAAGTGAATCCCTCCATGATAGTGTGATATGCCCTCATGAAATAAGTGTGGCTGGAGAGAAAATCCTCATGTGTTGCATGTAGTATCTCCTCCTGGAGCTTAGAGGCTCTAGACAAGAATATCCTACTCTGATAATAAATGACCCCATCTCTCACTATATATATCCTATCTGAATATTGGCGATCAAGTATCCTGCATGAGAAGATATCCTTGGAATACTCCACCAACAATTGGGATCTCCAATAAGGATCTACACTCAACAATGATAGTGCTATTGTTCTACAATGTAAATCACCTATCATGTTTTTGCCCTCTTCTTTGACATCTCCTATGCCAAAGTCATATGTCGGGATCCTGCTATCTTGCCTCTTCTGCCCCTCCTGTGGCTGCTCCTTCTCAAGTAAAGGTTGAATTTTTTGGAGGTTAGGCTTCCATACGAAGCTATCACTCATCCAAAACCTTCTGATTTTGGCCAATGTATGAAAGAGTGGCCACCATCCTCTACCATATGTGGAAGATTCCTTCCTATGTGGAAGTATCTTCTAGTTCTCCAAAGCCATGGAGTGGTCCTCTTACACAATGATGATGCCATCCTCCATCCCTGAAACATCTTCTCTCAGTGCAAGATGTATGGTGAGAGTGGGTAATACTAATATTGGGATAATTTCATCCTCTTCCCTGAGCCTACCCAAGACTCTCCTTGCTATTCCAAGTCCTCCCAAGGTTGTCACCCCTCCTGGATCTATGAGTGGTGCAACTTGTTGTGAGACATCTCTCATAAAATTCTAGTTTGCTGGTCTCCTTGGTGGAATCCCTCTAGACAATATTGTTTCATCGACCAAATTCAGCTGGATAACTGAATGGACTGTTAGATCCTTTCCTCCACTACGCAAATCCAGGTCTTATTTCTATGTGGAATCTATCTGGGAGGGATAAGTGTGCATGCCCCTAATCATATGATGCTTACCACTCTTTTTATCTATCCACTCCATATGCAAAGTCTCCCAATCTGAGGTGACCTTCCCCAAATTAACCAAACACTACACACCCAATATTACATTGGTGTTAGGTATGTCAACCACAAAGAAGTGATCAGTCAAGATATATGTCCCCATGGTGACAAATAATGATGGAACATAATGCATGCACTGCATGGTTCTAGCTCCTAGGACCAAAACTGAAAGCCCCTCAAAGTCATCAGTAGGTATGGACCCCCTCTACACTAACTGGGCATCAATATATTTGTGGTTTTCCCCTCTATAAATCAACACCGATAGCCTCTGATCCTAAATAGAACCTTGAACTCTCAAGGTCAAGTACTTGGGTACTCCTGCAAATATGAAAGGGCCCCTCCAATTGGAGAAAATTCTCTATTCCCACCTCCTAGTGGTGGTGGATCTTCTCCTCCTATCCTAGCAATGTGACCTCCTTCTGGTTCCTCTTTCTCCTCCTCTTCATCATTAGAAAATACCTCTATATAGTGTTCTTTCCCTACTGCACATCTATGTCCAGGTGCCCATGATTCTTGGCATGTGAATAAAAGCTTCTTTCTCCTCAAGTCTCTTCGGACATCATCACTAAAAGGTACTTTATTTTGGCTCTCCTTTGAAGGTGGAGCCTTCACATCCTTTCCCTTTGGTGGAAAAGTGGGCTCTTGCTGAAATGGTGCCTTTTCCCTAGGAAAATCATCTTGTAGATCTCTAGCCCTTTCAACAACATCTTGAAGGGTAGTTGGTTTGGTTGACTTAACCAACCCATGTAGAGATTCTACTAGCCCATCAATAAACATATAGACCCTCCTAGCTATAGATAAATCAGGAACCATAAGAGAAAGTTTTAGAAATTCAGAAATGTAAGTTTCTAGATTACCTGATTGTTTAAGCCTAGCTATCTCAATGAAAGGTGCCTCCAGGTCTCTTCAATCAAACCTCTCCCCCAACCTCCTGGTGAACTCTAAATATGCAGTCACATTGGCATTCCCAAATATAGAAATTCCATGAAACCACTAATCATGTGCCTAACCCTCAAGGTACAATGCTGCTATTTTGATGGCTTCCATCTCTGGTACTTGGTTCGACTGGAAATATATGTCTAGCTTCTATACCAAGATTTGGACGTGCATTTGGATGACCCATCAAAAGCAGGTAAGAAGAATCTCCCCATAGTCTGGTGAAGATCATTGTTTTGTATGAATCCTCCACCTATATTATGATGTCGTGGTCTCCTATTGTTCTTGAAATGAAAAAACTCCTGAAAGATCAAATGGTATTTGAATCACTAAGATTGAGACTCAAAACTCAAAAAATTAATCTTCAAGAGTTTCTTGTTCTTGAAATCCTCCATTTCTCACTGTAAAGAATGTAGGAATATTTGAGCGTTGGGAAATCTATTTCTTCATTGGTTGATCATTCTAGTGATGTGAAATGGCAGAGCCTTCTCCATGTAGAAACCCTTTAGGAGATTCTTTGTGTCTATCCATCCTCATCTCCTTGATTTCTTTTGCAATATCTTTCATGGTATGTAGAAGAAGCTTGGGAAACTCCTTGTCATCCTCTTCTCTTGATATGGAAGTTTTTCCCTTGTCTTCTCTATTATCTCTATAATCATATCTATAGTTTCTTTTGATATAACTCTTCTCTTTGTCTGTGAGAGGATCTCCCTCTTCTGATGACATATTGGCTGAAATGCACAGGCTGAGCCAAGATTATGCTCTGGTACCATTGTAATATCCCAAAATTGGAAGAGCAGCAATATAACACATAAAAGTGGAAAAAAATAGTAAATATCAATACATCAGACATGAGACAAATGTATATCCATGGTATTAAGTATAACATCAAAAAATTTATACAATATCTTGGAGAAAAAATCCCTCAAGCTAGGCAAGGGAAGCCTCCAATACCAAAAAGCACCAAAACATGAAATGTCGCTGCTACACAAAATGCCTCAAGCCAATATAGCATAGTTTTAGTAACACTGCTGCTGGAAAATATGAATATATGGATCTGATAATACAATTCTCATACAATGCTGAGAATGGAGATCCATGCTCCCAAACAACTTTCCAAGACAACCTAGAAAGGGTTTCCGGAAATATACTAAATACAAGATGGTAAAATACAACCCTAGGGCTGAATATTCACTACAAATGAATAGATGGGAAGATATGGCTAAAGATGATGTAGAAATGTGTGGCTCTCCTCCAATGGATTATTCAAGTGAAAGATTGATCCCTTCACTGAAGATCTAACTCCCCAAATGATGCACTAAAACCACCCCTCCAACTGATCTCTGAAATAACGCTATCTATGAATGAAAATGCACTGTAAGGGATGGTAGTAGCTTGACTTAATTCCAAAATATGAAATTATGCCCAAGGGCCTCCATTGCTGGCCTCCCAATGGAAAGAATGCTTCCTCCATTGAAAACAAGCTCACAAAATGACTCTACAATCTCTCCACAACTTTTTCCCTGCAACATAGCATAACCCTAGAAGAAACTGCACTACATAAGAAGAATAAATCTTTGGACTAATGCAAAAATGTGGAAATGAAGCTCACAAAGCTCTCCTGAGTGGGCACTTGAAGTCCCCCGAGGATGAGGGTGGGATTTCTGCTCGAGAACACCCTTGTGATAAACATCACTGCAATCTCTATTAAATAGTTGAAGAGAGAAACAAGTCATAACAGAGCATAAACAAAATAATACTCAACTTGATTTCCATGGCTGTCATTCCCTTCCTTATATGCTTGGTGAGCTTACTCACCCTTGGCCCCACTCATTAATGATGCTACTTCCATGAAAATATTCTCCCTCCAAAACTGCGATGTCCCTCATTGATTATCCACTCCCTCCATACCAGCGCTATTGATTTAGTCAAACTTGACCCCATCCACATGCTTCATCCCATATTCACACATAAGGGTGCTTTATAGAGCTACTAAGATGCTCCTTATTCACATTAGGAGTGATATTATTCCTATTAAGGGGATTATTGGTCTCCCTACCCTCTTATTATTCTAACTAAGAAGAAAACACAAAATTTAATATTCCAAATAGCTGAAAGCTAATTGGGAATAATACATATTTGAGAAAAATGGGCCAGAGCTATAGTTCCCTTAGATTCTGCAGAAGGTTCAATATACAGAAAACATATTCCCGTGGATGATGATGATGACCATATCTATAAGCTGACTACACGAGATGATGATTGGATGAATCCAACAACTAATGGAAGGCTTAACTGGGAAAAGGACAGTTCCTGCTTCTCAGATTCAGATGAAGAGTTGGATAAATGGGAGAACCTCTTACATGAAGTATCTGTGTTGCAGTGCAATTGAGTGACCAGATCTCTTAACTTCATATCATTAGAGGTACGATAATTACCATATTATGATGCTTTAAATAATGTGAACATTTAGAACTTCAAATAATTGTTACGGAAGGACAGAGATTCAATGCATTGGATATAGAGTTGCATGCTACTCCAACGTGATGGTGGCATACTCACAAAGGAAACATGGGAAACTGGGAAGAATGCATGTTGTTGGAAATTGGATTCAACGCTCCCCGTGTGCTTTGCGACATGGAATAACTTCCTCTCATGGATCCTAACTCAGGTTATTGTAGCGAAGACTAAAGCTTGTGGGTTTTGGTCTAATGGCAATCGTGATTCCAACACACACGAATGATGAGATTGCACCCTAAGTTTCCAACTACCAGAATGGAATAATTTTACTTTGGAAAGGGTGATCTGTGCATAAATATGGCTAAATGGACTGATGTATGGGGCACCAATCTGAGACCAGAATGGGTGCACATGTTCATCCATACATTAGGGAAGGTTCCTACTGATAGGTAGCTAGATACATAGCTACGCCGAGGGACCAATGAATTGTTTGTGTTGAATGAAATTTTCATTTGACCGTCAAATTTGAGAGTGGGTTTGATTGCTTAGGAAAACCACTGCAAGTTATTCAAGAGGTTATATTTCACAGGACCAAGCCGAAGATAGCATGCGCTTTTCCAACATGGGATGCACAGATGAGGGATATTGTCAATTACTTAAATACAACAGTAGAAGAATCAGAAGAAGATCCAAGGAATATCACAATCTCAGAATCTGAGGGACAATGCACAATTTTTGGGCCTTCAATTATGCCACTGGATGCCACAAAGTCTATAAATATTCGACAAGTGAACATTGGATCTGAAGAACAACCAAATTTGGAAAATATTGGAGACTATTGGGATGATGATATAGTGGGAAATTTTGTTAAGTTGTGGACTGAGTATCAGTACATGTTTCCTACAAAGCTTTCTAAGTTGAAAGGGATAATTGGAGAGCTTGGATTCATGAATAGCACTTTGAAACCTGATGCGTGATCGGTGAAGCAACACCATTATAGATTGAATCAAAAATACAAGGAGAAAGTGAGGGAACAGTTTGATAAAGAGGTGGCTATAGGAATTATAAAACCAGTGGGAGAATCTGATTGGGTGTGTCCCATGGTGGTATAAGATAAGAAGAGTAAAGGAGAGATAAGGATTTGTGTGGACCTGTGCAAATTAAATGATGCATGCATTCATGATCCGTTTCCAACCCCATTTTATGATGACATCCTTGAGAATGTAGGAGGATAGGATACTTAGTCATTTACATATGGTTTCTCAGGATATCATCATATCGGGATTGCACCGGAGGATAGAAGGAAGAAAACCTTTGCAATAGAATGGGGATCTTTTTAGTATACAATCATGCCATTTGGATTGAAGAATGTGCTTGATATATTCTCGCACGTGGTAGTAGATGCATTCAAGGAGTGTATCCACAAATTTATAGAAGTATACTTTGATGATTGGACTATCTTTGGGTTGTTTAAGAATCATGTATCAATTCCACGCCTAATTCTATGATATCTGTAGTAAGTATCAGATCTCATTTAATTTGAAGAAGTATATTTTTTGTTTGTCATTTTGGATACTATTGGGCCATATTTTCTGCTAGCAAGGATTGATGGTACATCCCGCAAATATCGCAGTGGTTGTTAATCTAGAAGTTCCTATGAATTTCAAACAATTGTGCTTAATATTGGGGCATACTGGATATTATCAGAAATTCATTCAAGGTTATGCACCAATCACTGCGCCCATGGAGAGATTTCTCAAGAAGGATGAGACATTCTATTGGGATGAGGAATGTCAGAGGAACTTTGAACTTCTAAAGGAGAATATGGTGATTGCACCTGTGTTGATCTTTCCCGATTGGTCAAAGGTGTTTCATGTGAATATTGATGCCCACTGCATCATGTTCAGAGCTATCTGAGTCTAGCCAAGAGCCATAGAGATTGATCACCCTATTTTCTATGCAAGTAGGAAGCTCTCAAGCATAGGGAGTTGTTGCGCAAAGTGTTGAGGTGGTCTTTCCACTGAGGACATCTATCACCATGCTAAAAGAAAAGATGAAGGAGCCCACCACATAGTCACTCGGGACGAGTCACGAGTTTATGTTGGGGGCCTCTTCGAGTAGATCCCTGGGGGTAAGTTTTGGTAAATTTTTTGTATATAATTTTGTTATGCATGCTTCACGGAAGAGTCAAAGGGGCTTTGGGGTGCGTCAAAGTCCCTATTTTTTGTAAATGGGTTTTAAGGGAAAACTATTGGCCTAAAATTATGGTTTTAGACCATAGTATCTGTGCGCTATGTTGATATAAATATAGATATATCGAGTCAAGTAAAGTGGTAAATCTGATGCTTATGCTGATGAACATTTTCTAAGGATTTCATTATATTTCTAGGTTTTGGGTAAAAAAGTTCCTGTTGGTTGTGTGTGTGGAGACCTAATCATGAATGTGTGTGGAATTTGCTGGCTGTGTGAATGGAAGGGTAATTTGTAAGGGAAATATGAATGTACTGAACTAATTGGATCTATTAATGTAAATATTGTTTTTGAAAAATCAAATATGTTATGTGATTGATGTGTTTTCTATCTGATTATTGCGAATTTGTTTTGTTTATTTCTTTAATCGAAATTAGTTCTACGACTGTGCCTTTACTTCTGTTTATGACCAAATGCATTTGCATGAATGAATGAAGTGTATTATGAATGAATTATATTGTTGATAAATAGATATGAATAATTGTATCTATTACCGCGCACGTATTTATATATATACTACATGCGGAATAATCTATGAAGATATGTGATTATGTCATCTGTTTATGTGCACTTGCCTGAATCTACGACGAAGTTGATATGATATTTTATTGACCTGTTTATGTGCGCCTCTGTTTTTTATTTGTGATAAGTTATGTTACAAGTCCTTTTAGGGCCACTACATTAAATTCTTCCTTAGGGTGCAGAAACCTGGTTCCATCACCCCCCCATACTGCTTCCGGTGATACTTTGATTTGTGCAAGCAGGTCATTTCTGAAAAGGCCAGTAGTTGTAGGGTTTATTGGTTGCAAAATAAATATGAACTTGTGTCAGGACCCCTCAAGCCAATAATAATCTCAACATGCTTGGAATTGTCTTGAAATAAAGGATTCCCTGCCAATCGGATCCCACTCCTTTTCTTGAAATATATCATGATTGCATCCACGACCTACTCAAACGACTCTCCAAATATATTTCTCAAATAAACTGCTTCAAAGCTAGCCATGCTGCCATCAATATACTCTGCCTTGGTTGTGCTTAGGGCTACAATTTTTTTTCCTACTAATCCAATATAACATGGTGGAACCCAAACTAATGAAGCACCCTTATGTGATTTTCCTATTATTAAAAATTCTAGCCCAGTCAACATCAGTGTAACCATGAAGTCGTACATATCCAACAATATATCTCAGACTAAGGTTAATCATCCCATGAAAATATCTCAATATGTTCTTGGAAACAACCCAATATGCATGAATGGGCTCAGTCATGAATTGAATCAAAGTGTTGAATGAAAAACATATGTCTAGTCAGGTGTTTACTCAGGAACATCAATGCTCCAATAAATTGTCGATACTTAGAGGGGTTCATCAAATCAGGTCCAACTACATGACCATATAACTTCTTGAAGTTCATCTCCATTAGTGTTGTTAGGGATTTGAATTTTACAATTCCAAATGTTTCCAACAACTTCATGACATATTTTCCTTAGGAAAGGAAAATCTCATTGGGTGTTTTCCACTCCTCTAGTCCCAGAAAGTAATGCATCATACCAATATCCTTCATCTTGAAGTCACTAGAAAAATACCTCTTACACTTGCTCGATTCCAATTCCCTCTTACACTCGATCATAAGGGGATAAATACCTATCAAGAATAAATCATCAACATAGAAAACCCAAAATCGAAGGCATGCCTTGGATCATTTTTAATTAGAGGTTTGGGTCAACACCACGTCTCATGAATCCAAGCTTCACCAGGTAATTATCAATGCGTGCATACCAAGCTCTGGGTTCTTTATTTAAACCATATAATGCTTTCTTCAACATGTAAATGTGATTCTTCGTATCCTTCACTTCAAATCCTTTAGGTTTCTCAACACATACTTATTCCTATCGTATTCCATGAGGAAATGTTATCTTTACATCCATCTAGTGAAGGGTCCATCCTTGACTTGAAGCAAGGGAAACAACCATTCTAATGGTAGTGTAATGACCAATGGGGGAGAATATATCATCATAGTCTTCTCCCTCTATTGGGAGAAACCTTGATCCAAAAACCTCACTCTATACTTGTCAATTCTTCCATCAACTCCATGGTTTATTTTGTATAACCACTTCGAAGTTACGATAGAATTCCCTTTAGGTACTGTAAAAACTTCCCATACATCATTTTTTCATAATTGATTCATATTATTCCATCATGGCATCCTTCCAAACCTATTATTTTACAACTTATTCAAAGGTCGAAGGCTTAGCCTTGGTGATAGTGCTCATATCTACAACGTATCTATGGTACCAACATGGATTTTTGCTTTATCTAAAGGTTCCTTTGGTAGAAACATGTCTCTCAACATCCTGTAAGGTATCATGAAGCCACAATGGTCTCTTCTTAGAAGAGGGGTAACTTGTAAGAGCAGCCAAGGGGTCCATAAGCTCCATGGGATCATTAAAAATATCCTTCTCAGATTCCTACATAGACTAGAAGTTACATTATTTTCATACCAGAGGTTCCTTGACCTCTTTTGAGGACGATGATCTTCTTCTTGATCATCCATAGTATCTCTTTTTCTTCTATCATCCCTTCTTCTTTGATAATCTCCTCTTCTTTTATCAAATCCTCTTACCCAATCATATCCTCTTCTTCAATCATTAAATATATTATTGTTGAAGCCTTGATTGTTGTTGTATTTAGACCTTGAATCATTTCTTTTCTCTAAACAATATTAAGAATAATTACCATGCTTGTGGCAGTTTAAGAAATCACATATCCTTCCTCTTCTATTAAATTTCTTTGATTAAAGATGAGGCCTTCATGAGATATATGTTCTTCCTCTTCCTTTTCTCTTATTGTCTTGAGAAAAAAATGCAGAGGGCTCTCATTCTTCATGGTTTTGAATCCTCCCTTTAAAAATCATCTTGGTCACCTCTTGAGAACATTTACCAATGAGATCATCAAATGTTGGAAGAATGTTATTGTTGCATAGAGTAGTAATGAAGGTTTCCAAAATAGAAGGAGGACCTTGAACAGTGACCTCCACCAGATATTTATTAGATATTTTTTCACCAATAGATTTCAATTGATCTCTTAGGGAGGATGTTGATCCATTAGGTAGGATAATCTCATGATATATTATTTCATGAATTCCCCCTTGTTCATTTTCGTATCTTTCGGTTTATTTTTCAAGGAGAGAATATGATTCAAATTTTTGACCTCATAGATCCTAACAAGTTTCTAATAAATATCCTTATACTTCTTCAAACTAACAACATAAACAAGTAAATGATATTGCAAACCACCAATAATAACTTTCGTAGATTTGAGCTAACCTTTGTTGTACTTGGATTTGGAAATATCAATAGCATTTTATAGAGGCTTGGGTAGTTTTACTTCTACCCATTTCAAAACTCATTTTCATCCAATATTACTTCCAACCTCATCTTCCACGCAAAAAAGTCTTATGAGTCACCAAAGTTCTTAGAACCCTTGACGTAAGAGGTAAAGATCTTGGCCATGTCAAATAGGCCCCTTTAGCTTCTTTCAAAGATCATTTCTTTTGTCTATAGTCTCCTTGGGCTTATATTCACCTTAGCTCTTATACCACATTAATTTTCCATTATTCTATGATGTTACAATCACACTAGCCCAATTATTATCTTCAATTAGAAATAATTAAAAACAAATTAATATTCTAATTATCAATAGAAATTGTATATATAAAAATAAATGAAATAGACAATCAAGAGAAATAAGGATTGGTCAAAGACCATGAAAAAAACCCTTTCAAATTCCTCTTCTTATTAGATTGTCACAAAATGTTTAGCAAAAAGAGTACATTGATCCAATTCACCAATAAAAATTGAAGATCAATTCTTTGACTATCCAAAAAAGTCAACCAACTAATATCTAAGAGATGAGACCAATAGAAAAATCTGATCAAATTCAAAGACTCCAAAACTGATCAAAGTCTGCGGTCAATGGTCAATAATATTTTAGGTTATGTCTACTGGGAATTAGTGATAAATAGTATGGCTATATACTTCGAGTCATATGGAGCATCCTATCAATGTGGTGACTAGACCTGAATTTTCCTCGATCAAACCATACCAGTCTCACTTAATTTCATCTCCTCACACATGTTAGCTCGAACCTTGTAATTTCAAACCTATGTGAACCAATATAAAGAAGAGAGAGAATAATATGCTTGATGATGATATCAAAATGAGGTTTGATTTTCTTGCAGTTATATGCTTCCAAGGGGTGCCCAATTTTTATTTAAATTTGACCTGTAATTTTGTGCGCATGTGGGTTTTCACCTTTAAAATATATTTTTCCTTAACCAAATTAAATTATTCGAAAGGCTAGGAGGGGAATTTCGTGATGAGTATGGTTTTCCAAAGGAGGGAATTTATCCTTGAGCTTCCAAATTAACATAGTTGGAATATCTTTGCATCATTGTTTGCAATTGAATCTTAGCCTATCATAGGAGTCAAACCATAAGAAAAAATCAAGTGACTCCATTTAAAGTGTCAGTATATAAATAGATTTATTACCATTCAAATCACTATTGGCTATCATGATTCCTCCTTTGTAATCATTTTCTTTGGAATGGTGTTATTTACTCCATGTTTCCAAGTCCATAATGTGTCATGCCAAAATATGTTCAAGGTAAGACTCATCTAGGATCAACCATCGACATTCTCATTGTCCACTTGAGTTAGACATCCCTAAGTTAGTTTTACGTAATATCATAATCAACTACTATCATCATCATCATAGTAATTTTTTCATGTTTAATGAAGAGGGATACATCAAGGAACTTCGTTAAAAAAGCTCTTCCCATCGACATCAACTCATTATGAGGGAAGTAGATCTAAACCTAGCTAGTGACTTGGATAAAATAATCATCAATGGTATCATTCCTCATAGTTGAAGGTGAGTTTACCTCATTCAAGCATATTTGACCAATTTTATAAGTGTTTAACATCAACACATCTATTCAGAATTGATATAATGTACTATGTACCTTAAGAACCATTTCATCAATAAAATATTAAATCACGTTTGTTATTGAGATTTATTAATGTTTTGTAATCAAATAGTTCCTTAAATTCTTGACATTAGCTCATCTATTCATGTTATGTAGGGATGTACCATTGGTATGAAACAAATACCTTCAATGTTGACGCTACCTCACTCATGCATTGTGCCTCACCCAAGCATCAATGGGGAATGATTATGTTATGTACCTTGAGGACCACATGTGTGCACTATCATTAGTGTCCATTTTTCTCCTGATATATACTATGACATAGATCGATATGATACTATGGGTCATTTTTTAGAAGATCGATAGGAAATAAGATGGGTTGAGTGGTAGCTCACCTACATAACTTATTTCTTGATATGGGGTCGTAGTAGTATCTCCCCTATGATATTCTAGCTAGCAACACATTGACATATAATTCTAAGTATTATCCCACAGATGGATATTTCCAAGTAGTAGCCTGCTGACAGATATTTATGGGTAGTAGCCCACAGATAGATATTTCTTGGTAGTAGCCTGCTAACAGATATTTCCAGATAGTAGCCCACTGTTAGAGATTCTAGTTAGTATCATGATGGACATAGGGTGGTATATTTTTCTCCCTGATTATTATTATCCTTTAGATTTAAGAATGTTTCAGCAGATAGAGTTGAGAATAGATGGGAAATGATATGGTGATAGGACAAATAGGTGGAATTCTCCCTATTTGAGAGGGAGTGTTAAAATTATGAAAATACTATCAAATTACAATTTGGACACCTTATTTGATGGATATTATGATTGCATCCTTTTCAAGAGGACCAAAATCGATCTCAATATCAGTCAAATCGGATAAGGTAAAGTGTACTTATGAAGAAAATCACACACATGCACATCTGGACAAGGTCGTCCCCAAAGAAAAATTTTCACTCATGGAAGCCTATAAATACAAGTGACCTGGAGCTCATTTGGACATCACCAAGAATCATCTTCTTCTCTTCCCATTGATTGGTTCTCCCCAGTCTCAAGAAAGGATGATGAAAGAAGTTCACAAAGGTCCAAAATTACAGGGTCTAAGGTTCGCATTTGATATGGTGTCTCTTGTAGATGTGTTGATTGTCTCCTTTGTTATTGTATTTATTTTTATAGCTTAACTTATTGTTGATGAATGGAAATAATAATTGAAATTGAAATGATTTTTAATTGAAGTATTCAATTGGGCTAAAGTAATTGATACAACATATAACTATATGAAACTTTATCATTTCATGGAGATGATGATTGCATTGTATTAATTTTTTTGAGAGGACCAAAATCGACCTCAATATCACTCAAATAGGATAAGGGAAAGTGTACTTATGAAGGAAATCCCACACATGCACATTTGGGCAAGATTGGCCCCAAAGAAAATTGGTCACTCATGGAAGCCAAGAATCATATTCCTCTCTTCCGATTGATTGGTTTACATAGGTATGAGGCACATATGATGAAATAATTTCACAAAGGTTTGAAATTATAGGATCTGAGGCTCATATATGATCTATAGTTTTTTGGCTATAGTCATAGGCTTGTCACAAAGCAATTTCAATCATAGTCACTGACACACAGGTAGTAAGGGAGCGATTGGGATCCTATAGTCACTTTCATAGCTCCTCATACATTTGAATGGCCAGTTTTAATTAGATTGGCCATTGACCGAAGCTAACCGCAATTGACTACATGCTGGAAAAGTTGACTCTACTATATTCAAACACTGGAGACTTGTTTCCGATTGTTATTGGGTTGTATTGCTAGATGATATCATATTGGGCTCATTTTACTCTTTGTTGAAAATTTTATGCCAATCTAATAGAAGAATAAATCCAAAGGGGTTTCCCCCTACTGGGTTTTTTCCCTATTATTTGACCAAATATTGCATCTCTTTTAGATGTGTTGATTGTCTCCTTATTCATTGTATTTATTGTTCTATCTTCAATTACTATTGATGAATGGAAAGACTAATTGAAAATTAAAATATTGCTAATTGAAGTATTAAATTGGGCTAAAGTAATTGATACAACATAGAAAAACCTAAAAATTTAACATGGTATCAGAGCTAAGGTGAAGGACAAGCCCAAAATGAGACAAGGATTGAATCAATCATCTTTGGAAAGTTTAAAGAGCCTATCTAGCCAAGTTAAATGTCTTCCACCTTTAAGGGAAATGAGAAGTTGGGCGACTCATCCAATTTTTCTTCTTGGAAAGTCAGGTTTGGAATACTAACTGACAACAATGATGTTTTTGGATTACATTCGAGGAACAATATGTGGGCCTCTGGAAAATTCTTCTACTACTGTGAAGAATAAGCATAAGAAAGGTGAGAATAAAGTAAATAAAATTATAGTTGACGGTTTAAATAAAATATGTTGAAAACTTGAGAATGTCTAAGGGCATGTATAATAAATTAGCTGGCATGTATGATGTCAACAATTTTAGTGAAGTAATATCCTTCAAATATCAACTCAAAGACAAAATTTTTAACAAAGGAGAATATATGAAATGCTACATAATGAGGGTATCTCATCTTAGAGATCAATTGTAAAGAGTTGGGGAATTTGTGTCTGATAGGGAATTGGTGCCCATAACTCTAAGAGGTCTCCCTCCTATTTTGGAAACCTTCATCACTACATAAGCAACAACAATGTCCTCCCATCATTTTATGAAATTGTTGGAAAGCTCACTCAAGAATATTCAAGGATGATATCAAGAGGAAGGATTCAAAATCATGAAGAAGGAGAGCCCACTCCATTCATCACTCTTTAAAAGAAGAAGAAGAAAAGGAAAGGAGGCCCATAAAATTTAAGAAAGCATCCTCATATAAATCAAGATAATAGAAAACAATACTCACAAATTTAATGCTAAAATTGTCACAAGAAGAATCACTATGCTCAATATTTCCCCGAAAAAAACAATGGACCATGCTACAATACTAGAATATATAACAACAATTTAAATTATAAAATAATAAGAGATGATCGAAGGAATGATCAAAATTGAAGATATGAAAGAATATTAAGAGATGCTCCAAGTGATCATGAATAATATCATCATCCAAAAAAGAAGTCAAGATTCTCTAGGAATAAAATTAATGTTGCAAATAAATATGAATATATTCTTATTTCCTCTCTTACTAGTTCATCTCCTCTAGATTCATGGGATAACTTGTTGGTTCATAGTGGTGCCACTCATCACTTGCCTGGTTGTAAGGAAGTTCTCTATAATTTGGTGGAAAGGGAGTCAAATTTGAAAATAATTATTGCAAACAAATCTACTCATCTAGTTAGAGGTTTTGGATTTGTCAAATTTTGTTTGAATTCTGGAGAATCTATTTTGCTCCATGATGTAATGTATGTGCTAGGGTTGAAGAATAATTTGGTATCAATATCCAGTTTATAAGATAAAGGGATGAGGGTTCACTTCATCAAAGGAAAGTTTCTTACTTCATATGTTGGGTCACCTATGAGAGATGCATTCACATTGCGATCGAGATATGAAGGAATCTATAGGGTTAGTGGAAGACCACTTCTAAATTGGTCCATGACACTAATAATTTAGGCAAAC
Source organism: Pinus albicaulis (assembly GCA_034641835.2). Lineage (NCBI taxonomy): Eukaryota > Viridiplantae > Streptophyta > Pinopsida > Pinales > Pinaceae > Pinus > Pinus albicaulis. Next base: position 1,307,831,363 of record CM076581.1, read on the forward strand.
TATGGCACTGAATATTGGCCTATCTACATTATGATGCTCTTCCAAAATTGGATAAATTGATCTCACGGATTCCCAAGGTTCAAGATCAACATGATGGATTATGTCCAGGATGTGCCAGTGCGAGAACAAGTCAAATGACATCCTCCATCTCATTAATTTTGAATTGAGTGGTCTGATGCCTGTACATTCTCCTGGTAATCATCCCTATTACATCACCTTCATTGACGAATTTTCATGAAATACATGGATATATTATCTTAAGCATAAGGATGAAGCATTCGAAAAGGTCAAGGAGTTCCAAGCTTGGATAAGAAATAAAGAAAGAAAGAAAATTTAAATATTCAGGTCTGACAATGGTGGAGAGTACACTTCAAATGAGTTCATTAATTTTTGCAAAAATGAATTTATCAATAAGGAGACGATTGCACCCCATAAATCAAAACAAAATGGTTTAGTTAAATGAAATAACATATATATTGTAGACACTGCTCGTGCCATGCTCCATGATCAAAAGTTACCAAAGTTCCTTTAGGGAGAAGCAACAAATGTTGGCGTATATTTTCAAAACATGGTGCCTAATCAAACATTAGAAAAAAACCACCGAAGAATTATTCACATGTGTCAAGCCCAATGTGAGTTATCTTTGTATCTTTGACTACCGCATATACTTTCATGTGTTGAAGGAGAAAAGAAACAAGTTGGAAGCCACTGGAAGAAAAGGTGTGTTTGTTGTATATTGTGAAAATTATAAATCTTTTAGAATTTATATTCCTGGTCAAAGGAAGGTTGAGATTAGCAGCGATGTAACATCCGATGAAGAGATGGATGTTTTACATAGTCCTTTTGTGCCTGAATCTGAGATTGATATTGTTGATGATCCCATGGAGGCCATGAATCCCCTTGATTGCCCTCCATTTGATCCACCTACCAAGAAGAGGCCACTTTGTCTTTGAGACACATTACAGGATAATGAGATTTGAGCTCCTGTTCGAAGATCATTTAGAGAAAGGAATAAGGCATGTAGGTACCAGGGATTTGTTACATCCATGAGTACTATAATTCAATTCGAACCTTCTAAATTCTAAGAATTCGTAAAAGAAATTGTTTGGAAAGATGTTATGTATGAATAATATGAACAAATTATGAAGAATGACGTATGGGATGTTGTGCTGAGATTGAAGGGGAAATCAATGGTGACTTCAAAGTGGCTATTTAAGATAAAGCATGGAGTTGATGGTAGCATTGAGAAATACAAGGCGAGTTTCGTGGCTCAAGGATTCTCTCAAATGTAGGGAGAATTTTATGATGATATACTCACACATGTGGCATGATATAAAACCACTCATTCAATAGTTTCTCTTGCTACAAGTCAAGGATGGACTCTTCATCAGATGGATGGGAAGACGATGTTCCTTCATGGTTTGTTACAGGAAGAAGTGCACATTGAGAATCCACAGGAGTTTGAAGTACATGATCAAAAGACAGATGTTTACAAATTGAAAAATGCATTGTATGGTTTGAAGCAAACCCCTAGGGCATGATATGCATGCATAAATAGTTATTTCGTGAAGCTAGGATTCACAAGAAGAAATGTCCATCCAAACCTCTACTTCAAGGTACTCCAAGATATTCCATTAATTTTGGTTTTATATGTTGATGACATATTCTTGATAGTTAGTGAGCCCCTAATCATTAAGTGTAAGACAGATGTAGCCTCTAAATTTGAGATGAAGAACATTAGAATCATGCACTACTTTCTAGGCCTTGAGCTCTGGAAAAGGCCTAAAGAAATTTTACTTTCACAAGGACAATATATTGTGAACCTGTTGGAAAGATTTGGAATGAAAAAAATATAAGGAAATACCCACACCAATGGAAATTAACTTCAAGAAGTTATGTGGAGAAGTTGCAGGAGCCAATTTGGCGAATCCATCTAAGTATATATGGGTGATTTGGGTTCTTATGTTTGTAGTGAAAAATCATCTAGATGTATTCTATGCAGTGAATACATTGAGTCAATTCATGAAATATACTCTCCATGCACATTGGGTTGCCTCCAAACACATTCTAAGATATTTGCATGGATCGATCACACTTGGTTTCAGATATTATGTTGAAGATGTCAGACTTCATGGATACAATAATGCTGATTGGGAAGGAAACATTATCCATAGGAATAGTATTTTTTTTTAGCCTTATATCTTGCATGATATATTGGATGATTAGGAAGAAGAAGTCTGTAGCATTGAGTATGTCTGAGGCAGAGTATATTTCCACTAGCATGGCTAGCTGTGAAGTAGTTTGGTTGCATTAGGGGAATTTTGTGTCCTTAAATGGGTCTCCTAAGGAAATTATAAAATAATAGTGGAAATAATATAATAATATTAGATTACATCATCAAATTTGGAGGGAAAAAAGAAAAAAAAAATTCAACTCATATTTTCAACTTATCTCCCTATTGGTTTACTTAATTTTTGAGAGGAAACACTCATTGGATGAAAAATTAGATTCCTCATCCAAGGAGTATACATGTTCCATAATTTCGATGGACCCTCCTACATGTAAAATTATAAATACATGGAAAACATTATTACAATCACTTTTTTCATGTATTTATTATTTTTCGTGTAGCAGGGTCCATCGAAAGTATGCAACATGAGTACTCCTTGGATGAGGAATTAAATTTTTCATCCAAAGGGTAATCCCACTTGAAATTTGAGTAAAATCTTAGGGAGATAAGTTTAAAATACAAGTTGAAAATGTAGTTTTATTATTTTATTAATTTTTAGTCTTTCTTCTTTTTTACTCCAAAAATGGTGAATCATCCCCCGTGGTTGACATCATCATCTTGAATCATATTGGTTATTATAAATTTTATTTTGGTTGTACATTTTTCTTAGGAGGCCCATTTTAGACCTCAAAATTCCCCTAATGGAGGAAGCTTTTTAGAGAGTTATTTGAGTAGGTCATAGACACTACACTGATATATGGCAACAATAAGAGTGGGATCCACCTCAAATAAAATCCCATATTTCATGACAAGTCCAAGAACATTGATATTTGATATTACTTAAATCGAAACATGGTGTAGATAAAAGTCATTCGACTCCATCACATCTCGACAGATAAGAAGATTACTGATTTTCTTACCAAAGATTTTCCGAAAGGGAAGTTCTTGGTCTTCAAAGAGAAGCTTGGACTGATGGATGTGACCCCTCCTAATAAGTCTCATTAGTGATCAAGGACACTGAACTGAACCTTCCCCCTTGTTTGAGCTCCTAGGGGTAAGGAATTGAGATAGAGGGCTTCTAGGGTTGAGGGAAATTTGGACAATAGGGCATCACCCCTATCTATTACCCATAGGTTTGTTGTAGAAGCTCACCCTATACTGGTCTTTGTAAAGTATACCTCATTTGGAATCATACCCAGAAGGTGGGCTTGTCGTGATTAACCCTCTCTATGCAACAAATGAGTTGAGGAGGCTTGGAGGAGTTTAATCCTTACCTTTTGGTACGTCGGGTATGTCATCCAAGCATACATTATGATGCAAGTGTTCCACCACATGATCCTTAAGGATCATTTTGGGTAATTTCTCTAGGAAATAGGATGGTTTCATTATTATATACCCTACATCACCTATTTCTTGGTATGGGTCATAGTAGGAGCTCCCCCATGAGATTCCAGGAAGTATCCTACTTAGAGATGTTTTCGGGTAGTAGCCCACTGACAGATATTTTTGGGTAGTAGCCCGCTAACATATATTTCCAGGTAGTAGCTCGATGACATATATTTTTTGGTAGTAGTCCTTTAATGGATATTCAAGGTAGTAGCCTAATTGACAAAGGGTGGTAGCTTTTTCTCCCCGATGATTCTTCTTCTTTAGATCTGAGAATTTTTTAGTAGATATATTTACTAGAGATGGAACATGATGTTGATAAAAATTTGATCATTATATCGTTTATCATTTATCTTGATGCATTTGGAGTGGAAAAACTAGAGGAATCATCTCATAGGACCGTTTTTACCAACTGGACTGAGTTTGGAAAAACAGGGTTTGAAACCTTCTAGGAACATTTTGAGGCACGAAATAATATTTTGGGGGGTAAAAATTTTCCATTTTATTGGTGCACCTTATCATTTTATTCAAAACACAAAGACCTTTTCAATGACACAGAAAGTGCATCAATTCAAGTCTGTATGCAAAAGTTATGCCACTGAGAAGTTGACCTTCCTATTTTCACACCTACAGTTCAGGAAGATGTCACACCAACCTCCATTATTCATGGAAAATGGGATAACCATGTATTTTTGTTTTAAAATAATCTATAATATTCTATATTATAACTATATTTAATATTTGATGTAGTCAAAATTAACCACTAGTAGGTTATCAGGTTGTGTTATAACCAGGCCACTACGAGGAAGAGGTATTCCATTCTTTCGAGAGAATTTTGTTCCATATATCATAAAATATATCCATGAGATATAGGAGGTATAGAACACAAATTATTTTTTCATTGTAGTAGCCCATGGGCCACAAAAATTACTTCTTTGTACCTGCAGTCATATTTCCATACAAAGGAAGAGAGCGAAGTATCCTCACCTTCCAGTTGGGTTTCCTCCCTAAATGGTTTCCCATAGAGCATATATTGTGTCTTATGTGTTTGTGTGAGATTATTTTTTCATGCTCCACTTTTCTCCATGATTTATATTCACACACATGCACTAATTATATTTAAATCTATATATCTTGAAGTTTAATAAATTGTAATAGTGTAAAATTTCAATATTTTAATATAATATTATCAGATCTATTGTGATGAACTGTCAAATGGAATATCTACATAAGTTTATGGAGCATTTGGTATCATAGAAAGTTTCTTTTGGTATTTTATGGATATTTCAGGGATCTAGATTAACGGGGCTAAAAATCCTAAAACCCTAATCATGACCGACAAATATGTAAACAAACCTCATGATCCTATAGATGTGATTTTTACATGGTTGGAACAACCAGTCACAGATATTAACTGCAATGTAATTCTCCTCATGGTGGAATTGAATAGCAAGCTCATGATATTTTGATAAGATGGGGTTTCAAATGCAAAGGAAAAATAAAAACGGGATCAGAAAATTAGGGAGAAATGAAGAACCCATAAAAGAAAGAACTTAAAAAGGATCAACGCCATTCAAGTGCCTTGAATGAGTCCTTGTTTAAAATGGAAGAAAAATTTGATATCAAGTTGTACCATAGCGAGATAGATGCTTTGAATTTGAACCACTAGTTGCAAGAACTAGAAGTTTATTTCAATGTCCATTAGATCGAGAAAGGGAAAAATATCTCATTATCGCGACTGAAATTAAAGGGACATGCACTGACTTGATGGGAGAGCCACACAGAAAACCTAAGGTTGGAGTGATAACCTCCAGTGAATAAGTGGTAGGATTTCAAAACCATCATTAGGTATTAAATATTTTTATCCCATTGCATATGAGGAGGACCACTGTATCTGGTGGCATTACTTCAGGAGAAAGTCGGGATAAAGCGTGCAGGCCTACACCAAAATTTTTAGAAATATGGCTATAATTTGCTGGTAATATGATGCAATGTGTTGTCCTTGATGGCAACCCACTTGATGAAGATGATGGCAACACTTAAAGAAGATAATGGCAACCTACTTGATGAAGTTGTACTTGATGGAAACTGACTTGATATACTAATTAATGATGTAAATCTGATGTTCTACAAGTAGTACAGAAGTTGCAGAAGTAAGAAATATCAGTATGTGCAAGAGTAATGATGAAAAGTGTATGTCACAAGGCATACGCGGGTTTGCTTAATAGAAGTAGCGTATGCACACGGGAAATAACGTCCCAAGTGGCGTATGGTCAAATGTGCTCTAAATATGTAAAACCAGGGGTTACTACCATGGTATTGACCCATTGTATTGAGCGTTGGGTTGTCTATTTGACCCCATCCAGGAATACCATCGAAAGAGGTGTGGTTTTGGCTCATGGTATTGATAAAGGGTAAACCTATATAAGGAGAAGGAAATTATTGTGAAAAGGGTGTGTATGAGTCGGGGTTTGAATGAATACTTTACTCTAAAGTATGTCTGAATGGAAAGGGTAATAGTTTGATGATAGATCTGAATCTGTGATGCACCTATGAAGAAAATGATGAATAAGGTTATCTAGATCTGAAATGTATTTGTATCTTCTAGATCTGTTTATGGAATGTTTAGTTCTGAGATGAGGCAAACATCTGTCTGAACTGAAGGGTTAAATCTGAACTGAATATCTGCTTTGAAGAAGTATGATGCTCTGTAATGATTGAAGATCTATACGCTAGTTTATTACAGTGGCAGCGCGTATATACAGGGGTTTTATAAAGAGAAAGCACGTATTAGTAGTGAAATCAATTCTGGAGTATGTGCAGAGGTATACGTGGGTTTATATTCATGAAGGCGCGTATATACACCGGATCAGTAAAAGGAAAATGCGTATGAAAACTAGAGTTTGTTGAAGGATGAATTATGAAATGTCTGATCTGTTCTGTTGTGTTACTGCTATCTGATCTAGGTTGTCTGAATTGATAAGTATTTGTTTTGATGTATGATTGAGCTTAAATGTATGGAGTGGGTCCAGTCTGAAAATATGATGAAAAGTGGCCTGCAAGTTGTGCTCTAAAGAAAGCTTTTGGATCCAGTGTGAAAATTGATGAAATGTGGTCCATGGTGGTGCTGAGGGTTGTAGCCTTCAGTCAGGGGGTTGTAGCTCCTCCGTGTGAGGATTGCAAACGAAGGAAGGTAGCTCCTTTCAGGAGAAGTTGGAACACCTGCAGTGTGGGTGCCCGCGCACCGGTATGAGTCTCAAGGTCGCACATAGTTGTAAGATCGTTTTCTTTATAATAAAATATTGAAAGTCGAGACAACTATTACGGTGGTTTTCCTACTTGGGTTTCCACCTAAAATCCTGTGTTCATGTGTGACATGTGTGATGATTTACTGCGTTTACCGCACATGTTCATAAGTTATATAAACATCTCGGTGAAGGTGATTGAATAAATGCAAGGATATAAGTAACCACTATGACCAGATATTAAGATCTCTCGTATATACGTGAGTCAGGAAGGGTATCCACGTATACGTGAGTCTGACAAGTAAAGTAGCTATGGCTTAGAGCATGAAAATGTAAAAATATTTGAATTATCCCTAATACTGATTCACCCCCCCCCCCCCTCTCAGTATTTTTCCCAACAATTGGTATCAGAGCAGGTCCTTCTGCAGAAGCTTGATCGCTTGAAGGAGATCCGTCACGATGGGAAGGAAGCAAAAGAAGAAGGCTACTGAAAAGGAGATATCTCCGAAAACATGTGTAGCAGAAAATGAAGAAGATAAATCAGGTATTGATAGTTGTTCTTATGATTCACTTTCTGGTGCATGCAATGATGAAGATAGTGAAAGGAATGCTATGGATCTAGAAGAAGCTCTCAAGATCAAAGTTGAAGAAAAACAAAGATCACTTAAAGAGAAAGATTCTATCTACAAAGAGGTGATCTCCAGAATGAAAGAACAAATGAATGAGTATCAAGGGTTGTACGATGAAGTATCCAAATACAGTGAAAGACTTGAAGCAGAACTCATCGCTCACAAAATAAATCTGGAAGAATCAAATAAGAAGAATGAAAGACTTGAAGCAGAAATCATCTCTCTGAAATCAGATCTCAAAGAATCGAATAAGGAGCATGAAGAACCTATACTATCATTTGAAGAACAAGAAAATGGGTTGAAAGAAGAAATCTTGAAACTGAATGATCAAGTAGAAGAAGGAAGAAGGGTTGAAGAAAGTATGAAGAAGCAATGCCAAAGCTTGGAGGTTGAGGTAAATATTCTCAAAGGTAAATTAGAAGAAAAAGATAAATTGTTGAGGTTTCAAGATAGTACTAAGATTCTGGACAATATTCTTAGTAGTCAAAGGTCTCCCTCTATCAAACTTGGTCTCGATTTTCATGAAATGGTTAAAGGAGATTCTAGTTCACAAGGAGGTGCTAAAGAATCAAAGGACATCAATGCAAAATCTGAAGTGTTGAAAGAAACAAAAGGTCAACCGACAACCATGAATTCTCAAAGGAAATCATTAAATAATGTTGAATGCTTTAAATGTCATAATCATGGACATGTTGCAGCCAATTGCAGAAGAAGATTGTTTCAGCCACAAACAAATAGATCCTACATAGAAAGGTACTCTGGTTTCTTCAAGGGATATTGTTTTTCATGTAACAAGTATGGACATAAAGCAGCTGATTGCAAAAGAAGGAAGATTAGAAATACTCATTATGATTCTTATGTTTATTTCTCTGGACACATGAGATGTTATTCTTGTAACAAGTATGGACATGTAGAAAAAGAATGCAGGTTGAACAGATCTGAGAAAGTGGACAATTTTCAACACACAATTAGAAAGTTCAAGAAAATTTGGAAAAAGAAGGAGGACCGGTCGGAAACGTAGGGAATATTGACCCTACTGCAGTCATCAGCTTCTGAAGCTTACTTCTCTTAATGACTGCAGAAGTGATGTGAGATACATTATGGAGCTTAGTAATGTATCGTCAAAGGGGGAGCGATGTATGATGATTCTCATGGTTGATTTAGCATTATTCTGGTTATACTCATGCTAATAAAATGATACATGGTTTCTTATGTTGAAGATTATGGATGAGCCCGGATTGCTTATTTGATGAAGAATATCTTTTGGATATGATGGAAGTCTTATGATTCGGATATCCGGACAGATCATGCAGAGATTGTTGCTGATGACTTGCTGTTAAAAGTATTCAGATTGCACAAGCTAAGGAGGAGCCTTGGACATATGGAAAGGATGTTTGGATGCACATTTTTAGGGGGAGCACTAGTCTTGCTGAGTATAATGCATTGTTGGCATTATAATGATTCTGAATTATGATCTCTCTCTTGAGGTGTTTCTGGTATTGGTCATAAAAAGTCATACTTGTAATTTGATAAAAATGTCTTGTTGAGACCCATGATGTAAAATTGTAATATTTAGTCATGTAAGGACTTGTCAAAATTTGTAAACCCACTTTGTTGGGTAGCTGAGTCAAATTTGTAAACCCACTTGGTTGGGTAGTTCAGTTGAGATGTGTAAACCCACTTGGTTGGGTATTTGAGTCTCATATGTAAATCCGCTTGGATGGATCTTTGATGTAAGTATGAGTCATTGGTCATAGAAAGGTCATAGAGTCATCTAATTCATTGAAAAATATGTTTGTAGGTTCAGCATGAACTCAGGGGGAGCATGGAAACTTCAGTGCACATCAGATCTACATGGAGCATGGAGTCTACATGAGGAGAAAAACCTTGTGTTGGTATTGATCCACCCTTTTCCCTTGATGTCAAAGGGGGAGAGTGACATGGTGTTTGAATAAGGGGAGAATAATGGTTATGCTTAATGTATCTATCTGTTGTGGTGATCAAACACCATCGTGGTTGCCATCAAGTCCAAAGGGGGAGATTGTTGGCAATATGATGCAATGTGTTGTCCTTGATGGCAACCCACTTGATGAAGATGATGGAAACACTTGAAGAATATAATGGAAACCTACTTGATGAAGTTGTACTTGATGGAAACTGACTTGATATACTAATTAATGATGTAAATCTGATGTTCTACAAGTAGTACAGAAGTTGCAGAAGTAAGAAATATCAGTATGTGCAAGAGTAATGATGAAAAGTGTATGTCACAAGGCATACGCGGGTTTGCTTAATAGAAGTAGCGTATGCACGCGGGAAATAACGTGCCAAGTTGTGTATGGTCAAATGCGCTCTAAATATGAAAAACCAGGGGTTACTACCATGGTATTGACCCATTGTATTGAGCGCTGGGTTGTCTATGTGATCCCGTCTAGGAATACCATTAGAACTAATATGGTTTTGGCTCATGGTATTGAAAAAGGGTAAACCTATATAAGGAGAAGAAAATCATTGTGCAAAGAGTGAGTGCATGAGTCTGGGTTTGAATGAATAATTCACTCTGAAGTATGTCTGAATGGAAAGGGTAATAGTTTGATGATAGATCTGAATCTGTGATGCACCTATGAAGAAAATGATGAAGAAGGTTATCTAGATCTGAAATGTATTTGTATCTTCTAGATCTGTTTATGGAATGTTTAGATCTGAGATGAGGCGAACATCTGTCTAAAGTGAAGGGTTAAATCTGAACTGAATATCTGATTTGAAGAAGTATGCTGCTCTGTAATGATTGAAGATCTATACTCTAGTTTATTACAGTGGAAGCGCGTATATACGCGGGTTTTATAAAGCGAAAGCACGTATGGGTAGTGAAATCAGTTCTGAAGTATGTGCAGAGGTATACGCGGGTTTATATGCATGAAGGCGCGTATATACGCCGGATCAGTAAAAGGAAAGCGCGTATGAAAACTAGGGTTTGCTGAAGGATGAAGTATGAAATGTCTGATCTGTTCTGTTGTGTTACTGCTATCTGATCTGGGTTGTCTGAATTGATAAGTATCCATTTTGATGTATGATTGAGCTTAAATGTATGGAGTGGGTCCAGTCTGAAAATATGATGAAAAGTGGCCTGCAAGTTGTGCTCTAAAGAAAGCTTTTGGATCCAGTGTGAAAATTAATGAAACGTGGTCCGTGGTGGTGCTGTGGGTTGTAGCTTTCAGTTAGGGGGTTGTATCTCCCTTCCAGGTGAGGCTGGTAAACAAAAGTAGGGGGTTGTAGCTCCCTTCCAGGAGAGGCTGGTAAACGAGCGCAGGTGGGTGCCTGCGTAATGGTATGAGTCTGCGCCAGTACATAGTTGTAAGACGTTTTCTTTATAATAAAATATTGAAGGTTGAGACAACGGCAGCAGTGGCTTTCTCCCACTTGGGTTTCCACCTAAAATCCTGGTGTTCATGTGTGATGCTTATGTGTGATGATTTACTCTGTTATTACTACAAATGTCTGTTGCTATATAAACATCTAGTGAATGAATAAATGCAAGGATCTAAGTAATGAATTAATTGTACATTAAGATCTCTGCATATACGTGAGTTTTGTGAAGGGTATCCGCGTATATACGCGAGTCTGATCAAGTAAAGTAGTGTATGGGTTTTAGAGCATGAAAATGTAAAAATATTTGAGTATGCCCTAAATACTGATTCACCCCCCCCTCTCAGTATTTTTCCCAACATAATTTTGGGTATCTTTCCAAAGAAACTATATGTACTCCTCAAGTATTTTTGGGGTTCACACCACCATCTATGTGGGAAATTCTTTTTTTTCAAACCCAAATTAATGGAAAAGGCTTGTGTAAAGGCATATTACCTGGAGAACATAGGCTTGAAGAGAGAACAATCAAGTGGATCAAAGAAAAAGGAGAAACAAAGATATTCTAAGGATGAGAATAAGAAGAAAAAAGGTGGAAAATATAAAAATGCAGCATCCACAACACACTATTTAAGCATCCTAGCAACTACGACAATCACTGCAACATTGATGGCCATACATAGGAGAAATGTTGTAAGTTTCATCTAGATTTAAACCCGAAGAACGAGAAGAAAGATAAGAAGAAGAAGAATATAATTGTTGTGGATTCGAGGAATCAAGTTGAAAGTATTTGATATGTGGATGAAAATATTGTCTATACGTTAGTGTAGAAGGATGTGAATCTCAGTAGCCTTCAACAACAGGAAGAGGAAAAAATGACCAAACTTTTCTATATAACGATACAGGTCAAGAAGACGAAGATTGATAATATGTTTGACTTCAGATCACAAGCGGATCTCATTGCAACAGAGCTCGTAAAGAAGTTGGGGCTAGAATATCGTGATCATCCAAACCCATACCCACTGGGATGGGTAGATAAGGATGTAAAGTTGATGGTAATAAAATAGTGTAAAATTAGATTTGCTGTCAGAGATGATTTCATTGATGAAGTAGATCTAGATGTGGTTCCCCTTGATGTTTGTGGAGTCGTGTTTGGGAGTCCATACATGTACATGCGTGATGCAATATTCATGAGAAGAGCCAACTAGTACCGGCTCATCAAGGATGGAAAATCATTAATCATCAACGCACACAAAAGCAAGTCGATAATTTCACTAGTAAGTGCCAACCAAGCCAAGAAATTGATCAGTTCCAGCAAGAAGTATGTTTTATTGTTTTTAAGAGAAAGTCGGTCTGAAGAGGAGTAATAAGAGGCAAGGCATCCTTGGAGTGGTGTACTAAGAAGTAGAAACAAAAATTGGTGAATTTGTTGCAGACATACAATGATGTGTTTCGAGAGCCTAAACGGTTACCACCTAAGAGAGAGGTGGATCACGAGATCCAACTATTGCCAGACTCCCCATTGCCAAATATTGGGTTGTATAGGAAACCTGTTATAGAATCAAGTGAGGTGAAGAAACAATTGCAGTAGCTATCGGAACAGGGTGTCATTCGACCAAGTACATCACCATTGGAGTCACCCATCATCATTGTGCCAAAGAAGGATGGGTCTTGGAGGATGTGTATATATTACATGGCATTGAATCAAATCAAGCTCAAGAAAAGACACCCCCCTACCCAGGATAGATGATCTGCTAGATCAATTGCAAAAAGAAAAGTACTTCACCAAGTTGGACTTGAAGTCTCGATATCACTAGGTTTGAGTCAAAGAGAAAGATACATGGAAGGTCGCCTTCAAAACTAGGAAAGGTTTGTATGAGTGGTTAGTTATGCCAATTTTCCTATGTAATGCATCAGTTGCATTTATGATATTAATGAATGATTTACTACGCCCCTTTATAGATTCATTTGTTATTGTCTATTTGGATGATATACTGGAATATAGTGCTACCTGGGAGGAGCATATTTCACATTTGGTGCAAGTGTTGGAAACATTGAAGAAGCACTAGCTTCTAGCAAATCTCGAGAAGTGTGAGTTTTCCTAGTGGTGTTTCATGTATCTGGGGTATGTGATCAATAGAGGAGAGTTGAAGACAGATCCTTCCAAGATGGGGGCCATCATAAAATGGTTTTTTCCTACTAATTTTTCTAAGTTTAGGAGTTTCATTTGGGAAACACAATACCTGAGGAAATTCTTAGCTTCCTTTTCAGTAGTAGAAGCACTGCTCCATGCCATAATAGAAAGTGGCAAGAGTTTCTGGTGGGGAAAGGGCCAGCAGAAGGATTTTGAGGAGATTAATAAGAATATCATTCAAGCACCAGTTTTGGCACTACCAAAAATGCAACGACCCTTTGAAGTGGGGATATATGCGAGTGGGTATCTTATGGGATTTTTCTTGATGCAGGGAGGATGTTTTGTATGTTGTCATTCTGAAGTATTTCATGGGGCATTCCTTAACTACCCTACCTACAACAAGGAGCTCTATGCCATGGTGAAAGTTGTGAAGAAGTGGAAGAAATATATGATGACAAAGGAGACAATAATCCACACATATCACCAGGCATTATATTACTTGCAGGCCCAGAGTAAGATACAGCACAATAGACATTACAAATGGATGAGTTCTTACAAAAATTTCATTTGGTGATAAAGTATAAGAACGGAAACACATACAAGTTAGCCACCATGATTTCAATGCCGCCGAAATAAAAAATCACATATTTGGGGACTCTTATGCACATTTGTCCATTTACCCATGATGTATACAAAGAGGTATATTCAAAAAATGAGGACTTCAAGTAAGTCTATTAGCAGTTGCAGAGTTAGATTCATGTGCACGATGGTGACAACACTATTGACTACCATCTCCAGGAAAAGTTACTATATATGTTGGATAAGCTATGTGTTCCTAAAGGTGAGTGATTGTAAATTCTTAGAGAAGCTCACACCTCCAAGGTTGTAGGGAACTTTTGTTTAAGGAATACCATGGCTAACTTGCAGAGGTATGTGTTCACCTAAGATGCAAGAACAAGTAGCTAGTTTCATAAGAGGATGCATGCCTCGTTGTACCATCAATCCTTGTAACTTGAAACAAGGTTTATATCATCCCTCACCTGTACCTACTTGTCCTTGGGAAATAATTTCCATGGAATTTGTGGGAGGTTTATCGACAACGAGGAAAGGACATGACTACATGTTCACGGTAGTTGATAGGTTCAACAAGATGTGTGTTCTAATGCCCTGTAAAAATACCATCAGTGGGAGACAAGAAACAAACTTGTTCTTTGGACAATTCTGGGTGCACTTTGGGATACTAATGAGCATCATTTTAGATAGGGATACAATATTTCTTAGTGCACTTTGGACTACATTGTAGGATAAAATGGACACGAAGTTGAATATATCTACAACATTCCATCCACAAACAAATGGGCAGACAGAAGTAGTCAACAGGACTTTGATGAAGCTTCTAAGGGGATATAACCAGAACCATCTAAGAACTGGAATGAAAATATAGTATATATACAACATTCCTACAACAGAGCAGTCAACACTTCTACAGGAATGTCCTAATTTGGGACTTGTTTTGGATATTTTCCACCTTCACCTTTGGATATTGCATATGGAAAACAAGGAGGACTGAGGGAAGACCTCACAAGAGATGCTTTTAGGGCTGAAAAATTGATAGAAAAGATCAAGAATATGGCTACAGCTAGAAGCAACGCAAAAGTCATCCACTAGAATTATAAGTCCGGTCATGATCAACAACATTGAAGAGTAAATCTACGCGGACAGAGGCGATCCCTACTAGCCCAGATCGGGTCTAGCAACAATCAAACACGCTACAGTGCAGGTTCCTAATTTTAAATAAACCGACTTGCGATGAAGGCTTACCTGGAATCCAACGTTGTCGTTTGTAGAAGAGGTGGTGCTCCCGTTCCTTTGGCCTGGCAGATCACAATCCTCACGATCTCCGTGGTCGGACACCTGCACATGCAAGAAACAACACAAACACAAGCATAAAATCCAGTATATACAACTATATGTTAGTCGAAGAGGACATAACTCATGAACATAATCGAGAACAAGAGTGGAACCATAAACAATAGTCGCTTATCATTAAAGAGTCAAAAGAAGAATACAACCATAGCTTCGACGCAGCACTCTCCTTTGGCGGGTCGTCAGCAAAACATGTTTTGATAAAGCCTGTCAAGGATGGGACAAGCCTATCTCTCCGGATACTTGGCAATAGTCTCCTTGCTTGGATTTGGCCTTAAGGGAATCAAGAAGGCTCTTGCAGCATAAGGATGTGAAAGCTCTTGGAACTTGGAGATTAGCTTGTCATGGAGATGAGCAAGATTTTATAGATGGAGGAAGGGGAGTTGGGATCCCTATAATTATGGGATTGGCCCTATCATCAAGGAAGCTTCCATGAGAGGTGGCAAACCACTTCCTCTCTATGGAAATCCGTATCCAAACCTCCCAAATCAAGATAGATATCAGTCCAGGGATTTGTTAGAATGAAACTTCTGCCATTTTTTTTTTTAAAACACCTCTTAATATGGTTGGCGCGGGTGCGGCTCTATGACAGAGCGCCAATTGGCACGCCCTCTTTGGAGGATTTTCCCCCTTGGCGCAAGTGCTGAACTATGGAACTGCGCCAATGGGAAAAGAGCTATTTTTAGGGTTTTTTGCAGGGAGATGTCTTCAGGGCAATTAAAGCTCATCTTCAGAGGGATGTAATGAAAGTATTTTCAAGTCTTGTCTCTCCTCATAGGTCACGGAATGAGCCCTCCAATGTGCGGGATGGGGATTGTAGGGACGACGACAAATTGCTGTGTAATAGATGCCCCATAAAGCATGAGGCCCGAAAGAGACAGAGAGGGGTGAAATGCTTTACGAGAACATGCCAACCGAAAACACTGCCATCGGAAAACCTGTAGAGCGAAGTACAACTGATGTCTCAGATACATGATATATATGCGTGGTATGGGCGTAGCCATCCATAACAGAGTGTACAATAATCTAGATCCAAGGCATGGACGCAACCATCCAGTGAGGATTGATAAATAGACTCGCGTATGGTCGCAGCCATCCAATCAGTGAGTCATGTAACTAATCATAATAATCCACAAAATCACAGCCTGGATTCCAACAGACAAAATCCAGGGTCTTGCGCTCCATCTCGACCTGAACAAAGTACAAGTTCAAGCATGCGAATAAGTGAGCTGAAGTCGAACATGCAAGAACATCGCCTGATTACCAGCCAATGATGAAAGTTGTTAATAGACGTGAGAGGTACTACCAATGATGACAATGGTCCTCAAGGTACTATAGGTACAATCTACGACATGTGAATCAGTGAGCTGGCGTCGAACACCCGTAGAATCACTCGATCGGAGGTCAATGATGAAAATCTCACGTTGAACGCGAAGAACCTGCCATTTAGGCATGCAGGCTCCAAGGTACCATAAAGGAGTCTCTAGATCAGCTTCTTGGATAATGAGCTGAAGTCGACAGGAAGTGACCTTGATCGAAGGTGGGCCGTAGTGTTTCCCACATCATCGAAACAAGACAGAGGAACATGATGTCTTTGTGAATCAAGATCAGATGAGAAACAGAGGAAGGTTGAAATTTTGCAGAGGTCAACTTCTCTTGAACATATAAACGGCACGACAATGGATTTGGCAGTATTTGACATCAAAAGATTAGAGGTCATGGTGACGAGGCAACGAGCAGATGAGAGGTCAAAAGGGATCACCCAAACCCACGGAGGCAAGTGAAAAACGAGATGAGATTTCCCCAACCTGACACGAATGCAGACAAGTGCCATGTTCAAGAGCGACATACTGCCGACACGACAATGATGTTGGTTCCATTTTCCCCACCATTTCGGTGAGTACCTCTTTATTTTTACACAAGCTTGAGGAGGATACCATATGCTTGTCATATAAATGCGTCCTTCGGACAGAATCATCCTAGTACATTTAACGAGCCCTAGGAAGGAGAAACTCGAATATCATCATTACGACTGAATCCAATGTCATTAGGGTTTAACGAGTCTGACAAAGGAATAAATGGGCGTCTTTTCATGTTTAGAGAGTTTGAAAAGACAGTAGAAAAGTAAACTCCAACGATCCCTTTTCGTAAATAGTTCCTCAGACCTGAAAAGGTAGAAAAATATGTCTGATAAAACCTCCTAGTCGCGATAGGCTAGGGTATTCCTTTTTCGTAAATAATCTATCCCAGCTCGAAAAAGGGGTAAACGTATACTGGGTAGATGTCGTTTCGCGACAACTAACGAATCGAAACGAAAAGGGACTTTAATCACTGCATGTTTAGAAAAGCTAGAAAATTTGAAAGTTGACTCCTCACGGAGGAACGAGTGGTATAAAGTGTGTTGGTTCCGAGTAATGGTGGGCCTTTACTCAAAACAAATAAAGGTTAAGAGGCTGGCTAACAAAGACCGCTCATTGTAGCAGTTCCTCAGGAATGGGTAAGACAACCAAGTGAAGGCATATGATTGGCCAAGCACATAGTGACGATGGAGTGAGAAAACCAAGGCTCATCTGGCAAAGACAGGCTGATAAGATGGCAATCACAAGAGGTAAAATGGAAAAGGTTTCATTTTTACACAAGCTTGAAATCAGGAAACTTTGCTTGAAGTTGGTTCATTTTTACACAAGCTTGAAATAAAGATAAACTATGCTTGAAAAGTAAGCATGCTGAACCGGTGACTCAATTCTAGGTACATGCCCCCCAAGCTTCGGTCCATATGAAGGAGGGAGTGACGGTTCAAGTTACGAGATCAAGAGAAAGACTCGACTGGGGTTTTACGAGAACTTAACAAAGAATCGAATTGAACGGGAACGTGTTTCATTATTTTAATGAGGTTAACACATTAAAAGAACTATCCTCAGCACACCTTGTTTCATGGTTTAAGGAGCTTGGCACAAGACAAGGAAATCTACTCCAACAACCTTGTTTCATTTTTTAAGGAGCTTAACACAAGACAAGGAACTCTGCTCCGACAACCTTGTTTTATTTTTTAAGGAGCTTGACACAAGACAAGGAACTCTGCTCCAACGAACCTTGTTTTATTTTTTAAGGAGCTTGACACAAGACAAGGAACTCTCCTCCGACCGACCTCATCATAATGAACAAGAAGTGATCGCTTCCAAGATTTCCACTCCCGATGGAAGGAAAATATCCTGGAAGTTAGGACCCAATGCCCCCAGCACCCTATGCACGACGGCATCATCACTGAGTACAGGCATGGGGTAGGTAGCCACATAGTTGACCTGCGGTGGGGCAGATACAACGGGTGGATAAAAACTGGGAAGGGATGATGGTGGGCCAGTTGCCACATCGGGACCAAAGAACGAAAGCTGATCAATGGTCACGATCCGTCCTCAATGTGGAAAACAGTCCACACGAAAAAGGGAGGAGACGATTGCTCCCATGGCATAGGTGTAATCGCGCCCCAGGAGCAGATTAAAATCCAAGGGGCCTGGAATGACCATCACATCCAAATGGATGGTTTTACCTCCCAAAGTAACGGGTAACCTTGGAAGGATCCCCAATGGTTGACTCATTCTTCTATTGAATGTCAACAGATTTTGCATAACAGGCGCAAGCGGTAGTGAACCGAAAGCTTGCCAGGTAGTCGAGGATAAAATAATAACAGATGCACCTTCATCTATAATGGTGCAGGGTATGAACAGACCAAAAGCCTGTACTGTGATCTCAAAAGGCACATAAGACGGAAGGCGGTATCTTGCAAATCGACTCCAATCAAAGGAGGTGACCAAACTACTCGGAGGGGCTACCATCAAACTGAAATGGTCTTCCCCTGGTATTACGAGAGAAGAAGGAGCATCCTCCACGACCTCCATCTCGAAGGCGAGGGGAGTATCCTCCGGGACCTCCATCACGGAAGGCGGAGGAGCAGCTTCTTGAGATACGGGGACAGGAGAATATTTCTCCAAATATAGGAATACGAAAGAAAGAAGAAGAACACCGGGGATGTGGATTCATTGTCCACTCTCAACGGAAAATACCTGGTGCACCATAGACGGGGCTAGTTCAACCGATCCCATGACCAATGGTTGGTCGAGGATGGATTCTTGAATTTGAATTTCCGAGGGAGCGGGATCGACCAAGGATGACTCTTGACCAATCGTAGGATCAGAAAGTGGAGGACTCAAAGAAAGCCAATTATAACCAGTTGGAAGGCATGGTGTAGAACTGGTCGAGTTGTCCAAAACTCGCTTGGCTTCATCCATATAAGGGCAAAGGTGAATGGCATGGTGCCCTTCACACAACTTACAGGGATTGGTAATCTTACCCTGCTTCTTAGGAGCCTTATCAGCACTAGTTGGAGATGTGCCCCCAACCTAGCTCCCGGAAGTCAAAGGCAACAACGGAGGGCTGTTGGACCATGCTTCAAGCACCTTGTGAATGCCAGGGAAATCTTGAAGATGATGGTCTCCCGTTCACAACATGCAGGGGAACTTGACTTTCCGTGGAGGGTTAGAAGGTATATCAAGAGGAGATGTTTTAGAAACAGTAGTGGCAGGTTTAGCCTCTCTTTTATTGGACTTCTTCTTCTTTGTCTTCTTCTTCTTCTTCTTAGCCACCTGGTTACTAGAATCCATACTTTCACCAGGCGAAGTAGAAGAAGAGGATGAAGAAATAGGCAAAGAAGGGGAGAGGTCCGCCTTGGATTCAACATGATGTTGTTCGGGCGGAGAGGCCCAGTTGAGCAGTGGATGAGACATTCGGGACCACAGAGGTTGAGAATAACCAAATAGGCAACCCAACAATTAACCGAGGAAGGGACAACGTTGCCATATAAGGAGCACCAACATTTCCAAAAGGAGGAAAATGACCAGGTTTCCCATTGGAGGGGATTCCTTGGTTGGTGAACTCCGAAAAAGTTGCCATCAACAACTCATAACCGCACACGGGCTAAAAACCAAGGCACACAACCAAACGGTCAACAAGCAAATTCTAATAGGGCGTGTGATCATGGGTGATTAATTTTTTACCACATTGAAAAATAAGAAACTTCACCGTTTCATGTTTTAAGAGTCGAGAAACGGTTGAAAAGGTGACTCTATCTCTTTCAGATTTGACACAAGCATGAAAGGACAAGCGCTTGGTGATCCTTTCAATTTTAGGGCAATGGGATCAAATGACTGCTACGGGGAATACTGACAAAAGGTGTCTGAGGAAATAACCGTGAGCGCAATAAACACACGGTTTTAATAATGAAAAGAGAAATCAACAAGGACTTTACGATGCGTGCGGGGAAATCTTACGAATGTTGTGTTCGGTGTATCACGGGTAAAGGCGGCGGACTCGATTTCCTATGGAATAGGGATTGAAACCTAGTGGGGTCTCCCTTTATACATGATGGTACGAGAGACACAAGTACGTACTAGTCTTTGTCACAAGCCAAGAGGCGAATGACAGCTACTAGGTTTTAAGACGCCGGAACACGTCTCTAGCCTAGACCTCTAAATGTGTTTCATTAGATTTCAATGTTGCCTTAGTGTAAATTGAGTAAATTTTAAAGTTTATCTTCAATTACGTTTCATTTTTCAGGCCCTAACGAATGTGATGTCTCAAAAATCTCCTAAATGAAAAACTACATGCCACAGTATATCATTTCGTTCGATGAAAGCTAGCTACAGAAGAGTTGAGAGATTTTTACACAAACAAAATGATCAGAAGAAAATCAATGATATCTCTAATGCAGCTAATGAAACTAAAAACTTTTCTTTCAAAGTCACTAATTTCTAATAACACCGAAAATATTTTAATCTGCACTAATCAATCAAAAGCAAAAGAGATTTTTTTTTCAATGTTTGATAGCTAGATGCACTAAAAAAACCGAAAACAAATAAGAAGCAATTCGAGAAATGATATTAAGAGAGAAAAATAAGCAGATTTCACCCAATGGCACGAACAATCAGATCTCAAATCGACCAAAAGTCTCTCAAAACCAAGAAAAGTCCCAAAGACACCAATGAGCTATGTAATCTAGGCCCAGAATGAAGCAAAGTGAAATTCGAATGAAAATGAAATCGGTCACTCAAAAAAACGCAATAAAATGATAGACAGCTATCAAAAGAATGCAAGGAAGCAATCCCAAAGTTGACTGAAGGAACGAAAACCAAAAACTCCCAAGGGAGGCTCGACTCACAAAAGAACCTAGATACCCTAGGGCTCGTATGCAAAATCAAAAGAAATAGGCAAACAACCAAAGGATGAAGGTTACAACCAGTCAAACTAGGCTCCAGTGCACTCAAATAGCCGAAAAAACAAGATCAAAATCACAAGTCAGTCCCAGAAAGCATGAAACACAGCAAACCCTAATAGCTCACAGGATTGGCGCGACTGTGAGCTTGAAATTAGCACCAGAAAGGCAATGGCGCAAGTGATACAGAGGCAACCTGCGCCAATGGGCGCGACTGTAACGCTGAAAAGCGCACCAGCCGAGTTTACTATGGGAAAATGAAAAACAAGCAATCTTAGACACAGAAAAGTGATGACAAGGCTAAAAAAAATCCAAACAAATAGGAAAAACCAGTCCAAAGAGCTGACCAAGCAAGCAAGACCAAGAAGTTGACCGAAAAGAGAAGAAAATACTCCAAGTTGTTCAGTCCATAAACTAAACCGGAGATTGACTGAAGCAGCGTTGATCTACTCCGCTAATGCAGAGAAAAAGCATTTTGAAGGCTATCTAGCTGTGCTTTAGGCTCCTTCTATAGCTTAGAAATCAAACAACAAGCTGATTCCCTAGCGGAGTCACCAAATTGTTGAAGAGGTAAATCCCCTCTACGGACAGAAGCGATCCATACTAGCCCAGATCGGGTCTAGCAATAATCAAACACGCTACAGTGCAGGTTCCTAATTGCAAATAAACCGACTTGCGATGAAGGCTTACCTGGAATCCAACGATGTCATTTGTAGAAGAGGTGGTGCTCCCGTCCCTTTGCCCTGGCAGATCACAATCCTCACGATCTCCGTGATCGGACACTTGCACATGCAAGAAACAACACAAATGCAAGCATAAAATCTAGTATATACAACTATATGTCACTCGAATAGGACATAACTCATGAACATAATCAAGAACAAGAGTGGAACCATAACCAATAGTCACTTATCATTAATGAGTCAAAAGAAGAATACAACCATAGCTTCGACGTAGCACTCTCCTTTGGCGGGTCGTCAGAAAAACATGTCTTGATAAAGCCTGTCAAGGATGGGACAAGCCTCTCTCTCCGGATACTTTCCAATAGTCTCCTTGCTTGGATTTAGCCTTAAGGGAATCAAGAAGGCTCTTGCAGCATAAGGATGTGAAAGCTCTTGGGAACTTTGAGATTAGCTTGTCATGGAGATGAGCAAGCTTCTATAGAAGGAGGAAGGGGAGCTGAGATCCCTATAATTATGGGATTGGCCCTATCATCAAGGAAGCTTCCATGAGAGGTGGCAAACCACTTCCTCTCTATGGAAATCCGTACCCAAACCTCCCAAATCAAGATAGATATCAGTCCAGGAATTTGTTAGGACGAAATGTCCGCCATTTATTTTTAAAAAACACCTTTTAATATGGTTGGCGCGGGTGCGGCTCTCTGACAGAGCACCAATTGGCGCGCCCTCTTTGGAGGATTTGCCCCCTTGGTGCGAGGACTGAACTGTGGAACTGCGCCAATGGAAAAAGAGCTATTTTTAGGGTTTTTTGCAGGGAGATGTCTTCAGGGCAATGAAAGCTCATCTTTAGAGGGATGCAATGAAAGCATTTTTGAGTCTTGTCTCTGCTCACAGGTCATGGAATGAGCCCTCCAATGTGCGGGAGGGGGATTGCAGGGACGATGACAAATTGTTGTGTAACAAACACATAACACATAAATCATTCAAGGTGGGAGATAGATTATGGCTACAGTTGAACATGGAGAGGTTGTAGGTGCCTGGTAAGAAAAAAAATTCTCTTAGATATGGTTCCTTTGAGATACTAGAAAAAGTGGGTGATAATGCCTATCAACTTAGTTTACCACCATAAATGAACATTTACTCAATTGTGAATGTAGAGAATTTGAAACTCTATGAGCCTTCCATGCTAGATGAGCAAGTGGAACAGGTCCTACAATATGTGGAGCATTTGGCACCAAACACTCATGAATAATTGATAGAAGATACAATTAATAAGTCCAAAAATACAAGACAAAGGCAGTATAACCTTTGGTAGATTTGGTTGAGGGGACAATTTCAAAGAAAATCTAAATGGTACACGAGAGAGAAGGTGGAGGAAAAATTTCCTCACATCATTCTGAAAAATATTTTTGGGACCAAAAACCTCCCAAAATGGGGAGGTGTGATCCTAATTGGATCATTATATTCTTTTTCATCCATATCGATGCATTTGGAGTATAAATATTAGAGGAATCAACTCATAATAACGTTTTTACTGGCACAACCTAGTTTAGCGAAACAAGGTATGAAACCTTCCGGGAGTGTTTTGAGGAATAAAATGACATTTCTTGTGGGTAAAACTCTGTCACTTCAGCACCACACCTTTTCATGTTATTCTACACACATATGCCTTTCCAAAAACACAATAAGCATGCCAATCGGATTCTGTATGCAAAAGTTATGCCACTCAAAAGTTGACCTTCCTATTTTTTACACCTATAGTTTGAGAGGATGCTGCGTCAGCTCCTATTATTCATGGAAAATGGGCTAGCCATATGTTTTTTATTTAAAATATTCTAAAAGAGTCTATATTGTGACTCTATTTAAGAGTTGATGTAGTAAAAATTAACAACTAGCAGGCTATCAGATTGTGTTATAACCGACCACTAGGAGGAATAGGAATTCCATTCTTTGAAGAGAATTTTGTTCCATAGTTTAGCAAAGATACCCAAGAGAGATATGAGGTATAGCACACATAAAGGATTTTTTCACTATGGTATAGCATGCATTACTTCTTTTTACCTGCATCCATATTTCCACATAGAGAAAGAGAGTGAATCAACCTCACCTTCCAGTTGGGCTTTCTCCCAAAAGGGTTTCCAAAAGAGCATATTTGGTGTCTTATGTGTGTGTGTGAGCCTATTTTTCCATTCTCCACTTTTTTGCATAATTTATATGCACATGCATGAAATAATTATAGTTAAATATAAAGACCTTAAAGTTTAATAAAACTGTAATAGTGTAAAATTTCAGTATTTTAATATGTTATTATCAGATCTGTTGTGATGAGTTGTCGAGTGGAATATCCATTATAGTTTTCATATCAAATACGGTGACAAGACAAACATGTGGAATTATCTGTAGTTGAGAGGGAGTGTTAAAATTATGCAACTACGGTCAAATTCTACTTTGGATAGATAAATTTATGGGGATGATGATTGCATTCAATTCCTGTTTTTGAGAGGACCAAAATCCACCTTAAGATCACTCAAATCAGATAAGGGAAAGTGTACTTATGAAGGAAAGCCCACACATGCACATCTGGACAAGGTCGCCCCCAAAGAAAATTTGTCACTCATGGAAGCATATAAATACAAGTGACCTCAAGCTCATTTGGAAATCACCAAGCATCATCTTCTTCTCTGCTCGTTGATTGGTTCTCATAGGTCTGAGGTAATGATGATGAAATAAGCTTGCAAAGGTCCAGAATTAGAGGGTTTGAGGCTCGCATCTAATCTAGGGTTTCTGGGCTATCGTCGCAGACTTGTCATAAAAAAATTTGCACCATAGTCGTCAACACGCAGGCATCAACAGAGAGGCTGGGATCCTATAGTCTCTTGCACAACTCCTCATGGATGCGATGAGGGAGTTTGATTGAGATTAACCATTGACCGAAGCTAATCGCAGTCGACTATAGGTTTGAAAAGTTGACTCTAATATATCATGACACTGGAAACTTTGTTTTATTGGTATTCAGTTGAATTGTTGGATGATATTATATTTGTCTCATTGTACTCTTTGTTGAACATTTTATGACAATCTAATAGAAGAATAATTTCAAATAGTTTTCCCCATAGTGGGGTTTTTCCATGGCCTTTAACCAAATGAGGTGTCTCATGTAAATGTGTTTATTATCTCCTTTGTGATTGTATTTATTATTCTATATTCAATTATTGTTGATGAATGGAAATATTAATTTGAATTGAAAAGATTTTTAATTGAAGTACTGAATTGGGCTAAAGTAATTGGTACAACATAGAAAATCTGAAAATTTAACATTATTGTGTTATGTACTTTCAGGACCACATATGTGGACTCTCATTGGTTTCCTTCATTCTCTTGATATATACTATGACATAGATTGATATGATAACTACTTATTGGTTATTAGCAAACTCTAATGACATGGATCCACCATGTACTTTATTTTATGGCCATGATCTTGCATATTGTTACATGGATCCTTAGTTTATTTTTTTGCCATGCATGCTTTATTGATACTCAATACTGTCTTCCTACCTTGGGGATGTATATCATGTGTATTTGTTTGTTGGATTTTGTAGATATTGACTAGTTCTAAACTTCGAGGCTCTTTCTAATTGCCACACTTAATATTTTGATGTAATGTGTTTCTACCATTGGTTTCTCTTTTAGCCTCGCACATTGGGGGCATTTATTATAGCTCAATTTGACACTACCATAGACCACTTTTGAGGCCTAGATTAGATGATATTTAGATATTGAATTTATCCCATGGAAAAATCATAAAAATGGCCAGAGCCAATTCTCCAAAGATCTTGGTATATTGATAAGGAGTGTTACAATGCTCCCATTACGCTATCAATAGATGTTGAATGCTTTTATTCCTTGAGAAAAGAGTGATGATTTTGCTAGGGTTTAAAGAAATGAGGTTTAAAAAGGTCTGAATAGTGCTTAGATAGAATATAAGGATGAAAGGACCCTGAAAAACAAAGTCCAAAGTGTCTAGGTTCATCCTATCTACATTCTCAACTCAACTATAAATAAGAATCCAATCCTCCATGGGAAGGCTATATGTAAAAGAGTAAAAGGGATGTTGATAGAATGACTACATGACTCCTACCTTGTGATAAACCTATATTTATAGTATGCCTTGACTTTGAGTGTGAGTTAAAGGAGGAGCATCTTATCAAGAAGCAAGAGGAGGAGCTTACAATTATTGTAAATTCCTTTTTCTATATAAAATTATGTTTCCCCACATTTGTTAATGTGTTTTTTATATAGTTGATTGGGTCTCTTTTTTTATATGGATTTGAATGACTAAAACAAATAACTCCTTTTTTATATGGATTTGAATGACTAACACAAATAACATACTTAGAGAATGATAGAATTTATGGGCTTTGATCTTAGTTTGGAGGTGTAAAGTGTTGGAGAGTAGGAAAATGACTTTTGTAAAAGATATCAATTATATCAAGCATGGATTGACCTTTAGAAGAAAGACATATACTCAATCTAGGTTAATAAGAAAGACGAGTAAATTGTTATTTGACACCTTTAAAAAAAAGATTTTTAGCAATAAGAAAAAAATTCAAAACAAACATTAATAATTCAACATTATTTCTTTTTTATTATTATTAAATAGTATTGTAATTACGCCGTAAGGCGTATTTATTTGAAAACAACTTTGCTGGTTGTCTGTCTGTCATAATATTTACCATTCGATCTTTTGTTAGACGATTGAATCAATATTAATCGTTGATTGGAATAGTCACGATTGCAACAATTGTGAAATTAGTTTTGGCTCGCGCGTTGGATGGTGGAGATCTGTCGGAGTTGGATGTTGCAAACTACATGCCCATCTTGCTCCATCCATGGCTCATTTGACTCAACGTGCTCGAGGGTTTTCCGAGTGGCTCCTGCGTAGGGTTTCGTCCATCACCGAGGTTAAATTCTTTGATGTTTTCCTCCTATTGTGGCACTCATTTAGCGCTTTTTTCTACGGTTATGGCTTGATCCATTCTGCATTGGAGAAGTTGTGGACAATTATTGGGTTTGAGATCTCTTTTCTTGAGTTTTATATCTGGAAATGATAGCGTTTTCTCTTTTCTTGTGATGGTGTTATCCTTCACCGGTTTGGTAAAAAATTGTCCTCATAGGTGGTGAATGTTTGACGCAAGGAGAATCTCAACCCTTCAAGTAAAACCCTTCTCGTGTCCGCAATGGTTTTGTTCTATCATATCTATATTATATTGACCACTGTGTCGTGGAAATGGAATTCCACAAGGTCAAATATTACAGTTAAATTCTAGTTCATATGTTGTATCGTAACAAGTTATTTTATAAACACATCCGAATTCCCCCTAACACCCTTCTTATTTTATAGGTATTTGGGTTTCCCTTGTTCTCTTCTCTTTTCCATTTAAATCAACAAGGAATGCTAATAATCCCAGACCGTTTTCCAGGTATGGTGGGGCTTACTTGCTAGAGGGTTTTTCTTAAAATGATGGAGACAAGGTTCATGTTTACTTCTAGCTATTCCATTACACTCATTTTGTGTTGTGATGCCATATGGACTGATGTTTTGTGCATAAATGTCAGAAATACCCCATATCCTTTACCGGGTTAATTGAATATTCCAGTTTTTAACCCTGTCGGTATTTTCAGGGTTCTTGTAGGTTTAACCTACTGGTCGTATAACTTGTTACAATTTGTAATATAATTTACAGGTCGTATAACCTGTTACAGTTTGTAATGTATTTTTTTTTTTGGTAGACGTAATGCTGAGATTTTCACTGTGGAAGTTGATAAGGAATGTTTATAATTTACAAGTAGTATAACCTATTACAGTTTGTAATGTCGTTTATAGTGAGGACTATTGTTTTTGTAGACGTAATGCTGAGATTTTCAATGTGGAAGTTGATAAGGAATGTTTTACCCTGTTGCGTATTTGCAATTTCTTTAATAGTCTTGTACGAGAATATTTCTCTCAGTTCATTAATGTTTAAATTCTTTCTTTAATTTTATGTTTCTGGGTTCTTTAAATTTGACAATAGGTAGAATTGTTAACTAGAAAATATATGCATCTCCCTATGTTTGTATGCTTATCATCGCTGAAAGTTGTTTCCTGAAACAGTGGAACTGTCTCGAAACAGTGGGACTGTCTGTCGGCCAGGAAGTTATTCTCGCTGGCTAGGTTCAAAGGCTAGGCCCAGTTCTCCATTGGTTGCTATGTACTCTTGACACCCCCCTTTTTACGCCCCTTTCTTATTTCTGTCATTTTTTAAAGGAGTTGGATGTTGGCAACTACATGCCCATCTTGCTCCGTCCATGGCTCATTTGACTGAACGTGCTCGAGGGTTTTCCGAGCGATTCCTGTGTAGGGTTTCGTCCATCACCGAGGTTAAATTATTTGATGTTTTCCTCCTATTGTGGCACTCATTTAGCGTTTTTATCTACAGTTATGGCTTGATCCATTCTGCATTGGAGAAGTTGTGGACAGTTATTGGGTTTGAGATCCCTTTTCTTGAGTTTTATCTCTGGAAATGATAGTGTTTTCTCTTTGCTTGTGATGGTGTTATCCTTCATCGGTTTGGTAAAAAATTGTCCTCATAGGTGGTGAATGTTCGACGCAAGGAGAGTCTCAACCCTTCAGGTAAAACCCTTCTTGTGTCCGCAATGGTTTTGTTCTGTCATCTCTATATTATATTGACCACTGTGCCGTGGAAATGGAATTCCACAAGGTCAAATATTACAGTTAAATTCTAGTGCAAATGTTGTATCGTAACAAGTTCTTTTATAAACACATCCGAATTCCCCCTAACGCCCTTCTTATTTTACAGGTATTTGGGTTTCCCTTGTTCTCTTCTATTTTCCATTAAAATCAACAAGGAATGCTAATAATCCTAGACCGTTTTCCAGGTATGGTGGGGCTTACTTGCTAGAGGGTTTTTCTTAAAATGATGGAGACAAGGTTCATGTTTACTTCTAGCTATTCCATTACACTCATTTCGTGTTGTGATGCCGTATGGACTGATTTTTTGTGCATAAATGTCAGAAATACCCCATATCCTTTACCGGGTTAATTGAATATTCCAGTTTTTAACCCTGTCGGTATTTTCAGGGTTCTTGTAGGTTTAACCTACTGGTCGTATAACTTGTTACAACTTGTAATATAATTTACAGGTCGTATAACCTATTATAGTTTGTAATGTAGTTTTGTTGTTGGTAGACGTAATGCTGAGATTTTCATTGTGGAAGTTGATAAGGAATGTTTATAATTTATAGGTAGTATAACCTATTACAGTTTGTAATGTAGTTTATAGTGAGGACTATTGTTGTTGTAGATGTAATGCTGAGATTTTCAATGTGGAAGTTGATAAGGAATGTTTTACCCTGTTGCATATTTGCAATTTCTTTAACAGTCTTGTATGAGAATATTTCTTTGAGTTCATTAATGTTTAAATTCTTTCTTTAATTTTATGTTTCTAGGTTCTTTAAATTCGACAATAGGTAGAATTGTTCACTAGAAAATATATGCATCTCCCTATGTTTGTATACTTATCATCGCTGAAAGTTGTTTCTTGAAACAGTGGGACTGTCTGTCGGCCAGGAAGTTATTCTCGCTGGCTAGGCCCAGTTCTCCATTGGTTGCTATGTACTCTTGACACCCCCCTTTTTACGCCCCTTTCTTGTTTCTGTCATTTTTTAAAGATCAACTCAACAGAAAGTTGTTTTTGTGTTAGTTGATATATCTTTCATGCCTTGTTAACTAAGCCTTAAGGCATTACTATTTGAAAACAACTTCCCCATCTGTCAATGTGTCCATGTTTGGGCCATTTAGATCAATAGATTGGTTTTTTTTTACATATTATTTATGGTATAACTGTTTTATATTTTTGTTACAACTATTTTATTATTCGAAAAATATATGGTTTTTTATATATATTATTTATGGTATAACTATTTTATAATGTTTTATATTTTTGTTACAAATATTTTATTATTTGAAAAATATATGGTTTTTTTTTATATATTATTTATGGTATAATTGCTTTATAATTCATGAGTATTATTTTTTAATATATAAAAAATTAAATTAATAATGATTTTTTTTGAAATATGTGATCTTTTTTAGATTTCCAAATTATTTCGGACCACATGATTTATCTTAAGCAATAATGATGAATGTTCATAATTCTTTAACAATTGTTTGTATCAAAGTCAAGGATACAAAAGAAAGGAGACATGTTGAAGACAAGCTTCCAACCTTACAACAAGCCCTAAAAGGACATAATGTTCAATGTATGGAATCCATTTTCCATGATACACATGAGAAGTGCAATGAAAAATCTTGGAATTTGGAAAATGTCACGAACCTTATCTCATGTTACATTCATTTAGATCTGAAGTATATGGAAGAAGAAAAGCAGGACAATGGATACTTATCAAGAATGTATGATTCTTTAGAACGAAAAAACGTTGACAAGGCCACTTATCATCGCTAAAAGTTGTTTCCTGAAACAGTCGGACTGTCTCGAAACAGTGGGACTGTCTGTTGGCCAGGAAGTTATTCTCGCTAGCTAGGTTCAAAGGCTAGGCCTAGTTCTCCATTGGTTGCTATGTACTCTTGACACCCCCCTTTTTACGCCCCTTTCTTATTTCTGTCATTTTTTAAAGATCAACTCAACAGAAAGTTGTTTTTGTGTTAGTTGATATATCTTTCATGCCTTGTTAACTAAGCCTTAAGGCATTGCTATTTGAAAACAACTTCCCCAGCTGTCAATGTGTCCATGTTTGGTCCATTTAGATCAATAGGTTGGTTTTTTTTTTACATATTATTTATGGTATAACTGTTTTATATTTTTGTTACAACTATTTTATTATTCGAAAAATATACAATTTTTTTTATATATTATTTATGGTATAACTGTTTTATAATGTTTTATATTTTTGTTACAAATATTTTATTATTCGAAAAATATATGGTTTTTTTTTTATATATTATTTATGGTATAACTGTTTTATAATTCATGACTATTATTTTTTAATATATAAAAAATTAAATTAATAATGATTCTTTTTGAAATATGTGATCTTTTTTAGATTTCCAAATTATTTCGGACCACATGATTTATCTTAAGCAATAATGATGAATGTTCATAATTCTTTAACAATTGTTTGTATCAAAGTCAAGGATAAAAAAGAAAGGAGACATGTTGAAGACAAGCTTCCAACCTTACAACAAGCCCTAAAAAGACATAATGTTCAATGTATGGAATCCATTTTCCCTGATACACATGAGAAGTGCAATGAAAAATCTTGGAATTTGGAAAATGTCACGAACCTTATCTCATGTTCCATTCATTTAGATATGAAGTATATGGAAGAAGAAAAGTAGGACAATGGATACTTATCAAGAATGTATGATTCTTTAGAACGAAAAAACGTTGACAAGGCCACTTATCATCGCTGAAAGTTGTTTCCTGAAACAGTCGGACTGTCTCGAAACAGTGGGACTGTCTGTCGACTAGGAATTTATTCTCGCTGGCTAGGTTCAAAGGCTAGGCCCAGTTCTCCATTGGTTTCTATGTACTCTTGACACCCCCCTTTTTACGCCCCTTTCTTGTTTCTGTCATTTTTTAAAGATCAACTCAACAGAAAGTTGTTTTTGTGTTAGTTGATATATCTTTCATGCCTTGTTAACTAAGCCTTAAGGCATTACTATTTGAAAACAACTTCCCCAGCTGTCAATGTGTCCATGTTTGGGCCATTTAGATCAATAGATTGGTTTTTTTTTGCATATTATTTATGGTATAACTGTTTTATATTTTTGTTACAACTATTTTATTATTCAAAAAATATATGGTTTTTTTTATATATTATTTATGGTATAACTGTTTTATAATGTTTTATATTTTTGTTACAACTATTTTATTATTCGAAAAATATATGGTTTTTTTTTATATATTATTTATGGTATAACTGTTTTATAATTCATGAGTATTCTTTTTTAATATATAAAAAATTAAATTAATAATGATTTTTTTTAAAATATGTGATCTTTTTTAGATTTCCAAATTATTTCGGACCACATGATTTATCTTAAGCAATAATGATGAATGTTCATAATTCTTTAACAATTGTTTGTATCAAAGTCAAGGATACAAAAGAAAGGAGACATGTTGAAGACAAGCTTCCAACCTTGCAACAAGCCCTAAAAAGACATAATGTTCAATGTATGGAATCCATTTTTCCTGATACACATGAGAAGTGCAATGAAAAATCTTGGAATTTGGAAAATGTCACGAACCTTATCTCATATTCCATTCATTTAGATCTGAAGTATATGGAAGAAGAAAAGCAGGACAATGGATACTTATCAGGAATGTATGATTCTTTAGAAGGAAAAAACATTGACAAGGCTATGGAGGACCAAATAGAAGAATTAAAAACGGAAGAGGACTCTTTACAAAATGGGTTACTCAAGGATTTTCGAATCCATATGAGCTACATTATCTCACTGATTAAAGCAAGCACACAAAGAGACAGACAATAGATCCGAGATAGAGTTATGAGAAGGGAAACATTCCAATTTACCTTTAAATGGGTCAGTAACAATTGTTTGTATCAATGTCAAGCATACGGAAGAAAGGAGACATGGTGAGGAGAAGCTTCCAACCTTACAACAAGCCCTAAAAGGGCATAAATTGGAATGTATGGAATCCATTTTCCCTCATACACATGAGAAGTGCAATGAAAAATCTTGGAATTTGAAAATGTCACGAACATTATCTCATGTTCCATTCATTTAGATCTGAAGTATATGGAAGAATAAAAGCAGGGCAATGTATACTTATCCTTGCTGGCTAGGTTCAAAGACTAGGCCCAGTTCTAAAGACACTTACCTATTGCAATCAGTTGAGAAAAAAGGTATCTCGAAAGGGTCACTTGGGGAGGAATCTATTATTTAAAAGATCGGGAAAATAATTTCATTTCAAAACAAAAATGTATTATCACTAGGAAAAGGATTTATTACATTTAAGGTTTGTTCCCATTCTTGTCACTGCAAAATTTGATTGTTTCTTTTTATTTGATGGAAAAATAAATGATCTTTAAAAGGCACTAAAGTCTTGAATTATGATGCTTAAAGAAGTCGTTAGATTCCCTGATTATGAGCTGATTTTTTCTTCTTACTTTTGGGTCTTCATGATGTTTGTTATTCTAACTGAGGTGAGAAGTTCCAAAGAAGTGAAATATTCGTCATTCAAAGAGGAATGATGGAAATACGATTGTAGATAATTTATTAATATAAATTCTCTGAACTGAGATGAATTAATTATCCCCCAGGGTTAAAAAGGATGAGATGATTTTTTCTTCTTACTTTTGGGTCTTCATGATGTTTGTTATTTTGACTGCGGTGAAAAGTTCCAAAGAAGTGGAATATTGGTCGTTCAACGAGGAATTATGGAAATGACTGTAGATAATTTACTAATATAAATTATCTGAACTAAGATTAATTATTCATCCCCAAGGGTTAAAAAGGGCCCAAATGTCTCTTATCCATAAAATTGACAATTAAGATAACTCTATCCTCTATGCTCAAATGACAGGTGAAGGTGGATTTACCATACTTAAGATTTTTAGTAGTCTCTTATGAAGTACAACATGTCATAGTAAATTTTTATTCCATTAAATTATTTTAGCTGTAGAGCAGAGTTAGAGTTCTAGGAGTAGTATCAAAGGAATTCAACATTTCGAATGTGATAGAAGCAAATAATTTCATGGAAGGGTGAAGTCTGCCCAACTTGGTCATAAAAACCAAGTGCATCCTTCATGCAAAAAAAATAAACATGCAGATTTCGTCATATGAAGGTCTTGAGTACTTTGGCCAAAATGTCTCATCCATTATGAAAAAACACATGTTACATGCAATTAGTAACAAAGAAGTTGTTCCACATCAATTACCCAATATGTATATTTTGATTTGAGGTCCTGTAAACATAATTCTCCACCCCTTATTCTAGAGGATCAATTGGAGCTGAGAAAGTTCCTACTACCTCTTCTTTCTTATGTGCTATTCTTTCATATACCACAACCTTAAGGCGTTTCCTTTGCAACATGTGGGTGCAATTGCTAATTATTAATATTGTGTATTATATATTTATACCACAAATCACTACTCATATATTCATATATTTTTTTCATTGTTAATTTTGAAAATCATATTTAAAATTTCTTAAATTAAAGCAAGTAAACACCATTTCTAAATTTTATATTACTAAAAATTCGCTCATATTTAAAAGCTACAAACATAATTTTTTATTTAAAAAAATAATAATTAAATGAATAAACATATTTTAAAGTAAAAAAATAAAATTTAAAATCACGTTCTCATTTGTTATATGCTATCAAAACTACGATATTGCATACTATAAAAATAAATATTTCAAAATAAAGCATAAATGATGTAAATTTGAGTGGGTAAGCGAGCAATGAAAATGAATGTTATCGCTTTTATTACTAGTTAGTAATTAGATATAGCAAATTAGGGTAATGATGGGAAAGAAAAAAATTATCCAAAAAAAATATTTATTTATATAACACATGAATATGAATATGAATATGAATATGAATATGAATATATATATATATATATATATAATTATTTTTAAATAGTGGAATTTTTTATTATAATATACCTAACTGTATTTAGGGAGTGGATTTTTATTTTAAGAGAAGTTAATCTATTTCCTTATGTACCAAGGAAATGAAATCAATTTTAAGACTCTTGACATCAAAAAGATTCAAACACATCAAAGTATTGTAAAATGTGTATATGACGTAAAAGAGTGTAATGAAACGGTGTGTTGTTACCATGTCGGCTTGACATAATTATTGCGGAGGATACACAGTATAAAATAGAGGTATATACACACTTTTTAGGCTCGGATGTATAGACCATATTGCTTTCTGTTGCATTTAATATTTGTTGGGAAGTCTAGACTGCATTCAGACACTGAAGTAGACATGCCTGGAGACGGCAAGCACATTTCCCGTTCGGAGCCGCGACGAAATCGTTCAGGAGATCACGAGTCCACCACAATGAAGCGCAAACGCAGACATAGTGATAGTCCCCCACCGGCCAAGGAACGGTTTCACAACAGCAGATTTGTTGGTAACGAGGACGATCACAGACACCACCTGAAGAGGCGTCGCAGATCACGGCATAGTTATAGCAATTCTCCACGTCGGCACCGCTCTCCACGTTCGATTCCAGAACAAGATCCTGCTCTCCAGCCAGAAATGTGATTACTTTAATCAATTTGTTTGTTAGATTTCAGAATTTTGTGATATATAATGTAGATAGATAATTTTTTGATTAATCATATGATTAGGATTTATATGAAGTTTTAAATCATTTAATGTGGTTCATCTTATTTTATTTTGACAATGAACTATATTAAATAATTCTAAGAATCTTGACCGAATCCTAATAATATAATTAATCTAAAATACATTCAAACATTTATTTCTGCGTGATATTGAATAACATGATTGCATTATTGTAACTTTGTTTGTCTAATGTTATGTTATTTTAAGGAGCAGGTATGAAGATGAAGAATATAGACAAGCCAATATAAACATGAAGAAGCTTCAATTTTTTGAGGAACACAGTGATTATGATTGGTAGGTGATCTGATCCGCAATTACCAAGTTCCAACTGGAATTTAGATTCAACTTTTCATATATATATATATAGTAACATATATATATATAGTTTATAATGTTTTTGATATTTTCTATTACTCCATATTTGCAAATATATTTATGCTATTTATCTATTGCTCAGGCTAAGAGACATGTACGACCCTTCACGAGAAACTTGCATTCAGCAAAGTAAGGAAATGTTGGAATCTGTTGTGTCCGATGATTTAGATCGGAATTATGTCGAGAGGGTTTCGTCTAAGAAATATGGAACGAGATATAAGTGTAGGACCGAGGGCTGCAACAAGGGTTTTATAGAGCTTAACTTTCTACAAAACCACTTGAAGGAAAAACACCCAGAGCTTGTGCGAGAACTGAGAGGAAAAGCGAGCGATGCAGTGTATTTTCAGAGCTACATGAAGTAAGTATTAGTTGTTTTACAAAATTAAAGCATGTCAAAAGAAACCATACTTCTACTATTGGCTTACAAATTGACGTGAGAGTATGTCTCTAATTTACTTTTCTTGACCTATTTGATTTCAGTGATCGAAATGCACCGTATCCAGAGCAGGTAAGAATATTAGTTGCACCAGAGAAGATGACTTCAGTATTTTATATAAAATATTAGCTGGGTTTAAACTCTGAAATAATAGAAGTTTTGGCAAGATAAAAACATAATTCAAAAGAAATCTTTGAAATTCTAGATTAAAATTTTAGAAATCTTTTGATGGTACTTCATCCATTTTACTCTCGATCTATAAACCCTATTAATGTATAACATATTTTGGATATATTTAATGCAGGTAAGTGATCTGCCTTGTCCTCCGCCGGTGTTAATGCCTATTGTAGGAGCGGGGTAAGCACTTTCTTAACAAATTCATCAAAACAAACTCTGTTGGAATGCCTGCTCTTTATATTTACAGCAGAGCGAATTTTTATAAAACTGCATGTACCAATCTGATGATGTTCGTTGTATTTGCATGTAATGTCGAATATATTTTAGCCCGTTGGGTCCGTTTGTGGGTGCGCCATTTGAAGTAACGATGAATGTGATGGGCCAATCAAATCCCAACTCTCCATTATTTGTTCCTGGTAGCCATGGTAGGCCTCGCCAAAGGTATATTTCTAAAGCATGCATTAATGTTTTTTTTTTAAATAAACAATATGATGGTGAAATATAATGATAATAGCTATATCTCAAAAAATATCTGACCCAACAAATTTTACTTTACTGTGGATGCAGATATGTTGACCTTGACGCACCCCCAAAAAGTTGTACATTTCTGGATTACCGAACCTTGTAAGTACAGCAACATTGGATCAGTGAAATGTTCGTGCCTTGTTTTCCTTTTTTGATTAAATTATTGAAAATGTGATTAGTATATTTAAATATCTACCTATTCAAGGAAAACAAGAAAAGGGATATAGATGAAATATTGTTGGTATTATGGATTAAAAAGCAATTTAATGGGAAATTGATTATTATTTTTATTATATATAATAAATAAATAGATAAATTTTAACTTATTATTAATTATAAAAATATTAATATGTGATGATTAATGCTTTTTAAGATTAATAGCAAACTAATGTTGCTTATTGGACTTTCAGATATATATATCTTTAAAATAATGACATTTTTAATCATGGGAAACTCTCATTTTATCATGAAAATTTTTAATTGTAAATAAGATATGTTATCATAGTTGTACACAAACAAAAAATTAAAATTATAATTTATTCATATGGCATTTTTTAAGTTAATCAATTTGATTAAAAATCTACAAAGAACCTAACTATTTCAAAGTAAATCTCAAAGTGTAATTTATGTATATTATTATAAATATTCTATATATCCTTTATTTAATAATTATTAATAAATAAATTAAATTTTTAAAATTAATATATCTAATCTTAATGATGAATCACAATTTAGTTCTAAACCCATTGAAGTAAAAATCTATTATATTATTCAATCCATATTTTTTTAATATAAATCATGAATCTCAAAAACCTCTATTTTAAAAAACTTACCTAATATTAAATATAAATCTACTTGCATTCCAATTTGCCCAACAACTTGGTGTTAGACTAACAACAGTTGAATTTCTTACACAAGAAAAGTTTTATCGAGATAAATACCCCTAATTAACTCTGAACGTAAATCTTTAGGATAAGAATAAAAGCCATTAGATTTTCTTCTTTTAATTTAAAATGCGTGGGGACGAGGCGGTTTCTCCGTTTGCCAATTAATGTAGTTAGAAGTATTCAACAAGGTTTTTCATTAATGAATAGATTTAATGAAATGTTAAATATTTGATTGATAAATTAATTGTGGTGGAGAGGCTTCTAAACTTATAATACATTTAAATTTTTAAAGGGCATGGTGTGTGAATATAGTTTGTTTGACCTAATCCATCTACTAACACATGATTTTTGAAATAATTTATAGTTATAATTTCTTAAAAATTCCACCTAACTCAGAACTATTCAATTTTAATAAGCAACATAGTAAAATGTGATTTGAGTATTATTGACACAAGAAGGTAGGTTGGACCCTTTTGAAATCAAAAATTGGAAGGAAACGATTTGGTAAATGAAGTATATGAAAAATAAGAAGTTAGGTTGGACCCTTTTGAAATCAAATAATTGAAAGGAAATGATTTGGTAAAAGAAGCATATGAAAATTAAATGGAGAAAAAATTATATAATACGGAGGAATTTTAATGTAATGACAAATCATGGAGTAATGAGTGTTACTATAAAAGCAAATAAAATGAGTATAAATAATGAAAATGTGTCTTTTTTAAATAATATTCAAAATGAAGGAAAATGCAGTATAATATGTGGTTTAATAGGAGGATCTTAAAACTTTATATTTGATTAAATCTTTCATTATGGTATGATTAGAATAAGATTACTATTAATGGAAAAAAGACAATACTATTAAATAAAAATAACAATATATAAAGGAATGAATGAATTCTATTGAACTTTAGGATTGGAAGAGAGATGTATTTTGGTAGAGGGATATAACATTTGTTTTTCTATCAATGTTGAAGAAACAAAAATTCAGGGCATTACATCACTCTCTTATGGAAGGAAATGCACATTTTTGTGTTACCATTTGAGGTTAATCCAATTTTTAGGACTAATCGATTATTCAACAAACAATTTAATGGTTGATAGAAACCCTACATATGTGATGTTTAACTTGTTAAACATTTGGAAAATTTGTTTAATAAAATAGATAAGGTGAACATATGAGTATTTCAATAATGGATTCTTGCCAGATATGTCCACTCGTTAACTGGCCTTTCCATATTAGGAAACCACATTGTGACATGTTCAACAATTTGATTTGATAGTTGAGAGTCAACCTAGTATAACATGTGGTAGAGGTTGATTGGAGGAGTTGATATTAGTAGATAATGTCAACAAGGTGATGTGGTGCCACTAGGTATTGTCATGTGGTAGGAAATTTTTAGGAAATTTGATTGGTTAACAGGACAAATACGAGTGACATGTGGCACCCTATGGACCCCCTCGAACTAGTCGCATGGTTGGGTCACATGTGGTAAAGGATTAAGCACCTTAGGTCACCTTGTTTACAAATTGGTTGAACCATGGGACTTATGGTCAACCCTCCTAGCCCTCAGATGCACATAGAAAACTAGGAAGTACATTGACTGATTACGATTTTATCATCAAAAAATTAATGATGAATCAATACAATGGATGATCAACTCGGTGTCTATGGTATATTGGTGTGAATGGGTGATAGGTGGTTGATAGTCCGAGTTTGAGGTGCATTTCTCTTATATCAAACTCAGGGGTCATTTTATTTTTTCACAATTCTTTGAAACCCAAAGGGGTTGTGTTATTTTGGTCATAATATTCATTGAAACCTCTTAAAAATGTGTTCTCTTTTCACAGTATTTATTCAAGGCATTTTTCTCTAGTCGTTATATTTTTTTGAGCACCGAGGGGTCACATTCTTTGGTCACAGTATTCGTTCAAATCTTGAAGGTGCCTTGTTCTTTGGTCACTATATCCATATGAGCCTAGAGGGTCCATGTCCTTTTTTCATAATATTTTTCAAAGGGGACTAGAATATATAGCTTTATTGTATCTTGAGCTTGGAGAGACCTTGTTCTCATTATCTAGTTTGGTGCATCAATCATGTTGGATCCTAGAGTAGGTTGAAGCTTGCTTATCAATGAGGTTGGTGCCTATAACTTGAGTATCGAGTCTCCTAGCCGATTGGTGTTAGAATTTGTATATGAGGAAGATTCTCCTTGTTTATGGGAGTTAACCCACTATCTAAAAGATCAAATAATTGAAATAATATAAATTCAGAGCAAAGCAGCAGCAACAAGGGTGGTTTTTTTCCTGGTGAAGCGTTTTCCATGAGACATCTTGTTTCTCATGAGCTGATGCTTTACTGTATTCTTGTTCATGGTTATTTTTCTCATATGGTTTATTTACTCCTTATTATTTATGCATAGATCTAATATTGTTTAATGATTTGCTGCTAATCAATGTATGTGTGTTAAATAAAGGTAATAAAAGGAAAATATTGATAAGAAGGACACACTATTGATTCACCCTCCCTCTCAGTAATGCTCAAAGGGTTACAAATAATACTTGTTTATGGGTAATAATACTTCCACAATAAATTGTAGCCTCATCTCTTTTAGCCATTTGTATTCAACAATTATTTTTCCAGATTTCTTTATTTACAAAAATAAAACATAGTAATTAAAAATTAAAAATTAATTATTATCAATAATAAATTATTGATAATTAATATGTTCATCCCCTTCTTGAATTTGACAATGTCTTGGTTTATTAATCAATTTATTTTTAGATTACACTCCATGCTTTCATTGTGTAAGAGAGAAATATGCTTCTTTAAAGGAATCCTACAACTCCCAAGTTGTTTCTTTTGGATTGAAAGGTTTCCACTGAACCTTTTGCTGCACTACATTTCTAGTTTGCAGCATGACTACCCTCCGGTGTAGAATACACAGTAGTATGTCTATGAAATCTCCCTCTAGTTCCACCTATACAACATTTTAATCAATTACATGAGATGATTCATGCACATAATTTTTTAACAAATATACATGAAACAAATTATGAAATTTAATATTGGCTGGTACAGCTAGCTGATAGGCTACAAGATCAATTCTAGCTAACACCTCAAATGGTCCATAGTATCTAGGTGAGAACTCACTGTAAATTCCAAGTTTGAGTGTACTTTTCTTGGTTTTAAATTTTAAATACACATGATCTCCCACATTAAATTCCTTCTGAACTATTTTTCAGTATGCATAATGTTTTTGACAATCTTGGATTGTTTTTCAATTTTATTTAATCTACTTGACCGCTTCTTTAATTTACTTTAACATATATGGTCCCAACGCTGATCTATTTTAGGATAATCCTATATTAGGGTTACCTTGCATCTTCTCCCATACATCAATTTGAAAGGGATAATTTTCAAGGAGGCTTGATACCCATTATTATAATCAAGTTTTGATAAGTGCAAATAGTCCTCCGATTTAGTCTACTTATCCTTAACATATCCTCTAATAAAAATTTGACCCATATTCTCATGCTCAAGACATTTTAGCCAGATATTATGTTTTCACATTTTTCATATTTGGCCAATAAAAATCCTTTCTCAACACAATAATAAATTATGCCTTTAAACAATAATATGTCTTCAATATATGTTGAAAAATCACCCCCTTTTCAGATATTATGAATAATAATTTACAAAAAATATGATTTTATCTATTAATTTTGCTGACCAACGTGTTTTTGATGAGCACATATTTGATTAATATTTTTTCTTAAAGCATAAAATATTATGTTTTTATTTCCTTTAATATATGTAATTTCAAAATCATATTCACTAATAAATGCTAACCATCTTGCTTGTCTAACATTTAAATTAGGTTGATCAAATATATATTTGACACTAATATTATCTATTCTCAGCTGGAAGATTCTTCCTATAGGACAAAGCCTCCAAATTCTTATTGCATGAATGAAGGTTGCTAGTTTTAGATCATGAGTAACATAATTTTTGTCATGCTCTTTCAACTTTCTAAATTCATAACAAATAACATGACCATCTTGAATCAAAAACCCCCCTAGACCTTCCTTACATGCATCTATACATAAACCCAAAATCATATTAGGATCAACCAATTTTGAAATTGGAGTTGTGGTCAAGAGTTTTTTAACCCTATCAAATTTGTCTTGACACTTTTGAATGCATTCAAAATTGATTCCTTTCTTCTATAAAGAAGTAATTGGATATGCA
This sequence comes from Pinus albicaulis, assembly GCA_034641835.2. Classification (NCBI taxonomy): domain Eukaryota; kingdom Viridiplantae; phylum Streptophyta; class Pinopsida; order Pinales; family Pinaceae; genus Pinus; species Pinus albicaulis. The sequence goes on from CM076581.1 coordinate 1,307,873,283, forward strand.
TGTTTGGAAAATCCATCTATAAATTTCTTATAGTATTATGCAATTCCCATAAAATATTTGATTTCCTATACATTGTTAGGTACCAACCACACCATTATTTAATTTATCATTTCTGTATCAACAAAAATTCCTTCTTCTGGTATTACATGTCCTCGATAATGATTTTTCTTATAGTAAAATGAACAATTGTATAATTTAGCATATAATTCATTATCTCTAAGAGTTTGAAGGACCCTCTGCAAATGTCATTCATGTGCTTCTTTACTCTTTGAGTATACTAGAATATCCTCTATAAAGATAATTACAAATTTATTTAGGAATGGTCTAGTACAGTGTGCATAAGACGCATTCATGTACCTAGTAGTACATTATTAACCCGAAATGGGAGTACTAAAAATTCCTAATTCCCATAACATGTGTGAAATGTTGTTTTGTGAATATCTTCATCTTTAATTCTAATATGATAGTACCCTGATCTTAGATCAATTTTTAAAACAATAGAAGCTCCTATGACTTGATCAAACAAGTCATCTATCTTGGGTAAGGGATATTCAATTTTATGGTCACTTTATTCAATTGTATTTAATCTATGTACAACCTAAGGGTACCATTATTGTTTTTGACAAATAGAACTAGTAACTGAGACACACTTGGCCTTATATACTTTTCTATCTAAATGTTCTTGTAACCAAATTTGAACTCGATGAACTCATGGATACTCATTTTGTATGGGGCCTTTGATACTGGAACAAATCCAGGTATAATATCAATGGTAAAATCAATATCCCTACTTGGAGGAATTCTTGTTATTTCTTCTTGAAAAGTATCATTATATTGTTCCAATATAGGATATTCTTCTAAAGATGGTTTTTGATTATCATCATAGATATTTTACACCTGCACAATGAGAATTTTACATCCTTTTCTATCATATTTTGTCATTTTCATTGCAAGTATTTTTCTAACAGAAATATTCCTTGGAATTCTGATCCGAATCTTTGGGGGAGGCCCCGAATATCTTAAAAATTTGAAATGGATCTGACAAGATCTGCAAAATCAGAATGCAAAAAAATAAGGGAGAACACAAAGAAAATAAAACCACAAAGAAACTTGTTTTATTAAAACAAAGAATAACTCTAGAAGCTACATTGTGGTGGAAAATTTGTCCTTTTACAAACTGAGGCTTGTTATTTATAACCTTTTTTGAGTTAAAATACCATGCATAGATACCATGGCTCAATACCATGGGTAGATACCACTTAAAATACCATGGATCAATACCATGGGTAGATACCACTTACAATACCATGGGTAAATTCCATGTGTGGATGAATACCATGGGTGGATACATACCATGGGTGGATGAATATCATGGATAGATGTCACTTACAATACATGGGTGAATAAATACAATGGGTGGATGAATACCATGGGTCGATGACACTTACAACACCATGGGTAAATTGCATGGGTGGATGGATAACATGGGTAGCTGAATACCATGGGTGGATGCCATTTTCCATTCAGATCATTCCTCCCTCCTTAAGAAGCAATGGTCCCCATTGCGTGAAGTTCCTTCCTGAGAAGAATTTTTTGAATATGAAGAGCCACTGAAGAGAAGGATTTTGTGTAGTTAACCCATAACTGTGATGAATGAAGATATGAGGATAGAGATACCCTATAATGCTTGTGACGAACTGTGATATTGACAGTGTGCGGCCTGGCAAATGGACTTCGATGAAGTGTGGGTTTGTGGATGAACCAAAACCATGACAAACGAAGATCCGACGATAGAGATACCCTATAATGCTTGCAAATATGTTACTAATAGTGTGCGGCCTAGCAAATGGACTTCGATGAGAAGGATTTTGTGTGGTTGACCCATAACCATGATCTTGATTTTTGATGAAGTAGCAAGTGCCTACATAGCTTGGGGTGGGAGGGCACATCTCCAAATAACCCAAACCGAATGCTGCTATGCTGAAACTGATGAATGTGAAGCAGGTACCTACTAAAGCGGGCTGGGAGGGCATGTCTCCAAAGGGAACCCACTTTGAATTATGCTCCAGATTTAAAATGAGCATAACTCGGTCAATATAACCCGGAATATTTATTATAACCTGTTTTTGGAAATGGAATGATCATTCTGCATCTTCCCATGTATTTGAAACCACTATCTGGAGACTGTACACTCTTAGATTCATGCTAGAAATGTCTCACCGTTACAAAATTTTCATGGAGTTTATTGAAGATTGTTGCAAAACATTGAAACTGAAATATGTTTCAAACCCTCATTCCCATGGATGCGTAACCTGAATCTGATAGCACTGATCTGAATCTTTGGGGGAGGCCCCCAATATCTTAAAAATTGAAATGGTTTTGACAAGATCTACAAAATTAGAATGCCAGAAAAAAAAGGGAGAACACAAAGCAAATAAAACCACAAAGAAACTTGTTTTATTAAAACAGAGAATAACTATAGAAGCTACATTGTGGTGGAAAATCTGTCCTTTTACAAACTGAGGCTTGTTATTTATAACCTTTTTTGAGTTACAATACCATGCATATATACCATAGGTCGATACCATGGGTCAAAACCATGGTTCAATACCATGGGTAGATACCACTTAAAATATCATGGATCAATACCATGGGTAGACACCACTTACAATACCATGGGTAAATTCCATGTGTGGATGAATACCATGGGTGGATACATACCATGGGTGGATGAATATCATGGATAGATGTCACTTACAATACATGGGAAAATAAATACAATGGGTGGATGAATACCATGGGTCGATGACATTTACAATACCATGGGTAAATTCCATGGGTTGATGGATAACATGGGTAGATGAATACCATGGGTGGATGCCATTTTCCATTTGGATCAAATTCCTTGGACCATGTAGGCCTCTCCATTCATTAAAACGGGTAAAATAATTTTCTAAAAAAAAAAATTCACTTTATGCGATTCTAACCAATACATACCTATGAGAACATCATAAGGTCCCAAGGATAATATATTAAAATTTAGTGTAGTGTGCATTCCAATGATATTTACTACACAATTTTTACTTATTTCAATCACTTTTCTTTTATTTCTTGTGGCCAAATATACTAACAAGGGTTTTCTTTGTTTCTCTTTTACAAGAATACATATTTCAACTATATCAAGGGAAATGTAACTTAATATAAACCCTATATCAATAATTATATACACATATTTTTCAATAATTTTACCTTGAAATTCCACCATGGTGGCCTAATGATCTGCTTGCCTCTCATTCAATGCAATACTAATTCTGGGTATGTTATATGTAACATTATTCACAATAGATGCTTCTTGAATATTGTTTAGTGCTGCTTTCTTGTTTAATGTATTTTGTGGACAATCTCTCCATAATTTCATTTCAGCCCCAACATTTTATTGGTAGTTTCACTAATTCACTATAATTTCATGTTCCCAATCGTTCTTGCATACTCTTAGAAATGTAGGTTTATTAAGCCCCTTTCTCTTAATGTTGAATCTATCAGGTTCTTCACCAACCATCCCTTGGAACTTTCTCCTTTTTTTTTTGTCTTGATTAAAACATAACTTTTCTTTATGATGGCCTCATCCATGGTCTTTGGGTTGTCAAATCCAATCCTTTCTCTATATGAAAAAGGTACGGAGTTGATAAATCTATATACTTTTCATTTTCTTTCAGATAAGGTACATATCTTAATAAACTCATAAATTTATTAACATACACATCCATGATAGAGTGTCTCAATTTAAGTTCATGAAACTCCAAAGCATTTTAATCAAAGTACTTCTTAGTCAAATGCTACTTTTGAATTATTTCTTGCACAATTTCCAAGTTAGGTTCTTACTTCTAATTCTCTTAACAAATTTATTCTCTTACCACCATAAGTTTTCCTTACCGGTCATATGATAAGTTTCCAATCTTTCTTCCAGGTTACTTGGATAATTGTATACTTCAAAATATTTGGATATGTCAATGAGTCAACAACTTGTAATATTTTAGATTCATGTTTCTTTGTACTGCCATTTCCTCCACCCAACATTCCATAATAATTTTTGCACTCCTCACCTCCTTTGGGTGATACTATAGAGGCTTATCAATTTAAATATTCAACAATATTCCTAACTTTGTATATCACATAACAATTAGTTTTCAGTTTAAGACCCATAAGAGGCCCAAAGTTAAAACTTATACTTCGATAGAAATTACAATGAACCTCACACACATTATTTTCTTTACTAAGAAATTTCTTCTTTCCTATTAATCCCAGATCTCTCTATTAATGATGGAATTAAGTAAAGCTAACTTTCTTATGTGTATTATCAACTTATTTCCAATATTAAATATAGATAACATGTACTAGACATATGTCTCATGTACCATGTAAGTAATTATTCTTATTTTTATCATCTAATATTTATCTCTCTTCAAATATCTTAAGAATATTGTTTATTATTTATCCACAATTGAGACATTCCTTTATATAATTTTATAAGTAATTATGGAAATCTAGTGCTAAGACTAAGGTATATTTTCCATTATACTTTTTATTAAAATGTGTTTCTTCTACCTTCTCCATTTTCTTATTTCCATATAAACATCCTTCCTACTTTTATATTGAAACCATAGTAGTGATTTGTATTATATATAGCTAATTATGTGGATCTAGTGCTAAGACTAAGACAAAGTTATATATTCCATTATCCTTTTCTACCCTGGTTACTTTCTTACCAATATTATTAACTTTTATTGAAACCATAGTAGTGATTTTTATTATATTCAAGTTTAGTTTGTAAGGTATATATTCCATTATCCTTTTCTCCCCTCACTATTTTGATATTTTCATATAAGTATCTTCTTAATTTCTTACCAATATTATTAAGTTTTATTGTTACAAATATTATTAATTTTTATTATTCTGACCTAGGTACAGGCGCAACCGTTCGCCCTTGATCCCTAGCTTCAGTATCCTCTACTGCTCATCCGTGGTTGCATGGCCCCTCCGGAGAATATCTTGGAGGCGGCTCCCCCTCCTGATCATGCCCTGGCATTCTTGGCACTGATCATCTCTCTGAACCCTCCTCGAGCAAGGCCTGTAATTTAAAACTTCGTCAAAACTTTGTATGAGATTCAGGAATTATCTCTACCTCCTACAATCCCTCGAATGGTTGCCCTCTCTCTTCCTTAGAAAGGCCTCATTGGGAAATTTACTGGTATTTGGCCCTTATCGAGGACTATCCAGAAATGGGTAGACTGAAACTGGTTGGACAAGATAAATAGGAGAATCTCAATCAGATTATGTGGCCGGGGCTATTATACGTTCCATTTCGATACCAAAGAGGAAAAATATCTCATATTCAGAAATGGGCCATACTTCATGGACACCAGAGGGCTTTACCTAAATAAATGGACTCCTAATTTCAACCCAGAGCACGATCTTCCCAACGCTATCCCTATTTGGGTCTCTCTTCCTCATGGCCCTCTTCACTATTAGGGAGATGATTCGGTAAGAACGATTAGTAATTTAGTAGGAAATTTTATTGAGAGAAGCGAGCCGAAGGATAACATGCAAGCCTGTGCAAGAATCTGTGTTGAGGTTGATCTAGGAAAGTTATTTCTGGAAGCGATCAAGTTAAAAGTGGACAGTTGGACCCATATACAACAACTTGACTACGAAGAAATCCCCTTAAAGTGCAAGGTATGCCATGAATATGGTCATTTCTCTAATATATGTGCAAAATTTATTCAAGTTCAAAACACAGATCTTGAAACTCAATGGGAAGTCGTTAAAACGAAAAAGACAATGCCAAACTCTAAGAAATTTGGTGCCTCAACCATCCACAAGCACTCTCAATATTTCAACCCCCCCATTGACCCTCATTTGGAACCTTCCTCAACCTCTCTTCATATCCCTGACCCTCCTCCTAACCCTCCATCAGCCTCTGATCCTCCCTTTTCCTCCCCCAACCCTTTCTCATCCCTTTCCTCCTCCAAAGAGGATCCTCCTCAATCATCCATCCCATCCCCTCAACCTGACTCCCTTCTTCATCCATCTCCCTCCAATTCATGTCCTCCATCCTCTTCATCTGAGCCCTATTCAGCCTCGATTGTCACCCGGAATACTGCAAAAGAATGGGGATTTACTTTGGAAATCCTTAAAAGAACAGGCCCAGGAAGTAAACCCTCCAAACACCATCGTGAAAAAGTAACTCAGAAGGATATTTATCTAGGTACTCAACAATCAATAGACTCGTACATTGGTGGACCTTTACTCAAAGAAGCTAATTAATATCAATCAAGATGGAAGACAGGGACACAACCTACCTTCCTAAAATAATGAAAGTTCTCACTTGGAACTACAGGGGACTAGGGCACTCCTCCAAAAAATGTTCCCTAAAATACTTGTTCAATCAAGCAAATCTAGACATAGTCCTGCTTGAAGAAACAAAACAAGGAGAAACTGAAATGAGAAATATCACTAACAAGATTAGGAACTACACGGGCACTCTGGTAGAATCTAGAGGTGCCTCAGGAGGCATAGCAACAATATGGAACCAGAACATTTGGAAATATACTGCAATTGTGAAGACTCATGATTCGATCAAAGCCATTCTTCAGAACCAACAAGAGGATATCAATACTACTGTCTATAAAATTTATAGGACAAACCACTACATAGACAAAGAATTTTTATGGAATACTATTAAAGTTGACATAGATGGTGAGGAAAATCCTAACGTCATCATTGGAGGCGATCTAAATATGATCTTGCATGCCAATAAAAAAGAGGAGGAAATTTCAATCCTGATCATGCAAGAGAGCAGTTGGAATCCATTATGCTTGATCACAATTTGGTGGACATTGTCCCCAAAAATAAAAAATATACTTGGAATAATTGTTGAATTGTGGCTGAAAATATTATGGAGAGGCTTGATCGCTTCCTTGTTTATGTTTCCCTCATCTCTCATTTTTTTGTGGCCTCCTCTTCCATCTTGTCTTGTTCAGCCTCTGATCATTATCATGTCTACCTCACATTAGGAGATCAGCCTTCCTTGGGAACCCTCCCCTTTCGATATAATCTTCTCTGGTGTGAAATCCCTGAAGCTCGAAAAATCGTGATCAACTCTTGGTTGCAACATTTTGAGTGCTCCCCTAGTCATATTTGGGAATCTAAATTGAAATTGGTGTGCATTGTGCTCAAAGAGTGGGTCAAAATCCATTACATTGAACTTGACATACTCAAAAATGATATTAAGAGAAATATTGAAAGCATGAAAACTGACATCGACATCCATGGAGTAACCAAAGAAAAGTAGGACCATGAAAAAGAGCTATACTAGAATTGGTATAAAGCTAGCAGGAATGAAGAGGAAAAATGGAGAACTTAAATCAAGAAATATCATGTTGTGGATGGGGGGAAAAACACCTCTTTTTTCCATAAGCAGGCCACAGTTAGAATGTCAAGGAATAACATCACATAAATCATAGATGATGAAGGAAAAAAGCACACAGAGCAGGAGTTTATCAAAAAAGAAACTTATTTCCACTACAAAAACCTTTTAACCAAAAATGCAGAGCTCGAGGACTACAATGATTTTTTGATTTATACCCCCAAGTTGATTATAGAGGAAATAAAAAATTCTCTCACCAAGGAAATTAAGGAGGCTGAAATTATTAACGCAATTTGGACCCTCCATCCCAAAAAATCTCCGGGCCTAGATGGTTCCTCCATAAGTTTCTACTAGGCCTTTTGGGATATCATCAAAAAATACCTCTTCAAAATGATTCTTTGGGTCCAAAGGAAAAACAAGGTTGGGAGATTCACTCATTAAAATTTCCTTGCCCTCATCCCCAAATAAAACCACCCCTCCTCCTTTTCCAGATTCAAGCCTATCTCCCTCTGAAATTCTTCATATAAAATCATAACCAAAATCCTAGCTACCTAACTCAAAACCCACCTTCCAAATCTCATCTCTGAAAATCAAGGAGGATTCATCTCCCAAAGACAAATAATAGACTCTATCCTTTTAGACCAAGAAGCCATTCACTTTAGCATGATGAGATCTGACAAAGGATTTTGTTGGAAATATTGAGAGGGGGTGAATCAGTTTTTCTTTTCAATTGTTAATTTTACCAGTTGGATCACTTATATTTAGAACACAAAATGAACAATGATGGAATAGATACTTTTATTAATTTCTTCTTTACAATAAGTAAAGCACAATAATGATATAGGTCTCCAACCCTAGATGAAGACTCCAATCTTCTAGGCTCTAACCTGTATTGTGCCAAGCACCGGCTTGGTCTTTCCAAGGCTCCAAACTTGTCAATTTGAGGCACCAACCTCGTCAATTTTGAGGAACCAACCTCTAGGGCTCCAACCCTATCTCTAGTACAGGCTCCATTCTGGTTTCTTGAGGACTCCTATCCTCTAGGGATCCAACCCTATCTTCCAAGGCACCAACCTTATCTCTATGAGGCTCTGACCTCTTGGGCTCCAAACCTCAGCTTCACTTCGTCAAAATATGTTGGGCTATTCTTCACAGCTCCCAATGTCTTCTTCAACAAGCCCTGACAATATTTAGCAATGCCTTCACTTAGTCTCCACATCATATCATCAATGACAACCTTGATCTCTTAGAAGGTGTCACCATTTCTCTTCATCGTACCCAAGCAAATATCTCCAAATCACCTCATGATGACTTTCAATAATGCATCATGGTCTTCAAGATTAACTCTAAGGTCAGCTAAGGCTTCTCAAAAAGGTGTCTACAATAAGCTTCTCAATTGAAGGTCAATTTAATACTGAAGGTGTACTCCAAAGAAACCTTCAAGTTTTAGCTCCAAGAGTGATGTTAACAAGGTGCTTCAAGAGTGTCTTCACAAGGTCCTTCAAGACTTCAAGGGATCTTCAAAAATTCTTGGTGTGCTCCAAATATGCTCAAATGTTGCATGTTTCTTCAATTCAACCCAAGTCTTCACTGTTCAATACTTCTCTTTTCCAAAACCTCCAAACACTTTTCTCTAAATGCTTGATTGTTCAAAGTTACAAATTTGTGACTATCCAAGGCTCCAAAAGCTTGATTTTTCAAAGTTCCAAATATGTGACTATCCAAGGCTCCAAAAGCTTGCTATTAAAAGTTCCAAATGTGTGACTGTCCAAGGCTCCAAAAGATTGACTGTTCAATTCTTCAAAGTGTTTCTACTATCCTTCATGGTTTCAAAAATGATCATAGGTTTGCACGTAAGGCTTCATGCCTTAGCTCTTTGATCCTTTATATAAATATGACCAAAGCTCTTCCACACTAATTCAAACCTTCGCCGAGCCTTTTTATTATACCTCAACTATTTTCTTTAAGGAAGATCACCAACAATCTGAGCTTCAGATATTTATCACACTGCACAGTTTGAATTGAAATCTGACCACACTTCTTATCATTGGTCAAGACAAGAAAACATAGGTTTGAAATAATATATCACAGGTCAAAAATGTATGGCAGTTCCTTGTCATATACCCTGAAGCTATGTCTCTTGCAACAATAATAAAAGGTCTAAAATCCTGTAGCTGTCTCTCTTGAGGCTGCAATAAGTTAAGACTCCTGTAGTGGCAGAACTATTATAGACCCGAAATTGTAGAACTGTTACAGGTCTATGGTGTTGAAATCAAATAAAAGGTCCGAGATTTATGTTTTGAGGTGTTGTCCAAAACACATATATGAGATATGCTCAATTCTGAGCCACATCAGAGATCTGAAGTTCTGTTTTGTATTTGCAAGATCTGGTCCTTTTACACACAGGTATCAATTCAGATTTTTAACCCAAACATTAGATTTTCCCTTAAACCCTTCCTTCTTAGCCTCCTAAGATGTGAAGTCAATTTTTTGTACTATCTCTGTGATTTACACCGAAATTGATAAGGAAAAATGAAGTTTCAGACTTGTATTTATATTTATTTCTTCATAATTGAAGAGACACGTCCATTTGAAGTGAGGCCGACTTAATATGACTATGCATAGGTCAGCTCAAGGGCGAGATATATACCTTTAACTTCTAAAATTCATATATCCCAAACTATTTGGAGTTTTGGGGTATGTAAGGGCTCATTGGAAAGACGAAAAACTCCTCTTTAAGATGGTGTAGGATTCATTTTGAAAGGATGTCTCCAAGGTTTCCAAATGTATTTTTCTTTCTAACTGCTTATGAAATCTTTAGTGCAGAAGATGATTAGGACAACAAGAGGAAATTAGGTGCTGATGATTAGGACAAAAAGAGGTTATTAGTGTCATCATGTAAATTATCCATGTCATCATGACATCATGTAATAGTGCAGTGATATGTCATCAACCATAGTGCAACATTTATTAATTTTTTATCAAGAGAGCATCAAGGTAGTCTTCCAACCGCCATCCATATCATTAAATGAAATCTTCTAGAAATCTCATCATATGCCATCATATGACACTAAGTGATCTCCAAATCCTTCATGTCATGTCTCCAAACATTATTCATGTCATCAAAACATCCTCCATGTCATTATGCAATCTCCAACCATGTCATCAAGACCTTCATCAAGTGCCATCATGTATGACATCATCAAGTGTGGTCATTCATGTATAGTCCTTCAATAGCATAGTATCCATCAAAGGTAAGGACATCATCTGGGTAATAGGCTTCTTCATCAAGAGCAAGGACACATGAGGTTATGACATCACATGAATATTTTCCATCCCAATAATGCTATATTTACATCAATAACAATCTTGATTAATATATTTATCCTGAAACTTGACCTGGCCAATGATTTTGACAGAGTGAGACACTCCTTCCTTCTCACTTTCCTCTAGAAAATGGGTTTTCAAGCAGAATTTATATCTCTTATTCAAAGTTGCATATCCAGTCCTTGGATATCCCCCTTAATCAATGGAATACCAAGGAATTTCTTACAATCTTCCCGAGGCCTTAGGAAAGGTTGTCCCCTCCGTCCCTTCCTCTTCATTCTTAATGAATAATCTTTTAGCAGGGATCTAGACTTGAAACGCAGAGCAGGGCTTATCACTTGCATCAAATTTTCCAATGGATTCAATAATATGAATCACTTCCAGTTATTTGATGATACCCTCTTGATGGGGGGGGGCCTCCAATATCATTTCCCAATGGTTCAAACTGATTCTAGACAAATTCATACATTACTCTGGAGGATAGATAAACTATCATAAAAGATGCATTTATGGGTGGAACACAACTATCAACATTATCCACAACATATTTCAAATTTTTGGGGTCTCCTACCAATGGAATTTGATCCATTTCAATTATCTTGGCATGCCCGTCAGTGTTGGACATTTGAAGACAAAGATCTGGAATCTTGACATCAATAAAATGAAAAAGAAAGTTCGGCAATGGGGATCCTCTTAGATCAACATGGTTGGGCGTGTTATCCTCCTAAAATTTGTTTTATCATCCTTACCCTTGTACCACTTTTCCCTTCTTGAGGCTCCCATGAGAATCCATCACAAAATAGAAGTTATCTTAAGACACTTCTTATGCCAAGGAGGGAAAACTGAGAAGAGGAAGTTCAATTTGGTCAAATGGAGACAGGTAACGTAAAAATATGCATATGGAGGATTGAAAATTCACATTCCTACATTGTTGAACATTTCCTTTGGAGGGGGGGATTATGTAGCGCCTTATAACGAGAAATAAAACTTGGTGGAAGCAAGTGGTGGAGGAAAAATGCCTCTCCACATCAAGACAAAAGCTCTTAGATCATATTATTCCTCTCAAACCTTGCACTAAAATATGGGCTCTCTGTAAAAAATCTATTCCTTTCATCATTAATAATATCTCCAAAGTCCCTCAAGGAGGATGTAGTGTAAATATCTAGGAAGATAAAATTATGGGGCAATCCCCTCTCTCTAACAACCCTAGTACTTTATGCATTAAAAATTATCTCATAAGCCAAGTGATCAATACATTGGACCAAATTTCCAGCTGGGAGGGGAGTTCCAAGTTATGGAAGGGCTAAACCTTTCCACTTATGCCTCCCCTCCTTGTGAATGATAAAAAAAATTTGAAAGGAATGCTCCATGGTGCTATCCCTCTAAAAAAAGGATGTCAAGACAACTTTAAATGGGATCTGTCTGGCTCCTCTTATACAATCAAAGCTGGGTATGAGTCCCTTATTAAGTATCATTACCCCACTCCACCTTGGGCCATCAAGATGTCTCCTCTGCCTTAAGACCGAAGATACTTCCTTCCATCTCTTTATTGGATTCCCCTTCGCCTCGCAATGCTAACTTTCACTAACTGAATACTCCCAGATTTATCTTGGTGCAATAAGCTCAATCTCAGATTTGATCATAAAGTGGAGAAGAATTTACCCTTGGGGAAAAAAAGAAAAGTCGATAACCAAAAGAGTTTTCGATACTCTTCCCTATGGTTTGCTATGAAACATCTGGTTAAGAAGGAACAAGGCTATTTTTCAAGAATAGGGACCCTGCATAAGAAAATTCCAGAGCAAGTCCTAGGGTCTTACACTTTAGACAATCCTGTCCAAAAACAACAATCATCTAAAATTTAGTAGTCTACAAATTGAAGAAAGAATCTTTCTTGGTAAATATCTTGACAATCCTCCGAGGTTTAGAAAAAATCTTGTCATCTGTATTCCACACAATGAGGAGTGGAATATTACACTCAAAGAGCAATAATTCATTGAGTGCCTTGATGGGATAAAAAGGCCAACATTATTCTTTGATGGCGCTTCAAAATCAAACCCAAGTATTGTAGGTGCAAGAGGATACATAATGGATGTTCAAGGTCGCATCGTGGCCACCTATGAATGGGGGCTGGGTTGCCTGTCCAATAACAGAGCCGAAGCCTATGCAGTGTTGAAAGGTCTTGAGATTATTAAGACTCTCAAAATGGAAAAATTCATGACTTTAGGTGACTATGTGATCATCATAAGCATAATGAAGAATTCTACACAGACTCCAAATATAGCTCTCAGCAGGCTGATTGATAGATGTCGCAACCTATACAAGGAAATTGAAGACATCTCCTTCTTCCACATTCCCAGAAAAAACGACAAGAAATCAGAAATTTTGGCAAATAATGCTTGTAAGAGACCGACCAGTCAACTTCTTCTTCAAAGAACCACTTCATTTTCTCCTTTGCCATGATTTCCTCTCCTCACACTATCTTTCCCTATCCAAATATGTCCCTTTTCATGACTCTCTCAGGAGAGATCTACTTCCATCATTTCTCCCAAAATGATCTACCCGGGTATTTATTCCCTCCTTTTTCTCGTCCTACATTTCGCTGTCGTTTCTACCTTCACTCATTACACTCCATCACAATTCACTCATTACATCTCTTTCCCTTTGCTCTTAAATATTTCTACCCCTTCCAACCGATTGTGAATTTGCAATCGCGCTCCTTTTCCCCTGTCGCTTATCGCACTTCGCTTCGTTTACCGTTATCCTTTAAAACTATCGTTATCTTCGTTGACTTTGATTTTGCGATACTTATCGCAGCTCGTACTATTTACTTCACGGCCTTTCATATTTCACAGTTCGCACCCTTTACCTTTTTCGCTTATCATTCCTCGTGGCTCTTACCTTTTCACACTTCACACTTCGCGGCTCTTACCTTTCTAATATTCATGACAATAGGAATTTTTTTCACTCTCCGCATCACTTCCCATTTCTCTCTTCGCTGCGCTTTCATTTTCACCTTTCGCAAGTCGCTTTCTTCTCCCTTTTGCTTTTCGCTCCTCGCCGATTTTACCCTTTGCATTCCTCTCTTCCTCCCTATCACCCCTCTTTCTCTCTGTAGCATATTCCCCGACCCTCCTTCTCTTCCTAGCTATATTCCACCACCCTCCTTCTTCAGTTCTTCAATCTCCGCAACAGTCTCCCTCGTCCCTTCAATCAAGCAGTCTTGAGAAATGAAAATTCCCTTTGCTGTGTCGACTTCCAAGCCAGGAGGACATCCGAAGAGCTAAACAAATGACAACCAAAGCTCAAGGAACAAAATAATCAAGTGGACATTGCTTCCCTCTGACACGAGGCACAATCCTTTAAGGAGCAGCTAAGCAATTCATCTAACAATGAATCCAGGAGAAAATCAAGACAACTTCGACCAATCTGCTTTCCTTCACCTTATTCCTTAGATTATGTCTTTTAAGTTCTCTTATATACTCTCTCAGTTTGTTAGAATTTATCAGGACTCAATCATGCAATATAGTAATAATAGTAGTTACAAAAGCGGCTCGGTATCCTGCCACCTGACCCCTCCATGGCATCTTCTCCAAAACTTGAATTTATAAGGGAATTATTTCCAAAACGATATGTTCCTACTCTAGCATTTTTAATGTGGTATTAAAATATTGGCATTTGGCTCACCATTTGTAATGTGGTCTATGCAATTAATTTTGGAACTATCTAGATTATGTTGCCTATACATGTGGTGTTTAAACATTGTAGCCATGTATAATTATTTACCTATTATATCAACGTCCAATAATAAATCTTGCATGATCTACGGCAGTAACGTATTTAAGTTTTTCCATTGTTTGAATGATTACATTGCATTGAGAAAAACTCCATCCATTTTACTTGCTTTTGTACGTTGCTTTTGTCGCTCTACAAATAGGGTTCCAGAGTTGTTTTTTCTTTGACTTTTCTTGTTCAAATCATTTCAATGAGTGTCTATAGTTACATTATGGTATTAAATCTCTCATTTATCGTACGTTGCTTTTGTTGCTCTGCAAATAAGGTTCCAGAGTTGTTTTTTCTTTGAAGTTTCATGTTCAAATCATTTCAACGAGTGTCTATAGTTACATTATGGTATTGAATCTCTCATTCATCGAACAAAACCAGTTTATTTAGCTTTGCAAGCATTTAGTGTAATTGGAATAATAGAGGTTTCCTTTCTATTGGGAATCTTTTCCTTTGAAGTTCTCCTCAAAAATCTTGTAGAGTATTTTTATACCAGGTACGTTCGATTTGGGTTCAAATAATATTTGGCTACAAGGTGTAATGCTCTATAAACAAGAGTAACGGGTGTTGCCGTAGTCCCTGCCGAAATCAAGAAATGAAAAAAATATGGATTCAATAGATATGCATTATGGCAAAAATGTAATATTTGATTTACATCTTAAGAATACTGCATCTTATATTAAGAATATTGCATCCTTTATTGAAAAAAGGTTGGAGGCCTGCAAAGTCATACCATTTACTATATAAAATCATTTAGTATATAAAATGTGTGTGAAAATGTAACACAAATGCTCATATATTTTAGAAGCCATTTTTTATAATCATTAAAAAAGGTCAATATGGAAACCAACAAAAAGAAAAATAAAATATCTTAATAATATTCATCTTTCTAATTTTGTATATCTTAACAACATAATTTGTATATCTTAATGATAGACTATTTTGTTCACTATATGTGTCTTTGAGCTCACAACTCCCCGTATCCTATTTTGTATTTATAATCATGTTCAATTTTAATCAGAAGAAGATTATTATGAAATACACATAAGAATTAACATAATACCCATAAGAATGAACCCGTTGAATTTTAGACATTTCAGTTCATAAAGGAGAGTAATGTCAAATAATTTCAGTGCATATACCGAAATACTCCACATCGAGCTATTGTAAATATTCACTTACATTTCTCATATCTCATATGCACTCCATTCAATGCTATCAATTAAGGTCCCTCAGGAGATATGTGCTCTATTAAATGCTAGTAATTGTCTCCTTCTTGAACTCAATAACATTGTTGTGGTTAAAGGCCTATTCCAGAAGGAACTAGTATGTACCGAATGGAAACACACGGAATAGGTGATTTTTGCCCCCTTTTTTTAACTCCTAGTTTTATAAATTTTCATTTCGAAGATATCGCAGAGATAAAGTTTGAAGCAATAGAATCAATATATTGAGTAAGAAAGATAGTTTTGACTTCAAACCTAGAAACATGAATTTACAAAACACAATTGTTTATGCCATTGAACTGCCAGATAGAGTAAAAGGCACCATGAATACAATTATGAGAAATTCCGCTCACAAATGTCTCCATTCTCGGAAGATCGCGGAAATGTTCCCATTCTCCATAGCTTGTAGCGTGGGATCTAATATTTTACCTAACTCCTTCCTACCACTTGCAAGAGCTCTAATACCAAAACTATGTCATGCAGACATATTACACGTTTTTTATTTTGGGTTTTAAAAGAAACTTTTGTCCAGTTTCTAAATCGAACTTGTTGTTCAACCCTTAGCATTAGCCACGGGAGTACCAATAGGATGAACAGGCCTCATATTAAAGTTTTATATCAAGTGGCAAGTATTAAACTAACTCGGGCCGAAAAGAGAAAAGGTGGTGAAGCACACATATATTGAAACCAATGGACAAACAGCACTAAGCGGTGAAAGGCGGAATAATAATGAACATCTAACACAAAAGTAAAGGGGATGCGGCACTATATGTCAACCCATATTATTGAAAAGGGCCTCGGGTTATGTGCGACAGCGTATGGAGTAAGTCCGAGGGGGTCGAGCTGCGGGGAAAGGACGAGACCCTTACCCCCGCGGACTTGCAACGCGTGGCATGGTAAGATTTCACGGTAGGAAAGGATTGGTAAGGGTGGGCCGTGAGACGTGATCTCGTGGCAAAGTAAAGATGGGCCCACGCAGTTGAGAAAGATAAGTGTTAGTCTGGCAAAGGGAAATCATACGTGGTAAAGATTGGACAGCGTATGTGGATAAAAGGTAAGGTAAGTCCATTAGGGCAGCTGGTACTAAGACCCGTACCAACTTTTAACCCGACACGAGGCGCTCACCTACACCTTGATATACCCAATCCCCACGCGCCACGTGTCTCAGTGTCAGTGTCCTTACGACACTTGCCTTCTGTCATCTTACTTATTCACCTTTTTAACCCAAACAGTCCACCCCAATGGTAACAAACTCCCGTATTTCTCTCTGGTAAATCGTCACAGGTAGTTTTCTACGGCAAATACCGAGTGGGGAAGAATGCCGGGTATATCCAAATCACTATCACAGTTCCCTACGTCGCTTTCCCGAGCATTGTCACCCTCTGTTCAGGTATTCCATTCTCCGTTTTCCCTCTTTTCCTTTTTCACTTTTCAAAATTGTTGAATGTCTGCCATGGGAAGAGGAATGCCCAAGAAAAACGAACCTGAAACCCCCCAACTCCGTGAGTCCAGAAACTCCCCTGGTTTTGAACCCCTCTACGACTTACAGTCGGGTATCTGCGACCCGAAATATCCTTTTGACATACGCAGTATCAAGCCCCTGCTTTTTGGTCGCCACTGCAAAGATGCCGACCGTTTCCGAGTTATCGCGTCTGGTTTCTATCACCATATCACCCCCCAGGTCCATTCCTGTGTCGATTTCATCATCTGGCTCAGAGACTCCTATGATGTACATCGGGACGCTTTCGTTTCCCCTCAGGGGAATGTAATTTTTTCCCTTTTCCCCGAGGTTATCAGACAGGCCCTCCGTTTCCCTTCCAATGACACATACTTCAGTTTCAAAGATGAAACCTTGCTCGCTCAGTTCAATAAGCTGTCGAGAGAAGCCCGCCGTGCCTTCATAGCCTCCATAACCATCGACCAGGCAACTGCCTTGCCTCCATTGGAGCCATTTTCATTGAGTCTTTTTGCCGAAGAAGTTCGACCTGTCCTGTCCCTCATCGCCGGCCTCCTGGGGGTAGGGAGCCCGGAAGACATCTCTTCAGTATGCATTCGCTTTTTGTGGCTCATGACACAGAATGGGGTTACATTGGATATTCCAGGTTTCCTTTCCTTGACCATCCTGACCCAATTTCGGGAGCTCGCCCAAGTCCGAAAGTTTCGTTTTTGCTCGTTGGTGTTCTACCTCTTCCTGTTCCAGCATGCGGACAAGTTCAATCATTTGGGGTTAGATAGGATGTATTCTGAGAATTCCCAGCCCAGACCAGTCTTCGACTGGAATTTCTCTGTCCGTCAGTTGCCCAGGGGAGAGGGTTATGTCAACTTCATGAACACCTTCATGTCTATTTCTTACGCCATCATTCACGATGCACCCTCCCCTAGGCTTTTCCCAGAGATGAAACGCTGGCTATAGGCTGGGAAATACCAGTGCACCGGTGATTGGTTCCTGTCTGAAGATTATACTGAAATTCGGGTCTATGGAGCCGAAGTTGCCCCATACCAGCTGCCAGCTTTTCCCGTCCGATGAGTTTACGCCCTAGAATACATCCGGCAAGCCCTCAAAGCTGACCAGCTCCATTTTGTTCCTACTAAGAAGGGCTACATCTTAAAGCTTCCTGACCAAATCGGCCCCTTTGTGGTAAACTCTAGATATGCCCTCCCAATTGCCGAAAAAATGTTGCAGAACATGGACCTGAAGTTGGGGGAGAGCTGGGCTTATGACCCACGGGACATCATTTCAAATAAAAGAAAGAGAAACAGGTCTGCGCCCTACGTTCATGAGTCCAGGCCATTTCTGGAATGGAGGGCTAACCTTGAAGTCTGGCCTATGTTTTCGCAGATGGAGACGGACTCGTCTGCTACAGGAGGAGGAGAAGAAGAAGTGAACAAAGGCACCAATGAGCAAGAGGTCGGTACTTCAGGAGCAGCACCACCACCACCCAAGAGGCAGAAGGTGGCCACCAGCGAAGCTGAAGTCATCGGGGAAGGGATAATATTGGAGCCCTTTACGAAATTTGGTCAATTCGATAAGGGAAAAGCGGGTATAGTGGTACTGAGAGACAGTGTCGCCTCCTCTGACTACACTGAAGTCACGCAAGCCATCGTTGAGCCTCCTCCTTCCAGGACGAATGAAAGGGAGCTGATAAATAAAACTGTCCGAGACAAATACATGGCCGAACTGGGAGGTTTCGTTGAGAAATACCATACTAGGCTCTCAGCTTCTGTCAATGCAGACACCGGAAGCCTGGTACTGTCTATGACCGAGGCCATCCTGGATCCAAATTCAGACGTTCCGAGTTATAAGGTGCTTGATTTGGCTATCGATATGCAGAAGGTACCGGTACAGGACATGACTGACCTGTTCCAGACAGTCTGCGACATGATGAAAGACAAGCTTTCACAGATCACCCTTGCACTAAGGAAGACAGAACAAAAACACGACAACCTGAGGGATTCCCTTGCAGTAGAACAGAGTGCTTGTCGGGCCAACGCACATCAGGTGCGCGTTCTTCAGGAGCAGATCAGAAACTCGGACGAAGGAGGGAAGGGAATGCAAGCTGCATTGATAGCCAAGTTGCAGAAGGACATTACAGCGGCTAAGAAACGGGCTCGCACACCGGCTTCACATCCGGTACAGACTGATGAACTGGTGCAAGTGGAGGTAGAGAAAAATGAGCTCTCTGCTAGACTTTCCAGAGAAAGAGAAGAGAAGGAAAAAATGGCTAAAAGGATTGAAGAGCTTGAGAGCAGAGCCACTGAGCTACAGACCCGGTGGGATACACACAGTTTTCATGTAGCCGAAACATCAAGCGGAACTGGTTCAGCGACAGCACAACTATCCACAGCTATGGCTGAGATAGAAGTGTTGGAGAAACAAACATCAACTGCCAAGCAAAATGTGGCAGAGTTGGAAGGTGCCCTGGCCGAAAAGGCCAGAACAATTGAAGGACTACAAAGAGAAGTTGAGGAAGGAAAAAAGGTCACGACTGAGCAACAACAAACCATTGCCGAATTGAAGAGTCGAGCGAAGGGAAATCTCACCCTGCTCGAGGCCAGAGGCTTGATCTGGTCGGATATAATCATGGCAGTAACCGAGCAGTGGGAGTTCCTGACGATGATAGGAGAACTCAATTCCACCCTTCCTTATCTCAATAGAAGGTTGCAGGAGGCAGGGGGTGATCTGTCTAATAGAGCTCGACACGCCAGCAACTACATATCTTGTCTTTATACACTAAGGGCGAATGACGTGGGAAAACATGGCATTCCCAGTCGATTTATGGAAATCAACGAGTGTCAGAAAATCATTGATAAAGAAGAAGCCCGAGTAGCAGCTTCGAGGGTTCTCCAACAGGTGGCTGGCATTGTGGAACAGTTCGACAAGGTGTGGGACGAGATCATCACAGCCGGCCTTCCTTCTTGTTGGGAACCAAACGCCCCTGCCGTGCTCATGCTCCCCGATCAATACACAGCACTTCTAGAAGCGGAAAGGGATCGGTCCGACCTTCAAATGGGGAAAGCAACTCAGCTCAAGGCCACTACCATCGTCACAATCCTCAAGAAGGAGTTTAGTCTCCTCCATATGATCAGATATCGGCTCCGAACTAATGCAAACACTCACACTCTCGGCGAAGCATTCGTCAGAGTGGAGAAGCTTTCAGCGATGCCAGAACCGAACGCTGAGAGCCAGCAGAGACTGTCTCAGTTCCTAAGTCAGCATGCTAGTTCCTCTGCCAGCGTGCCTCCTCCAGTATCCGCAATGGCCTCAACTCAGCAGCACTCCTGACATTTCAGTTTACCCATGACATGGCCTAATACGGCCTTTTTACTTTCATCCAGTTATGATTTTCAAATTTCCGAGTCGGTTGTTTCTCCCCCACTCTTGCATTTTTACTTTTACATCAAACATTGGTCTAAGTTTTTGTTTTAAGATTGGCCCGGGGCCTATTATGCATGAGGGGAGGACTATTTCCCCATCATGAAATTTTGTTGTTTTTATAATGACTTGTAACAAATTTTGTTCATGCGAAGAAGATATTTCCCCGAAATATCTTCTCGCTGAAAGGCAAAGGAATCCTATATAAGACAGAGAAAAGAAGAAAGAAGGGTTCCAATTCTTCAGAAGAAATTGACTGTGTAAGGATTTCCTGTGTGTGTTTTGTAAAGACTCAAATGCTAATGTGAAGAGCCCGTTGGGTCTCAATGATAAGGAGTGTTGCTTAAATAAGGATTCTAAACTTGGTTTATGGTAGTGTGTGACTCTCTCTTGCTTATTGCAATGTTGTGTTCATCTCATTTACTTTCATGTCTCTAGTGTTATATCCTGGAATGCGAGTGTCCCTTTGTTTTTGATATAAATTTATCTCACTGATACTTATATCATTAGCGTCCTGGTCCTTTAAATGGCTCAGGAGTAATGCATTGTTTCATTTTCAATTCACACGTATTTCTGCTATATTGGCTGTATTGAAATGATATTGACGAGAGTTCTTAGTATATATGGATTCTTAGCTATTTAAGCCCATCATATGCTATGAAGTTCTTCTTAGTATCGTCTTCTTGACAGTTGATATCTCCTTCTTGCTATACATCTCTGTAGCCGTCTTTATATATACCTTTTCTGCCATATATCATGAATCCGGCCTTGTCTACGGTGAACTGTCTTAAAATTGTCTGATGCATCAGTATTTGAGTGTAGCGTTACATTCGTTCAGTATTACTCTTAATGCTTCAAACTATCGGAAGTTTTGGTCCCACTCTAGTGTTATTCTCTGTTTCTAAAGAAGTAGTGTGAGAGCTCTGTCATGTTAAAGTGCTAAACGCTGTATTAAATCCTCTGCTCTCTACACCCTATAAGATGTCCTAGGCACTGGTCTATAACAACTCTAGGCTGTCTCTAGGAGCGACAACATCTTTTTGGCGCCGTTGCCGGGGAACTAAGTTGAAGAAATTTAAGTCCCTGGGCCTCGACAAAACCCGTCCACTCTTCAGTTAGGTGAGCACGAAGAGTTGAGAGTTGTGCATACCTCACCTTGGCGACTCCACATTCATATTTCAGATAAACATATTTGCAGTCCTGGCTCCCCGTAAGCCGCACCTAAGGTCAGATACATCTCAGTCAAGGACACCCTCTGTGTCTGACCCAGAGCGAATCCTACATAGAAGAGGCTGGAGAGAAAGGCCACCAGTTCATACTGATATTCCTGAGTTTTCCCTTGAAAACTTTCCATATCTTCAGCCCTCCTCTTCTCAGGTCGCCCAAATACAAACCTCTAACCCTATTATAAGAGATACTGGTTATTATTCAGATAGCCCTTATCGAGAAGGTGTCTGTATCAAAGACGAAGCTGAGTCTAGTTATATTCCACATTATTCTTTTCATCCTACCCCGGAAGTTGAAGAGGTCAAAGAGGTCACTGAAGTATCTGTTGTTGACAGCCCTACCTTCTCATCAAGTTCTCAAGCTGCTGTTCACTACATCCCCATCATTATTCATACTCAACTCCCACCACCTCCTCCACCACTCACTTCTCAGGCTCTCATTCTACCTCCGCCTCCCCCAATGGAAAATATACCTGGCTTTTTACAAAATAGGTATGCCCCTTTACAGCTGCCTGCAGTCCTAAATGACATGCCACAAGACTATTTAAAGATTCTGCCCAGATTCAACGGGGAGAACGGCGTTGATGCCTACAAGCATGTTGAAATCTTCTGCTCTTTCGCAGAGAACTTTAATGTGGAACATTTGGACGTGGTTCTGAGATTGTTCGTGCAGTCCCTAGACGGGGAGGCTAGAAAATGGTTTAAGTCTCTCGCAGCTAATTCCATCAACACCTGGGAGGCTATGGAAGAAGCTTTCGTGAAAAAGTGGGGAGATAGGAAAGATCATGGGGATACCTTAACCGAGTTCAACACCCTTAAAAAGAAGCACAATGAAGGGGTATCAGAGTTCATCAGAAGGTTTAACAAATTGTATTTCAGCCTCCCAGCTGAGATGAAGCCCCACCAGACTGCTGCCAAGGTTGTTTTCGTGGCAGCATTTGATTCCGAGTTTGGTTTCTCACTGAGGGAGAGAAAGCCAGCCACTCTGGACGATGCACAGACAGATGCATTGGAAATAGAAGCAAACTTTGTCTCGACTGGCAAGTCCAAAGTAAAGCAAGAACATGATACTAGAAGAAGAGGCAAAGAAGAAGTATCTACTTCAAGTCAAGACAGAGACTCAGCAAATGACAAGATCGAAGAGATGAATAAAATGATCAAGAATCTCTCTAGCAAGTTGGTCAAGCTAGAGATGGAAGCTAAGAATTCTCCACCAAAGAACTTTCAGAATGCTCCGAACAGAGGATTCAATACTCAATACAGAAAACCACCCTTGCAAATACTGCAGAGGGGACAGAAGGAGCAACAAGACCAAGTACCGCACCCTTTGTACTTGGAAGGACAAATGGAGGCTTCCCATGAAGACTCCTCCTATGAGCAAGATGAAACATGTCATGTTTTCTCAGACAGTGATGACATAGAGTGCCCTGTGCAAGAAAGTGAGGAAGGTGCACTACAACCTCACTCAGAAGCGAAGAATAACGAGGATGCTGAAGAGCCAGAAATCGATGACTACTGCAAACAGTTCGTTGATTTCATGCAAGCTCAGTTCAATAGGAAATATGACCTCAGGTCCTCTAGGAAAAGAACCCGCACTCAAGATGAAGAGGAAGATGCACCCCAAAGGTCAGCACCTGCACAGAAAGAGGCCAATACTCAAGAATCTCCGGACAAAGGTAAGAAGCTCCTTGACCAATCTCTGCAAGCTGATAGTCACATGCCTTCCTCCTCTCAAGTAGTTGTGTCTCCTGTGAACAAACCTCCAGTTAGAGAAGTTAAGCCTCCCATGCCAAACAAAGAGTTAAAAGAAAAGGAAGTGCCACTAGAGAAGCCTTCATCTGCCTTCAGTTTGCAAAAGGAACTTGAAAAAGTTAAAATACCTGTCCCTCTGTCTGAATTATTGAATCAGCCTGCCTATCAGTCACAAGTTTCCTCTTTCATTTCTGCTCCTGAAGTTCCACACATTCCGGACAGTCTTAACTTGCAAGAGGAAAGGCCTATGGTAGTGTTCGGACCCCACGTCGAGGAATTAGATCCCTCCACCCCTCCCTTCTACGTATCTCTAGTAATCCATGATCTACTGTTGCATAACTGTATGTTAGACTCAGGAGCATCCCACAACCTGATGCCCCTGTCTGTCATGGAGCAATTGGGGCTCCAAATCACTCGCCCATATAAAGATCTTTACTCCTTTGATTCCAAAAGAGTGAAGTGCTTGGGCATGATCAAGGATCTAGCAGTCACCCTGGCTCAGATCCCAGCCAAGAGTGTGGTAATGGATATCGTAGTGGCTGACATCCCAGCCCGCTTCGGTATGCTATTGTCAAGGTCTTGGGGGACTAGAATTGGAGGATCAATCAAGCTGGATCTGTCATATGCCACCATTCCTGTCTTTGGTGGTCAAGAAAAGAGATTGTACCGAGAGACCAGATTTGTCAAGACAGTCACAAAGGCAGGAGATTCAGTGAATTCCCCAGTTTATAGCAGAGATGGGGATTTTTCCTGTCTAATGTTGGAGGAAGACTGGGAATATGCTCATGAACCCTCATTCTGTCAGATAAAGACTGAGCTAGCAGTGCAAGACCATGAATCTGACATCTGGACACTCCACTTTGATGGAAAAAATTCCAAGGAAGGAAACGGGGCTGGAGTGTTGCTTATTTCACCTATGGGTCAATGGGTCCCCCTGTCCTTCAAATTAGAATATGAGGCCACGAACAATGTGGCTAAATATGAGGCACTCATACTGGGGTTGCAAACATCAAGAAGTATGAAGATACAAAATCTAAAGGTGATGGGAGACTCCGAGTTAGTGGTGAGGCAAGTGAAAAACCAGTGTCAAGCCAAACATCCGAGGCTAAAGGCCTACAGAAACGAAGTTTGGGATCTTGTGGAGAACTCTTTTCTGGCATTTAACATTCAGTTTATGCCCAGAGAACAGAACAGAATGGCAGACTCCTTGGCTATGGCTGCTAGTACATTCCGCCCACCTCAGAACCCTCTTCTGAGATACGAAATTGAAGTAAGATACCGGCCTTCAATCCCTGATAATGTCAAGCACTGGCAGGTCTTTGAAGATGAGGAGCAGGTGAAGAGGTTTCTAGAGACTGTGGGGGAGTTTTCCAATCTAGAAATTGACAACTGTGAAGAAGAAGAAGTCGTGGACATTCCAGAGGACAAGCTTGAAGAGAAAATAGCCGGTCACAGATTCCTGCAGCTGAAAGGGAATGTCATTCCCCGAGGGCTGGTACCTTTGGAGAGACTGTTCAATAAAGATGATGTTCCGTTACAGCCAAACAAAATGGTGACTGAGGACCAGGTCAAAGATCTCAATCTGGGCACAAAAGAAGATCCAAAGATTGTGAAGCTGTCAAAGAAAGTCCCAGATGAATATAAACCATTGTACCAAAAGCTGTTTCAAACCTACAAAGACGTATTTGCCTGGTCGTATCAAGATTTGAAAACCTTTGATGTCAGTGTGATGCAGCATAAAATTCCATTGAAGGCAGATGCAAAACCCCACAAGAAAAAGCTCCGACAGATTAATCCCCTGTTGCTACCCTCGATTGAGCAAGAAATAAAAAAGCTACTGAAGGCTAAAATTATAGTGCCACTAAGGTATTCTGAATGGGTGGCCAATTTAGTCCCAGTACGAAAGAAGAATGGCGAAATCAGGTTGTGTGTGGATTTCAGAAACCTGAACAGGGCGTCTCTAAAGGATAACTACCCGCTACCGAAGATGGATCATATTCTGCAGAAGGTGGTAGGGGCCTCTAGAATGTCCATGATGGATGGGTTCTCGGGCTATAATCAAGTGGCGGTTTTCCCAGAGGACCAGAAAAAGACAGCCTTCACCACACCCTGGGGAACATTTATGTATGCTCGGATGCCATTTGGGCTGATCAATGTAGGGGCCACGTTTCAGAGAGCGATGGACATAACCTTTGTTGGAGAACAGGATAAGTTTCTGGTGGTGTACCTAGATGATATAACAGTTTTTTCAAAGGATGATGTCGAGCACGTTCAGCATTTGCAGAAGACCTTTGAGAAATGCAGGAGGTATGGACTCTCTCTTAACCCTCAAAAATCTTTCTTTGCATTAGAAGAAGGTAAACTCCTAGGACATATAGTAACTAAAGATGGGGTCAAAATCGATCCTAAAAGGGTGGAAGCTATAAACGGTATATCCCTCCCCAGAAACAAGAAAGAAGTACAGGTATTCCTAGGGCGGATCAATTTTCTCAGAAGATTCATTCCCAACTATGCCGAAATAGTTAGACACATCACAGATATGTTAAAGAAGGATAATGAGGTAAAATGGGCACCAGAATCAAGGCAGGCCTTTGCCAGGATCAAGACTGCGTTTGCTGAGGCTCCCGTGCTGGCAAAGCCTGACTTCACTAAACCTTTCATGATTTTCTCTTTTGCATCACCTCACACGGTGGCAGGGGTCCTTCTACAGAAGAACGGGGATGGGTATGAGCAACCCATTGCTTTCTTTAGTCAAGTTCTTCATGATGCAGAGCTAAAATACAACATACTGGAGAAGCAAGCTTATGCCCTGGTAAAGTCCTTAAAGGCATTTCGCATGTACATTTTACAATCTCATGTTACTGCCTTTGTACCCACAGCAGCAGTTAAGGACATCCTTGTGCAGGGAGACAGTGAAGGCAGAAGGGGCAGATGGATAGCAAAGATACAAGAGTACGACTTGGACATCAGACCCACCAAGTTAATTAAAGGACAGGGACTAGCTAAGATCTTGTCAGAATCGAACCACCAAGCTTTGGGCATCCACTTATCCATGATCGCCAAGGAAGAATCTGAGGAGCTGACAGGGACACCAGAGGTGGAAATGGCTACTCAAAAGATACAGATGAAGTATCTCACTAGCCCCTGGTACAAGGAAATTGTTGAGTACCTCCTGACACTCAGCTGCCCACCCAGCTGCGATAAGTCCAAATACAGAGCCTTGAGGCTTAAATCTCAGAAGTATGCTGTAGCTAATGGTCAATTATATTGGAGGGATCCTTCAGGCATACTGTTGTTATGTCTCATCGAAGGGGAGGTAGGGAACATCATAACCGAATTCCATGAGGGGATCTGTGGAGGGCATTATAGCTGGAGGAGCACAGCTCAGAAAATTTTGAAGGCTGGTTTTTACTGGCCTAAATTATTTGGAGATGTCTTCACTTGGGTCATAGCATGTGACAAATGCCAAAAGTTTGCTAAAAAACAGAAGCTAGAAGCTCTACCCCTGATCCCTGTGCACGTTGATGAGCCTTTCAAGCAATGGGGTATTGACTTCATAGGTGAGATCCACCCACCCTCCAGTGGGCAG
Source organism: Pinus albicaulis (assembly GCA_034641835.2). Lineage (NCBI taxonomy): Eukaryota > Viridiplantae > Streptophyta > Pinopsida > Pinales > Pinaceae > Pinus > Pinus albicaulis. Next base: position 1,307,900,482 of record CM076581.1, read on the forward strand.
CACAAATGGATTTTGACTGCTACAGATTACTTCACGAAGTGGGTAGAGGCCATTCCTGCACGAAACACCACAGACACAGTGATCATAAAATTCATAGAAGAAAACATCATCTCCAGGTTTGGATGTCCTGCCAGAATAGTCACAGACAATGCCCAAGCTTTCAAATCTGCTAAAATGGTGAATTTTTGTCAGCAATATAACATCACTCTGGGCCACTCCACAGCTTACTACCCACAGGGAAATGGTTTTGCAGAATCATCAAACAAAACGCTGGTCAGAGCTCTGAAAAAGACAATAAATGAAAATCAGAAAAACTGGGACTCCCAACTGCAGTTTGCTCTGTGGGCAAACAGGATAACCAGTAAAAGGGCAACGGGAAAATCTCCTTATGAACTAGTATACAGACGAGCAACTGTATTCCCTATACAGTTAGCTTTACCTGTTGCTCGTTTCATGCAGGAAACTCAGGAAGAACCGGATAGTATGACCAGGAGAATCAATCAGTTGATTGAACTGGAAGAAACGCGTATTCAGGTGAACCAGAAACTTGTGGATTACCAGGAGAAGATGAAAGAATTATTTGATCAGCATACGAAGGATAGGAAGCTGCAGGTGGGAGACTTAGTTCTCAGGTGGGATGTACGAAGGGCCGATAAAGGCAAGCATGGTAAATTTGACCCCCTATGGTTCGGCCCCTTCAAGATTGCAAAGCAGGGAGGAAATAATACCTTTAAGCTGGAGAATTTACAGGGAGATCTGTTGGAAGCCCCTGTAAACGGACAATTCCTCAAACCATATTTCCAATTCTGAAGCAGGCTGAAAAGGCCTGACTGTATTATATTGTATTTTAGTTGCTGTTTTTCATCTTCTTACCATAGATTATGCATGAGTCAGGATGATCTGTACAGGGCAAAGCTCCAGAAACTGAAAAGTGTTGTTCAAAGAAGATGTACAGGCGGTCTGCGTAGTTCTCGACACGTTCAGGGACAAACGTGCCGTCCCCAGGTGGAGCCAATGTTGTTCAACCCTTAGCATTAGCCACGGGAGTACCAATAGGATGAACATGCCTCATATTAAAGTTTTATATCAAGTGGCAAGTATTAAACTAACTCGGGCCGAAAAGAGAAAAGGTGGTGAAGCACACATATATTGAAACCAATGGACAAACAGCACTAAGCGGTGAAAGGCGGAATAATAATGAACATCTAACACAAAATTAAAGGGGATGCGGCACTATATGTCAACCCATATTATTGAAAAGGGCCTCGGGTTATGTGTGACAGCGTATGGAGTAAGTCCGAGGGGGTCGAGCTACGGGGAAAGGACGAGACCCTTACCCTCGCGGACTTGCAACGCGTGGCATGGTAAGATGTCACGGTAGGAAAGGATTGGTAAGGGTGGGGCGTGAGATGTGATCTCGTGGCAAAGTAAAGATGGACCCGCGCAGTTGAGAAAGATAAGTGTTAGTCTGGCAAAGGGAAATCATGCGTGGTAAAGATTGGACAGCGTATGTGGATAAAAGGTAAGGTAAGTCCATTAGGGCAGCTGGTACTAAGACCCGTACCAACTTTTAACCCGACACGAGGCGCTCACCTACACCTTGATATACCCAATCCCCATGCGCCACGTGTCTCAGTGTCAGTGTCCTTACGACACTTGCCTTCTGTCGTCTTACTTACTCACCTTTTTACCCAAACAGTTCACTCCAATGGTAACAAACTCCCGTATTTCTCTCTGGTAAATCGTCACAGGTAATTTTCTACGGCGAATACCGAGTGGGGAAGAACGTCGGGTATATCCAAGTCACTGTCACGGTTCCCCTCGTCGCTTTCCCAAGCATTGTCACCCTTTGTTCAGGTATTCCATTCTCCGTTTTCCCTCTTTTCCTTTTGTCTCTTTTCGAAATTGTTGAATGTCTGCCATGGGAAGAGGAACGCCCAAGAAAAACGAACCTGAAACCCCCCAACTCCATGAGTCCAGAAACCCCCCTGGTTTTTAACCCTTCTGCGACTTACAGTCGGGTATCTGCGACCCGAAATATCCTTTTGACATACGCAGTATCAAGCCCCTGCTGTTTGGTCGCCACTGCAAAAATGCCGACCGTTTCCGAGTTGTCGCGTCTGGCTTCTATCACCATATCACTCCCCAGGTCCATTCCTGTGTCGATTTCATCATCTGGCTCAGGGACTCCTATGATGTACATCGGGACGCCTTCGTTTCTCCCCAGGGAAACATAGTCTTTTCCCTTTCCCCTGAGGTTATCAGACAGGCCCTCCGTTTCCCTTCCAATGACACATACTTCAGCTTCAAAGATGAAACCTTACTTGCTCAGTTCAATAAGCTGTCGAGAGAAGCCCGCCGTGCCTTCATGGCCTCCATAACCGTCGACCAGGCGACGGCCTTGCCTCCATCGGAACCATTTTCGTTGAGTCTGTTTGCCGAAGAAGTTCGACCTGTTTTGTCCCTCATCGCAGGTCTCCTGGGGGTAGGGAGCCCGGAAGACATCTCTTCAGTGAGTATTCTCTTTTTGTGGCTTATGACACAGAACGGGATTACACTGGATATTCCAGGTTTCCTTTCCTTCACCATCCTGACCCAATTTTGAGAGCTCGCCAAAGTCCGAAAGTTTCGTTTTTTCTCGTTGGTGTTCTACCTCTTCCTGTTCCAGCACGCGGACAAGTTCAATCATTTGGGGTTAGATAGGATGTATTCTGAGAATTCCCAGCCCAGACCAGTCTTCGACTGGAATTTCTCTGTCCGTCAGTTGCCCAGGGGAGAGGGTTATGTCAACTTCGTGAACACCTTCATGTCTATTGCTTACACCATCATTCACGATGCGCCTTCCCCAAGGGTTTTCCCAGAGATGAAACGCTGGCTACAGGCTGGGAAATACCAGTGCACCGGTGATTGGTTCCTGTCTGAAGATTATACTGAAATTCGGGTCTATGGAGCCGAAGTTGCCCCATACCGGCTGCCAGCTTTTCCCGTCCGACGAGTTTACGCCCTAGAATACATCCGTCAAGCCCTCAAAGCTGACCAGCTCCATTTTGTTCCTGCTAAGAAGGGCTACATCTTAAAGCTTCCTGACCAAATCGGCCCCTTTGTGGTAAACTCTAGATATGCCCTCCCAATTGCCGAAAAAATGTTGCAGAACATGGACCTGAAGTTGGGGGAGAGCTGGGCTTATGACCCACGGGACATCATTTCAAATAAAAGAAAGAGAAACGGGTCTGCGCCCTACGTTCATGAGTCCAGGCCATTTCTGGAATGGAGGGCTAACCTTGAAGTCTGGCCTATGTTTTCGCAGATGGAGACGGACTCGTCTGCTACAGGAGGAGAAGAAGAAGAAGTGAACAAAGGCACCAATGAGCAAGAGGTCGATACTTCAGGAGCAGCACCACCACCACCCAAGAGGCAGAAGGTGGCCACCAGCGAAGCTGAAGTCATCGGGGAAGGGATAATATTGGAGCCCTTTACGAAATTTTGTCAATTCGATAAGGGCAAAGCGGGTATAGTGGTACTGAGAGACAATGTCGCCTCCTCTGACTACAC